>CM057054.1:33190113-34390113 GCA_029948455.1 Solanum rostratum | reverse complement strand
TGCCAAGTCAGTCTCCATGAGAACTTTTACATCACGAGTATATAGAGATCTATTGGCTAAGCCTATAAGACAAAGCTAAGGTGGCATGTGGTTTTCGGCTAAAGGTTGCTACTAGGATTTCCTCGGGAAGATAACCAGACATCTTTGGACCAAACCCCTCCTCAAGTCTTCTTAGTGCTAAGTCAAATTCTAACAGAATGGTAAATCATAAGATATTAAATCAATTATAACTTAGTGTCACAATCCAAAATCGAGTGTGATGGCACTACCATTTACTCCACCAAGATAAGTCAGACTAAACGAGATATAACTACAAATGTTGAAAGATAAAACAGAAGTAATGGTCCAAGTATGTAAAGATAAACAATAAAGGAAAAGGTATTCATAATGTAAAAATCAACCCATGATTGGTGTCATATGTACAAGCCTCCATGACAATTGAATTTGAAAGGAAAATTATACAAGTCTCAATGTTTTTGATTCTCAAATAGAATAATGACAGTGAGCAAATAGAAATCTAAAGGGTTTGCTGAAAAGGACTTGCTGCTACCTCTTATATTGTTTCAAAGATCGATCCAAATGAAAAATGAGGTCAATCAAAATTGAACTTACAAGCTACACCATGTGTAAAAGCAAGGGTGAGTGCCAATCTACACAGTACCCAACAAGAAAATCTAAAAACAGGCAGAGAAAAAAAATGTAGGTACTCCTTTCATACCCACCGAACCTCCATAACTTCAACCTATACTCAGGAAAGTCAACATACACAATATACATATTCATAATACAAGCATGCAACATTAAATTAGATAATCTTCAATAATTTACAAGTATAGGATCAACCATCATGTCACACTTTATTGAGACATCCACATTAAAGAAATGAATGAAATGAAATGGGATGTAGTTGTCACGACTCAATCCTAAGCCTAGTCGTAACACGGTGAATGAGGAATATGGAGGTACCACATCTAAGACATCTTAGCATACATCAATCATTCACAGGTAATTTAAACAAACATAATATGAAATTTAAAAATGGGGAATAGGGCTAAGGGAAAGCATTCAAAGTTTAAAGGTCAAGGGACTTCCTGTCACAGAAATTTCATCGTCCAAACATACAAAATACATAATGCTTAGTGGGGACCAAAGCATAGTCATGGTTCCTTTCAAATACAAACGACACGAAAAAAGATAGAAAGTGAAAGTCTTCAACAAACAACTCTAATTATATGAGAGTCCAAATACATATCATGGAAGGAAAGAAGGTGAACTTCGTAAGGTGTACATTGGTCCCAACATGGTGACATCATGTAGGAAAAATATGTTTTAGTATGTTGGAATGTACTAAAGTATGTGAGATGCAATGAAAATATGAAATTATAATTCCATCATGCATGAAATTGTAATTCCATCATGCATGAAATTGTAATACCATCATTCATAAAATTTAGAAGTCTCCATGCATAGAATTGTAATACCATCATTGAAAGCATGCAAGACATGGTCAATATGTAATACTCAATATGAAATGAAAATATAAGTATCATATGGAAATACATGTGATGGAACTAAGACATTAACTCATAAACTTTGTGGGAGAGGATCATAATTGACATATAAGATCATGTGAGCTATTACATGGAATCTACATAACCTCATCATGTGAGCTATTACATGGAATCTACATAACCTCCTATTGTTGGCACATGGAGACCACTTATTGGGTGGAACTCTGTCAACTAAAGTGTGCATCTTTATTTATCATTAGGGCTTTGATGTAGCCTAGCCTACAAGGGTTCTTATGATGGTACATAGTTAATGGGGCAAGATGTTCCTACTAGGGTTCCCATACTAAATCCCACCTCAATATCTCATTCGGGATTAAGTCAATCCCATGAAATAGTTAAGAGAATATAAACATAGTCTTGATAATGTAACTTAGAATAATAAATAGCAATTTCATATGAGTAGCTCGATAACTCGGAAACCACCCAAGTGAGAATTGTCGATTTACCTTGAGGGTCCATGATAAACATCTTTTAAGGGTAATTGCGACATGCTTACATCATTGACAACATTTATAACTTTAAAGCTTACTCTTGACCTTATCATTAACATCAGGAAAATTCATAATAAGCTTATTAGGCCTATGCAATAACTTGAAATCACATGATTCATGGGAATAATGCATGAATATGATAAAATATGTAGCTTTGGGACTAGTATTAAGCAACCCACACATCATTGATAAAATCTTAAGCAGTGAAATTGTAGCTATCAACTTAAACATCGTAAATCTCATTGTATGTCATCATATTATATTATTGAGATCAAAATACATCATAAAAATATCACTAACAACATGCTCATGGAATTTAAGATTTTCAAGAACTTGAAGAAAAGGTAAAAGGATTTAATGGGGAACTTTGTGGGTAGAAGGCATCCACAAATTAATCTTACATACCTTCAAATGACCTTAAGGAAAATCTCAAAGAAGTTGAAGAAGAAAATCCTTGGAAGCAAACTCTAACCCTGCCCTAGCCTTGAAAGTGTTCTTTCCTTAGAGAAAATGTGAGAGAGTTTTATAGTAGAGTGAACGAGAGGTTTTGGAAGGGTTTAGGGTCTGATGTGAGAGGCAAAAGTGTCATGCCCTAAGTACCATTAAGGTGGACTGGCACCCGTTGCTGACAAGGCTCGGAGAACCAACATATAACTATGCACCTGATATAAACATTTAAAAGGTTTCCATATTCAACATGCTGTCAAAAGAAAGTAAACTGTATTAACAAGTTAAAAGTAAATGCATAAGACTAGGCCGTTGGAGCCACGATGTCTACAGTACGCTACTTGACCACACTTTAATTTACATAGTCTACAAAGCCTCTAGATAAGGAACAATATCTATATGGGTCGGGATAGGCCCCGCCTCATGACCAACTATACAATACAAAATATAAGCTCTAGACACACAAAGCCCCGAAGCAACTTGTAGCTTAGTAACAACAGCTGCAAGTCCTGTACTCCTACTGGGGAGATCTAGTAGCTCCTGTACCTGTAGCATGAAATGCAGGTCCCCCATAAGGGACGTCAATATGGGATAATGTACTGAATATGTAAGGCAGGAAATATTGTATATGAAATAAGAACTCAAATGAAATTACACACTAGTGTGTAAGGATAAAATGACCACCTTTAGTCATACTGTGGAATCATGTACTTTATGTCTTTTTATTACTTTACCTTTCTTTACTATATAATCTATGCACAATATATCATGTAAATGGCCATCTGATCAGTGGTAAATCAATATCGAGATTGACCCATGCTAGGCTTTCCTTTCACCCCTGGGATACCCCCCTGTAATATGAAATTGACCCATGCTAGGTCATTCTTCCACCCCTGGGATACCACCCATTAATAAGCAACTTTGAGTTATCTTTTATTTACTTTTGAGATGATGCTTTTGGTGGTCATAACATTTACAGCTGTAGAAATATAGACATCTCATGTGACATATAAACAACCAGACAAGATAATACCACAATGTAAGGAGAGTTACAAAACTAATCAAACGTGTAGGAGATTAAACAACACATGGACTTTTTTTGGTAAAAAGGAACTCATGTATCTTTGGTATCCAAGTATATATGCAGATTGGACAATGGCTATGTATGAGAACATATGAACATGGTAAAGAGTGGAGACACAGTTATTAGTTATGTTGGAGTCGATAAGTGCCTTTATGTACCAAGGAAGAAAGTAGATTTCATGCCAAGTAATAGGAAACCAAGTAGCCTTACATACCTTGTTGTACTATGTCATTATTACCTCAGATTAGTATCCTTTTCCTCCAAATACTTATCTACAATATAGTAGGTGATAAAACTAGTATTAGTAGCTAATAAACATATCTTGGTAATCCAATTCCACCCAAAAATAATATCCGGGCAGCAAGCTCGTAATTAGCAACAAAAGAGTATTCTTTCAACATTTCCACTCCTAATCGTATTTTCTAATAAAAATTCTCATATACATATCATATCCAGCTTGTTTTAGTCCCATAACAGTGTGACAACAACTCACAAAGTACAACATACAACAATTCTACACAACACGCAAGTAGGCAACGTAACATTATATCCTTTCACTACATTTCGGCGTCAACCATTCCCAATCTGTTTCAATCCTCAACCAAACTGTCCTCAACATATTTACACACAAAAACAGTCCTAAAACAGTCTTATAACAGTCCCCAAGTAGATGGAAAACATGAGGCAACAATTCCCAATATTCAGTCCACAAATTCTTACTAAGAGTGCAATTAATATATCATATAAGAACTCATTTTCGCGGAAGATAAAAATGGTCTAGCAGCCTTCTTACATCAATACAGAACCAAGCCTTGTTAAAAACATACATATTACTTCATAATCCATCCAACCAACAAGAGAAAAGCCTCTTAATAAACAAGAAAAGTGGACAACAATCTTTGGAACACATGCTGTCCCAAATTCCTGCACAAGTAAAACCAGCATACTCTTCATGTTTTTCATGGAAAAATTATACCAAACCATAGGTAGTTTTACTTACCTTATCCCTCAAGGATTGGGTGCTCTTCAAGAACCCTAAAGGTGTGCCTTGGCTGCTTTACAAAGTGAAGAGAGAGCAAGGAGAACTTGGAAAGAAATCTGATTTTTGGCTTTGAGAAAATGACTAAAAGTTGCTGGATTTTTGCCCCTTCTAAAGGGCCACTTTTGGCCGACTTTCTTTTGCATTTCAAACCTTATTTTATGAAGGTGTTGATTTAACAACTTGGCCTTTTCACTTGGGCCTTATTGGGCTTCAATTAGATGGGCTTTGCTGCAAATATTTCTCCTTTACACCCACTTAGTTTGGGCCCTATTTGTGAATTGGGTTGTGAATGTAATTTGGCCCTTTTTCATATTCATCTTGGGCTGAAAATGTTGTCCCTTTATGATGCTTAACCATGGGTCCAAATGACATCCTTAACTCGGGGTTTTTTCTTTATCGGACTTAAACAAATTTGGTGTTGGGCCTCGTCTCCGTCTACCTAGCCTATTTAAGCTAAGCACGTAGGTGACTCACCTCTTAGCTTCTTAAGTCTCACAAAAACCTCATTTCTTTCACTTCACTTAAGTTCAAGATCTCCTCAATTTGACTTAAAAACTTATATACACTCGGTCATCTTGAGCGTTACACGTACACATAGTCCTCTAATCTGAAATTCAAGCACTTTTAAAAATGTGCACTACTTTGACCCCGCCATATCATGTTTCATATGCATTGGACTAGTACATGTAAGATGTGGGGTGTTAAAGGAACAATGATTGTTAAAGAAGTTTCCAAACTTTGAAAGATAAGCTTACATCCGCTTATATATTGACTCTACAAGAAGGGTTAGAAGGGTTTGTGGTGTATTTTGATGCTTCGAGAGTCAGCTTGAGGTGTGTGTTGATGAAAAATGGTAAAGTCATCACCTATGCTTCTAGGCAATTAAAAATGTATGAGCGCAGTTATCCCATCCATGATCTTGAATTAGCGGTTGTGGTATTTTCCTTGAAGATATGGTGTTACTATTTATATGGAGTTCATGTAGATGTCTTAACCGACCAATATCCAATATATGTTCACTCAAAGAGACCTAAATTTAGGGCAAACATGATTGCTGGAGTTCCTTAAGGATTACGACATGAGTGTGCATTGCCATCCGGGCAAAGCTAATTTGTGGATGATGCCCTAAGTAGGGTGTCTATGGAGAGTGGGGCTCGTGTGGGGGTAGCAAGAAAGAATAAGCAAGAGAGGTCCATCGATTGTCTAGGTTGGGGATTAGATTGAATGAGGATGAATATGGTAGCATGGTGGTGATAGATAGTTCTAAGTCTTACTTGATTGAAAAAGTCAAGGCCAAACAAGATCTTAACCTCGCTTTGGTGGAATTAAAATCATTAGTAAGGGATGGCGAGGTAGAGGTTTTCTCCCAAGCGAGGGACTGTGTTCTTAGGCACCAAGGTAGGTTATGTGTGCCTGATATCAATGAATTGAGGGACTTAATCTTAAAAGAGGCATAAAATTCCTCTTATTCTATTCACCTTGGTACAACAAAAATGTATAAGGACTTGAAGGAAGTATAATAGTAGGATGGTACAAAGAGGGATATTGCTAAGTTTGTAGCTGGTTGCCATAATTTTCAACAAGTCAAGGCCGAACAACAAAGGTTAAGTGGCCTAGCGTAAGACATTGAGATTCCTATTTCAAAGTGGAAAGAGATCATCATGGACTTTGTGATCGGCTTTCCTAAGTCTATAAAGCATTTTGATTCCATTTGGGTCATTGTCGACAGAATGAGAAAATGGCTCACTTCCTACCGATTAAGACGACTTATGGAGCTAAACACTATGCTAAGTTGTATATATTCATGTGCTGGTAAGACTTCATAGGGTTCCATTGGCTATTATTTTGAATCAAGGTGCTCAATTGACATCATACTTTTGGAGGTCTTTCCAAAAGGGCCTCAGTACCAAAGTAAAGCTAAGCACGACCTTTAACCCACAAACAGATGGCCAAAACAAAAGAACCATTAAAACTCTTGAGGATATGCTAAGGGCTTGTGTCATGGAGTTTAAGGGTAGTTTAGATGAGCATCTTCTACTTATATAGTTCAATTATAACAACAACTACTATTCTAGCATCGGAATGGATCCCGTTGAACCCCTGTATGGGAGGTGTTGTAGATCCCCAATCGGATGGTTTGAAGTAGCGGAGATGGCTTTGTTGGGTTTGGACATTGTTATGGAGACGTTGGAGAAAGTGAGGATGATGTGGGAGAGACTGAAATCATCCCAATGTTTGCAAAAGTCCTATGTTGACAGTAGAAGAAAAGACCTTAAATTCGAAGTTGATGATTAGGTATACATGAAGGTATCACGACCAAGACCTTGAGTCTTGGAGTTACATGGAAAATGGGAACCTAATAGTCTCCAAATAAGCCTTAAATTATTAATTTTAACATCATCAGTTCAGAAACACATAAAAATAGTAAACACATATTTCTTAGGTATGGGAAAGTAGGACTCGCGCTATGGGAATGTCATAGGGATTGGGATTAACATGTATTCACAATACACATAGCACATAAGGACTAAGGGGCGGGTAAGTATGACCCACTGTATGGTGGCAATACGGGACTTAGGTCTTACACATTTCCACATCACAACATAATCACATGTCATAATACTCATAAACAAATCATAGTAACCGTATCTAATAGATAGATGTAATATCATCTCCAGATAACAAGACATAGAAAATAATTGTAAAAGAGTTTACATGATGTCCGAAAGTGCCTCTAGTCATAGAATAAGATGAGGGCCAAGACATATCCTAGGCTCACCCTCAAAGTAAATAGGATAAATGGAAGCAACATAAGATAGATGAAGGTGGCTTGTTCTTGGAATATAGGACTCATAAAAAGAACTTTCTCACTAGCCGTCAAATGGTGGATGAATGTAGTTTCTAGTCCCTACATAGTTAGATCATGTAGCTAAAAAGTTGTAAGGAACCGGAATTGTCATGCGGCTTTACTAGACCTCTTTGTACCGTCCCGAGCGAAATTGCCAGGCATCGCTCCATGGAAGGCGCACCACGGGCCGTGTGAATCCACACAGACCGTGTGACCTCCAGTGGAGGGACACTTGGTCCAGCTTGTTATGGGGGGGGGGGGGGGGGAATGAGACGGGGGACTTCAGACAAAATGGATTTGAAAGAAGTGTATTGGTGGCTTGGTATGAAGATGGACATCGCTAAGTTTATATCCGAATGTCTGAGTAGTCAACAAGTGAAGGTAGAGCACCAAAGGCCGATGGTTTGGCCAATGACATTGAGATTCCCACATAGAAATGGGAATGCATAAACATGGATTTTGTTGTTGGTGTGCCTCTGACCCGAAAGCAATTTGATTCCACTTAGGTTGTCATTCATCGGATGATGAAGTCGGCTCATTTCCTACCGATCAAGAATACCTTCGACACTGAGGATTACGCAAGGTTGTCTATCAAGAGTTTGTGAGGTTGCATGGTGTGCCTAAGTCCATTATATCGGGTCATTGTACCCAATTCACTTCCCACTTTTAAAGATCATTACATAAGGGACTTGGAACTAAGATTAAGATGAGCACTGCTTTTCATCCTCAAATCGATGGGCAAGCTGAGAGGACTATTCAAAACTTAGAGGATATGTTGAGGACTTGTGTGTTAGAGTTTAAGGGCAACTGGGATTATCACCTTCCTCTCATTGAGTTTGCTTATAATAATAGCTTCCACGCTAGCGTTGGTGTGTCATAGTTTGATGCTTTATATGGGAGAAGGAGTAGGTCATCGGTGGGGTGGTTTGAGTTGGGACAGATAGCACTAGTTGGCCCGGATCTAGTGATAGAGGCCATGGAAAAGGTGAAAGTGATTAGGGAAAGGTTGAAAATGGACAAAAGTCATCAAAGTCTTATTCGGATGTTAGGAGGAGGGATCTTGAGTTTCATGTCAGTGAATGGGTATATGTGAAGGTTTCGCCTATGAAAGGCGTGATGCGTTTTTCTAAGAAGGGCAAGCTAAGCCCCCGGTATGTTGGCCCTTATGAGATCGTTGAGCGGGTTGGAGGTGTGGCTTATAGGTTGGAGTTGCCTCTGGACATGAGTTCCATTCACCACTTTTTTCATGTGTCTATGTTGAGGAAGCTAATAGGTGATCCTAGCACCATTGTGTCGTTGGAAGGAATTAAGGTTGAAGAAAACTTGTCTTATGAGGAAATCTCATTGGAGATCTTGGATAGGCAAGTAAAGTGGCTTCGTAAAATGGGCGTGGCTTCGGTGAAGGTGTTTTGGAGAAATCAACATGTGGAGAGTACTACTTGGGAGGCAGAGCTGGACATGGTGAAACGGTACCCTCATCTTTTCCAATCTACTCAAGCCTAAGGTACTAGGTTCTCCCTTTTCTAATGGTCCTGTTTCTTTCCCTCTTGATTCTTATGGCATAACATGAACACATGTGCACGGAAATGATTTTTAGGATGTTTTGAATGACTTGAATGTGATTTTAATATGAGTTTAAAGGCTTTATGATTTTTTTTCAAAATATGAATCATGCATTATGCCTTATGTTTGGGTGTTTCTTTGCAGCTTTGTTCTTGCACATTCAGGGACGAATGTTCCCAAGGGGGAGATGATGTAAGGACCAAAATTATTCAAGGGGCTTTACCAGACCTCTTGGTATCGTCCCGAGTGAAATTGCAAGGCATTGCTCCACGGAAGGCCCACACGGGCCGTGCGAATCCACACAAATCGTGTGGCCTCCCGTGCAGGGATAGTTGGTACAACTTGCGATAGGGGGGAAATGAGACGAGGGACTTCAGACCAAGTTAGGCACACGACCACTCACACGGTCCTTGTGATATTTCATAGTCGTGTGGGTCGCTATGTGGAATTTTTTTAAGTATAAAAGTACCTTCTCATAACCTTGTCGTGCGAAAATATTTTTAAGTACTATCACACGGTCCATGCCATGACCCCTGTAGCGTCACATGGGCCATGTAATCGTCCGTGTGGTACCCCTTAGCATCAAATATATTCCCAGCACTGGCTCTATGAAGTTGTCTAAGTGATGATTCACAGTCTCTTTTCACGGTCCATGTGACATATCACGGATCATGTAGGCAACCGTATGGACTTAATGATTCGAGTTTTTGCCCGATTTGATTAATGGCATTTATGTAATTCCTGTTTATTTTAATTATGAATTATGAATTTTTACCTATCCTAAACCCCTAATTGAGCTAATCTGCCTCCCCTATTAATTCATTCTCCTAAAACTTTCTACCCCATATAAGATCACCTCCAAAATACTCACTACTTTCCCCTCTCAAGAATCAGGTCTAGGATGAATTGAAGTTCAAATTCAAGTTGTGTCCTTCCCCAAATTCAGCTCCTCAATCAAGGTATGTGGGATTGATTTTTGGTCCCTTTCAACCAAGAAGACCCAAAAATCTTTTCAATTGATTTCATGAATTTTAATTCACTTTAAATGTGTGTTTTCATTATTTTATCTTATTAAATCCAATAGATATATAGGATGTACTTTACTTATGATTTTAATTTACTTTGATCACTATAATGATGATTTACATTGAAGTTATGAATATGCATGTCCCTTTTATGTTGATTTATGCATGGTTTATTTATTGTATGATTTAGATGTTGATTTAATTATTGATTTACTCAATTTCATGTTATAATGACAATTTTATCTTGAATCTATATTACCCATGCTATTCTCACATCATGCATTGCATTTGCATTCGCGTTCCTGAACATTAGTTATATAGAAATTACAAAGTAGGTTAAGCCCAATTATGTATAAGGAAATGATTTTGATAATATATTTTGTATGACAAGAATGTGATCACAGACATGTCTTATGATTATGGCTCTTTGAGCATCTCGGGTGCTTGCACCATCTTGTATATGCGAATGAGCTATTCCTTGTGTGAGTATCATGATTATGACTTATGATTTGGCATTTGAGCGTAAAGGTGAGTTGAATAATTATGAAATGAATTACATTTAGAAATGAATATTGTGTCTCTTAAAGGTACGTATATGTATAAGTATTCTCGTGGGATGTCGACTTAGCACCGATGGATTGGGGGCGTCAGTGCTATCCCCAAGGGCCCTCTCCCTTTCCTCGAACTATGTTCCTAGCATGGGTTATGAGTATCCTATCCGAAATGAGTCAGGATCCCGTAATAGGACGGGTTCCTGTAAGTTGAAGTGTTACGTGACATGATATGCTATATGAAAAATCTTAACCGAAATGGGATGGGTTCCCGTAAGGGGGTTGCTTCATACAAATGGGACAGGTTCCTATAAGGTTATGTATGATTAACCTTTGGCAAGTAGACCACCTCAGTACCGGTGAGGGGATTTCATTGGGATTCCAAGTTACAGCTTGCTTGGTCTTACTCATGTCAGTTAAGGTAACATCCCCACTATATATATGGGCATTATTGCATTTCAAGCATCATAAATTCCATGGCATCTTGTATACATTTTGATTGGATATATGATTTTTTCTACATTATGTGCCCTTGTCGTCTAAACTGAAATGCAGGTTTGGTGAGTCACATGCATTGCAAACCCGCATAATTAGTACATTCAAACGTACTAACGCATACTTTATGCCTACATGATTTTACCATGTAGGGGCCGAGCACTTTGAGTATCAATCGTTTGACGAGTAGTCCGACCTAGAAGTGTAATTGTGGTGAGTCCGATTCTCCAAGGACAAGCCGTCTGCCCTTACCTTAACTATCTTTGAGTTCCTTTCTCATTTGAGGGTATGCCCGAAACTTGTCCAGGCCCCCGTTCCGTCTTTATTAGAGGCATTCGTTGGACAATATGTAGACTCCTTTGAAATCCTTATATTATATGTGATATCTGGCTTATGTATTCGTTGGATTGACTTAGGGGAAATTTATATTTGGATATATGCATATTTTGCTGTTGAAATATGGAAAGTCCCTAGTCCCGTATTGCCCCATAGCGTGAGTCCCATTCTCTCGCCCCTCAGAATTATGTGTTACTATTTGTATGCCCTTTCCTGAACCGATGATGTGGATTTAAATACTTGAGGCTTGTTTGGGAATTCTCGGGTTCCCATTTGCCGTGTCACCTCTAGGCCCTAGTCCCAAGTCATGACAAAAGTGTGCATTAGTACATTTGAATATACAAAGTATGCAGTCATGCAATACACATGAACTTTTTAAACTTGCATTCAATGTTAGATGACAAGGGCAGATAATATAGAAAGAAGTATATAATCAAAAGAATATAATATAACAATATGCCATGAAATCGATGATGCATGTTATTCCATAATGCTTATTATAAGAGGGGATGAGACCTCAACCAACATATAATACCAAGCGAGCTATTACTTGGAATCCTGATGATATCTCACACCGTAAAAGAGGTGGTTTACTTTCCAAAGGTAAGCCATACTTCTCCTTACGAGCCTCCCACTTTTGAGGGTCACCTTCCTTACGGGCCTCTTATTTTGGAAAGGATTTACACAATGTTTCTAGCCGGGGATGCCTCAACTAATGGGATGAGCCTCAGATTTCAATGTCTTTAATTGCACCTTATGGGTCTCTGATCTCGGTGAGGGTTACCATATACATATACCTATGTTGGCACATAGTTGAAGAGAAAGGAAAAGGGCCCTTGGAGATAGCCCTAACACATAATCCCACAAGAATACATATATGTATACATGTTTTCAAAAGAGGCTCAAGTCATTTCAATATATTTAAATGCATAATTAAGCTTAAAAGTAAAATATGTTCATAATCATTCATACTTTGGCTCAAAGGGCAAATCAAATTTCGAATCATACTTTTCATGCATAGCAATAGACCATTCACAATTTCCAATGAGGTGTAAACACCCAATATGCTCAAATAGAAAATATCAACAGACATTCATGTGATCACATTCCTATCATAAACAATTTTCCATCAAAATCATATACGTAAACATAATTGGGCTTAATGCACTTCATAATTTTCATAAAATACAATGCTAATGAATGCATATGCATGAATGATATGAGAATAGCATGAGTAGTAGAGATTCAATCTAAAATAAAAAATACAATATGAAATTAAAGTAAATTCTTAAGTAGAAAATTCATGTTCAAATCTTAATTTAGATTACTCGTGACTAAATCAAACTTTAAACGGACAATGCATATTCAAATCTTCATATTAATCATGCGATTCAACATATTAGGGCTTAAATCAATTTAAAATAAAAAAAGCATAACCTATACTTTAATTGAATTTAATAAATAATAATATTCAAAACCTATAATTAATGTGAGCTAAAATTCCATAAGTCAAGTGTAAAAGAGATTGGGTTTTCTTTGTTGAAAGGGACCAAGAAGCAATCCCACGTTCCTAAGTTCACACAGAAGAAGCAAGAAGAATTTTATGACTATTGGAGTCTTCCTTGAATCCCAAGCTAATTCTCCTTTATAGACTTTCAGAGGAGTTTTTAAGAGTGAGTTGAAAGAAATTTAAGTGCAAGAATGAATTTTAATGAGGGAAATAGAGTTTAGGTCATTTAAATTTCTTAAGATAGCATAGGAAGTCACAAAAGCCACTTAGGAATAGCCATAATTAAAAAACCCTATTAATGAAGTAGAATTAAATTTGTTTCTAGGGGTCCTGTGAGAAGGTCTCACGATTTGTATAAGGTTACACGGACCGTGAACTCTCCCCTGAAGCCACACTTAGCAAAATCTTAGGAAACTCTACACAGATGGGCTATACGAAAATAAGCATAACTTCTTGATCTGAACTCGGAATTACGTGAAACCGGATGCGTTGGAAAGCTAATTCAAAGAGCTTCAATTTGATAGGTTGTAGGCTTCCTAGTACAATTTGTGCTAAGAGATATGAATATTTAAAGTTGACCCTTCTATCGGTTCTTGTGAAAAGCTAAGCCGATGGAATTCCATACATAGAAAATTGCATGCCAACTCGCATAAGGAGGACTCCACGGCCCATGAGAGGTCACACATACCATGTGGCCTCCCATGAAGCTTTACTTAGAAAATAATTTGACGAAAAAGTTTCAAGACGGTGATCCAATACTTAGAAAATTTTCACTATGACACCTATACAAAAGGCGTTATGGACCATGAAAGGCAATGTGGTCTGTGTGAGAGGTCCATGTGTGAAGTGCCTTGGAAACAATGTGGATATCCAAGACTAAGGCCCTCCACATAGTCCACCACACGATCCATATGGGGTTCATATGAGGTGAACCTTGGTGTTAAACTAACTCCATATAAATACAAACACTCTACACACAAGGCCAAGGGCCACCTCAAGGAACCCCTACACGATCCATATACCTTCACACGGCCCGCAGAAGCTTCCTTGAAGTGTCACCTTGGTCCAAAACTTTTCGGAACAAAATTTCCAAGCTCCATTAAGGTCATATAATGTCTGGGTCCTTACATCATCTCCCCCTTGGGAACATTTATCCTCGAATGTGCTAAAACAAGGCTAGAAAGCCTTGACATAGAATGAGAAACATCACAACACAAGATATAATGCATATTTCATCATTTGAAAATTATAAAGTCATTAGATCTCATACCAAAAAATCATTAAATCATTCAAAATATCTTCAGATCATCTCCTGCACATGTCTGCATGTCATGTCATTATACACAAGAGTGAAATAATTGGAACCACTTGGAATAGGAAGAACCTAATACGTTAAGATTTAGTAGATTGGAAATGATGGGAATATAGTATCATCATCCCCAACTCTGCCTCCCATGTAGCACTCTTCACATGTTGATTCCTCCAAAGCACCTTATCTTAAGCCACATCTTTGTTGCAAAGCTGCTTCACTTGCCTTTCCAAGATCTCAAACGGGACTTCCTCATCAGTCAAGTTCTACTCATCCTAAACACCTTCCAAAGGCACAATTGTACTAGGATCACCAATCAATTTCGTCAATATAAACACATGGAAAATTTGGTGAATAGAACTCAAATTCGAATACAAATACAATCTATAGGAAACATTCCCAATCCGCTCAAAAATATCACAAGGACCTACATATCGAGAACTTAATTTGCCCCCTTTTCCAAAACACGTTGCACATTACAAAGGTGAAACCTTTACAATCACCCAGTCACCGATATCAAATTCGAGATCACTTTTTCTAACATCTGAATAGAAGTTTTTATGACATTGAGCCATCTTCAACATCTCACTAATCAACTTCACTTTTTCCATAGCCTCCAACACCAAATGTGGTCCAATAAATGCAATCTCATCGAGGCCTACACCTTCTTCCATACAAATTTTCAACGGTGCTAAACCAATGCCAGCATGAAAGCTATTGCTGTAAGAAAACTCAATAAGTGGTAGATGATCACCCCAATTTTCTTTGAATTCTAAAACACAAGTCCTTACCTTGTCCTCCAATCTTTGAATTGTCCTTTCTGATTGTCCATCGGATAAAGAAAGAAAACAATTGTACCCTACTTCACCTTAGTGCCAAGACCCTTTTGGAAATCATTTCAAAAAGTAGAAGTAAATTCGGTACAACAATCTGGCATAATAAGAAGTAGGTACATCATCTTCTCTAACCAACTCTCAAATATATAACTTGGCATTGCCCTCAACATTGAAAGTAGTCCCAACCAATAAGAAGTGAGCTAATATGGTCATTCCTAAAACAATTACCCACATGGAGTCTAATGTCTTCCGGTACGGGGAAACCCAATCACGAAGTCCACATCCTCATTCTCACATTTCAAGTAGGAATTTTCAATGTTTTGGGCCAAACAATCGAGCCTTTGATGTTCTACCTTCACTTGTTGACAATTAGAGTGTTTGGATAGAAATCTAGCTATGCCCTTCTTAATACTATGCCATCAATACATTTCCCAAAAATCCCCGAGACATCATGGTGTATCCTAAATGTATACAAAAACGAGAGTTGTGGGCTTCACTCATGATCACCTCCCTAAGACCATCAAAATCTTAAACACACAATCAATCTTGGTACCGAATTACACCATCTCCCCCTTGGGAGAAACCCACTATCTTATTTTGGGCAACCAACCTCTTCAACTCAACCTATGATAGGTCTAAGTCTTGCTTTGCCTTGACATTAATAGCCATAGAACATTCGGACCCACTGTTGAACATGAATGAAACCACCATTAGATTCACTCAATCCAATTCCCCAATATTGTCAAATAATGCATATCCTTCACCAACTCCCTTTCGATCTCATCTATAAGATTAGCTACAACATCTTCCTTGCCTCGATTACATTACGGGACAAAAGTGCCTCTCACTATTTGGTAGGGCAGGATGGAGATAGGAAGTCTTAAGAAATGTTCCAAGGCACGACATGAATCATGAAAAAGTCAAACATTTCCTAAAATGGATTGTAGCCTCTAACCCATATATGTTGCACGCTTCACACCCATGAATAAGACTCTACTTGATGCGGCATATTGGACTCAGAGGACCATTCATAGAACTAGTGCTCTAACACCATCTTTTTCATTACCCAGACCTAGGGTTTAAGAGTGACATGGCGAATGGGAACCCGAGAGGCCCTAAACAAGCCTCAAAGTATCCCTTTTTATATCATCAGTTCGAAAGCGCATAAAAATAGTAAAAACATAGTACTTAGGGATAGGAAAGTAGGACTCATGCTATGGGGTTGTCATAGGGATTGGGATTAACATGGATTACATAACACATAACACATAAGGACTAAGGGACGGGTAAGTATGACTCACTCTATAGGGGCAATGCGGGACTTAGGATCTTCCATATTTCCACATCATAACTTAATCATATGTGATAGAACTCATAATAAAATCATAGTAACCATATCATATAGATAGCCATAATCATAATCTTCGAATAGCAAGACATATCATTTAACCATACAAGGGTTTACCTGATGTCCAACAATGCCTCTAGTCTAATAATAGGATGGGAGTGAAGACCTGTCCCCGGCTCACCCTCAAAGTAAATAGCATAAACGGAAGTAACATAAGGTTGATGAATAGTGGCTTGTCCTTGGATGATAGGATTCATCACAACAAAATTCTTAAATCTGACTAGCCGTCAAACAGTGGATGAATGTAGTATTCGATCCCTACATGGTTAGATCATGTAGCAAAAAAGTATGCATTAGTACATTTGAATATACTAAGTATGTGTGCATGCAATGCACATGAACTTATTAAACCTGCATTTATTGTTAGATGACAAGGGCACAATATATAGTAAGATTTATATAATCAAAGGAATATAATATAATAATATGCCATGAAATTCATGATTCATTTTATGCCATAATGATTATTATAAGTGGATATGACACCTCAACCAACATCTAAGACCAAGCGAGCTATTACTTGGAATTCCTATTTAATCCCCACACCAGAAAAGAGATGGTCTACTTGGCAAAAGTAAATCATACTTCTACTCAGTGCTTTCCATTTTGGAGAAGTATCCTTCCTTACGGGCCATCCATTTTGGGTTAGATTTTCACAACATTTCTTGCGGGTCATGCCATAACTAATGGGATGAACCTCAAATTTGAATGTCTAATAACCAAACCTTACGTGTCTCCCATTTCGGTGAGGGTTAGCATATACATATACCTATGCTCCCATAGAGTTCAAGAAAAATGCAGAGGATCCTTGGGATAGCCGTGATGCCTCCAATCTCATTGGTGCTACTTCATCACCCCACAAGAATACATATACAAATACATGCTTTAAAAAGAGGTACAAGTCATTTCAATGCATAATTTGGCTTAAAGGCAAAACATGTTCATAATCTTTCATACTTGGGCTCAAAGGCCAAATCACATTTCAATTCATACTTTTCATGCATAGGAATAGCCGATTCACAATTTCCAATGAGGTGTAAGCACCCAATATGCTCAAAGAGCCAATATCAACTTACATTCATGTGATTTTATTCTTGTCATAACCAATCTTTCATCGAAATCATATACATAAATGTAATTGGGTTTAACCCACTTTATAATTTTCATAAAATTCAATGCTCATGAATGGATATGCCATGAATGATGTAAGAATAGCAAGGGAAGTAGAGATTCAATCTAAAATCAACAATTCAATGTGAAATTCAAGTAATACATAAGTAAAATTCATATTCAAATCACAATTTAGATTACGCATTCGTAAATTAAACTTTGAAGCGGCAATGCATATTCAAATCTTTATATTAATTATGCCATTCATAATATTAGGGCTTAAATCAATTTAAAATAAACAATAAGGCATAGCTCATACTTCAATTAAATTTAATAAACAATAATATTCAACATCCATAATTAAGGTGAGCTAAAATTTCATAAATCAAGTGTAAAAGCGTTTGGGTCTTGGTTGAAAGAGACCAAGAATAAATCCCACATACCTAAGATCACCAAGAAGAAGTAAGAAGAATTTGATGAAGATTGGAGTCCTTCCCTGAATCCTAAGATGATTCTCCACTAGAGTCTTTAAGAGGAGTTCTTAAGAGTGAGTTGAAATAATTCTAAGTGCAAGAATTTATTCGAATGAGGGAAATAGATTTTAGGTCATTTGAATGTCTTAGGAATGCATAGAAAGTCACAAAAGCCCCTTCAGAATAGCCATAATGACATAAAACCATTAAGGATGCGGAATAAAATTTGTTGCCAGGGGTCCCGTGAGAAGGTCGCACGGTCCGTACAAGGTCACACGGAGCATGACACCTCATGTTATTCCGCATACTCCTACTTATTGGCCTTCCATTTCGGAGAAGTAACCTTTCTTATGGATCTCCCATTTTGGGTAGGATTTTCACAACATTTCTAGCGGGTCATGCCTCAATTAATGGGATGAGCCTCAGATTTCAGTGTCTTGAAACAACACCATACGGGTCTCCCATTTTGGTGAGGGTTTCTATATACATATCCCTATGCTTGCACATAAGTCAATAGAAAGAAAGAGGAACCTTGGAATAACTCTGACGCCTCAAATTTGTCTGTGCTAATTAATCATCCCACAAGAATACATATGTATACATGCTTTCAAAAGAGATGCAAGTTATTTCAATTTATTTCAATGCATAATTAGGTTTAAAAGAAAAATATGTTCATAATAATTCATACTTGGGCTCAAAGGCCAAATCACATTTTGATTCATACTTTTCATGCATAGCAATAACCAAATCACAATTTCCAATGACATGTAAACACCCAATATACTCAAAGAGATAGACATTCATCTGACCACATTCTAGTCACAACCAATCATTCATCAAAATCATCTACATAAACATAATTGAGCTTAACCCACTTCATAATTTTCATAAATCCAATGCTCATGAATGCATATGCCATGAAAGATGTGAGAATAGCATGGATAGTATAGATTCAATCTAAAATAAACAATTCAATATGAAATTCAAGTAAATTTATAAGTAAAATTCATGTTCAAATCACAATTTCGATTAGCCATGCCCAAATCAAACTTTAAAGGGACAATGAATATTCAAATCTTCATATTAATCATGCAATTAAACATATTAAGGCTTAAATCAATGTAAAATAAACAATAAAATATAGCCCATACTTCAATTGAATTTGATGAATAATAATGTTCAAAACCTATAATTAAAGTGAGTCAAAAATCCATAAATCAAGTGTGAAAGAATTTGGGTCTTCTTGTTGAAATGGACCAAGAATCAATCCCACATACCTAAGTTCACCAAGAAGAAGTAAGAAGAATTTGATGAAGATTGGAGTCCTTCCTTGAACCCTAATATAATTCTCCACTAGAATCTTTGAGAGGAGTTCTTAAGAGTGAATTGAAATAATTCCAAGTGTAAGATTGAGTTTGAATGAGGAAATAGGAGGTTAGGTCATTTGAATGTCTTAGGATATCATAGGACTTCACAGTAGCCCCTTCGGAGTAGCCATAATTACAAAAAAAAACCATTATTGAATTAGAGTAAAGTTTGTTTCAAGGGGTCCGTGAGAAGGTCTCACGGTCCATACAAGTTCACAAGGACCATGAACCATCCTGTGAAGCCACACTTAGCCAAATAAAAGGAAACTCTGCAAGGATAGGCTTTATGAAAATTGAAATGACTTCATGAACCATACTCGGAATCAGGTGAAACCAGATGCTTGGAAAGCTAATTCAAAGAGCACTAATTTGATAGGTTGTAGGACACCTAGTTCTTTATGTGCTATGCGATAAGAACATTTAAATTTGACACTTCTATTAGTTCTTGTCAAAAGCTTAGTCAATGGAATTCCATACTTAGAAAATTGTAACCATGATCCCATACAGAGGATTTCACCACCCGTTAAAGATCACATGGACTCTATGGCCTCCTGTGAAGCTTCATTTAGAAATATTTTTGATGATAACGTTCTGCAATGGTTATTCAATACTTCGTAAATTTTCACTCTAACGCCCATACGAAAGGCCTCACGAATCGTGAAAGTCTATATGGTCTGTGAGAGGTCTATGTGTGAAGTGCCTTGGCCAAAATATGGAGTTTCAATTCCAAGGCCCTCTAAACGGTCCACCACAATCCCCCACACAACCCGTGAAGTCTCACACGGATTGTTTGGAGTTCATTTAAGGTGAATGATCGTCTTAAAGTCTACATAAATGCCAACACTCTACTAAAGGACAAGGGACACCTTAAGACACCTCTTAACGCTTTGTATACCTTCACACAACTCGTGGAGGCTTCCCTGAATTGTCAGATTGGTCCAAAACTTTTTGAAACCAAATTTCCAAGCTCCATTAAGGTAATATGAAGTCCGAGTCCTTACATCATCTTCCCCATGGGAAATTTGTCCTCAAATTTTCTAGGAAAAAGCTATAAAGGCTTGAGTTAGAACATGAAACATCCAAATAGAAGATACAATGCATATTTCTTCATTTGAGAATCATAAAGTCATTAAAACTCAAATTAAAACATCTTCAAATCATTTTCATGCAGATGTATTGATGTGATACACAAATACAACACTTTTGATGCTTAAAACTTAGGATTTTGTGTGTTCTCAATGTGACTTTAGTTGTTTTATGTTCTTTTGTGTCCATATTTGCAGAATTATTGGTTGGCTGATGATTTTGGGGAAAGTTACAAAGTTGCTGCAGATTTATAGTTATACGAGACACCTTAAGGGCCTTAGACTATTCTACAAGTCGTAACGTGGTTTCATGTGGAATTCCAGTAGGGGCCAAGTTTCTGAAATTACTTCTATGAACATGCAAATGAGTTGTAAATTAATGTAGGAGTCATAGAAGAGTTTTCGTGTCCTAAGGATCAGAGAATAAGACTTTCTAAAGTTCATCATACAAAACCCCCTTTACGGGCCGTAAACCTTTTTTACAAGTCATAAAGAGGTGTCCTAAAGGAGAAATCAGGCTTTCCAGCAACAATGTACGAGACCACGATTATGGGCCGTAAACTTCAATACGGGTCTTAAAGTGTTGTCGTAGATTGTGCCGACTAGTTCTCCTAATTTGTTTAGGATTTGAATTTTAATTATTATAAATAGGTCTTTTAGATTATTTTTCATAAGTCCTCACCAATTCATGTAAGTTTATCTTAGTTTTAGGTTAGTTCTCAAAGAACTCAATAGTCTTAGAAAGAAAATTTTGAGAGAGTCTTTGAAATCACTTGTGGTTTAATTCAATCTTAAAGATTGTGATTTTCATTGACATTAGATTTGGTTGTTCTTAATTCAATTATGTAAGTGATTAATTATTTTTTCTAAATTTATAATCTCTTCATCTCCATAAAACATGAGTAGCTAAATCCACAACTAGGCTTGTGGGAACCATGAAGAACTAAAAAAGTACAATTGGATAATTCACGTTCTTAGAAGGTGTATATGCATGTATTATTTAAATCTCTTCATTTTGCATGTTTTCTGATGGCGGCCACCATTAGAACCTGCCTAGTCTTACAGACTTGACCAATGTAGTAATGAATAGGAAAATAGATTAATCAACAATATTCGATTGATGTGTTCTCGTCTAATCAACAAAACTGGGCCAATGGGAGTTTGTACTTGGATATATAGGTAATGTTTAGTAATGCACTCTATGGAAATGGGCCAACTCATTGTGATATTCGCCTCTCACCTTTGACCAAAATAGCTTGATGAACTTAAATTAACGTCCTGCATATATACACTAGACATAAATTAGGTTATCTGGTGATACTGAGTGTGGGAATCATGGGGAACACAATACCTTAGTTGCTTTCCTTCAGTGATCTTTCTCTCTTGATAGTTAGTTAATTTATTTTTCTCATTGATTTTACGAACCCCCACCCCTTTTGGAAATTGAGTTGATTAACTACTCGGATTACATGTTGGTAAATTTGTCTTAAGTCTATGTATTCCTTATGGGTTCTACCCTAACCTTTGTTAGGTTCTGGATAGCGACCAGTTTATCCTCTTAAAGGAGGTGTAACTTGGACGACATTAAGATTACAATGCCATTTCCACGGAATATGGCTAGACTTAGTTAACTCGTTCGTAATTCAAGTGTTAATCCTTATTTCCCATATTTTATGTTTTGTTTTTATTTTTGTTCTTTTTTTTTATTAATATGACACCCTCTATTGAAGAAATATTTAACGATTGTAGTATTGGGATGAGAAGGGTTGTACATAATTTTTTGAATCGCAATGTGTACTTTTTGAAAATATTAGAAAATCTCGACTTAGACAACTATGTGCTTTTGTCAAATATTCATCAATTTGCCTTGGATGTCCACATTTTAAGTAGTGAGTTGAGCATAATAGTTTATATGTTTGATGATCAACATGCTAGTTTTGAATTGTGTGAGGAAGAAAAAAAATACTTATAAGCCAACTTGAAGAGCTAGAATTGGAGGGTAAATTTCTTGATCAAACAATTATTGAGGTTGTCACTGTTAAGAAAAGTACACGAGAGTTATATGAAGAAGTAAATAATATTATCTTTAAATGCTCTAGTGTGTGTAAACACGAGGATGTAAATAATAATATAATTCAATCATTAGGACGCATTGGAACTTATTCCAATCATTTTTCTACATTATGTTTAGATAATGAGGTATTAATCAAATCATCTGAGCATATATATGAATGTAAGGAAGAGGAAAAATATAGTTATGAATTTATTGGGCACAAATCAAAAAATCACATTCCTCATTTAAAGGCTAAGAAGTACAATATGCAATCTCTATTGTTTGCTTTCCTTATTTTTATACCACAACCCTTTGAGCAAAATAGAAAATTTAAAAAGAAATTAGGGGTATAATTCATAAGTTAAAGTTGGAAGAAGAAGTTGAAGGTCTCTACCTGGTAGTGTAACTTCTTATTTTCTTTTTTGATAGTCTTCTTGTTTTTTGTTTTGTTTCAATTTTATTTTCGAAGATTTAGGGGAAGTCTGAGTACCCAAATTTGAAACTTGAGAGGAAACACAAGGAACACCGGTGCTTAGGTGTGCGTGTATGTTTTTTGACCACTTAAGTTCTGTTTTGTTTTAATTTTGTGCACTGGTAATAATGCACATCTTTTACGATGGGGTGTGGTTAGTTATGGGCTTTAGTGTAGTCTGAGTAACATATGATTCATAACTACACTATTTTTTGATCCAGGGGTTTTCTTGCCTGTGTTCTTTCTCCCTGTGGATATTTAATTGCTATTGAACAAACAATTTTAGGATGTTTAGATAATATTTGTAGCATATAAGTACCAATACTTGTGGCATATAGCATTTTTTTGTGTTTTGTTTAAAAAAATGGTATGCACCAAAAAGTTTGGTTAGTAATTAGATAGTAACCATGCATATTTAGGTGTTTGACAATATTTTTTCTGATAAGTAAGGGTAAATTGAGATAAGAAGCATGATCTAAGAGTCTATCGTTCATAATGTATGTAGTGCCCTGTCAGTGTGAACTTTATTTGATAAATTCATGTGTTTTGTGCTAATTCAGAACTTACCTGGTTACTCTAAGTAGGATTGTAGATTAGTTGGATTAGGAAAGGATATTTGGCCATCGTTCTTAAATAGTCCACTTTAGCCTAACAATAACCAACCAAATCGATGATTTATCCCTTGTTCTTAATGTTTGAGCTTAACATGTACCTATTGTTTCAAAACACCTGATTAACCCAGCCTTATCTAGTGAAAAATCCTTAATTTGTCCCAGGTCCTTCCTTGAACATTGTGTACCTTGATTGTGGCAAAAAGACTAAGTTGAGGGATGCTTCCAAAAGTGGCTCTGGTTCGGAGGATGGATAGTGTACACCTCAACACATGCGAAAAGCCTAAGTTGAGGGTTGCTAGTATAAGGGTAAAGTACAAAAATAAGTGAGATGAGTTAGGAATACAAAGGAAAAAGGAGAAAAATCATGTGCTGGATGCAAGAAAAATCAAATATGCCTTAATTGAGATAAAAAAAACAAAATAAAGTGTAAAAGCAAACAGTTGTAAAATTAAAAGAAAGTACCCAAAAAAGTTTGAACTAGGAAAAAGGGAGAATAAGGTGAAAATAACAGAGTTGATAGGGCAAAAGTGTAGGAAAAAGAAGTTTTAAGGAGGGTCTTTAGTTACTATTTTTCCAAAATATCATACCAAAGCCCCGTGAGCCAACCTTACAAGCGTAGAAAGTCTTAGATTGATCCTAGTCTAATTAGTTGAAGTTCTGAGTCATGAATATAGGGGTAAGCCTATGGTATACTCATAATCAAATAATAGTAATATAATCACATGTCGTAATACTCATAATCAAATTATAGTAACAATATTCAATAGATAGTCATAATGATCATCTACAAATAGCAAAACTTAGAAAATAACCATACAAGAGCTTACATAATGTCCAATAATGCCTCTAGTCATAGAATAAAACTGGAGCCAAGACATATCCCGAGCTCACCCTCAAAGTAAATAGCATTAACGTAAGTAACATAAGCTAGAATAATTGTGGCTTGTCCTTGTAATATAGGACTCACCACAACAACTTTCTTAAATCCGATTAGCCGTCAAATGGTGGATGAATGTAGTCTTTGGTCAGTACATTGTTAGATCATGTAGGAAAAAAGTATGTGTTAGTACTTTTGAATGTATTAAGTATGGGGGCATGCAATGCAGATGAACTTATTAAACTTGCATTCCATGTTAGATTACAATGGCATATAATATATGAAAAAGTTTATAATCAAAGGAATATAAAATAAAAATATGCCATTAAATCCATGAGGCATGCTATGCCATAATGCTTATTATAAGAGGGTATGAGACCTCAACAAACATATAAGACCAAGCGAGCTATTACTTGGAATCCATATGTTATCCCCACACAAGAAAAGTGGTGGTCTACTTGCCAAAGGTAAACCATACATCTCCTTACGAGCCTTCCATTTCGGAGATGTCACCTTCTTGACGAGCCTCCCACTTCGGATAGGATTTTTAAGACTATTTCTATAGAGTCATGCATCAACTAACAGGATGAGCCTCATATTTCCATATCTTGCAAACGCACCTTACGGGTCGCCCATTTCGGTAAGGGTTACCATATATGTATATCTATGCTGGCACATAGTTCAAGAGAAAGGAAGAGGACCGTTGGGGATAGCTGTGACACCTCCAATATCATCGATGCTAGTTCATTATCCCAAAAGAACACATATTCAATACATGCTTTCAAATAGATGCAAGTCATTTTAATGAATAATTGGTCTTAAAATCTAAACATGTTCATAATAATTCATACTTCGGTGCAAAGGCCAAATGACATTTTGAATCATACTTTTCACGCATCGGAATAGCCCATTCATAATTTTCAATGAGGTGTAAACATCCAGTATGCTCAAAGAGCCAATATCAATAGACGCTCATGTGATCACATTCTTTTTATAACCAATCTTTTATCAAATTCATATACATAAATGTAATTGGGCTTAACCCACTTCATAATTTCCATAAAATCTAATGCTCATGAATGCATATGCCATGAATGATATGAGAATATCATGGGTAGTAGAGATTCAATTTAAAATCAACAATTCAGTATGAAATTCAAGTAATTCATAAGTAAAATTCATGTTCAAATCACAATTTAGATTACCATGCCTAAATCAAACTTTAAAGGGACAATGAATATTGAAATCTTCATATTAATCCTGCAATTCAACATATTAGGGGTTAAATCAATTTAAAATCAACAATAGAGCATAGCCCATACTTTATTATATTTTATAAACAATAATATTCAAAATCGATAATTAAAGTGAGCTAAAACTCCATTAATCAAGTGTAAACAAGTTTGGGTCTTCTTTGTTGAAATGGACCAAGAATCAACCCCACATACCTATGTTCACAACAAAGAAGTAAGAAGAATTTGAAGAAGATTGGAGTCCTTCCCTGAAGCCCAAGCTAATTCTCCTTCAAAGTCTTTGAGAAGCATTCTTAAGAGTGAGTGGAAATAATTCTACGTGTAAGAGTGAACTTTATTGAGGGAAATAGAGTTTAGGTCATGTCATTTAAATGTTTTATGAAAGTATAGAAAGTCACAAAAGCCCCTTAGGAGTATCCATAATTACAAAAAACCATTAATGAAGAGAAACAAAATTTGTTGCTAAGGGTCTGTGAGAAGGTCTCACAGTCCACACATGGTTACACTGTAAGGACCCATATTTCTTTTTAGCATCTTTACCCAAATCTCTTGGTATTGTTCTGAGTAAACTGCCATGCATTGCCCCACGGAAGGCCCACACGGGCCGTGCGAAGCCACACATACCATTTGGCCTCCCGTGGAGGGAAACTTTGTTTAGTTCACGGCAGGGGCAATTTGAGACGGAGGAAGTTTTGGGCTAAGTGAAGGCACACGGAAACTCACATGGTCCGTGTGATGTGTCACGGGCTGTGTGGCCTTCTGTGTAAGTTGCTACGTAAAAGTTTTCTAAGTATAGAAGTACCATCTCAAAAATTTATTGTGCGGAAATTATTTCAAGTGTTATCACATGGTACATATCACATTTTGTGTGGAGTCAAACGGAACGTGTAGTCTTCCGTGTGGTACCCCTTAGCCTCGAATGAAGCGTTAGCCTTGCGAAATTTTTAAAGCATTAGCCCTGCAAAATTTTCTAAGTGATGATTCACAATCCCTGTTCACGGTCCGTGTAGCGACTCACGAACCGTGTAGGTGACCATATAGACTTGACGCTTCTAATTTTTGCCCGTTTCATTATGGCGTTTATGTAATTTTGGTTTATTTTAATTATGAATTATGACCTTTTACCTATCGTAAACCCCTAATTCAGCATCCCTCCCCTCTTAATTCATTCTCCTTAAACAATCTAACCCTCATAAGATCACCTCCCAATTTCTCTCTACTCTCCCCTCACAAGGTTCAAGGGTAGGGTTCAATTGAAGTCAAATTCAAGCTAAGTCCTTCCTCAAATTCAGCTCCTCAATTAAGGTATGTGGATTGATTCTTGGTCTCTTTCAACCAAGAAGACCCAAAATTCCTTTCAATTGATTTTGTGGATTAAGTTCACTTTAAATATGAGTTTTAATTACTTGGTTTATTGAAATCTAATTGATGTATAGGTTGTATTCTACCTATGATTTCAATTCACTTTGATCATTATTACGATGATTTACATTGGGTTATGAAGTTCTGAACATGCATGCCCTCTTTTAAAATTGATTTATGCATGGGTGATTTAACTATGTTTTAGATGTTGATTTAACTATGGATTTACTTCATTCAACAATATGATATTGATTTTAACTTGAATTTGTGTTACCCATGCCATTCTCACATCATGCATTGCATTTGCAATCATGAACCTTTGTTTAAATGAAAATTATGAAATGGGTTAATCCCAATTATGTTTTATAAAACGATTATGATATGATTTTGGTAAGGCATTGGTTATGACAAGAATGTGATCACTGAAAAATCCTTATGTTTCTGATATGATATGATTATGTAAAATCCTTTTGAAAAGCGAGTCGTAAGGAAGGTGACCATCAACTGAGAAGCGTGGTCGTAAGGTGTGATGTAGATTACCTTTGGCAAGTAATCTTCTCCCTACCAGTGGGAGGTCCCAATCGGTCTAATTCATGTAATAGTTCGCATGAGTTTGATTTATCATTTATAGTCCATCCCCACTATGTATGGGCATTGTTGCATTTCATGTATCATATATTTCATGGCATCTTGTATATGTTTCCATTGAATATATGATTGTTTCTATATTATGTGCCCTTATCATCTAATATTGAAGTGTAGGTTTGGTAAGTCATATGCATTGCATGCCCGCATACTTAGTACATCCAAACGTACTAACACATACTCTATGCCTACATGATTTTAGCATGTAGGGGCCGAGCACTTTATTTACCAACCATTTGACGAATAGTCCAATCCAGAAGTATACTGTGGTGAGTCCCATCCTCAAAGGATGAGCCCATTGCCTTTCCCTTATGTTTTTTCAGAATGTTCTTCTTTATTTGAGGGTGAGCCCAGAACTTGTCCCATCCCCCGTTTTATTTTGACTAGAGGCATTTGTTGGACATCATATAGACTCCTTAAAGTCTTTATGCTATGTGAAATATTTGGTTTATGTGTCCCTATGAATTGATTTATGGAAATCTTGTATTTTTATTATATGTTTAGGGATGGTAGTGTGGAAAATATAAAGCCTCCATTTTGCCCCCAAATCGTGAGTCCTATTTTCCCCGTCCCTTAGAATTATGTGTTACTGTTTGTACGTCCTTCCAGAACCAATAATGTGGATTTAGATACTTGAGACTTGCTTGGGAACTCACCATGTCACATCTAGGCCCTAGTCTCAGGTCATGACATACACGGACCGTGAAGCCTCCCGTGAAGCCACACATAGCCAAATCAGAGGAAATTCTTCACGGACGGGCTTTACTAAAAAAGGCATAACATCTGGATTCGAACTCTGAATTAGGTGAAACTGGATGAGTTGGAAAGCTAATTCAAAGTGATTCAACTTGATTTGATTACGACCACCCAGTTCTTTTTGTGCTAAGAGAAATGAACATTTAAAGTTCACCCTTCCATCGGTTCTTGTGAAAAGCATAGCTAATGGAATTCTATTCCTAGAAAATTGCATCCGAACACCCATACAGAGGGCTTCATGACCCGTGAGAGGTCACATAGACCGTGTGGCCTCTTGTGAAGCTTCACTTAGAAAATCTTTCGATGACAATGTTCCTAGATGGTGATCCAACACTTAGAAAGTTTTCACTTTGTTGCCCATACAAAAGGCCTCATGGACCGTGAAAGGCTATATGGTCCGTGAGGAGTCCATGTTTTAAGTGCCTTGGCCAAAATGTGGATTTTCAAGGCCACGACCCTCCACACGGTCCACCACACGGCCTGTGAAGCCTCACATGGACCGTGTGGGGTTTATGTGAGGTGGACCTTGATCTTAAACTCCACATAAATGCCAAAACTCTACATACAAGGCCAAGGGAAACCTCAAGGCACATCTACATGGTCCATATACCTTCACACGACCCATGAGGGCTTCGCTGAAGCGTCACTATGGTGCAAACCTTTCCAGAACCAATTCCAAGCTTCATCAAGGTTATGTAAAGTCCAGGTCCTTATAGAAAGTTCACAAATGAAGGGTATGGTTAATTTTGGAAAGAAGGGGAAACTAAGCCTTAGGTATGTAGGGCCTTCATGGATCTTGAGACGTTTCGGTAAAGTTGCATACGAATTAGAGTTTCCCGTTGAGATGATCATGGTTCACCCAGATTTCCATGTGTCCATGTTAAGAAAGTGTCGAGAGGACCCTAGTTCCATTGTACGCTTGGAGGTGGTAAATGTGCAAGAGTACATGACTTATGAGGAAGTCCCGATAGAAATATTAGTTAGGCACGTCAAGTGTTTGAGACACCTGGACGTGCCCTCCGTCAAAGTTCTTTGGAGGAACCAACAAGTCAAAGTGCCATTTGGGAAGCCGAAGCTGATGTGAGAAAGAAATACCCCTATCTCTTCCACTCTACTAAAGTTTGAGGTACTATGACTTTATCCAATTATGAACCTCCATTCCTTGCATGTCAATTTCATGTAATCTATGCAGAGTTATGTGATTTTGAGGTTGCATTGTAAATTTTATTTGGCCCATGATTTAAAGATTAGCATGGTGCATATGTTGCATTTGGTATATGATATGTGTAATCCATTCTTTAGAGCTTGCCTTAGTGACATTGGGGGATGAATGTTCCCAAGGGGGTGATATTTTAAGGTCCCACCCATGATGAGTAGGAAAGAGTGCAGGAAAAGAGTCTTGAAAATTTTCTAAGTGTTAGTTATTGCAAGAAGTCCTATGAGCTGTAAAAAGATTCAAGGGTCGTAAGTGGTGCTCGTTGATTGAAGGTCACACTTTGTGAAAATGATAATTTTTTAAGTGGGATGTACGACTTATCATATGGACTATAGAATCTCTTACAAGTCACAAGTCATGTCGTGGAATATGAATCGGAGAAGATTTTGTGAAAGTCTGAAATGTCATCAGATTAAATCCCTATCTACGGCAGGTAGAATGAACCATACCTCTTAAACAGGGTCACGTGGTCCTGTCCAGCCAGATTTTTAAAGGGGAATATTTGACCTTTCCCATTGTTTACTTCTAATTCTACGTCGTTTACCCTTCAAATGGCCCCTTATAACCATATACAACCCTAATCAACTATTCTCCTCCATCCCAAAATATTTCTAAGTACCACACACTCTCAAGCCTCTTCCAAGGTTTCAAGCAAGAAGGCCAAGCTAGGGTTTCAAGTTTCTCTTCACAAATCAGATTTTCCCATTTAAACCATATCAAGGTATGTAGGTTTTAATTGGGGAGACCTTTGCTTCTCAAGCTCAACCATTACTCCTCTTATTTATGACTTCCTATGTTATGAAATTGCATGGTGATTTTAGGAACCCTTTTGTATAATGGAAATATGAAATATTTTATGATGATATACCTTTGTATATGATTAAGCATTTGAAAGCCTTGTGATATCTATTGATGATATACCTTTGTATATGATTAAGCATTTGAAAGCCTTGTGATATCTATTATTTTATATGAGGATCTAATGATATCCTAACCAAGGTTTACTATGTATTGGTGGGTGCTTTGAATAATGAATAAGTGACTCTACTTTTCAACTCTCATGGCATCTACTCATTATTTTCATTGTTTTAAAGTTGGTACATAAATCCACCATAATTTTAATAAAGAGTTATACCGAGCTTCCATGTCTATGAAGGCCTTATAGAAAGTCATATGGTATCATGAATGATATGAGTAAAAAGGGGCTATTATATGCTTTGAAACAATTAATGTATTATGAAAGTTATGAAAACTATGAAGCCCTATATTGATGTTAAGAAGCTTTGATTTGATAAGCTACTCTATAAACTATGATGATATTATGATATTTTCCATATCTTGGCTATAAGTATGATTTGCGTATTCCTTGAGATAATGACCTAGCACTGAGCAGACCGTGGTAGATACCATTGTCCCATAACTATGTTGCCACCAAAGGTTTATGAATTAGCTCATAAATCCATATAGCATAAGTTGCATGATTAATGAAAATGGGTGGTGTTCCCATGTGACACATGTGAATCGAATACTCAAAAGGATGGTGTTCCCATATGGTTAATAAGTTGTGTATACCAAAATCGGTGGCATTCCCGTAACTTGATTATGAAGCACTTTCCGAAAAGGGTGGAGTTCCCATAAGGTGAATGTTTGGTTTACCCTGGCAAAGTAGACCATTCCTTATCATGTGTGGAGTGAACATTAGGATTCCATGTATTAGATCAAATGGTTTTACATGTAGATTATGGTCCCTTCCCATATATGTATGTTGTATATATGACTTGACTCCTTAGCATATTTGATAATGGCATTTAGCATGCTTGACATATTGAGCTTATATTCATTAATTATATTTATACATATTATTTAATTATGGCTTATGTTCTTTGTTGCATTCTCACCCTACATACTTAGTACGTTCCAAGTATTAACATGTACTTTTTGCCTACATGATCTAATCATGTAAGGATCAGAGTTCCATTTCATCCTCCTCCTCCTGGTAGGTAGACAGTTCAAGCGGGTAGTTGCTATTGGTGAGTCTCACTTCTTGGAACAACATCCACTTACTTTCATGCCTTATTTATACCTTGCCTATTTTCATTATTATCTTTTGAGGGTGAGCTCGAGAAATGTCTTAGCCCCCGTTCTATTCATGATTAGAGGTGTTGTTGGATATTGTTATGGTTATGTGTGAATGATCTTGACTCACATTGCTATGTAATTATTAAACCTTTCCCTTAGTCCTCATTCTCTTTGTGCTGCTTGTATGATGATGATGAGATGAAAGTCTCAAGTCCCTAATTTCCCCCATAGTGTAAGTGATACTTATCCGCCCCTTAGATTTATTTTCTACGTGATTCATGCTTATCATCTTCCCTACAACATCCCATTGCGTAAGTCCAAAGCCTCGTTTCCCTTTAGAAATTATGTGCTACATGTTTGTTGCTCTTCTAAGCTTCCGCAAAACCAAGGATGTGTTACATATTCTTAAGAGTATTGTTTGGGATCTTTTGGGTTCCCATTCACCATGTCACGTCTAGGCCCTTGGCTTGGGGAGTGATAGGACCCCTGGGCACTTTTTAAAGTCCGCTTCATTAATGACCTTTTCATAATTTTGATTTATTCTAAAGGTCTTTTAGGACCTTGGTACCTATCCTAAGCCCCTAAATCATATTATACTCACCCTTTACACTCAGACACTCCCATTACATTCAAGCTCTAGAATTCGATTCCTAAGTTCTCTCTTCAAGTGTTGTATTGGGGGATTCAAGCTAGGATTTCAAGAAGGCTTTCAACTCAAGTCGATTCCATCATAAAACTTCTAGTTATCCAAGGTATGTGGGATTTATTTATGATTTCCTTCCAATCATAAAGACGCAAAAACTCCTATTTCTTAATTTCTAAGTCTATTTTGCAAATAAGTCTCTTAAATTATTTTTTTTTGTAGAGATTTAGCCATGGGCTGAACTTAATTATTAATTTTAATTTAGTTTTTATGATGATTTTTATGAATTTTATGAGAATTTAAAAATGGATGTCCCTTTAATTCATGAATTTATGCATGGGAAATTTTGACTAAGTTTCAATTGTTGATTTATCTATAGATTTCATATGATTTCTTCCAATTATGTTGTTTTAATTATAAAATCTAATTTCTCTTGGTTTAATCTCTTTCTCTCTATCTCCCTATGCCATGATCATGAATGAACTAGGCTTATCCATGAGACTTTTGTTATGAACATGAATATACCTAGAATGTGGATGTGTATTAAGTATGGGTCTATGATTGAAAGCTTTGATCAGTATTGAATTGTGGTATGTTAACATGAACTAAGCATGAATAAATGACCATACGCATGATATGAGTTAAGTACCATTATGACATAATTGAGGATGATATGAACTTGACATCTACATGATTATGAATTACATGGGCGTGCATATGATATGACCTCTAGAACGAATATGTAATCACATGTATGTATGAGCTCTATGTATATTAATGAGGATGGGAATAATACTCCCTTTACACAATGCATAGATGAGGACAGGTATAACCTTCCCTATACACATGTATATATGATCTAAGTGTGTATCGATGAGAATAGGCACAACCTCCCGTTACGCAATATATATATGAGGACAGGTACAACCTTCCCTATAAAAAGTCATGTCATGAGCTACATTTGTGTTGATGAGGATGGGTACAACCCTCCCTTTATATAATTAAGCAAGGAGTGACTTATTGAGTGTAGACATATGTGGGTTATGGCTACTCTATGATTTTCATGTGACTTTTGACTAGGTTAACATTATATTCTCTCACGTTGCATGTCCACATACATAGTACATTAAAATGTACTAACGCATACTTGTTGCCTGCATGATCTAACCATGTAGGGACTAGAGACTTTCCTTAACCACCTCTTCACGGTAAGATTCATCTTTTATAAGTTTTCTTGCAGTGAGTCCTTTGTTCCAAGGGCAAGATCCACCTTCTATCTACCTATACTATGTTAATATTATCTTATGTCTTTACTTTGAGGGTGAGCTCGAGACATGTCTTGGCCTCTGTTCTATTCTATGAACTAGAGGCATTGTTGAACATCATGTAAACTCTATGTACGGGCTTGCTATGGGCTATGTTATTTGCTTATAGAGACTTTGATTATGTCTATCTCATGTTGTTGACGTTATGATGATTTTTTCAAGATAAGATGTGGACATATCGAAAGTCCTAAGTCCCTTATATCGCAATAGCATGATTCATACTTACCCACCCATTAGCTCTTATGTGCTATATGCTATGAGAAACCTTCTGACATCCCGAAAGCGTGAGTCATACTTATGCGCCCATTAGAACTATGTGACTATTGTTTAATTTTGTGCTTCTGAACTGATGACATGTATATAGATGCTATGAGGCTTGTTAGGGAGACTTTCGAGTTCCCATTCTCCATGTCACTCTTAGGCCCTAGGCCAGGGTTATGACAGGAGTGCAAGTCCCTAGGAGGGATGACAGTACGAGATAATATACTGAATATGTAGGGGAAAAAGTAATATATATGATGTAACACAAATTAAATCGTACACTGATGTAAGGATAAAAGAACGCCTTTGTTCATATTGTAGAATCATGTACTTTATATCCGTTTTGTCACTTTATCTTTCTTTACTTTACAGTCTGTCCATAGTATGTAATACAAATGACCAGCTGATATATGGTAAATCTATATTGGGATCGACCCATGCTAGGATTTCCTTTCACCCCTTGGATACCTTTGTAATACTGGGGATCGACCCATGCTAGGTGATTCTTCCACCCTTAAGATACCACTCACCAATATTCAACTTTACTTTATTTTTAATTTACATTTTGAATGATTATTTTGGTGATCATAACATTTTGAGTTGTAGGACCACATACATCACAAGTACATGTAAATAATCAGGTAAGACAATACCACAATGAAAAAAGTAGGGTGCACAATTAGTAAAATACGTAGGAGATGAAATAATACATGGACTTTATTCAGTTAAAAAGAGAACTCATGTATCTTCGTAACTAAAGTATATATACAAATTTGACAATGTTTGTACATTGGAACATATATGCATGTTAAAGAGTGGAGACACAGTTATTAGTTATGTCGGAATTTGTAAGTACCTTGATGTGCCAAGGAAGAATCATAGATTTCATGCCAAATATTAGAAAATTGAGTAGCCTTACGTACATTGTTGTACCACCTGACTATTACCTCAAAGTAACCTTCCTTTTCTCCAAATATTTATCTACGATATACATATTTTTGTAGCCCAATCTTACCCAAAAAAATACTCGGGCTGCATGCTCGTAATTATCAACCCAAGGGTATTCTGACAAATCTACCTTCACTAATCACATTTTCCTAATACACACCTTCATATATATGGAATATAAATCTATGTTTAGTCCCATAATATGCTTACAACAATTCACAAAGAACAACACATAACAACTTCACACAACACACCATTAGGTAGCATAACATTACGCTCTTTCCCTATAATTTGACGCCAACAATTCAAACTTATTCAAACATCAAGATAACTTTTCCTAATATATTTACACATGAAAATAGTCCCAAAACCTGTACGAAAATAAAAGGAGGATGTGAGACCATAGGCCCTAATCAATCAACCCACAAGTTCCAACTAACTGCACATTTACGGTAACATCCTGAAACTTGTTTTAACAAAACAAAAATAGTGCAAAAACCGTAGCTTACCATTTATGACTTAAATATTTTAAATAACATAAGCCTCCTTTCATAAGCAAACCAACCAAGAAGATGAAATACTCTTTATAAAAAAGAAAAGTATACAACAATTTTTGGAAATATGTTGTCCAATAATTCACGCAAGCATAACAAACATATCTCCCTTGTTTTTCATGGGAGAATTATACTAAATATAGAGGTATTTTTACTTACCTTAACCTTCAAGGAGTAGGACCTCTCCAAGAACCCTAAAGGTTTGTTGCGACTGCTTTTGAAGTCAAGAAAGAGTAAGAGAAACTTTATATAATCCAAAATTTTGGTCAATGTTAAATGACTTAAGGACCTGGTCTTAAGACCTTTTAAATGGAACCCTCTAGACCGAATTTCACCCTTATTTTATGCCATATTAAATCAAATAGGTGATATACCTACTTAGCTCTTTTACTTGGGCTTTAGTAGGTTTCCATTTGGTGGGCGTTGACTGCCCTTTATTTCTTGTTCCTTTTACTTGGTTTCGGAAGTATGTGGTAAATGTACTTGGTCCCTTTATCTATTCATTTGAGCTTCCATTCTTTTTCTTTGCAATATCAAACCATGGACCAAAATTACACTCTTAGTGGGGGCCCCATACTTTATTAGACTTGGACGGATTTGGTACCTTGCCTAATGCAAGGCGTATCGTATCAAGGCTATTCATTAGGAGCCAAGATCGAGAACTACCAATGTCCTGCAAAAATACAATAATTATAATGCTTAAAACGTAGGATTTTGTGTATTCTCAATGCGACTTTAATTGTTTTTTATGTGTTTTTACAGTGATACAGGTTAGCCATGGTTTGGGGAGAAATTGCAGAAGTTGTTCGTTTTTTCTGTTGTACGAGACCTTCTACGAGTCGTAAAGCATTTAATGAGTCATAAGGTATTTTGTGATGAATTCCAGTGAGGGGCCAAGTTATATAAGTTAATTCTACGAACATGCAGACGAGTCGTGGATCAATGTATGAGTCATAAAAAACCTTTTGTGCCCTGAGGATAAGAGAAGTGGACTTGCAGGAAAGTTATCAGACGAAACCCCCTTTACGGGTCATTAACCAAAATACGAATCATGAAGGGTTATCGTCAAAGAGATGTACGAAATCCCAGAAGCTGACAACGGGAACCCGACTATGAGTCAGAGAGGATAATATGAGTCACAAAGTAATTTCGTAGAGTTTGCCGACAAGTTTTCCTAATATAGGTAGGATTTTTTATTTATTATGAATAGGTTTTTGAGGTTAATTTACAAGAGTAGATGACAAACGTACGAAAAGTCTAGCTTAGTTTAGGTTATTGTTCATAGAACACATTATTCTTAGAGAGAAGATTTTGAGAGAGTTTTTGAAACACTTGTGGTATAATTCAATCTCCAACCTTCTTTGATATTGGATTTGCATGTTCTTAATTCAGTTGTGTAAGTGCTTAATTATGTCTTCTAAATTCATAATCTCTTCATCTACACAGAATGTGAGTAGCTAAATCCACAACTAGGGTTGTGGGAACCACATAGAACTAAAAAAGTAAAACCCGAATAATTCATGATTCTTTGAATGTTTATATGTATGTATTAATCAACTCTCTTCATTTTGCATGTTTTCTGATTTTGGCCAACATTTGAACCCGCATAGCGTTAATGACTGGACCAAGGTAGTAATAAATAGGAACAAATATTAATTAGTAGAATTCGATTAATGTGTTCTCGTCTAATCAACCAACCTGGGGCGAAGGGGAGGTTGTATTAGGACTTATAGGTAATGGTAATTAATGTACACTATGGAGATGGTCCAAGTTGCATAGTGAAATTTGCCTCTAACCTTTGACCAAAGGGCATGGTGAACATAAATTACCGTCCTGCATACTATACACTAGACAAGAATTAGGTTATCCGATGATAATGAGTTGGGGGAATCAGGGGGAATAGAATACCTTAGTTACTCTCTGTTTGATCTTTCTCTTGTGATAGTTAGTTAGTTTATATTCTCATTGATTTTTGCAATCCCCCCCTTGGGGAATTTACTTGATTAACTACTCGTATTGCTTGTTGGTGAATTTGCCTTGTCTCGACATATTCCCTGTAGGTTAAACCCTAACCTTGGTTAAGTTCTATATATTCACACCGACTGCTTTATCCTCTAAAAAAAGGTGTAACATGGGCAACGAACAAGATTTTTGTGTTGTTTCCAGGGAATACGACTAGACTAAGTAAATTCATTAGTAATTCGAATGTTAATACTTAGTTCCCTTTATTTTACTTTTGTTTGTTATTTTTGATTATTTGTAGGGTGTACGAATAGTGTATGCCCTACACTTAGAGTCAAGGCAATCTCTTAACTCCATTTGATCCAGAGATTTATCGAACAATAAAAAGGATGGCCCAAGATAACACCAACAATGTGACAAATGCAGCTCTGAAACAGAATAACAATGATGATGATGGGAATGAGAACCCACCTCCTTTTGAGGACATTCTACAGCCTCAAGACTTTAACGTCAATGCTTACTAGTGGAATCAATATTGGTTGAATCCTATGGCTATGGATGTGACTGGAGCTATTGTGTTGGCACCACTATGGCAGACACAAAGTTCGCAGTCTGGAGTGGGTTACTTATACTGCAAAACTATGGGTTATTTGCGGGCTTACCATCGTAAGAACCATATAGCCACTTACACAACATGGAATCTGTTTGTTAGAGTGTGATGGGGACACAAAATCTGTCCATGGATGTTGTGGGACTTCGTGTCTTCCCATTGTCTCTCAAAGGAAATGCTGTATTATGGCTTTCAGAGCTCCCGTAGAGTTCAATTGCTAGCTAGGTAGAATTGAAGAAGGCCCTTTATGAGAGGAACTTCCCTAGATCGAAGTAGCTCAAGTTAAATGACCAAATCAACATATTCGAGCAACTTCCTTGTGATTTTTACTAAATATCTAAAGAGCGTAAATATCTGAAGAGCGTCCCTAACCACAAGATAGTTGATGATGCCTTGGCAGAGATCTTCTACCGTGCTATTGATGAGAACAGTCAAGCCTTTACTGACACCATTATAGGGGGCATGTTTCTAGATCAACCATTTATAAGGACTTTTGAACGCATGGAAGGAGTCGTCAAAACAAACTGTGCATGGGATCACAGGGATAGAGCTTCCACAGAAAATCTATGTATAGTCAATGTGGGTCCAAAGCTAGCCAGAATTAATGAGAAGATCATGCAACAGCTTGCTCAGATTCGCACAAGCATGGAGGTGATGATGAAGCAGAATCAAGAAAGAGTAAATACAGTGGTTTATTAACCTCCACGTGCACCCATGTATGAGGAGCCATACTATGAGGAGGACACACGCATTGTTAGTGATTTGGTGGGGGGTTTCAAGACTAACGCTTAAGCGTCCAATTAGGACTATTGGTGCAAAAGTCAAGGAAACCAAGGTCAAAACTTTAGTAGAGATGGAGCTTACAGAGACAATTACGATGGTTACTATGATAGAAATAGAGGTCCAGATGTAGATTGGGGTCGCAGAGAAGGCTTCAATGGTTGTTATGTGCCATCACAGAATCACGACGCAGGTGCAGGCATATCTAGAATTAAGGAGATGTTTGATCACCTGTTGAACAAGGCTGAGACATAGGATGAGACCCTAAGGGCATGGAAATAGAAATCTGTAGTATCAATCAAACGATAGATTCTCATTTTGTGTCTATCAAGAAGCTAAAACAACAGTTCAGTCAAGTGTTAACTCAAATGAATCAGCATCAGAAGGGTACGCTGCCTAGCAATACAGTGCAAAATGCTAAGAATGATGGGCAGCGTATGGTAGTTACTACTCGGGGTACAAAGAGAACCATTAATCCTCCCATGCCAATTGAAAATGAAGATGTTCATGAGAAGATAGTTGCAACTAAGGATGCAGATGAAGGAGATGGTCATCGCAAGGATGGGGTGAGTGAAGCAGCTAAAACGACATAAAAGTGTAAGCCCGTCCCCAGGCCTCCTCCTCCCTTCGCTCAGAGATTTTAAAAGAGGGAAGAAGAAGGCAAATTCAAGCACTTCCTCTCCATGCTAAAGAATCTCTCTATCAACATCCCACTTATCGAGGCTCTGGAGAAGATGTCGGGCTACGCAAAGTACATGAAGGACTTGGTCACCAAAAAGCACACTGTGAGTCAGGAATTTTCTCAAGAGCTTCAACATTGTACTGTTGTCATTATGAAGTCCTTGGTTCAGAAAAAAAAGATCCAGGTGCTTTCACCATACCCTGCACCATTGGAGTTGTGGAGTTCACAAGGGCACTGTGTAATTTAGGCGCCAGTATCAATGTGATGCCCCTTGCGATCTAAAAGAAGCTTGGATTGGGGGCCCTTACTCCTACTAATATGTGGTTGTTGATGCAGATCGCACTATGAAGAAGCTTATGGGTATACTATATGATGTGTTGTTAAAGGTTGAGAAATTCAATATTCCCTGCAGAGTTTGTGATCTTTGATTGCGAAGTTCACTTTGATGTCCCAATCATCTTAGGGAGACCATTCCTTTCCACTGGGCGAGCCCGAGTGTATATGAAATCTATTCAACACAGGTTTAGATTGAATGATGGAGAAGTTGTTTTCGATACTTTTCCATCAATGAAGTATCCAGATGAGTTGAAGAGTGATGTTTGGGAAATCAACAAAGTCTGAGTAACCAATGTGTCAAAGTCGTGTCGCGACAATAAATCAGATGCTACTTGGGAGGAAACTCAAGAAACATTGGCACTTAGACCTCTTATGTTCTATTTTGTTTTAATTTTGTACATTAGGGACAATACACATCTTTTTCAATGGGGTGTGGGTAGTTATGAGCCTCAATGAAGTCTGAGTATCTTATGGTCCATAACTACCCCAAATTTTGATACGGGGTTCTCTCACCTGTGTTCATTTTCCCTGTGGAAAATAAACCCAAATTTTGATAGGGCCTAGGCTCACTAACCATTTACTTGAAATTTCTGGCCCAACCCAAATGAAGTAAAAAAGGAAAGAAAGGGCAGCCAAGGCCCAATAAGTAGAGACCCATAAAGGTCCAAGTTAAAAGGTCAAGTAGGAGCATCACCTACTTGGTAAAATGTGGCCAAAAATCAAGGATAAAGTCGGCCTAAGCTGGTCCCATTAAAAAGGAATGTAACCAGCTCTTTTTAGCCATTTTTCACTTAAGGAAAAATCTGATTTTTAAAGTTCTCTTTCTTACCAGCTCTTTTTAGCCATTTTTCACTTAAGGAAAAATCTGATTTTTAAAGTTCTCTTTCTTCCCCTTCTATCTTCATATAGCAGCCATAAAATAAACCTTAGGGGTTCTTAAGTATTATCCTCATCCCTAGCTAGGATTGAAGGAGAGTTTAGCCATTGAAAAATATAAGTTAAGATAGCAAGAATCACTCACAAGTAAGGTAACTTACTGCACTCTTCTCCCTCTCTTGTCCTTGAGTTAATTGGGGGATCGTGTATGTGTCAATGAGGTTGGAGCGATCCTTTTTATATGAGGTAATCTTGTGGGAAGGTTTGCTGGTGGTTTGTGCATGTTGGGACAGCCATGGAGGGGAGTCCCCTATTACTTTAATTGTGAGCTCCTTTTTGGAATTTAAAGTGGAATGTTAGTAGAAACTCATGAGAAAGATAATTGGATGCCATAAGTTCACATTGCTCCTGCTACATGATAATATTTAGAGGCTGTTTTGTGAATATGATGGTAAGAGGTGTGACCATAAATGCAATTAGAGGAGAAAAAGTTGCAGGAACACCCTTAGGATGGTAGTTACGGGCTTGCTGCCTGGGTATAACTCGTGAGTGTGAGTGAACTGCTTACTACTAATACTAGTTTCATCACCTACTCAATTGTAGATAAATACTTGAAAAAAAGGGAGATTACATTACAGCGATAACGAGGTGGCACAACAAGGTATGTAAGGCTATCCTATTCCATATTCTTTGGCATGAAATTCAATACTCGTGTCACTATCAACTAGTGAGCTTCCTAAGAGCTATTCCATGGCAGTGTTGTTCATTAATAAATCTGTAGCTTACTCTCCCAAACACTAGCATGAGAGTCCACTCTCATCCGTGAAGCCAATCTTGTCATTAATACTCCTAAGTAGTATGTTAATATCACACTTGTTTCCTATATTGTGCTGCCTTAAGAGACTTATTATTCTATCGTATGTTACTGGTACATAGTTTCGAAGCTTGAAAATCATCGTGACTACCAAAGTAAAAATCTTAAAGTATTAAATAATAACTCAAAGCAATGTTCATAATGTGTGGGTTGCATCCCAGAGGCAAAAGCCTAGCATGGGTCGATCTTACTTGGTTCATGAGGGTGGCAGCCCAGGGGCGAAAGCCTAGCATGGGTCGATTCCGATTTGTATAGCTATGAGGACAGCATCCCAGGGGTTAAAATGCCTAGCATGGGCCATCCTCTTTTACCACTGATCAGCTGGTCCTTCTTAATACATGCCTAAAAGGAAATTATAAAGTACTGACGAGTAAAGAAAATAATGTAATGTACATAGCTCCACAAGTATAATAAAGGTGGTCTTTTACTATGCATTGTGCATTATATCTTGCTACTTGATTTCACTTGAGTTCCTACTTTACATATACTATTGCCTTACATATTCAGTACATTATCTCGTACTGACGTCCCTTACGGGGGACCTACATTTCATACTGTAGGTACAGGAGCTAGTAAGTCTTCTCGGTAGGAGTACAGAATATCCAGCAGCTGTTATTGAGCTCTAGGTTGCTTCGGGGCTTTGTGCGTCTAGAGCTTATATTTTTGCATTGTGCTTCGGGGCTTTGTGCGTCTAGGTTCCTTATCTAGAGGCTTTGTAGACTATGTAAAGTGTGGTCATATATCGTACTTTAGACATCGTGGCTCCAACGGCCCAGTCATATTCGTTTCCTTTCGGCTTGTTATTATTGTCTACTTTCTTGAAAGCATGTTGAATATGGAAACCCCTTGTAATGTTTATAGACAGTGTATGGTTATCTGTTGGTTCTCCCGAGCCTAGTCGGTAACGGGTGCCAGTCCGCCTTAATGGGGACTTTGGGCGTGACAAAAGTGGTATCAAAGCCGGTCATCCTAGGGGGTCTATGTAGAGTCTTGCTTATGGATGTGTTGTGCACCACATCTATAAAAATGAGGCTATAGGACATTTAGGACTTGCCTCTTTTATTTCATTTCCTAGATCGTGCCATAGAGCCATTAACGTAGTTGGATTATATCTAATCCCTAAATTGTTTGTGTTTATATATAGCAAAAGATGCTTGTCACGAGGAGAAGAAGCACAAGTAAGCAGATAGATTTTGGAGAAGGGACAAGCCAATCACGAGTTAGGCCTAACCTGAGTGAGATTCCAGATGAGTCCTTATCACAGAGTTCCCCAACTCCTCCACTTCCAGGGGAGCTAAGGAGGGCAGCAGCACCTCAAGAGCCTCCTATTAATGCTATTGAACAAGATTTAAGGAATGCAGTCCAATTATTGACTCGTATAGTTGTTGGTCGAGGGCAAAAGAAAGATGGTCCAGTTGCAGGTACTGGTGGTGCAGATAGAGAAGCTAGCACACAGATATGCGACTTCCTTAATTTGGATCCTCCTTCATTCACTGGGTCAGATCCAAAAGAAGATCCACAAGACTTTGTTGACCAAATCCAACGGACCTTAGATGTTATGCATGTTAGCAGCATAGAAGCTGTTGAGCTAGTAACATATAGATTGAAGGGTGTAGTTGTGTTGTGGTACGAAGCCTGGAAGCAATCCGGTATAGATTCACCTCCAGTTGGTTGGAAAGAGTTCAAAAAGGCATTTCTTGACCATTATTTGCCATTGGAGATTTGAGAGGCTCGCGCAGACCAATTCTTAAATCTCCACCAAGGAGGTATGAGCGTGAGGGAGTATAATCTCCAGTTTAACTCCTTGGCCAGGTATGCTCCTAACATGGTCACTACTATGGAGAATCAAGTTCATTGATACGTGGACATATTAGATTCATATCTGGTTAGAGATTGTACCATTGCTTCCTTGAATAAAGACATGGATAGCAAGGATGCAAGCTTTTGCACAAAAGTTGGAGGATCAACGACAAAGGAGGAGGATACAAGAGTCGAAAAGAGCGCAGTCAAAGAGGGCTAGATCGACGGGGCAGTTTACACCATTCCAAGGTGAGTTTAGGCCTCGATTTTCTAATAGATCACCCAGACCATCATTCTCCTATTCTACAGCTAGTGCTCCACCCCGATATCAAGGGTCTAAGGGAAATCAGTTTGGGCAACAAGGTGAAATCCAAGGTTCACGAACAGTAGAGCACCAAGAGCAAGGGGGTATGAGCCAATCAAGACCTCCTCGACAGCCTTGTAAGCAATGCAAGAGGACTTATCTAGGTGTGTACCGGTTTGGGACGGATGTTTGCTTTGGTGTGGTACACCGGGTCATATGATGAGAAATTGCCTTCAAAGGGATACAGTTGGTATGGCCCAACCTACTGGGTCAGTTGCTGCATTATCATCGACAATGCCTTTATTAGGTAGGGGTCCAATTGTCTTTAGATCATGGTAGGGGTGTTAGAGGAGCAGCTAGTTCTAGTGGAACTTAAAACCGCACGTATGCTCTAGGAGATCGACAAAATTTGGAGGCTTTCCCTGATATGATTACAGGTACATTGTCCATCTTTTCGCATATTGTATATACATTAATTGATCCATGGTCTAGTTTATCGTATGTTACTCCATTAATTGTCGATAAGTTCAAAAAGGAACCAGAATTATTGACTAAACCATTTGAAGTATCTACACCAATCGGTGAGTCTATTATAGCTAGAAGGGTCTATCGTAATTGCATAGTAACTATTTGTGATCGTGACACATTGGCTGGCCTTGTCGAGCTAGAAATAATAGATTTTGATGTTATAATGGGTATGGATTGGTTGGCTTCTGGTTATGCCATGGTGGATTGCCGAACTAAGATGGTACAGTTCCACTTTCCAAAAGAGGCAGTCCTTGAATGGAAAGGTAATATTGGGACGCCAAGAGGTAGGTTTATTTCCTATTTTAAGGCAAGGAAGATGGTGTCCAAAGGATACATGTGCCATTTCGTCAGGGTAAGAGATATAGATGCAGATCCCCCAACCCTTCAATCTAGTATGGTGGTAAATAAATATCCTGATGTTTTTCCTGAAGATTTACCAGGGTTGCCTCCCAAACGAGAGGTTGAGTTCGGTATTGATGTGCTTCCAGATACACAACCTATATCCATTCCCCATATAGAATGGCCCCAGCAGAATTATGGGAGTTAAAGGAGCAGTTAAAAGATTTGCTAGACAAGGGATTTATAACGCCTAGTATGTTCCCTTGGGGAGCACCCGTTTTATTTGTATGCAAGAAGGATGGTTCGCTGAGGATGTGCATTGACTACCGGCAATTAAATAAAGTGATGATAAAGAATAAATATCCCTAGGTTTGATGATTTATTTGATCAGTTACAGGGTGCTAAGTATTTTTCAAAGATTGACTTGAGGTCGGGTTATCACCAAGTGAGAGTCAGAAATCAAGACATACCTAACAAATGCCCCCGCTATTTTTATGGATTTGATGAATAGGGTGTTTAAGCCATTTTTGGATATGTTTGTGATAGTATTCATAGATGACATTTTGGTGTATTCGAGATCAGAAGGAGATCATGCTAATCACCTGCGACAAGTATTACAAGTTCTTCGTGATCGTATGTTATATGCAAAGTTTTCTAAGTGCGAGTTTTGGTTAAGATCTGTGGCATTCTCGGGGCACATTGTATCTGATGAAGGAATAAGGGTTGATGCCCAAAAGATAGAAGCTGTGAAGAACTGGCCAAGATCTACAACACCAACGGAGGTTCGTAGTTTTCTTGGGCTGGCAGGTTATTATAGAAGGTTTGTTAAAGGATTTTCTTCTATTTCTGCACCTTTAACAAAGCTAACACATAGGGCAGCTAAGTTTTAGTGGAGCGGTGCATGTGAAAGAAGCTTCTAGAAGCTAAAAGATAAATTGACGACCGCACTTGTATTGGTACTTCCTGAAGGGACCGAAGGTTATGCAGAATATTGTGATTCTTCGGGAGTGGGCCTAGGATGTGTTTTGATGCAGCATGGTAAAGTAATAGCCTATGCCTTGAGGCAATTGCGTCCACATGAGAAAAACTATCCAACCCATGATTTGGAGTTAGCAGCAGTTATATTTGCTTTGAAGGTATGGCGCCATTATTTATATGGAGTTCATGTTGACATATTTACCGATCACAAGAGTCTACAATACATCTTTAAGCAAAAGGACCTGAACCTAAGGCAATGAAGATGGCTTGAGCTATTGAAAGATTATGACATCGATATTTTGTATCATCCCGGAAGGGCAAATGTGGTAGCAGATGCTTTAAGCCGCAAAACAATGGCAAGCACTTTTGGGCTGTCCGCAATAAGACAAGGGATAAGCAAGGATCTACGACAATTAACTAGCATGGGGGTTCGCTTCTTGAATCTCCAGATGAAGCAGTTATTGTGCAAAATGCAGTGGAATCATCATTGATGACGGAGGTGAAAGAGAAACAGTACAGAGATCCCATTCTACTATGGCTTAAGGAGAATATACAACAAGGTATGAGAATTTGAACTCATGTAAGAAGGAACAGTTCGATGTCAAAACAGATTGTGCATACCTGATGTGGATGGGCTAAAAAGAAAAATTATCACGGAAGCACATCATTCAAGATATTCAGTGCACCCGGGCTCAACCAAAATGTATCATGACTTGAAAGAAGTATATTGGTAGGGGAAAATGAAGAAGGATATTGCAGAACTTGTGGTTCAATGTCCAAATTGTCAACAAGTTAAGGTAGAGCACCAAAAGCCTGGAGGTTATTTGCAGCACATAGAACTTCCAATTTGGAAGTGGGACATGGTCAACATGGATTTTGTTACTGGGTTACCTCGCTCATTTTAGAAGTTCGACTCCATATGGGTAGTTGTTGATAGGCTCACTAAATCAGCACACTTCCTACAAGTCAAAACTACTTATACAGTCGAAGAGTATGCAAGATTGTGTAATAGTTGGGCTACACGGAGTGCCAATCTCTATATATCTGATAGGGGAGCTCAATTCACTACAAATTTTTGGAAGTCATTTCAGAGAAGTTCGGGACGCAAACGAATTTAAGTACAGCCTTTCACCCTCAATCAGATGGTCAAGCGGAACACACAATCCAAACACTCATGGATATGCTTTGGGCTAGCGTATTGGACTTCAAGGGTGGCTGGGATGATCATTTGCCACTTATTGAATTTGCTTACAACAATAGCTACCACTCGAGTATCAAAATGGCACCTTACGAAGCCTAGTATGGAAGAAAGTGTAGATCACCAATCGGCTGGTTTGAAGTAGGTGAAACTGCCTTATTTGGACCAGATCTTGTTCATCAAGCTATGGAGAAAGTTAAGATAATACAACAGCGAATGGCGGCGGCTCATAGTCGACAGAAATCATATGCAAACATTAGAAGGAGAGGACTAGAATTATCCATAGGAGATTGGGTGTTCTTGAAGGTATCTCCAATGAAAGGGGCAATGATGTTTGGCAGAAAGGGAAAGCTAAGTCCACGCTACATAGGACAATATAAAATTGCTAGAAGAGTTGGTCAAGTTGCATATGAACTAGAGCTACCCCAAAAGCTCTCCGCAGTTCATCCGGTGTTTCATGTTTCAATGCTTCGAAAATGCATAGGTGACCCCTCCCGTATCACTTCAATTGAAGATGTACAAGTTACAGAAGATCTCACTTATGAGGAAGTACCCATTGCTATTCTAGATCGATAAATTAAGAAGTTAAGAAATAAGGATATAGCTTCCGTGAAAGTACTATGGAGGAACAAGCAAGTAGAAGAGGTTACCTGGGAAGCGGAAGAAGCGATGAAATCCAAGTACCCCCATCTCTTTAAGTCCACTGAGAAGGATGAGGAAAAAAGGGTCGGAGTTGAGGCATTGACAAGTAAGTATGTGCCTGTATGTATCACATGATTAATAGTAGTATGTAGCTTAGGCTTGAACTTGTTTGGGCCAACTAACTATACTATCATTCGAGGACGAATGTTCCTAAGGGAGGGAAGATATAACACTCCATATTTTCTACGTGTTAGTCCCACTTATGTGACACTTGACATAGGCTTATGGTACAAGTGAAGGACTACATTTTTTAAAAGGGTGGTAATAATTTGAATTGGATTGAGAGTTGCTGTGATATCCCACATGTTTCAGCGGGTGTGAATCCAAGATAAACTCGACGAAAGCATTTAAATCTGAGACGATAAGGTGTTATTTGAGCTAAAAGTCTAAAGTGGAATATTAAGATGCAATATATGGGATTATGATTTAGAAAAGAGGTAAGATAACAAGTTGCTTTCTTGACTTAACGAGGCAAGTAGGTGCATCACCTATTTAGACTTGTTTGGCCATCTTATAGGGACCAAGGTCCCTAACCATTTACTTGAAATTTCTGGCCCAACCCAAATAAAGTTAAAAAAAGAAGGAATGGGCAGCCAAGGCCCAATAAGTAGAGACCCATAAAGGCCCAAGTTAAAAGGCCAAGTAGGTGCATCACCTACTTGGTAAAATGTGGCCAAAAATCAAGGAGAAAGTTGGCCTAAGCTGGTCCCTTTAAAAGGGAATGTAACCAACTCTTTTTACCCATTTTTCACTTAAGGAAAAATCTAATTTTCAAGGTTCTCTTTCTTCCCCTTTTATCTTCATATAGCAGCCATAAAATAAACCTTAGGGGTTCTTAAGTAGTATCCTCATCTCAAGCTAGGATTGAAGGAGAGTTTAGCCTTTGAAAAATATAAGTTAAGAGAGCAAGAATCACTCACAAGTAAGGTAAGTTACTGCACTCTTCTCCCTCTCTTGTCCTTGAGTTAATTAGGGGATTGTGTATGTGTCAATGATGTTGGAGCGGTCCTTTTTATATGAGGTAATCTTGTGGGAAGGTTTGCTGGTGGTTTGTGCATGTTGGGACAGCCATGGAGGGGAGTCCCCTATTACTTTAATTGTGAGCTCTTGAGAAAGATAACTGGATGCCATAAGTTCACATTGCTCCTGCTACATGATAATATTTAGAGGCTGTTTTGTGAATATGATGGTAAGAGGTGTGACCATAAATGCAATTAGAGGAGAAGAAGTTGATGGAACACCCTTAGGTTGGTAGTTACGGGCTTGCTGCCCGGATATAACTCGTGAGCGTGAGTAAACTGCCTACTACTAATACTAGTTTCATCACCTACTCAATTGTAGATAACTACTTGAAAAAAGGGAGATTACATTGCAGTGATAACGAGGTGGCATTACAAGGTATGTAAGGCTATCCTATTCCATATTCTTTGGCATGAAATCCAATACTCGTGTCACTATCAACTAGTGAGCTTCCTAAAAGCTATTCCATGGCAGTGTTGTTCATTAATAAATCTGTAGCTTACTCTCCCCAGCACTAGCATGAGAGTCCACTCTCATCCGTGAAGCCAATCTTGTCATTAAAACTCCTAAGTAGTATGTCAATATCACACTTGTTTCCTATATTGTGCTGCTTTAAGAGACTACTATTCTATCGTATGTTACTGGTACATAGTTCCGAAGCTTAAAAATCATCGTGACCACCAAAGTAAAAATCTCAAAGTATTAAATAATAACTCAAAGTAATGTTCATAATATGTGGGTGGCAGTCCAGGGGCTAAAGCCTAGCATGGGTCGATCTTACTTGGTTCATTAGGGTGGCAGCCCAGGGGCGAAAGCCTAGCATGGGTCGATCCCGATTTGTATAGCTATGAGGATAACATCCCAGGGGTTAAAATGCCTAGCATGGGTCATCCTCTTTTATCACTGATCAGCTGGTCATTCGTAATACATGCCTAAAAGGAAATTATAAAGTACTGATGAGTAAAGAAAAGAATGTAATGTACATAACTCCACAAGTATAATAAAGGTGGTTTTTTACTATGCATTGTGTATTTATATCTTGCTACTTGATTTCACTTGAGTTCCTGCTTTACATATACTATTGCCTTATATTCAGTATATTATCTCGTACTGACGTCCCTTACAGGGGACCTGCATTTCATGCTGCAGGTATAGGAGCTAGTAAGTCTTCACAATAGGAGTACAGAATATCCAGCAGTTGTTACTGAGCTCCAGGTTGCTTCGAGGCTTTGTGCGTCTAGAGCTTATATTTTTGCATTGTATAGTTGGTTATGAGGTGGGGTCTGTCCCGGTCCTTATAGATATTGTTCGTTATCTAGAGGCTTTGTAGACTATGTAAAGTAAAGTGCGGTCATGTATCGTACTTTATACATCGTGGCTCCAACGGCCCAGTCATACGCATTTCCTTTCGGCTTGTTATTACTGTCTACTTTCTTGAAAACATATTTAATGTGGAAACCCTTTGTAATGTTTATAGACAGTGTATGGTTATATGTTGGTTCTCCCAAGCCTTGTCGGTAACGGGTGCCAGTCCTCCTTAATGGGACTTTGGGCGTGACATTGTGGGTCCTTACAAATGTTGAAAAGGTTTGGTAAGGTAACTTATGTTCTTGAGTTTCCTAACAAGATGGCGTTGGTTCACCCTGTATTCCAATGTCTGTGTTGAGGAAATGCGTGGGCTACCCAAACTTCATAATGCCTTTAGAAGTTGTAGATGTTGTGGAGAAAAACTTGACTCATGAAGAGGTTCCCTTGGAAGTATTGAAATGACAAGTAATGATGTTAAGGAATAGAGATGTAGCATTTGCCAGAGTCCTTTGGAGGAAGCAACAGGTCAAAAGTGTTACTAGGAAAGTATAAGCGGACATGAAGAAGCGATAACCCTATCCATTTTGTTCAAATAAAGGTTGGGGTACTATAATCCCTTCTATTTTAGAACCTCTTCTCCTTGCATGTCATTGTCATGTTATTTATGCATGGTTATTTGATTTTGATGTTGCGTTGTAAATCCTATTTGAGACATGGTTTAAAGATTTTCATGGTGCATATATTGCATTTGGAATAAGGTGCATGTATTTCGTTCCTTAGATCTTGCGTTAGCGTATTAGGGGATGAATATTCCCAAGAGGAAGATATTGTAAGGCTTCACCCATGAGGATTAGAAGGGTTTTGGAATAAGCTTTGAAAAATGCAAGAAAATAAGCTTTGGAAAATTTTGATTGTCAGCTTCTACGAAAGGTTTTACGAGTCGTAAGACGACGTACGACCCATAGGTTGGTTCGTGGAAGCTGGGCAAACATGATGAAATTTGGAATCTTTCAAGAATATAATCTACGATTCATCAAACAGCCTATGAACTAACTTACGAAACGTAATTCAGGTCCTAAAAGGTGATTTAGAAAAATGTTTCTCTGTCTCTTGAATGGCATTAGACGAAACTCCTACCTATGGCCCGTAGAATGGATCACAACCTGTAAATGGGGTCCCGTGTCCTGTTTGATGATTTTTATAGGGAAAGTTCCAACCATTCCTATTCTTTTAATAGCCTCATCTAGCCCCTCCATGACCCCTCATGCAATTAAAGCCCCTCTTTCATCAAGTCGAGTCCAAAAAATTCTGATCGCTTAAGTTTTGGTACGATTTCATATATGTGTCTACTTTAAATAATGATATCTCTTAACACATAACTAATTAGATGCTGAATGACCCACCAAATGAAAGCTCTTCGAATTATGTTGCCAACGCAACTGATTTCACTTTATTCGGAGTTCAAACCAAAAGGTTATGCCCATTTTAGTGAAACACTGTCAGTGTGCTAGCTTATACGACCCTCCTTACAAGCCGTTGGTTGACTTACAGCCCCGTAAATGGTCTTTCGTGGAAAATGTCCGACGGAGTGTTTTTGTACTATCCTCACACGCTAATCACAATACCACGACGTTTTTCCTCTATTACGCCCCGTATCACCCCTTTTCAACCCTAATTCCCCTCATTCCCCCACATTCCAAAAACACTCTAAGTCCGAAACTCCTTCCAAGTTCTTCAAGGTCTTCAAAGGAGAGTGTAAGCTAGGGTTTTGGTTTCTTTACCTCCAAATCAGATTTTCCCTTCATTAAGTTGACAAGGTATATGGGTTTGATTCTGGGAACCTTCCTTTCCACAAATCAATCATTCTTCTTCTGCAACTACATAAAATTTATGGAATTTTATGGGTATTTAATGAACTCTTGCATATGATGTTACTATTATGAATTCTATGTTGGTTTATTTTTGTGCATTATCATGAAGTGCAATATCATGTGAAATTTTTAAATTTGTATGAGTATTGAGAAAGTCTTAACTAGGTTTTACTTGATTAGACGAGTTTTATGTTCCCATGTCCATGTTTTGGAAGATGATGTCTATGATTATGATGGGTTGATTAAGAATGATTCAAACAAATTATTTTTCACTATGTGTCTTGAAATATGATTTCGAAATAATGAGGGTTTTACTACAAGAATGGTGGGCTGATTTGATGGACTTTAAAATGAATTGATTTTACTTCGCTCTTGTCTTATACTCCTGAATTGCATTATTTTAAGGATATGTATATATACCCACCATGTTGCACTATATTTACAACTTGGATACTATCTTTGAGGGTGAGCCTGGGAGATGTCTTTGCCCTGGTTTCGTTCGTATTCAAAGGTGTTATTGCATACATGTGTTGTATGCTATGAGATCGACTCTTATTATGTCTATGTATTGTTGGAGTTTTCCCTTAGTCTTGTATCCCCTTTATATGGTCAATGTTTGTTGAGTTGATAAAATAGAAGGCCCAAGTTCCTAAATGCCCCCATAGCACGAGTCATACTTACCCGCCCCTTAGACTTATTTGCTGTGTTATTCATGTTTATTCTCTTCCCTATAACATCCCCATAGCATTAGTCCAAAACCCCATTGCTTTTTTATGCTTCCACGAAACCAAGGATGTGCTATGTGTCATGCCCTAAGCCCCATTAAGGCGGACTGGCACCCGTTGCCGACAAGGCTCGGGAGAACCAACATATAACTATGCACCTGCTATGGACATTTAAGAGGTTTCCATATTCAATATGTTGTCAAAAGAAAGTAAACTATACTAACAAACAAAAAGTAAATGCATAAGACTAGGTCGTTGGAGCCACGATGTCTATAGTACACTATTTGACCACACTTTAATTTACATTGTCTACAAAGCCTCTAGGTAAGGAACAATATCCATATGGGTTGGGACAGGCCCCGCCTCATGACCAACTATACAATACAAAATACATGTTCTAAACACACAAGCCCCGAAGCAATTTGGAGCTTAGTAATAGCAGTTGAAAGTCCTGTACTCTTACTAGGGAGATCTAGTAACTTCTGTACCTGCAACATGAAATGCAGGTCCCCCGTAAGGGACGTCAGTACGAGATAATGTACTGAATATGTAAGGCAGGAAATGTTGTATATGAAATAAGAACTCAAATGAAATCACACACTGGTGTGTAAGGATGAAAAGACCACCTTTAGTCATACTGTGGAATCATGTATTTTATGTCTTTTTATTACTGTATCTTTCTTTATTGTATAATCTGTGCATAATATATCATGTAAATGACCAGCTGATCAGTGGTAAATCTACAACGGGTTTGACCAATGCTAGGCTTTCCTTTCACCCCTGGGATACCCCCATAAATGGGATCAACCCTAGCTAGGTGATTCTTCCACCCCTCGGGTTACCACCCATTCATAAGCAACTGTAAGTTATCTTTTATTTACTTTGAGATGGTTCTTTTGGTGGTCATAACCTTTAGAACTGTACGAATATAGACATGTGACATATGAACAACCATACCAGATAATACCACAATGAAAAAAGAGATACACAACTAATGAACCTTATCGGAGATTAAACAACACATGGACTTTGTTTGGTAACAAGGAACTCATGTATATTTGGCATCCAAGTACGTATGCAGGTTTGACAATGGCTATGTATGGGTACATATGAACATGGTAAAGAGTGGAGACACAGTTATTAGTGATGTCGGAATTTGTATGTGCCTTTATGTGCTAAGGAAGATTATAGATTTCATGCCAAATAATAGGAAATCAAGTTGCCTTACATACCTCGCTATACTATGTCGTTATTACCTCGGAGTAGTATCCTTTTCCTCCAAACACTTATCTACAATATATTAGGTTACAAAACTAGTGTTAGCAGCAGCTAATAAACACATCTTGGTAACCCAATTTCACCCAAAAATAATATCCGGGCAGCAAGCTCGGAATTAGCAACCAAAGAGTATTCTTTCAACATTTCCGCTCCTAATCGTATTTTCTAATACACAATCCCATATACATGTCATATACAACTACTTTTAGTCCCATAAAAGCATTACAACAACTCATACAGTACAACATGCAACAACTCTACACAACACGCAAGTAGACAACGCAACATTGCGTCCTTCTGCTACATTTCGACGTCAACCATTCCAAATCCTTTTCGACCTCAACCAAACTTTCCTCAACATATTTACACACAATTACAGTCCTAAAACAGTCCAAAAAAATAGTCCCTAAGTAGATGGAAAACATTGGACAACAATTCCCAATATTCAGTCCACGAATTCTTACTTAAAGCGGAATTAAGAAATCATTCAAGAACTTATTTTTGCGGAAGATAAAAGTGGTCCAGCAGCCTTCTCACATCATTACAGACCCAAGACTTGTTAAAAACATACATATTACTTCATAATTCAGCCAACCAACAAGATAAAAGTCTCTTAATTAACAAGAAAAGTGAACCACAACCATTGGAACACATGCTGTCCCAAAATTCCTGCACAATACAACCAGCATACTCTTCATGTTTTTCATGGAAAAATTACACCAAACCATAGCTATTTTTATTTACCTTAGCCCTCAAGGATTAGGTTCTCTTCAAGAACCCTAGAGGTGTGCCTTGGCTTCTTTAGAGAATGAAGAGAGAGCAAGAAGAAACTTAGAGAAAAATCTGAATTTTTGGCTTGAGAAAATGACTAAAAGTTGATGGTTGTTGCTCCCTTTTATAGGCCACTTTTGGCCAACTTTCTTTTGGGTTTTCAGCCTTATTTTATTAAGGTTATGGGGCAGAAACTTCGCCTTTTCACTTGGGCCGTATTGGGCTTCAAATGGGATGTGTTGCAAACATTTCTCCCTTAAGCCCACTTAGTTTGGGCCCTAGTTTTGAATTGGGTTGTGATTGTAATTTTGCCCTTTTCCTATTCATCTTGGGCTGAAAATGTTGTCCTTTTATGATGCTAAACCATGGGACCAAATGACATCCTTAACTCGGGGTTTATTCTTTATCGGACTTGAACAAATTCGGTGTTGGGCCTTGTCTCCGTTTACCTAGCCTATTTAAGCTAAGCACGTAGGTGACTCACCATAAGCTTCCTAAGTCCCACAAGCACCTCAATTCTTTTACTTCATTTAAGGTCACCATCTCTTTAACTTGACTTAAAAATTATATACGCTTGGTCATCTTAAGCATTAGACGTACATATAGCCCCTTTAATCTAGAATTCACGCACTTTTAAAATGTGTGCGGATTTGACCCGCCATATCATGTGTCATCTGCGTTGGACTAGTACATGTAAGATGTGGAGTGCTACATCCTCCCCCCCTAGGAACATTCGTCTCCGAATGTAAGCATAATTGAATAGGTTAAACAAGTTCGAACTTTCGTGTAAACAGACTTTTGAAAATATAATAAGAATTTATATTCATGTACCTTCTAATCCCTCAACTTTGAATCTCGGACTCCCTCTTTAGTTTCAAATAAATAAGGGTATTTAGACCTCATTGCTTCCTCCGCCTCCCACGTTATCTCTTCTACCTGCTGGTTCCTCCAAAGCACTTTTACTGAAGGTATTTCTTTATTCCTTAGCTTTCTAACTTGGCGATCTAGGATAGCAATAGGTACCTCTTCATACGTAAGATCTTCCATAACTTGCATATCTTCAATAGGATTAATACGAGATGGGTCACCTATGCATTTTCGAAGCATTGAGATATGAAAAACTGGATGAACTATTGAAAGCTCCTGGGGTAGCTCTAATTCATATGCAACCTGTCCAAACCTTTTAATAATCTTATATGGCCCTATGTAACGTGGGCTTAGTTTCCGTTTCTTACCAAATCTCATAACACCTTTCATTGGGGACACCTTTAAGAACACCCAATCTCCTATTGAGAATTCCAGTCCTCTTCTTCTAGCATTTGCATATGATATGTGACGACTTTGGGCTGTTTCTAGCCATTGTCGTATTACCTTGACTTTTTCCATGGCTTGTTGGACTAAATCTAGACCAAGCAAGGTGGTTTCACCCACTTCAAACCATCCTATTGGTGATCTACATTTCCTTCCATACAAAGCTTCATACGGTGCCATCTTGATGCTTGAATGGTAGCTATTATTACAAGCAAATTCAATAAGTGGCAAATGGTCCACCCAACTACCTTTGAAGTCTAATGCACAAGCCCGTAACATATCTTCAAGTGTTTGAATGGTGCGTTCTGCTTGTCCATCTGTTTGCGGGTGGAAAGCTGTGCTTAAATTTACTTGTGTCCCTAAGCTCCTCTGGAAGGATTTCCAAAACTTTGTGGTGAATTGAGCTCCCCGATCAGATATAATGGAGAATGGGACCCCATGTAGCCTAACTATCTCCTTGAGGTATAATTTTGCATACTCTTTAGCCGTCTAGTCACTCTTAACTGGCAAGAAGTGTGCTGACTTTGTAAGTCTATCAACTATCACCCATATGGAGTCAAACTTCTGAAATGAGCGAGGCAACCCAGTAATAAAATCCATATTAATCATATCCCACTTCCACGCTGGAAGCTTGATACATTGCATATAACCTCCCGGCTTTTGGTGCTCTACCTTAACTTGTTGGCAATTTGGACACTGAGACACAAATTCTGCAAGGTCCTTTTTCATGCCTTCCCATCAAAACATTCCCTTCAGGTCATGGTACATCTTAGTTGATCCTGGATGGATAGAATATCTTGAATGATGAGCTTCCTCCATTATCTTCCTTCTTAGTCCATTTATGTTAGGAACGTACAATCTAATTTGGCAGTAAAGTACTCCATTTTGGGTAGGTTCAAAGCCCTTCATTGTGCCTTAACTCACCTTTTCCTTAAGTCATCGTAGGACAACATCTTTGAACTGTTTTCCCCTTACCTCTGTTACCAATGAAGACTCCGCAGCATTATGCACAATAACCCCTTCCTTTGGAGTTTCAATCAGGTGAACCCCCAAATTGGCTAGTTGACGTAGATACTTAGCCACTCCTTGACGTACACGGATTGCTCACCAATATTCATAATTGCCATACGACTCAGAGCATCAGCTACCAGCTTTCCCTAGATGGATAGTATATCAACATCGTAATCCTTTATTAGCTCCAGCCACCTCCGTTGCCTGAAATTTAGGTCTTTCCCTTTAAATATGTACTGTAGGCTCTTATGGTCAGTATATATGTCAACATGAACTCCATACAAATAATGGCGCCATATTTTCAAGGCAAACACAACAGCTGCTAGCTCAAGGTCATGTGTTGGGTAATGTTTCTCATGTGGCCGCAGTTGTCTCGAGGCATAAGCAATCACCCTACCATGTTGTGTCAGTACACACCTTAAGCCAACCCCCGAAGCATCGCAATACACCGCATACCCCTATGTGCCTTCTGGAAGCACTAATACAGGTGCAGAAGTTAGCCTGCTTTTCAACTCTTGAAAGCTCCTTTCACATGTATCATTCCATTGAAATTTGGTCGCTTTATGTGTCAACTTTGTTAGAGGTGCAGAAATAGAAGAAAAACCTTCAACAAATCTTCTGTAATAACCTTCCAACCCTAAGAAGCTTCGAACATCTGTAAGTGTTATTGGCCTTGGCCAATCTTTCACCGCCTCTATCTTTTGTGAATCAATCCTTATTCCTTCATCAGATACAATATGACCCAAGAATGCCACTGATTTTAACCAAAATTCACATTTGGAAAACTTGGCATACAATTGCTGATCACGAAGAACTTGTAATACCTGTCGTAAGTGATTTGAATGGTCCTCTTCTGATCTTGAATACACCAAAAATGTCATCTATAAATACTATCACAAAGACATCCAAGAATGGCTTGAATACCCTGTTCATTAAGTCCATAAAAACTGTTGGTGCATTGGTCAGCCCAAATGACATAACAAGAAATTCAAAGTGACCATAGCGTGTCCTAAAGGCATTCTTGGGTATATCTTTCTCCTTCATCCTCACTTGGTGATAACCTGACCTCAAATCAATTTTTGAAAAGCATTTGGCACCCTGTAACTGATCAAATAAATCATCAATCCTGGGAAGGGGGTATTTGTTTTTAATTGTCACCCTATTCAATTGCCGATAGTCAATACACATTCTCAAGGTGCCATCCTTTTTATGTACAAATAACACTGGTGCACCCCAAGGGGACATACTAGGTCTTATAAAACCTTTCTCTAGCAAATCTTTTAATTGCTCCTTTAATTCACGTAATTCTGCCGAGGCCATTCTATATGGAGGAATAGAAAGAGGTTGAGTGCTTGGAAGTAAGCCAATGCCAAAATCTATTTCTCGTTCTGGAGGTAAACCTAGAAGCTCTTCGGGAAACACATCAACAAATTCATTCACTACAGGAAGAGATTGGAGAGTTGGTGATTCAGCCTCCATATCCCTTACTCTAACTAGATGACATATATATCCCTTTGACATCATCTTCCTTGCCTTAAAGTAGGAAATAAACTTACCCTTTGGTGCCCCAACACTACCTTCCCATTCAAGGACTGCCTCATTTTGAAAGTGGAAATACACTCTCTTAGTTCGGCAATCCACAGTAGCATAGAAGGAAGCTAACCAATCCATACCCATTATAACATCAAATTCCACCATATCTAACTCAACAAGGTCCACCACTGTGTCACGGTCGCAAACAGTTACGACACAGTCATAATAGACCCTTCTAGCTATAATAGATTCACCAGTTGGTGTAGACACTTCTAATGGCTCGTTCAATAATTTAGGTGTTCTTTTAAGCTTCCCAGCCACTAGTGGAGTAATATATGAAAATGTAGAACCAGGGTCAATTAATGCATACACATTATGTGAAAAGATGGACAATATACCTATGACCACATCGGGTGAAGCTTCTAAATTCTGCCGACTTCCCAGAGCATAAGTTCGACTCTGGGCTCCACTGGAGCTAGCTGCTCCTCTACCACCTCTACCACGGCCTGTAGGTGTTTGCTGACCCCTACCTAATGGAGGGACTGACGACGATGATGCAACAGCTGACTCAGCAAGTTGTGCTAGATCACCCATACGTCTTTTTGGGCAATCTCTCATCATATGTCCTGGTACACCACACCAATAACAGGCATCTGTCCCAATACGAAATGTACCTAAATGGCTCCTCCCACATTGTTTGCAAGACTGCCTAGGAGGAATCTGCTGGCTGGCTGAATATCCTATTGTCGGTGCACCTTGTCCCTCACTTCTTTGATTAAACTGATTACCTCTAGGCCCTTGAAGTTGCGGTGGAGCACTGACTGCAGAGTAGGAGGATGATGGTCTAGGTGGTTTATTAGGAAATCGGGGCCTAAAGTCACCTTGGGATGGTACAAACTGCCCTGTAGATCTGGCCCTCTTGGACTGCCCCTTTTCTATCCCTTGTGTCCTTCTGCTTTGCCTCTGATCCTATAGTTTCTGCGCAAATGATTGCATCCTTGCTATATCCATATATTTATTCAAAGAAGCAATGGTACAATCTCTTACCAGATACGTATCCAACCTATCCACATATCGATGAACTCTATCTGCCATAGTAGCAACTATATTAGGAGCATACCTGGCCAAGGAGTTAAACTGGAGGCTATACTCTCTCACGCTCATACCCCCTTGGTAGAGATTCAGAAACTGATCTGCCCAGGCCTCTCGGATCTCGTATGTCAAGTAATGGTCAAGAGATGCCTCTTTGAACTCCTTCCAGGTAGTTGGAGGTGCATCCATACCCTTAGATTTCTTCCAAGCTTCGTACCATAATATAGCCACAACCTTCAATTTATATGTTGCCAGCTCCACAACTTCTGTGCCACTTACGTGCATAACATCTAAAGTGCGTTGGATATGATCGATGAAGTCTTGTGGACCTTCATTAGGATCTGACCTGGTAAAAGATGGAGGGTCCAAATTAAGGAAGTGACATATCCTCGTGCTAGCTTCCCTATCCACACCAGCTGCACCTATAACTGGGCCTTCTTGTCTTTGACTTTGGCTAGCAACTATGCGGGTCAATAATTGGATTGCATTTCTCAGATCCTGCACAGTAGCATCGACAGGTGGTTCGGGGGGAGTTTCACTACTACCTAGTTCATCAGGAGCTGGAGGAGTTGGAGATGTTTGGGACAGAGACCCATCTTGGGCCTCATCTCGTTGTCTCACCCGACTGGGTATACCAACTACCACTTCCACCTCCTTCCCTTTGCCTTTGCTTTTCCTTGTTTCAGGCATACTTACTGTACAAAACGATTTAGAGGTTAGAAATAATCAACCTACAACATTTGACTCTATGGAACGATCTAAAGAATGAAAAGAAAGTGACAACTCCTAAATGCCACATAGCCTCCTGCTTATAAATGTGTTGTACAACACATCCATAAACATGACTTTACAAAGACACGGCTTTGTAGACTCCCTAGGATGACCCGCTCTGATACCACTTCTGTCACGCCCTAAGCCCCATTAAGGCGGACTGGCACCTGTTGCCGACAAGGCTCGGGAGAACCAACATATAACAATGCACCTTCTATGGACATTTAAGAGGTTTCCATATTCAATATGCTGTCAAAAGAAAGTAAATTGTACTAACAAATCAAAAGTAAATGCATAAGACTAGGCCGTTGGAGCCACGATGTCTATAGTACACTATTTGACCACACTTTAATTTACATTTTCTACAAAGCCTCTAGGTAAGGAACAATATCCATATGGGTCGGGACAGGCCCCACCTTATGACCAACTATACAATACAAAATACAAGTTCTAAACACACAAGCCCCGAAGCAACCTGGAGCTTAGTAATAGTAGTTGAAAGTCCTGTACTTTTACTGGGGAGATCTAGTAACTTCTGTACCTGCAGCATGAAATGCAAGTCTCCCGTAAGGGACGTCAGTACGAGATAATGTACTGAATATGTAAGGCAGGAAATGATGTATATGAAATAAGAACGCAAATAAAATCACACACTGGTGTGTATCTTCTGTCACACCCTAAGCCCCATTAAGGCGGAGTGGCACCCGATGCCGACAAGGCTCGGGAGAACCAACATATAACTATGCACCTGCTATGGACATTTAAGAGGTTTCCATATTCAATATGCTGTCAAAAGAAAGTAAATTGTACTAACAAATCAAAAGTAAATGCATAAGACTAGGCCGTTGGAGCCACGATGTCTATAGTACACTATTTGACCACACTTTAATTTACATTTTCTACAAAGCCTCTAGGTAAGGAACAATATCCATATGGGTCGGGACAGGCCCCGCCTCATGACCAACTATACAATACAAAATACAAGTTCTAAACACACAAGCCCCGAAGAAACCTGGAGCTTAGTAATAGTAGTTGAAAGTCCTGTACTTTTATTGGGGAGATCTAGTAACTTCTGTACCTGCAACATGAAATGCAAGTCTCCCCTAAGGGACGTCAGTACGAGATAATGTACTGAATATGTAAGGCAGGAAATGATGTATATGAAATAAGAACGCAAATAAAATCACACACTGGTGTGTATCTTCTGTCACACCCTAAGCCCTATTAAGGTGGAGTGGCACCCGATGCCGACAAGGCTCGGGAGAACCAACATATAACTATGCACCTGCTATGGACATTTAAGAGGTTTCCATATTCAATATGCTGTCAAAAGAAAGTAAACTGTACTAACAAACCAAAAGTAAATGCATAAGACTAGGCCGTTGGAGCCACGATGTCTATAGTACACTATTTGACCACACTTTAATTTACATTGTCTACAAAGCCTCTAGGTAAGGAACAATATCCATATGGGTCGGGGCAGGCCCCGTCTCATGACCAACTATACAGTACAAAATTCAAGTTCTAAACACACAAGCCTCGAAGCAACCTGGAGCTCAGTAATAGCAGCTGAAAGTCTTGTACTCTTACTAGGGAGATCTAGTAACTTTTGTACCTGCAGCATGAAATGCAGGTCCCCCGTAAGGGACGTCAGTACGAGATAATGTACTGAATATGTAAGGCAGGAAATGTTGTATATGAAATAAGAACTCAAATAAAATCACACACTGGTGTGTAAGGATGAAAAGACCACCTTTAGTCATACTGTGGAATCATGTACTTTATGTCTTTTTATTACTGTATCTTTCTTTACTGTATAATCTGTGCACAATATATCATGTAAATGACCAGCTGATTAGTGGTAAATCTGTAATAGGTTTGACCCATGCAAGGCTTTCCTTTCACCCCTGGGATACCCCCCGTAAATGGGATCGACCCTAGCTAGGTGATTCTTCCACCCCTCGGGTTATCACCCATTCATAAGTATCTATAAGTTATCTTTTATTTGCTTTGAGATGGTTCTTTTAGTGGTCATAACCTTTAGAACTGTAGGAATATAGATATGTGACATATGAACAACCATACCAGATAATACCACAATGAAAAGAGAGATACACAACTAATGAACCTTATCGGAGATTAAACAACACATGGACTTTGTTTGATAACAAGGAACTCATGTATATTTGGCATCCAAGTACGTATGCAGGTTTGACAATGGCTATGTATGGGTACATATGAACATGGTAAAGAGTGGAGACACAATTATTAGTGATGTCAGAATATGTATGTGCCTTTATGTGCTAAGGAAGATTATAGATTTCATGCCAAGTAATAGGAAATCAAATTGCCTTACATACCTCACTGTACTATGTCGTTATTACCTCGGAGTAGTATCCTTTTCCTCCAAACACTTATCTACAATATATTAAGTGACAAAACTAGTGTTAGCAGCTAATAAACACATCTTGGTAACCCAATTTCACCCAAAAATAATATCCGGGCAGCAAGCTCGGAATTACCAACCAAAGAGTATTCTTTCAACATTTCCGCTCCTAATCGTATTTTCAAATACACATTCCTATATACATGTCATATCCAACTATTTTTAGTCCCATAACAGCATTACAACAACTCATACAGTACAACATACAACAACTCTACACAACACACAAGTAGACATCGCAACATTGTGTCCTTCCGCTACATTTCGACGTCAACCATTCAAAATCCGTTTCGACCACAACCAAACTATCCTCAACATATTTACACACAATTACAGTCATAAAACAGTCCAAAAAAAGTCCCTAAGTAGATGAAAAACATTAGACAACAATTTCTAATATTCAGTCCACGAATTCTTACCAAAAGCGGAATTAAGATATCATTCAAGAACTTATTTTTGCGGAAGATAAAAGTGGTCCAGCAGCCTTCTTACATCATTACAGACCCAAGACTTGTTAAAAACATACATATTACTTCATAATTCAGCCAACCAAAAAGATAAAAGTCTCTTAGTTAACAAGAAAAGTGAACCACAATCTTTGGAACACATGCTGTCCCAAAATTCCTGCACAATACAACCAGCATGCTCTTCATGTTTTTCATGGAAAAATTACACCAAACCATAGCTATTTTTACTTACGTTAGTCCTCAAGGATTAGGTTCTCTTCAAAAACCCTAGAGGTGTGTCTTGGGTACTTTAGAGAATGAAGAGAGAGCAAGAAGAAACTTAGAGAAAAATCTGAATTTTTGGCTTGAGAAAATGACTAAAAGTTGCTGGTTGTTGCTCCCTTTTATAGGCCACTTTTGGCCGACTTTCTTTTGGGTTTTCAGCCTTATTTTATTAAGGTTATGGTGCAGCAACTTGGCCTTTTCACTTGGGCCTTATTGGGCTTCAAATGGGATGGGCTTTGTTGCAAATATTTCTCCCTTAAGCCCACTTAGTTTGGGCCCTAGTTTTGAATTGGGTTGTGATTGTAATTTGGCCCTTTTCCTATTCATCTTGGGCTGAAAATGTTGTCCTTTTATGATGCTAAACCATGGGCCCAAATGACATCCTTAACTCGGGGTCTATTCTTTATCGGACTTGAACAAATTTGGTGTTGGGCCATGTCTCCGTTTACCTAGCCTATTTAAGCTAAGCACGTAGGTGATTCACCTACTAGCTTCCTAAGTCCCACAAGCACCTCAATTCTTTTACTTCATTTAAGGTTACCATCTCTTTAACTTGACTTAAAAATTATATACGCTTGGTCATCTTAAGCATTAGACGTACATATAGCCCCTTTAATCTAGAATTCACGCACTTTTAAAATGTATGCGGATTTGACCCCGCCATATCATGTGTCATCTGCGTTGGACTAGTACATATAAGATGTGGGGTGTTACACTATGCATGCTAAAGAGGCTTGTTTGGGATTCCTTTGGATTCCATTCGTCGTGTCACGTCTAGGACCTAGGCTTGGATCATGACAGCTCCATATCTATTGAAGTTCCGGCCTTGCGTTATTTGACCTTGGCACCAATAGTCCTTATTGGACCCTTGGACGTTCGTCTTAAAACCCCCCGTATTATCAGCAATGAAACAAGTGTCCTCCTCATAGTAGGGATCATCATATATGGGTGCTTGCGGAGGCTGATGAACAACTGCATTAACTCTTTCCTGATTCTGCTTCATCATAACCTCCATACCTGTATGGATTCGGACAAGCTCTTGCATAATCTCTTAATTTATTTTAGCTTGATTCAAACTAGTACTTACAGCGCATGAACCTTTGGTAAATTCCATGTCTCTTTTCCCATGCACGATTAGTCTTGACCACCCTTTCCACCCTTTAAGCGATCCTTGCTAATGGTTGAGTTAGGAACATGCCCCCTATAATTGTATCATCACAGGCTTGACTATTCTCATCCAGGGCACAATAGGAAATCTCCACCAAGGCATCATAAATAATTTTATGGTCCAGGACACTCCTCAAGAAATTCGTGAACCGCTCCCATGTAGTATTGATAAAGTCACCAGGAAGTTGCTCAAAGTTTTTGATTTGGTCTTTCAACTTTAGCTTCTTCGATCTCAGGAAGTACCTCTCTAAAAAGGTCGTGTGCAACTCAACTCAACTCAACTTGTGATCGAACTCTACGGGAGCTCAGTATCCATAGTGCTACATTGCCTGTCAGATATAATGGGAAGACACGAAGTTCCATAGCAAGTTCCATAGCATCAATAGACAGATTTTGTGTTTCGATCACACTTTTGTATACAAATGCAACATTGTGTAGATGGCTATATAGATCCTCATATGGTAGGCTCACGAACAACCTGCAGTTCTGTAACATCTGAAGCAACCCACTCTAAACCACGAACGCTGTGCCATTCGGTAGTGGTGGTAACACAACAGCTCCAGTCACCTCCATGTCAATAAGGTTCAGCCGATATTTATTCCACTGATAAGCTTTGGCATTGAAATCTTGTGGCTGAGGAGAGGTGTCCTCAATAGAAGCTGGGTTGTCATTGTTTGCATTCTTATTCTCAATCCTGTTAAAAGTTGCATCTGCTGCATTGTTTGCATTATCTTGGGTGATTCTTCTCTAGATCTCTGGGTCAAACAGAGTCAATGGTATCCCTCGACTTCGCATGTTGGGCATACACTACACTTATACCCTAAAAGAAAACAAAAACAAGAAAAAAAGTAAAATGTGGGAAATAAGGATTAATTCTCAATTTACTTGAATTAGAAAAGTCTAGCCGTAATCCCGGGCAACAACGAAAAAATTTAGATGTCACCCAAGCTGCACCTCCTTTCTGAGGCTAAAGCAGTTGTTGTCAAATATAAAACTTATTCAAGGTTAGGGTCGAACCCAAGGGAATATGGTAGACTTAGAAGAATTCAATTGTAATTCGGGTTTATTAACCAACTTATCTCCCCCAAAGGTGGGGAGGTTTAGGACAACTAGTATATGTAATTCTAAGCTAAGACGAGTATTTAACCATTATGAAGAGAAACTAGGGTATTGTGTTCACCATGATCCCCTAACTCAGTATTACCAGATAACCTAATTCTTTTCTACTCTTTGGCCTAGGCGAGAGGCCTATTTCACTATGTAATTTGGTTCATCCCCATAGCGTGATATTACTAACTCTCACTAAACCTTGGCCCAGTTATGTTCATTAGATGAGAAACATCGATCAAATCATGTTAATTAATCTCTTTTCCTATTCATTACTACCTTGGTCAAATAAGTAACACTAGGGGGGTTCTATTGTTGACCACCATTAGAAAGCATTCAAAATGAAGAGAATTAATTAATACATGCATGCACACTTTTCAAGCATTCAAACTTTTCAAGAATTACAAATTATCTGGTTTTACCTTAATAGTTCTTCATGGTTCCCACAACCCTGGTTGTGGATTTGGCTATTCATGATAAGTGTAAATGAATGACTTATAAATTGGAATAAAATAATTTGGCACTTACATAAAAGAATTAAGCACAAGAAAATCCAGCCCTTCAATGAGAATCACAATATTGAATTTAGAACAAGAAATCAAAGTTTACAACTATTTCTCAAACTCTCTAATGTTCTTCTGCACTTTCTTCACTTCCTCCCCTTAGAAAAATAACCTAAAAACCTATATATAATATTTAAAATTCAAATCCAAAACAAAAAAGGACAACTGGGTCGGCAGGCTCCACGAGGTGCTATTGATTTACGGCTCGTAGTTGTGCTTTCATAAACTATTTCTTGGATTATGGACTTGGCTTCTACGACACCCTTCTATGGCCCGTAGAAGGTTCTATGGCACATAAGGGGTTTCGTCTAATGAAATTTCAGAAAGTCCTCATTCTCTGACAGAAAATCCTCATTCTTTGATTCTAAGGGTATGTGACTAGGTCTACAGCTCATGATGTATTCTACGGCTCGTCTGCATGTTTGTAGAGCATTCTAAGAAATACACCCTTCACTAAAATTGCACACGAAACCACCTTTATAGCTCGTAAAATGCCCTACAAAAAGGGTCTTGTGGATCCTCAAATTCAGCAACTGCTGCTTATTTTTCCCAAAAACAATGCCGACCCTGAAATCCTGTAAAACAAACACAAAACACATCAAACCTACTAACATCGCATTAAGAACACACAAAATTTCAAGTTTTAAGCATACAAAATATTGTATTTTGACAACACATGGGTGATTCCTTCCGTGATCCAACACTCAGAAAATGTTCTGCTGACAAGGGTCCAAGATGATAATTCACTACTTAAAATAAATTACATGCCAACACCCATATGGGAGTGAAACACAAAAATAAGACAACCCCGATAAAATCTATGAGCAACAATAGATTCACCCACGGGAGTATAGACTGAAAAAGGCTCCCTCAAGATTTCAGGTATCAAACCAAACATAATAGCAAACAGAGGAGTCACAAAAGATAAATTTTCCCAGATCAAGCAAGCATAAGCATCAAAATCAAATACTTTGAACTTACCAGTAATAACATCTGGAGTCTCCTCAACTTCCTAACAAGCATGTAAAGCATAAAACCTATTATTTCTTTGGGAACCACCTTGTGAAGCTCTTTCCTGGCCTTGACTACATTGGAAAACATGACCCTGACCCTTCTAATCAACCTTAGGACAATCATAAACCTTGTGGTTCTTATCATCACACCCAAAGCATACACCCAACTCCTTCCAATAAGCACCCATGTGATTCTTTCCACATCTATCACAGCGGGGAAGTAATGGTCCACCACCAACCTGTTCCTTTGGAGGAAGCACCCTAGCACTGGCAAACGTTGCATTAGAACCTAGGCCCTATAAAAGGTGGCCATAACCACTAACCTTGGAATTGGAAAACCCACCATCATAACGAGCCCTCTTAGAATCATGCACCCTCTTCTCCTTGAGCTTTTCTCCCTTAATCTGTTCAGCATATTTCATGAGCTTGGAGATGTCCATATCCCAAATAAGCACAGCTGCATGTCACTCCTTCACAACCGAATCAAAGATCCTAGAAATAAACTTGTGCATTCTTGCACAGGGGTCAGCCGCAAGTATAGGAGCATACTTTGAGAGCTTAGTGAATTTGATGACATAGTCCCTCACACTCATGCCACCCCGTTTGAGGTTAATAAACACTGTCATCTTAGATTCCCTAAGTTCAAGTGGGAGGAAATGATCCAGAAATGCAAACATGATCTCTTCTCAATTAACAGCATTACCAAAGACCCTCTCCATCAACCATAGTGTGTACCACACTTGAGCCACATCTTTCAACTGATATGCAACCAACTCTACCTTTTCCTCAAAAGTCACCCCCATAATAGTCAACACCTTAGAGAGTTCATCAATGAACTCTTGAGCATCTTCATCTGCCTTTGACCCATAGAACTCTGGAGGATTCATCTGGGTGAAATCCCTTACTCTAAATGTTAGAGTGGGATCATGAAGAGGAAGATTAGCCTATCTAGTCTATGTAGTCACCACTTATGCAAGCATAGCTAAAGCAGTACAAAATTTACCATTAGTGACATGCTCTTCCATAGGACCTTGAGGGATTTGGTCTGCGTTAGCTAGGGCCAGTCTAGGTAAGGGAACTCTTCATGGAGGCATCTTCTGAAATGTAGCAAGGACATCATCAAGATTAGAAAACTTTAATACACGATCCAAACCACGGCATAAGACATAAAGAAGTGAAACAACTCCTAGAACACCATCATAGCCTCCCACTCATAGGTATGGTACACTTCACACCTATGAATAGGACTCTACTCGACCTGGCATGTTGAATTTCGAGGATCATTTATTAAACTAGTGCTCTGATACCTACTTTATCATGACCCAGACCTAGAGTCTAGGAGTGACATGGTGAATGGAAACCTGATAGTTCCCAAACAAGTCTCATAGCATCGATTCACATATTATTGGTTCGGAAGTGTATATGGAAATAACAAACACATAGTTCTAAGGGATTGAAAAGTAGGACTCATGCTATGGGGATGTCATAGGGATATGGATTAATATGGATCCACATAACACATAACATATAAAGACTAAGGGGCAGGTAAGTGGGCGCAAATCAGGACTTAGGATCTTCCACATCATAACAAAAATCCACATCATAACACTCATAACAATTCATAATAAACATATTTGATATATAACCATAATCATAATCTCAAAATACAACATAGAACATATATCCGTACAAGAGTCTGCAAGATGTCCAACAATACCTCTAACAATAGAGTAGGTTGGGGGCCCAAGACATGTCCCGAGCTCACCCTCAAAGTAAAGCCAACATATGTAAAGCAACATAAGGTAGATAGATGGTAGCTTGACCTTGGAAAATAGGACTCACCACAACAAGTGTCTTAAATCCGATCTAGCCATCAAATGCTGGATGAAGGTAATCTCTTAACCCTATATTGTTGGATCATATACACAAAAGTATGTGTTAGTATATTTGAATGTACTAATTATGCAGGCATGCAATGCATATGACTTATCAAAACTGCATTCAATGTTAGATGACAAGGGCACGTAGTATAGAAAAAGATATATAGCAAGGACAATTAATATAACACTATGCCATGAAATCCATAATGTATGAAATGCCATAATGCTCATATATAGTGGGGATGTAACCATAACCGACATCTCAAACTCATGCAAGCTATTACATGAATTTTTCCGATATAGACCTCCCATCCGGTAGGAGATGATTACTTCCTAAAGGTAAACTACACCATAAATTATGACCCAATCATTTTGGTGTGACAGCCACCTTCTTTACGACGTAGCCATTTCAAAAGGAGTTTCATATCATATCATATCAATATTTGCAACAATACCTTACGCATCAGTTATTTTGGTAGAGGGTTATCATATACCTATGTTGGCACATAGCTCAAGGAAAGGAAGAGGACCCTTGCTGATAGCCCTGACGCCCCCAATCATTCGGTGCTAAGTCATCATCCCACAAGAATACTTATACATACGTTTTCAAAAGAGGGACAAGTCATTTAAAATCGTTTCAATGCACACTTGGGCTCAAAAGCCAAACATTCTTCATAATCAATTATACTTAGGCTAAAAAGCCAAATCTTAATTCAATCCATACTTTTCATGCATAAGAATAGCTCATTCACTTAAACAATATTGTGTAAACACCCAATATGCTCAGAAAGCCAATATTAATAGACATTTGTGTGATCACATTCTTGTCATAACCATATATGTGAGCTTAACTCACTGAAATCATTTTCCTAAAACATATGTGATCTTAAACCACCAATAATTCCATAAAATCCAATGCTCATGAATACCTATGCCATTAATGGTTTATGAATAGCAATGGGTAATAGACTCAATCCTAAAGCAATAATTCAATATGAAATTTAAGTAAATCCACATTAAAATCACAATTTAGATTACCTTTGCTCAAATCAAACATAAAAAGGACAATGCATATTCAAATCATCATAATAATCATGCAATTAAACAAAATATGGATTAAATCACTTTAAAATCAACATTAAAATGCAGCCCATATATTAATTCCATTAAACAAATAATAATCTAAAAGAACCATTTTCAAAGTAAGCTCAATTTCATAAAATCAAAGAGTAAAAATTTTTGGGGTCTTCATGGTTGAAAGGGACCATGAATCAATCCTACAAACCTAAGTTTACCAAGAAGAAACAAGAAGAATTTGATGCAGAATGGAGCCCTTCCTTGAATCTCAAGATAATTCTTCACTAGAGACTTTGAGAGGAGTTCTTAAGAGAGTTGAATATAATTCTAAGTGTAAGAGTGAATCTGAATGAGGAAAGAAGTGGATAGGTCATTTGAATGTCTTAGGATAGCATAGAATGTCACAAAAGTCCCTTAGGAGCATAGTTACGAAAACGTCATTAATGAACCGTATAGAAAAATGTTGCCAAGGGTCCGGTGAGAAGGCTCATGGTCCGTACCAAGTGATTTTATCCATGTGACTCCTTCCATGATCCAACACGTAGAAAATATTTCACTGACGAGGGCCCAAGATGGTAATTTCATATAGAGAAAAAATTGCATACCAAAACACATACGGAGGGCTTCACGGCCCATTACCTGGACCGTGTGGCCTCCTGTGAAGCTTCACTTAGAAAACTTCTCTAAAAAGTTCCAAGACGGTGATCCCATACTTAGAAATTTTTCACTCCGACACCCATACAGAAGGACTCATGGACCGTGAAAGGTTGTACGGTCTGTGAGAGGTCCATGTGTATTGTGCCTTGGAAAAAAATGTGGAGTTTCAAGGCCAAGGCCCTCTAGATGGTCCACCACAAGGACAGTGAAGCCTCTCACGGACCATGTGAGGTTCACGTGTTGTACGCCTTAGTCTTAAACTCTACATAAAAATTAACACTCTAAACACAAGGCAAAGGGACACCTTAACACACCTCCCCACGGCCCGTGGTTTGCCACACAACCCACAGAGGCTTCCATGAAGTGTCACCTTAGTCAAAAACTTTTCAAAACAAAATTTCGAGCTCCATTAATGTCACACAAAGCCCGAGTCCTTATAGTTCATGAAGTATGGTTAAATATGGTGCTTCACGAGTTTAAATTGTCCAGGTATAAAAAGTACTCTGCGATTGTTGATGCGGTATCTCGAATAGCAGAGGAGAGTGACCAAAAAGACCTTTGTGATCGTAAAGCCCAACCCATGAATGTAAAGTGTTAGCAGGAGAGGGGGAAATTACACGTGCCACTCTACGAACATGGAATGTTGTCTGCGAATGCGGAGCTCACTCACAACCAGACATCCGCAAACATGATCTGCCTCACTCTTGGAATAAACCAAGATATCATCTATGAACACAATCACAAAGATGTATAAACAGGGCTTGAACACTTGATTCATCAACTCCATGAAGGCAATTAGGACATTAGTAAATTGGATGACATAACCACGAACTCATCATGCCTATAACGGGTCATGAAAGCTGTCTTCAGGACATCAAACTCCCAAACTCTCAAATGATGATAACCAGATCTCAAGTCAATAATTAGGAATACTAAGGCACCCTACAACAGGTCTCGGAAGATCATCAATGCAAGGCAAAGAATTTTTGTTCTTGATTGTCACTTTGTTAAGATGGCGATAGTCAATACACATGCACGTAGTGTCATTCTTTTTCTTCATAAATAATATAGGAGCAACTAAGGGAGATACACTAAGACGAATGAATCCTTTCTTCACCAAATCTTCATATTGTTCCTTCAGCTCCTTCAATTCAGATGGGGCTATCTGATAAGGAGCGATAGACTTAGGTTTAATGCCTGGTTCCACATCAATAGCAAAGTCAATATCATGATTTGGAGGGACACCCTATAAATCAGTGGGGAATACATCCATAAACTCTCTAGCAACCTTGGCGGTCTCCAATGATGGAGGCTCCTGAGAAATAACTTGAACATGAGCTAAATATGTTGAACACCCCTTCCCCATCAGCCAACAAGCATGCATATAAGAAATAATGCCCTTAGGATAGGAGCTAGGTGCCCCAATCCACATCAACTAAGGTAAGTCGGGGCAAGATAGGGTCATGGACTTCGCATAATAGTCAAATATAGCATGATAAGGCGACAATCAATCCATGCCCAATATCACATCGAAGTCAACCATGTCCAAAAATATCAAATAGGCAATGGTATCTCTCCCCATAAAAGTTATAACACAACCTCAATACACCCGATTTACCACTAAAGATTCACCTATCGGGGTGGAAACACGAATAAGCTCGGCAAGTGGTTCACACATGTTATCAATATCAAAAGCAAAATAGGCCAACACATATGAATAAGTAGAGCCTAGATCAAATAAATCTGAAGCTGAACGGTAAAACACTGGGACCATACCTATGACGGGGGCCCACCTCTCACTGGGCTCCACCTCTCACCATGCCACGACCTCCTTTGGTAAATCCTCTCACACCTTGAGAGGTGTCTCTAGCTGCAGGTGCTAGGGCTGCACAAGCTGGTTGAGATCCTTATGCCTGGGTGGGAAGTGCGCGATTAGGGAAATGCATGGCCAAATGTTCAATCTCATCATAGTGATAGCAGGCTCTGGTTTCACGCCCCTGAGATGACAGTGCCAAAGAATTAACACACCAGACCAAACCAAGACAACTGTCAAGCCTTGTCTGAGTAGGCCTAGAGCTTTCAACACTGTCAGATGTCGGAAGAGCTACTTGAACTACCTGGCTCTGATGAACCTGCCTTTGAAACCCCCGATCGCGTGGCAGGTGCCAACAAACTGTCCATATCGATGGAACCTCTTCCTTCCACCCTGTCTATCCTGCCTGATGCGCTTGTCATATGAGCATGATCCACAACACTTTGAAAAGTGCCTCTAGTAAACACAAAACAAGTTGTAGCTTCTTGAAGATACCCTGCAAAGCCCTTGACAAATCGTCGAATCCTTTCGAACTCGGTAGGAATACTTGATTAGGCATATTTGGACAATATATGAAATCTAGCCTCGTATTAAAAAATAGACATAAAATCCTATTGTAGCCTATCAAAATCATCGTGGCGGCTACCTCGGAGGTTGTATGGCACGAACCTCTCAAAAAATTATCTTAGTGAACTGACCCCAAGAATTAGCTGGAGATCCAATAGGTCTACGAGCTACAACAGACATCTTTCACTCCTTAGCAAGGCCGATGAAAAGGTATGAAGTGTAGGCACAACCCTATGTGACTCAAGAATATCCAGATTACACAACTTTTGTTGGCACTCTAATCAAAAATCATAGGCTCTATCGCCAGGGATCCCATCAAATCGTGGGGAAGCCAACAATGCAAACCTCTCTTAGCTCTTTTGCTCCATTGTAGACATGGCTAGGCTAGCAGAAGATGGTGGAACCATAAACATGGGAGGTAAAATAGATTGAGCAACAACTAAACTCTAAAACTGAGAACCCAAACTCAGCCTAGATGTCTAAGGCAGAACTATAGCAGTCCTAGGAGAATCTACAAAAACTGTAGAAAGATATACATAAATCATAGATGGCTTGGATGGGGCTATAGAAGGACCAACTGGTGCTGTGGAAACCATTACATAAGCAGTAGCTTGGGCGAGAGGTGCTATCTCCAATTCAGCCAAAACTCACAAGAGTAACTCCTAAATGGAGAGTGTCGTCTCTGCGGCTGAGGGTAGTGGGATAGGATTTGCAAGCCCCACCCGCTGATAAGTATGCCCTGAAGAAGCCGATCTAGTCTGCCCTCGAGGTGGAGCTGCCCCTCTATAATTTCTACTGCCCCTTGATCTCAAGTGTGAGCCACATCAGCTGCCTCAGGCTCTCCCACTAATCAACAAGATCTTGTGGTCGGCATCTTCATAAAAGGAGTAGATTAGACACTTTTGAGTGGGTGATACAAAGAAACATATGAATAGAAGAAAGACATGAATGTTTTTCCTAACAACTGCCCCATAGACTCCCAAAGATGGGTATAGACATCTACATACCATTCTGTGAGATTCTACTAGACACTCTACTCTTGTCTCACTAGCCCAAGGAACCTAGGGCTCTAATACTAAACTTATCACCACCCGAAATAGATCACAACTAAAAGAAGAGGAAATAAAGCAGAAATAGTCTCAACATAACATAGTAACCCAAAAACCTAGAGTTCTGAGTACAAGAACATCTAAACAGTGTGGATATATGTATCAAAATAAGATACAAAGTTGTCTAAAATATCTAATACTAAGTCTGAATTAAAAGCAATAAATAGGAAAGTCTCAAAGATCCACGGCGACTCAAAGTCTAAGCCTCACTGCTAAGATCTGGTTAGGTAGAAAATATTTCAGCTAAAATAAATCAACTACTCTGTGTGGGTCCTTGTGCTTGATCAGCAGGAAAGAAACAAAGTAAGGGTGAGTACATCGAAATGTAACCAGTAGGTTTGACCGATTGGGTAAGAGAAATCAAATAAGTATGTAAAAACAAAGACTACTAACACCTGCAAAGAAAGAGTTAGTGCACAATATAAACATAGCTAATAATAGAACTGAGTAACAATGGAAATAAATGATGTAACATCCATGAAGCGGATGAATCTGATGCATGAGGTGGAATCGAGGTTGACTCTGGTGCCGGCATATACATCTACTGAGCTGAAGCTACTAAGTAGAACCCATGGAAGCCTTGTAAGACCATATATAAATCTCTCAAGTGTCACGATGGTCGCTAGCATAGACGGCACTTCAGGGGACTCTAGCACCGATAGAAATGGTCTCTCGTATCACGATGAACTCTAGCATTGATAATACCTCGGTAGAGTCTACCGTCAGGAGGGAGGTAACTGGTAATATATATGTCTCAGGGTCAATGCAATATAGATACAATGCAATGTCACAATATCAAATTATATAACTATAGTAGTATGCCTCAGGGGACACTGGCACCAGCAAATAGGTCTTAAATAATCATCTAAAATAATACTAAGGTGACAACTAGTGCTAGTTTATCCACTTGTCTCAGTTATCATAATCATATCAACAGCTAAGAGTATCAACAATTCTAGAACACAATTACCCAATTGATATCACAAGATTCATATTATCACATTTAACCACTCAAATTGTATCAGTTCACAAGATCTCATTTAAATTAAATCAATAGGATCATAATTTACTCAAATTCGATCTCATCGGGATCACTTTCCATCAATAACTTAACATAACAATCCATTTACGCATGATTTATTCTAGATCTCACAATTACCATCTAAACATGATCAATAACTCAAATCCAGTGCCAAAAATGTTAGTTGAAGCTACCTCGATGCTGAAACCGTACTCGAATACGCTTTCAATAAACTCAATCCTCCAAATAATTCTTAGATCGCATAATAACTATCAAAATCAAATACTACATGTCAAGAGGAGTATTTTAATACCTTTATTGGTATGAATTAGGCTCAAGGGAAAAATGGTTAAATTTAGAGCTAAAGTTCAAAGTTTCCAAATCTGAAAATTGACTTTAAAATCAGGTTTTACAAGAAAACTATAGTGTGTGGGTAAAATTCCCACTAAATTCGAGTTTAAATAGAATGAAAATTTTCCATTTAAAGTTTTCAAAATAATAGACCAAAAAATCCTCAATTTTGGACATTCAAAATCATGAAATTCAAGATAAAAAAAGATAAAAGTCATGAAAAATGATCAAAATAGTGTTTGAAACACTTACCCAAGTTAAATCTTCGAAAACCTCTTTTCAGAATTGCCCAAAATGCTTCGAGTTCATGAAAAATGGTTTAAAATGGTGTTTCACACGTTTAAATCTATCAAGGTATAAAAACTACTCCACGATTGTGGATGGGGTACCGCGAACATGGAGGAGACGGGAAAAGAAAACATCTACGACCGCAGAGCCCAACCCCCGAATGCAGAGTGTTAGCAAGAGAAGGGGAAATCACACGCGCCACTCCGCAAATGTGGAGCTCACCACAGTCAGACCTCTGCCACCACAGAGGCTTCTCCGTGAATACAGAGAAGAAAAGTACCCGCACCAGAAACTACTTTGCACCAGCTACATTAGCCAACAACAAAACTCAAAATAGGCATTCGAAATTCTTCCAAAATAAAAATTACACAAACTTAATATGTATCAGAAATAGTGATCTGGACTCAACGAAAAAATCAGAATTAGATTCTGAGCTCTCTGAAACACATTTACCAATGCAAGTCAAATAATTTAGTCTAGAACTCAAAATACCAAAACTACCCTCGGCAACTCCAACAATTATAACGAGATCATCTCTAATGTTAGTTTCACCATTTCGAACTACTAGAACTGTCATAATTTTAATCTGAGTTTTTTAACTTTGAATGTTGTCCAAAGTCAAACTTTTGTTTTAAAAATGACTAAGATCACAAATTTGGGCCTAAAAACTCATTTTAAACTCTGTATTCAATGCTGCAACTTCCTTTAGTTTAGTATCGATGTACTAGAGCTAATGGAATCAACAAATCTCCGATCCGACACTATAAACTCAAAATGGTATAAAAACTCACTTTTTCAACAACTTAAGTTTTCAAAAAGGTTAAAACTCATATATTCAACTTCTAAAACTTAGGATTTCAGTTCCAACCATTCAAATATTTCAAATTAGGCCCAAAGCAACTTACAAAAGGGAAAATAGTTATTTCCACATATAAGACAAAACTGAGCAACTAATGACATATGCATTAAAAAGATATGTAAAATTTGTGGATTTTTATGAGGGCATAATGATACCCTAGCTAAGTCTTGTTATGCTTATGGTGGGTAATTTTGATAAGTGATTCCATTTTACTCTTCTGAAGTCATTTACTTCTGAATTTCATGGTTTTTAAAATTATGTACATATACTCACCATGATTTTAGTAAAGATATATGCCAAGCTTCTATGATGTTGAGGGCCTTATATAAAAATATGCAAATTACGAATGATATGAATTTCAAGGACTATTATGCATACTATGAGATATGAGAATATTGTGAAAAGTTATGAATGTTATGAAGCCCAATTTTTGACATTATAAAGCTTTGGTTTTGATGAGCTACTCTGTGAGAATATTATGATATTATGATGGTTTGCATATTACGGCTATAAGTATGATTTGAATATTCCCTAAGATTGTGACCTAGCATCGAGAGGACCTTGGTAGATAACAATTGTCCCTTAACTATGTTGCCACCATAGGTTTGTTGATTAGCTAATGGATCCAGATGCTCATGTACATGATTGACCAAAAAGGGTGGTGTTCCCGTACGACATATGTTGATTAAATGCCGAAATGGGTGGTGTTCCCATAAGGTTGTTATCATAAGTTAATAAAAAGGGTGGTATTCCCATAAGGTGTTTAAGAAGAACTTTCCAAAATTAGGGAGTTCCCATAAGGCGAGTATTTTGTTTATCTTGGAAGTAGACCACTCTTAGTCTGGTGTGGAGTGAACATCAGGATTCCATGTATGACATGCTATATGACTTGATAGTTCTTCATGCATAATTTGACTAAGGCATTGAACATTCATGACATATTAAGCCTATATCCATTGATTATGATTATGCATATTATGTTCCTTGTTGCATTGCACCCTGCATACATTTCAAGTACTAACACATACATTTTTCCCAAATGATCTAACCATGTAAGGACCGGAGCTCCTATCCATCCTCCTCCTCCATGTGGCTAGATGATTTGGTTGAAGATCACGTTGGTGAGTCCACATTCGGTGACAATAGCCATTTACTTTCATGCCTTATCAAGACTTGTTTATTTATGGGAATTATCTTTTGAGGGTGAGCCCGAGAGATCTTGGCCCCCATTCATTCGTATTAGAGGTGTTGCTAGATATTTGGATATATATGTAATGAGCCCGACTCTCATTATGATATGTATCATGAAAGACTCCCTTATTCCCTCTTATGTGTTGAATGCTTGTTGTATGGATGAGATGTAAGCTCTTAAGTCTCTAATTTCCCCCATAGTGTGAGTCATACTTAACCTCCCTTAGACTATATTTACTATGTGATCCATGCTAATCCTCTTCCCTACTACATCCTTATAGTTTGATTCCAATGTCCCACAACCCCTAGAATTTATGTTTTATTTGCTTTACTTTTTGCTTCCTCAATCAAGGATATGCTATGCATTCTTAAGAGGCTTGTTTGGGGTTCCTTTTGGTTCTCAATTTGTTGTATCACGTCTAGGCCCTAAGCTTGGGTCGTGACAAAGAGGTTGAGAATAAAGAGGTTGCATCCGTCAAAGTGTTATGGAGAAACCAACAGGTTGAGAATGCTACTTGGGAGGCTGAAGCGAACATGATGAATTGATACCCTTACCTCTTTCCTTCTATTCAACCCTAAGGTACATAATATGATCTATTCGTTCAAAATTCATGCGAATGCATATATCTTAATAAGTTACCTGCATGCCTGATCATGAAATTATTTTTGAATTATCTTTGATGCATATATTTAATGGTTTTATGAAAATGGTGATTAAGTTGCATTTTTGCATATATGTTATGATGATGACTATGTTCCTACTCTATTCAAGTGTATTTTTGTCTCCTTCGAGGATGAATAATCCCAAGGAGGAGATATTGTAACACCCTTCATATTATTAGTCTAGAAAGATTGAAAGTTTGGTATTTTGGTGATGGTTTGATATTATGGGCAAGTTTACGGCCCGTAGTAGGAACCATGAGTTTTAGGTTGGTTCGTGGAATGTGTCCAGTGAAAATGGAAACTTTCAGTATTTTTGGAAGCTGACTTATGAGTTACCACGCAGGACCATATAAGAAACTAGGGCTCATCAAAAGGGTTCATAAAAAGGAGCCCCAAAGGACTTAAAATTTTCTAAATCTGGAACACTTCTATGGAAGGATGTACACAGGTCGTCCTGCGTGTTTGTGGATTTGAAGCTGTAAATTCCAGAAACTCTACTTTTGTGACATGAAGTTCTACGAGACAAGGTGTTGTTTGTATATTGATCCATGACCCGTAGAAATTGTTTCATGGACAGCTCCAACAGTTTTTTTATGAAGGGTGTTTTTGATATTTAAAATTTGTTTAAGTCCTAAACTGTGTCATTTTGGCTATCCTAGCCGACTTAACCAACCTAGATCTTATAAGTTTTATTTCGAATTCATTAAAAGCCTTTAATCTTCAAAATTATTTCAAGGGTTGTCAATCTTTCTCTCTCTAAGTCAAGGATTCCATTGAAGCTAGGGCTTGCAGATTTGGTCAGAATTTTCAAGATTTTATTCTTTAATTCTAAGGATTCTTCTTGAGATATGTAGGGCTTCATTCATGGACTAATTTTATCCATGAAGCCAATCCAAAATCTCCTTTTTATTAAAGTTTCAAGATGATTTCTCAAGGGTTTTTACGCTATGATTTCCATGCATCAACTATGAATATTACAGGGTTATTGAACCTATCTATGCATAAATTATGATGAATTACATCATGTATATGATTTTCAAGCAAAAGTACAGATTCCGAAGTTCGCGTGATTAGGGCTTAATAATTTGATATGGGTTCCCTTACTAATGATCCAATTTGACTTCAATTGCATGTTTTCACTATGAGCCTTATCCAACTGCATGAGTTGACTCAAATCTTCATGGACCTACACTTCGCCCTAGTCTCTTATGATAAAGTTACGGATTTTCATGACTATGATCTCATGTATATGAACGTACATTTTATGACAATGACGATGTTATGACAATGATAATGATTATTTTATGATGGAGAGGAAATGAAAACCCTATATGTTTATGATGATGATGTCAAGGTGGGAATGTCTACCCACATCATGATGAAAAGCAAAGTAGATAGATTGTGTTTGTGACATGATATTTTTATGAAAGTTATGATGACTAATGAAAGTTTGATTTTAATGAAGTATGAACTACATTGAAAGCTATGTATATGCATGATTGCCATTAATGAAGCGGGTGAAAAATTGACTCGTCACGACTTCACTGGCACTTACACAGCCCGTGAAGCACTTCATGGCCGTGAACAGTGCCCATGAAGCCATACTTAGACAAATTTTAGTAAATTTTCTTTAAGGAAAGGGTGCTTCCAATGAAGGTCGTACGGACCGTGTGATTCACGGGCCATACAAGAGACCGTATGAAGGTACCAAGCTAGGAGACATGATTCCCCCTGTGGCTTGCCTTAGAAAAAAAGGAAGGAACATCCCATGGGAGGGCTTTACAAAAATAGGCATAACTTCTTGATCCGAACTTGAAACTAGGTGAAACCAGGTGCGTTGGAAAGATAATTTAAAGAGATTCAATTTGGTAGGTTGTAGGCCACCCAGTTTATTTTTTGCTAAGAGATATGACCATTTAAAATTGACCCTTCCACTGGATCATATGAAAAACTTAGAAATGGAACAAATTTGAACTTGGCTTGATGTAGGAGACTCATGATGGCCCTAAAATACATAAATAAGTTTGGATTGAATGCTTGAAAGTGAACTTAGCTTGAGATTGAAAGTTCTATTCTGAAGGCACAACTTGCGTGGTATTACACTATAGAAGGTCTTTCTAGCAACAGAATGAAGAAATATCGCGTTTGACATTTTGGGAATTTCCCAGGTTTCGTGCTAAAAAAAGGGATAGAGCTTAGCCTTAACATACCTTTCCAACGGACGTCAAAATGCCAAAAGTTCCTTCACAAAAGTTGTTCCTTACGTTTTAAGCTTCGCAACAACTATATATATGCAACCTCACTACAACAAATTCAATTATCAGAGACAAATAATTTTGTCACTTATAAACTATATTTCGTCACTAAAAATCTTGTGTGACGAAAAAAATTTTGTCACACCATCGTCCCTAAATGTGGGTGGCTAAAAGTATATAAAGAAGACTTAGTGCTTCGTCGCTAAAAAGGCTACATTAACTACAAAAAGAAAAATCGTCCCCAAATACATGAACATTTGTGACAAATTCGTTTGTCATAAAAAGTGTATTTTTTTGTAGTTAATGGTATGATTTTGTCACTAAAAAAGTAGTTACCACTGACAAAACTATGTTGTCACTAATTATTTAGTTTAATTAGTGACAATATTAATCGTCTCTAAAATTATATGCATTTCGTAGTTAAACAACGTAATTTCGTCACAAATTGCTGCCTTTTAGATACGAGAAAAAATTTGTCATTAAATGAAAGAATTAGGGACAAATTTATTGTTATAAAAAGGTTAATAATTTAGTAGTTGAATCTATCCTTCGTCACTAAAAGTATTGGTTTTACCAACAACTTGTAATTGTCACTATAACTTATCATGGTTAGTGACAATTAAAATTGTCACAAAATAAAAAAGTATTTCGTATTTATTAAGAAGAAGGTATTGAGACAAATATATGTTTTGTCACTAAATGTAATCAACTTATGACAAACTTATTTATTTTGTGACAAAAACATTTGTCTTGAAAAGTTAAATTTAATTATTGCTAAAAGTTACTTTTAGTGACAAAACAATTGATGACATTTAATTAGTTTATATTAATATTATTTTTAAAATTAGAGTTTCATAAATCAAAAATTAAATAATAAAACATGCTAGATAATAATAAATCTATGATCATACAATTAAAAATAACTAAAATTGTACTAAGGTAATATCCATTACAAGGTCCTTGCATTAAAGTAAAGTATGTCCAATAACCAAAAAAAATCTAACTAAAATAGATGAAATAGTACTCCTAAACTAAGATAAGTAGAAGTTTCTTCCAATAAAGTACCAATTATATGATAACATAAGAGCTTGCATTTATCCTTGATTCAATTCTCACCTTTCATACCTGTGAAAAAAGAGAAAGAAATTTATAAGATTTAATTTAAACTAAAATTTGTAACACGATATTTTTTGTAATGTTGAAATGCCAAATTGTACAAGTATTGCAAAGACAAAAGATTGGTTTTTTTTTCTTTTCTCTAGTAGTTCAATAGGATGACTGTAAAGATCTACATCTTTAAACTTCCCTCTAATTGGAAATCCAATACTAAAGCAGACATGCCTTGGTGTGCAGTAGGACACTAAGGTATCCCAGTTTATTCAAGATGATCAGTGGAATCAGGAGTTGATTTCCAACACTGCACCCCCTCAGGTTATTGACAATATTCTAAGTATCAAGCTCCAGATTCTTACTAGAATCCCTGACAGAGCTATTTGGAGTCTCAATCCTAACCTGAACCTGATTAGAGACAAGAAAATGAGAACCAAGACCAACACCTACACCTGGAACAAGAATATTCCTTTTAAGTGCTCCTTTCTTCTATGGAGGGCTTTAAAGGGTAAGCTTCCTACAAAAGAAAAACTAACCAGTTTTGGTTATGATCCCAGTAATTGTAACTGCTGCTACAGGCCTGGGTTGGATACTATAGAACACATTTTTATCACAGGTCACTTTGCTCACAATGTGTGGAAGTTTTTTGATGCTTCTTGTGGGATGGCTACTGTTTGCCTTCCTCTAAGGAGTGTACTCATAAAATGGTAGGATATGAGGTATCACAATGATGTCCACAAGCTCATCTATCAGGCTGTGCCAATTTTTATTTGCTGGAACATCTGGAAAAACAGGTGTGCTTGTAAATATGGAGGCAAAAGATCTAATCTGGCAAGGGTGAAGTACTTGGTAATTAAGGATGTCTATTACATGCTAAAGATAGCATATCCTTGCATAGAATGGCCTTCTAATTTGAAAGATATTATTAAGGTTTCTAATATGTGTGTGCATGATATTAAAATCACCCCTGTCAGGTGGGTTAGACCACCTGATCAGTGGGTGAAGCTCAACTCTGATGGCAGTGCTCTGTCCAATCCAGGTAGGCTGGGGACTGGAGGTGTTATCAGAAACAACATTGGGCTTCTTATTTGCTTATGCTATTCCAGTGGGGGAAGGGTCCAATAATAAAGCTGAATTGGAGGCTACTATAGCTGGAATAGCCTGGTGCTTACAGCTAGGATTCAAAAAAGTTATCTTGGAAGTGGATTCAGAGTTGTTTCAGAAATGGATCATTCACAGGCACATCAGCATTCCAACTATAGACATTGATGAGGGTCTGGATAGGTTTCACCATTATAGCTCTCAGTTGGAGGACTTAAAGTGCAAACATGTACTCCGAGAGGCAAACTTCGTAGTGGATACATTAGCAAAACATAGTCATAATTTCAATCATCCGCAACTATATTCGAGCATTCAACAAATGCCAAAGGAAGCAAAAGCATATTTCTACTTGGACAAGGAAGATATGGTCACCTTCAGAAGAAGAAAGTCGAAAAGGATCAAGAAGCCACCTTAGTTCCCTGATTTAAGGTCCACCAGGACTTCTCCTGGTTCTACAGCTAGTCCCTGCTTAGTTTTGTGTGTTTGTTCTTTAGGATTAGAGTTAGGTTTTATTTCCTTCTTACTATTGTAAGGGGAGAGTCTCCCTCGTTTATTGGTTTCTTTGATTATATGTAGTGAGAGTAGTACTCTCGTAGGTATAGTCTAGGTTTGCTTTATGTTTTTAGAAATAGGGACTAGTTGGCTAGCCTTAGAAGGTAGGCCGACTGGTGAACCACCATAAGTCAGAGGTAAGGTTTATGCCCCCCTCCTTTGTACTTTTTATTTTGTTATTTATGATAAGGCTTCGGGGTGTGTGGCTCAACATCTGACCGCCACGAGGGGTGAGATCCTTGGGTTAGGTCTGTTAAACTTAAAAAATATATATATATTCTGTAGGTAATCACCCCACAACCCTACTGCTAAGTGCTTGGAAAATCCTTGAATCAATTGTGACTTCCTTAAGTTGATTTCTAGTCCTGAAAATTGTTCAACTAATTCTAAAGATATGAATAGATATTGGATCTTATATAGACATAAGCAGATAACTGAAAAATAGAGTTTAATTCGAGAATGGGAGGTGAGGGAAAGTCTTAAATTGATTACTGGAAATAAAATATGCGCCGATAGAGGTATATTTAGAATATTTCTGATTAACCTGATCAATAGACCTTCTCTATGTCCAGCTTACATTAGATCTCACAACCATAACTTTCCAGCAATAAGGGTTGCATCAGAATCTACCTTCCTCCCACAATAGCACAATGCGTTTTGGAGACTAGTTTATCTATAACTCGGGATGATTTAAGGAAAAGAGAGCCCTGTACAACTGTTAAAGTTAAGATATCTATTGTTTTGGCTTTCTGGTGCAACATTCAAGATGTACAAACTTGTCCAAAATTCAAATGGACATATTCATGAAGATATCACCAAAATTTTGTCAGCATATAACAAGGAAAAGAACAAGATCTATCATTGCAATATCAGAAAATCAAAACAATTTTGGTCAGAAACAAGACTTGCATTCTAGCCTCTATGTTAAACATGTGTTTTAGGACAACACTCATTTACTAAGGTGCAGCTGAATTTATCAAAGGCGAGATAGCCATTACCACTTCAAGAATATATTGGACCTAAACTATGTCCGCGGCATCTTCTTTACTTGATTAAAATGTAATGGTTAAGAACTAAAAATAAAGGGTACATAACCTTTCACTGCCACCATCTTCCCAATCCTATTTGAATGAAATTATAGGGAATAAGAGTCCTTAATGCTTTTGATTCACAATTTTATCCTCTAATGCTACATATTTCTTAACAGGATAACAAAATCATTCTGTAATGAATTTTAGAGGTCCAACTCGATAGGTCAGCAAATAGAAACTCATTAAATATTGAACCAATTTTTCCAGTAATCTCCTCCATCCATTTCACTCAATTGGCGCACATTTTATTCCAACTAGAACTACTAATTGTGAAGGGGAGCTTGTCCAACAATAAAGTATAAACATGGACTTTAAGTCGACTAAATAAAAATAAGAAAGTACCTAAAGTTGGTATTCTAGTGGAGTTCAGACTCCGCTGCGTCATACAAAAAAGCATTTAAAGTAAGACACTAAATGCTACATATTTATATATTTTGTAAAATGAAATTAAATAAAACTTGTCATATAAATTTGTGTTACTTCTAACCTTGACGGTGATGGGCGAGAAAAAAGTTGCATTTTCCTAAACAGTTCTTCTTGGCGTGCCATTACAGTATCCAATTGAGAATTTAATGCTTGTATTTGAGATTGTTGCTCTTTTATTTGACACTGCTGATCTTCTATTCTAGACTGTTGATTTTCTACCACAGTTTCAGCTGCATTTAATCTACTATGCAACACATGTTGAGCACTAGCAGCTTCCTGTTTTGCCTTTTTGAGCGAGTCTTCTAACTCTGCCGTTCTCCTTTGTGTAGATCTTATAGTATTAGGTTTTAGACCATAACCGAGTCCTTTTATGTACCCAGACTTTGTACCAAGTACAGTGTCCACAATTTCATCAATGTTCATGGAAGACTCTCCCGAAGCATATAGATCCTTTAAATCTATCATGTTGTTCTGCATAAAAATATTAATATTATTTAAAAGAGAATACACAACTTCTAAAAAAATATTGATCAAAAAAATGTAATGAGTATTTTGTTAAAAGACAAATTGATTTTCTTACATAATGAGTCTCAGCCTCTAAAGATGACCATCCTTTCTCATTTGTGTAATGAGTATGCTTATAGAACTCGATTTGGTCAGGCTCAACTCCTTCAGGTTTACTTTCACCCTGTGAAATAAGAAAATAATTGAATAATACTAAAGTTTCTTTAGTAAAAAGAATAAAACTGGTCTAACTTACCATTTCAGCACGAGCTGCTACAAATGCTTTTGACCCCATGAAATGATTAGATTTGAGCTTAGTTCGATTAACCTTGTTTATGGCGCATCGTCTCTACAAATTAAATACAAAATATCATAATTCCTAACTTTAATAACAAGAAGAATAACCTGAATATAAATTACCTTGTGCTCTGGATTTATCCACATGTCACAAAGTCTATTCCAATTTTCTTGGGTCAACTCTGGCACTTCGATTTTACGAGCTTCTTCCTCTGAGCGTGCACTTTCAAATAGTTGTTTTAACTTATAGTGCCATTGTCGGCTTCTATTTTTCAAAATATCCTCACAGCTATCTTTCACATAATGATCATCCAAATTAATTTCAAACCTCTCCTAAAAAGACATACAAATTTTGAAGAAGCACACAAAACATTCATAATTTCTTTCATATTAAAACAATAAACAATGACATCTGCTTATAACATATTAATTAACTTCAAACTCAAGTACCCTTTGTGAATCAGACGTTGCAGTTCAATAACTTTGTTTACGTTCAAAAGTAATGCTCTTGACATCCCACCTACATACATAATGTCAATCTTTTTTATTTCCAATGAAGTAATGACACAAATTGTTAAGGAGAGACTTATCACAAATTTCATCTTGTCAAGTGGCTCAAGATCATTATTCCCAAATACCTTGAAGGCTTAGGTACTAGGAACCTGGCAAAAGATAATAGATCCTGCTATATTTTAAATTTATTTTTTTGTTATTTTTAATTTGAGTTGGGTCATGCTTGTTAGTTTAAATGATGCTTACATAAGAGTTAGAACTTTTGAAAAGTTGATAAATCTATCAAACAAGTTTTGAAAAATGACCCTTATAATTTTTTTTATGTGTGTGGACCTTACCAAAAACAGACCATCTCATGTTTCCATGGGGTTTGATGAAGAAGATTTAACTATAGGAAGGTGGCAAGCTATACAATATGAAGGAGTGCCATCTTATTGCTAATACTGCAAGCACCAGGGGCATTTAGTTTAGGATGGCACCATCAAAAGGAGAGATGATGAACAAAAGAGAAGGAACGAGCTTGAGCTGGAAAGGCAAGGTGGGTTGACTGATGAATCTGGGAACAAAGAAGCAGCGTCTGGGAATCAGAAAATGCAAAAGGGCTCTACAAGTGTTATTAATAAGTAACGAGAACAAAGAGATGACACACATCATCAACAGCCACAGTGGCAAACTCAGAGAAGGAGGTAGGGGAAACAAAATGTCTTTAAATAAATTCAAAAAGAGTCTGCAATCCATCAAGCCAATGTTCTGCATAAAGGTAACCTAGCTTTTATTTCTCCAAATTCTTTCATTGATCTGGAAGTGTATGATCAGCCTAATGACCATCAGGAAGAAGTCCCTGTTGAAGCTTTAAATCATCCTAATATGGTTACTAATGCACAGAACAAAAAAAATGCTTACTCCTTTGAAACAACAGCAGCAAGGTATGCAAAGTAATGTTCAATCTGGTAATCCCAGAAAAAATAATGATGCAAGGAAATCAGGTATTGACGCATTGCATTCCAAAACCCAGATCCCTTTAAATTCTGTATTGCTTTCTGAAGTTCAGGGAGGTGTGGTTGGGAAAAGACAGGAGGAGCCTACTAAATTGCAGGATGGGTTTCCAGGGGGAGGGATCTGGCTCATGTTTTGCATGATCACCCTTACACTGACAATAGGAGTGACTTTAGAGCCACTGTTATTACTTTGGCTACTACTAAATCTCAGCAAGTTCGAAATGTTAATAATTAGAATATTCATCATGTTAAAAATGTTGATAATTAGCAAGTACAGAACGTTGTTATTCAGAATTTTTAGCAGATTCAGAATGTTGATACTGGGCAAAGACTTGTTGATTAGAATTATGAGGTTCGTGATGGTAATACAGATAATCAGCATGTGCGTGGTTGGGTTCCTGATAGCAGTGTTATTCCAATTCAAAACCTCAACAATAAGTGACAGGAAAGACTAAGCAAGAAGAAAAGAGACTCATATCAAGTACTTCAAATTCCTTCATTGTTGGGTGGAGAATGAGTATTTTTTGGATACTGTGAAAACTTGCTGGAATGGAAGCTGGGAGTAATCCTATGTGGAGATTTCATCGAAAAATGAAAAGAGTAGTTGCTACACTTAGTGCTTGGTCCAAGAGAGAATATGGGGATATATTTGCTACTGTAAGAGGTTTCGAAGCTAAAGTCAGGGTTGCTGAAGATCAGATCATGAAGAATAATTGCCAACCAAATTAAAAGTATTGAACTACTAGGGGTGCCATCTTATTGCCAATACTGCAAGCACCAGGGGCATTTTGTTCAGGATGGCACCATTAAAAGGAGAGATGATGAACAAAAGAGAAGGAAAGAGCTCGAACTAGAAAGGCAAGGTGGGTCAAATATTAGCAATACCCAAAATAAGAACTCAATATAATCACTATCAGAATCCTTACCTGGCATCTGACTAGTGCTGCATTTTTGTCCTCCCTTGTGAGTTCTTTCCACTTGTTTGGAAGCAAAACAAAATTTCGAGCAATTATTCCTAGTTCATTGGATAGTTTAGCTGATTGAACTGGTTTAGTTGGCCTTCCTTTACCAATTGGGATCTCTATTTTCATCTTGCATCCCAGAGCCTTCGTCATTTTCTCAAGACCTTTCCCTCTAGTCTTACCACGACCTTTTCTGATTCTAGTAGCATCACCTGACAAAAAAAAGTTAGCTTAAAATACCACATATAATCTAAAAAAAAAGACATATATGACAGTTTAACACAGGATGAAGACTAAAACAACTGAAAATTTTCCTTTGTTTTTTGTTGTATATTAAGTAAAAAAATTCATCGACAAAACAAAGAGAATATATGAGAGCTAACAACAACCCTTTTGATCATTTCTATCATGTCCACTGATTATAAGTTCCACATATTATATAAATATCATTGGATTCCAAATGTGTAGATTACAACACCTATTCATTCAGAAAAAAGGTTCAAATTGTACATATTGATAGAGAAGGTACCTTTAGATACCTTATTTTTATGTCTGGATGAGCAAAGGAGAGTTGATTCAAACATAAATCAAGTTTACTAATAGTGACAGAATCAACTTCATTTATCCTACTACATCGTTTGCCTAACATTATTCTCACCTTCCTTACATCCTCCGATACTACGCTATTGTCTATATTTTTTCAATACATGTTCAACGTAAATGAATGTTTCAATGGTTAATGTTTGGGATTCCAACTTAGCCGATAACTAAATAATCTAATGCTAACCAATATAATAACGTATTACCTGTATTCACTGTAGGAGTAAGGTTATTTGATTCATCCAGTGATTGAGTATCTTGAATAGTTTCCCCTGTAAGTATAGTTTGCTTAAAGACACGTCCACCCGGTGCCATTGTTTTGCAGAATTCTACCAAAACACAAAATGTAATGTTAGAATGTTCATAAGATGTACAATTCATTGGTTAACAAAAATTGTCATAAAAAGGTACCAGCCATAGTCAACTAAAGCAAAAACTAAAAAGAATATAAGTAATCAGTTTAGAAAATCTCACACATATCATTTATTATAAGAGTTCTTTATCTTTTAATTTTGATATTATAATTGAACTGTTGAAGCATCACTAGAAGATTAAAGAACTAGTATAGCATATCAAAGATATATGTACGTAGAAAATGTCCAAATATGAAGGCACAATAACTTTTCTAGAAACTTATATAAGTTAAGGTGTTAATAAGGAGTTGTAGATCTGGTAAATACAAAGCCTCGTGAAGAATGCCTATTATTGATTTTTCGTATGGATAACTGAAAGTATTAGTTACATTGATGTCACACTGAAGATGCCAAACAAATTTAGGTATTAAAATATGAACAAAAAGGCCCGTGACTACGATTATCTTCATAAGAAGTGGCAATGTAATCTAGCTGATTTTGTTTAATGTTTGAACAAAACAGTAGCCTGAATCTATTCAAAGTCGTCTTCCCCAAGCAACATGCATATGTTCTCTCCAACCAAGCATTCCACAATAAACGTTTGGCATTGCCCACCAATTATTTTCTCTAATTGATCTTTCTAAAGAGTTTTTAATAGGGAAGGCAACTAAAGTTATACATAACTCAACTTGAGGTGATATGCATTTGGAATGCCCAAATTTAGTGGGAGCACAAGTTTACCAGGATATAAGGTAAGTATATACCATTATGTATATGCCGAATTGTTCTCTTACATTCCATAATGACACAACAATCCTCAGAAGAAGACGAAAGTAAAAGTCAAAGGTATATCCTATCCTGAAATAACTTTCTGTAAACTGTAATTGTTCTCTTTACCAATCCTACAGCCGTTCCCCCGTGTCTTCTAATCAGAGATCTTACATGGTGGTCCATTCACCTTCCTTACACCACCACATTGAACATTATGTCCCTTATTTAATGTATATGCTGCATAATGCATTTTTTTGACAGCCAAACCAACAAGCCAATTGTGCTTGCTTACCAACCTACTTATTTTTGCTATGTTTCTCTGACTCTTCAAATTTGTTGCAAGGTCCGTGTTGGATCCTCCAAAAGTAGTGCATTTTCTCGAGGATCCAACACAAGGGAAACAACATTTTGGGAGAGCCCCTGCAACATAACATTTCTTAAAGGTAGTGTTCCTACTTCAAAAATTTATAATTTCTTTTCCTATCTTCTAATTGATTATATAAAACAGAATATGGATCAAGATGAATGGATTTGTCAAAATAATCAATCAACAATCATTCAATATAGGATTATGGCATATAACTATCTATTAATTTTGTTCAAATATAAAGTATGAACTGCTACATACCTGGCCTTGTTGTTCAGATTCAGAAATTTTGCTTCACATTGCAAATGAAACTTTTTTTTTTGTTTTCTCATATATATATACGGTGGTTCATCCTGAAATCCTTTTGGAGCCGAAAACCTAAAAAAGTAATAAGAAGCGCCAAAATACAGTTTGTCTCCATAACCCACAAACATAGGAAGTGGAGAAGTACATGATCAACTTTCTTAATATTTTAGGAAATAAATTTACATGCACCCACAAAAGGCATAAATGTCCTGCAATTTTATTTAGCAAAACAAATAATGAAGGCAATGTTTTATATTTACAACCAGAAAGAAAAATCAAGTATTTTTAACTAGAAAGAAAAATCAAGAAATAACAAAAAAAATTAAAAATCAGAATACTTAGCTGAAACTCAAAACCCTGGGCCTTGTATTTCTCGTTGATAGTCCAAAATAATTGAACCGCAACACAACCCATTCTGAAAATCAACGAATTCAGCCACGAGAAACACATTGGACCATTTTTCATGTTCAGTCAGATGCAATTTTGTTGTCAAACAAACTGATCGTAGCAAAAGATATCTGAAATTGGGATCTGAAGAGAAGCTCTACTTCAACAATAGAGAAATTTTTGAATGGGGTTGGTCAAATTGTGTACTTCATACACATAAAGTAGCCTAGATCTAATCCCCTGGAATCAAACCCGAACTTTAACATTTTTCACGAAAGCACCCTCAATCGAACAATATAATCTAAATCGCACAACCCCATTTTCTTTTTCCCTCATATATCATACTTCTCTTCTTCCCTAAATAGAGAAGAAAACAGATGAAGCTATAAGAGAAGATGAAGAAGCTAAGAGAAGATGAAGAAGCAGATGAAGAAGCAACAGATGAAGAAGTTAAGAGATTGAAGATGAAGAGATGAAGATGAAGAAGCAAGATCAATGAAGGCTAGAGAAGATGAAGAAGCAGCTGGAAAGGATCTGACATAAAATAATATAAGTGGAAAATGTATAAATTTTATATCTGCAACGTGGAGGACATGCGACTATTGATTAAAAAAAATATTGACAGACAAATTAATTTAAAAAATCGACCAATATTAATTTTATGTTTTTAAAAAAATAAATAAAACGAGGTCCGTCAAGTATGAATTTGAATTAATTGGACTTCAATATGGATTCTGAATCTCGGATGAATTATTAAAAAACTGTATATTCTTATGACAATATTAAGGATTTTCAAATATTTATAGTATTCAATTTAGTAATATTGACGTTACACATACGTGCAACGCACGTACACTAAACAAGCCTAACTAAAAAATAAATGGTTTGTAATGTGAAATATCAAGTCAATAACAAAAAACAAATGAAACTAAAAATATAACATAAATTTTAAATTCAAAATAAAAAAAACTAACATAACATTCTTATGCCAAATTTCAATATAACATTTATAAATATAATTTTAAAAAATTATATGTATATTTATAACTTTATCCAACAATGAATTCAACTTTACTTTAAATTATAATGCTAATAAAATCATGCTAAAGAAAATATATAAAATAAATAAATAAATAAATAAGATAGTATAAAAAATTTCATGGAATCACATGGTATATAAAGGTTGAGAGTGAGAATAAAATAAAAAATAAAGCTACTTACCAAGATAAGTTGCTTAGGGGTATTTTTAACACTGTCAATAGTTTGGGAATGAAATAATAATTCGTGCCAAGTTTAGAGATGTTTTTAATAGTTTTCTCTTCTTTCCTTTCAAGTGTCAAATTCATAATAATATTAGCTTGCACGACTTTTAATGATTTATATAAAAAATACCTTATATATATTACACAAAAGAAATTATTGAAATTGAAAGTACTCTTAAAATTTTCCTTTTATTGAAAAATGAGATAATGTTCGCGAAGTTCTAATGGAAAGAAAAGCCCATTTAGACTATACAATCATGAGCATATAGGATTCTCCAAAAACGTATTGACTATCATAAGACCAAAGTTAACAATGAATTTACATTTGATACTACGAATGATGGTATTTTGTGTAGTCATACTATCTCCAAAAACGTATTGACTATCATAAGACCAAAGTTAACCATAAAATTCATATTGATTGATCAATATTAGTAAGCAGTGAGAAAAGATACGCTAGAACATATGAAAGAGCCAAACTTCAACTTGAAAGTGTTCCTTTAGAGCGTTTATATCCACCCTGTTTTCAAAGGTGAATACGATAAGAACAACTACGAAGCATCACTCAGTTGTGGGTGGTGACCCTGAAAAGGTACAACTTTTTTTATTTTTTTTCAAGAAAGAGGATTGTTCCAATTTGCATTTTTTTTCCTTGTCCTGTATGTGGTGTTGATGTTTTTTTGTTATTGTTATGATGTTATGTTTTGCTTATACCCAAAAAATTAACTGAATTAGGATGACCAAAGGTGGAACTTTTGGTTGTGTATACGATTGAGGTACATCATAAAATTTATACCATCTCCTGCTGCTATATCTTTGTTTCATCCATTATTTCTTGAAGAATTAGGACTGTCTTTGTTTCAATTTGGGAGATGATATTTGGTATAAGTGAAGAAGAAATGGGAAATGGGGGAGGGAATAGGGGACTATAAGGTGAAAAATCAAACTCGTCCCAAAATTCGACTAACCAATCAATTGAGCTATTAAAATGCATCTGAGGAGAACTACTTCCCCTTTTTAAAACACTTGATCTTTTGTATTTTCAAGTTCTTGTTAATTTGGTAAGTTTTATTGATGGAGAAATTGATCAATTTTAATTTCGATTTTTTGGTTATTTCGGTCGATTTGCAATAAAATTTTAATAATTTGATTCGATTTTCAATTTTAAAATAATTATTTTCAATTTTAAAATAATTATTTTCAATTTTAAAATAATTATTTTCAATTAATGAAAAAACTAAATTTATTTTATACTCATATAATATAATAATATTATCTAGTCCACTGATAATAATTAAAGGGCTAATGATAAGGGCAATGCGCCCAATAATCCAATTGCTTCATCTTATTCTCATCGTCTAGGGCCAAGCTGAATGTGCTCCGGCTGCGTGCTCTTGAAATTTCCGGCTCGAACAATTTTCACTTTGTTGACTTTTTCCAGCGAGAGGTTAATGATCAGTGCGGCTGACTTGTGCTCTGATTCGCCACCTCCTTCACGCTAGTAGCCGCTGGACAAGGTCGATTGGTTTGCTGATTCGCCGACTGCCATGGACTGCTGACTGGCGTGGACTGGCGTACATGGACTGCTGACTGTGCTGATTTGCTGTAATGACCTGTTAGGTCATCTTAAAAATAAATACTCTCTCTTTCATAAAAGATTCTTTTCGTAAATTTAAATTGAAATTTTGGACTATTCGATAATTACAGTCATTTAGTTGACGGATAATTATTCCATATTTATTAAAAGTAGGTTAATGGGATTTATCACTTTTGGTATAAAATAATAATAATAATAATAATAATAATAATAATAATAATAATAATAATAATAATAATAATAATAATAATAATAACAACAACAACAACAATAATAATAAAGGAAAGAAAAAAATAATTAAAAAAAATAATAAATATATAAGGGGAAAGGGCTGCGCATCAGCCCTATGGAAAAGCAGAAAGCAAAAACAATTTACGAAGGCAGAAATGTAGAAATAAAAAAGGTGCGGGAAGGAAAAGAAAGAAAAAGAAGAGAAGAAAAATTGTGATTTTCATCCCGAAACATCAAGGTAATTATTCTCATCCTTTCTATTAGGTTTTCATGAGATTATGAATGAACTTTTAGGGTAGAAACGTGTATAATTTATATTAAATTAAGAAAAAATAGTCCTAGGGTTCTTAGAATAAAATTTTGATTTGGGGGTCGAATAACGATCCGTTTTAGCTGAAATTTAATATATGAGTTTATTTTATGATGGGTAAACATAATCTGAAAGAAATTTTCAGATTCGGATTTAAGGGCTCGGGGTGACTTTTTGACCCGATTTTTGAGTAAAAAAATAAATAAATGTAGCAATATGGATGTCATTGGATTCGTATTCTTATATAGATTATGTATTTGAACAGATTTTGATCATCTGAAAGCGTTACAAAATACTCAAGATTCGGAGCATTATTTTTATTAATTGAGGCAAGTGAATTTCTTAACCTTTGTTAAGTATATAGAATCTCGTGCTTCCTTGTGTGAGGGTTGTGTATGATTTTGACATATTGAGTTAGTGTTGATGTTGTATTAAGTCTATGTTGTTGTGAATTGTGCATTGTGTTAAAGTTATTCATTTTCTCATTATCATGTAAGCATGCCTATTTGCATTGATCAGTGTGACAAGTGTTACGAGGACTGGAAAAGAATAAGAATTAAAGAGGATACTATATTTCGAGGGACGTGTCGCACGCCGCGATGGATATTATAATTCGAGGGACGTGTTGCACGCCACGACGGATACTACATATGATTCGAGGGTCGTGTCGCATGCCGCGACGGATACTATATATGATTCGAGGGTCGTGTCGCACGCCGCGACGGATACTATATATGATTCGAGGGTCGTGTCGCACGCCGCGATGGATGCACGGACTAGAAGTCCCCCATGGGTCCCAGACTGCGAGGCAGCGGGTGTGTATCACTAGGTCAGACATGCATCATGATATTTGACATTGCATTGCATTGCATTGCATCGCATATTATCATTATCTATGAACTTGCGAGTATCTTTTATGCAACTTGTGATGGATGCACTTGATCATTATATTGTTGAACTATAAATATTGGTGTGGGTATTGAGCTATAGGCTATGTACATTGTGAACTGTTAGGTTGAGCTGACTTTATGCAGGTGGTAGTTGTGGAGGTTCTGTTGGAGTGTTAGGAGTACTTGCATTCTATATTACTTAATTTTGTGTTTAGTAGTTCACTTGTTGGGTACCGTGTGTTTGGTACTCACCCCTTGCTACTACATTTTTGTAGGTTATGAGCCCGGATTTTTGTGATACCCTCTATATTTTTCGTGTCCGAGGCTTCCTGTGGAGATTGTGTGAGGTAGTTGTTTGTCATCCCAGGCCAGCTGACTTCTCACTCCTATTTATGATCTTGTTCTACTTTAGAGACAACATCATTTTTGACTTGTATTTTCTTTTCAAATCCATTGTAACACATTAGAGGCTTGTGCACGTGACAACCAGGTCTTGGGGGATTTTAATTAAGTTGACTTATTATCGGTAGTTAAAATTTTCACTTTGTATTATCCTCCCATATTTTATGGCTATAATTAGGTTTTAGGCTGACTTGTCTTGGTGGGATAAGACGAGTGTCATCACGTCCATTTTCGGGTCGTGACAAATGGTATCAGAGCCCCAGGTTCGTAGGTCTCACGTGTGTGCAAGCCGAGTCTAGTAGAGTCTCGAGGATCGGTATGGAGACGTCTATACTTATCTTCGAGAGGCTATGAAGACTGTTAGGAAACGTTCTTTTGTTTATTCTTTCTCTATCGTGTGTCCGTGGTTCAGTGTGATTTTTACCGCTTTATTCCATTCCCTCTCTCTCTTATAGAGATGATTCATGTGTGATTCTTTATGTGAGTAGTTAGTGGGTTGTACGTAGACTTGAATGTTAGATCTAGTACTAAAATATAAGTGGCATACTTGTAAAAAGGATGTGTTGCTATATTTAAAAGATTTAATGATTAGAAGAGGCTGAGTAAGGTGATGACTTGACGATACACTTTGAGGATATTTGAGTGGTAAGGTCAAACAATGGATTGAGGGATTTTATGAACGTGTTGTCCTTTTTGGGGTTAGTTATCCAGCAACACAAACAGTATTAATGTGGTATATATGATATCGAAAATGGTCCAACAATTTAAGGTGGAATCTTAAAAGGATAGGTGGATCACAAATTTTGTTCTGTAAACTAATATTACTAAAGTTTTCATAATATGTATGGATTGCTTAAATAATGATAAGAATGATGTTGTGCCAATTAAGGTCAGAATGTCTATTATGATTTCATAGATTGAGTGGATATTAAGGAAGGTCATGATACGACTATCACAACAAACCGATGCTTACTTGATTAGAGTTATGAAGTATGTTACTTTTGCTAGCGACTGAATATATGAAAAGAATGTTTATTACTTAAGATAGAGTTATGATGGATTGGATAACGTTTTGCAACTATTGATAGTTAAATGCATGTGGGCTGATTTGGTGATACTTCCTTGATAGGTATGATGTGTTCTATTAGTGGATCTAATGGACTTTCACAATATGGTATTAGTGGTATATGAAAATGGATATCTCAATTGTCAAGCATGAATACAAACCATTTTAGAAATTATTAGTGTGTCATGAGCTCATTTAATAAGTTTTAATGTCGTATTCATATTCGAGAAATCAACTAGTTTGCTACTCTGGATGCTTGGGTTAAGTATTATTTATAAGAAAAATTTTAGTGGTGGATCTTTGGTACAATTAATGTATTTAAGTTGTGAGGTGTATTCAGGAGATTTTAAATGAGGACTATTAATCCATAATAAGAACCAAGAGAGTGGATCAATATCAGAATAATAAGTGGATAATATCAGAATGATATTAAAGAAAGTCCCAGTGAGTATACTCCGGCAAAGCCAATTAAGAATTTTAGTAAGAAGATGTATAGAAAATTGAGTTAGTCCTTTAGATTTGACTGATATAATACGTTTAGGTGTCATATCGATGATGAGTTTACCTTGAGACGAAGGCAACAACTATAGAGCATAATATTAATAAGCGTTCGTAATGGATTATGATCAAGATGCAATCATATGATAAGGATTTTTTATTGAATGGATTCAGTATGGTACACACAATCCGCAAGTATCAAAAGTTATGTTTGCTACTATTTGATGAGTAACGTGATCATAAGAAAGATGTAAAAGGTGTTGAGATGCTGCTTTGATAGAATTGAAATGAGCTAGAGTCATAAATGAATAAATTAGTGAGATAGAGGGATATTCACTTTGATGGTAAAGGTCAAAAATATATCTCTCCAGAGAGTAGGAAATTGAATTTAAAGCCATGTGATTTCATTTGTTTTGCTTTGATTATGGTGATAGTGTCACGTATCATTGACCTGGGTTAGAAAACTATTGGGTAATATTTGAAAAAAAAATATATACCTGCGTCTTGAATATGATAATACTCTCTTTTGTGATTTTGAGTATGGTAATTAGTACATTGAATTTTTATAAAGGATGCTGTAGGGTCGATAAAGAGGGGATCAATCATAAGTTAAGATATATGAATTCATAAAAATCTCAAGTATGAGCTAATGCCAATAGATAAAGAAATTGGGGTACAAGTTAAAATAAAGATTCGAGTTTTTCATTGTTAGTGTATATTTTTGGTAGTATATATATCTTGCCAAGATAATTATTAATAAGATAAGAAATAAGATAGCAATGAGTATTCAACACTTGGAACAACCTGCATGTGATTTGGGTCATAAATTTAGTTGTTTTTTTAATTGTTGAAGGACCTAAACAAGCGTTCCACTCAAAGTTTTAGCTTAGAACATGAGGTAAATGTCACGTGTTGTCGGTCAGAGAATAAAGTTGATAAGTGAGTTAGTGAAGGAATGAGAATCGAATATATTGAAGAGTTCAGGGTATCTGAAATTTGTGTCATAGGAGGAATTTAAGAAAGTGAAGGAATAAGACCCCATGTATGGACCCTTGGTTCAAAATTAAAGGCTTTACTTATTTTTGCCATTGAGCTCAAACATGATAATGCAATGTGTACTTGTTTAGCACAAATTTTCTAGGATTTACTTGTGATTTTTACGAAGATTGAGTTTTGATCCGAGTGACAAATAATGATGTTTGAAATATGCTACATTTTTATATTGGTCTAGATTGTTCAATTATGATAGATGACTTATAAAGGCACGGCGATATAGATCTATAGCTCTACACACTTATTGAGGATATTGAGGGGGTTGAAATTACTCTGTTAATGGGATTACATAGATTATTGTGATGACTAGAGGTTATGTGCTTATAGTATGCAGAATTATTAAGGTGACCGAATCTCTCTAAGTTTTGGCATGAGGTATAAGATGTTTTGAGTGGTAGTTGAAATTCGGTATGTGAAAGATTGCATGAAATTGACTTTAGGTATAATTAAATAACCTTACCTCGATGAGAAAAGTACTATCAAATTTAAAAATTTACTTTGTCAGCTTTGTGTGTGATTTACGTCTATAAAAAAAATACTTAAATAAAAATAGAGGAAACCATAGTGCGAAATATTTGAAGGTGATAATGTATAGCTAAGAAGACTTTAATACTAGTAACAATTTGAAAAAATGGTACATGACAAGTATGACTATGATATTCTATTAGTATTGAAAGCATTGCTTTTGATACAGTGTTGTGAGGAATATGTGGAGTTTGATAATTGAGTATGTGTACGATGGTATTGAGGACTAGACAGGTTGATTGTGAGTAGTATCTTGTATGAATGAAAACTTTTGATAGGAGCACTATGAAAGTAGTATCTTGTATCATCCAACTTTGATTCCGTGCATTCTTATGTGACTACCTACCTCATTATGGACATGTTTTCGAGTATTACTCCTTGCCTATTCCCACTTGTGTCTTCACATTTGTAGACGGTTCCTTAGTGGTGGATCGGGTGAACCGATCCTGCAATTTTCTCTTAGTAAGATAGGATGCTTGTGCAGACTTAATTATTTCAGTTTTGACATATTTAATATTATTTGGGACAGTTGAGGTATACAAGTGTTTCTACACACAACTTTGTTTATGTGAATTTATAAAAGAGCTACCATAAATATTTATAGTTGTCCAACAATTTTAAGGCTCATCTTGTCGTTGAGGTTATGTTCTGGCTATGTATGATTGGATATGAGGCTTGTTGGGTCTAGCTCTATCGCTCTTAAGGGTTGTTTATAATCACTGTTATTGATATAGTATTCCTGATAGTGTTGTTAGAGATTCCGTATGTTTGAATGAATCATTCGCTAAGTTGTTACTTGATCCTTTCCTTCGTTGGGTTAGAAAAGAATTTGGTTCTCTATGATGAGTGTTCAATGTCTAAAGATCGCATTTTTATAACTTAAGATCGTGGGAAGATTTGATTGTGAGAATGAAATCTTAATAAGATCTATGAGGGTTTGCGCATTAGAAGTGTGAGATGGTTGATTTAGGTTCGCTTTTGATTATGGTCAGTATTGATTAAAATTTTATTGTGGTTATATGAGAAAAAAATTTGTCCTAATTATTGAGTTATGGACTAGTGAGTTGTGATTCGTATCGAATTCATGAGTTGGCCAGTGGCTTGAGAATCACTATCGATTTGAAAATCTTTCAAGGTTTGATTCGAAAGTTCAGTTCTTAATAGAAGATTTTGATGGAATGGTCTTAAAGGAGGAGCTTACTTGGATAGATGAAATACTGACTTTGGAAGATCATAACTTAATTAGTAATATCAATTATTCTTCCTTCGCCTTCTTATGTTCGAGAACGAATATGATTTTTAGTGGTGGATAATGTAATGACCTGTTAGGTCATCTTAAAAATAAATACTCTCTCTTTCATAAAAGATTCTTTTCGTAAATTTAAATTGAAATTTTGGACTATTCGATAATTACGGTCATTTAGTTGACGGATAATTATTCCATATTTATTAAAAGTAGGTTAATGGGATTTATCACTTTTGGTATAAAATAATAATAATAATAATAACAACAATAATAATAAAGGAAAGAAAAAAATAATTAAACAAAATAATAAATATATAAGGGGAAAGGGCTGCGCAGCAGCCCTATGGAAAAGCAGAAAGCAAAAACAATTTACGAAGGCAGAAACGTAGAAAAAAAAAAGGTGCGGGAAGGAAAAGAAAGAAAAAGAAGAGAAGAAAAATTGTGATTTTCATCCCGAAACATCAAGGTAATTATTCTCATCCTTTCTATTAGGTTTTCATGAGATTATGAATGAATTTTTAGGGTAGAAACGTGTATAATTTATATTAAATTAAGAAAATATAGTCCTAGGGTTCTTAGAATAAAATTTTGATTTGGGGGTCGAATAACGATCCGTTTTAGCTGAAATTTAATATATGAGTTTATTTTATGATGGGTAAACATAATTTGAAAGAAATTTCCAGATTCGGATTTAAGGGCTCGGGGTGACTTTTTGACCCGATTTTTGAGTAAAAAAAAAATAAATGTAGCAATATGGGTGTCATTTGATTCGTATTCTTATATAGATTATGTATTTGAACAGATTTTGATTATCTGAAAGCGTTACAAAAGACTCAAGATTCGGAGCATTATTTTTATTAATTGAGGCAAGTGAATTTCTTAACCTTTGTTAAGTATATAGAATCTCGTGCTTCCTTGTGTGAGGGTTGTGTATGATTTTGACATATTGAGTTAGTGTTGATGTTGTATTAATACTATGTTGTTGTGAATTGTGCATTGTGTTAAAGTTATTCATTTTCTCATTATCATGTAAGCATGCCTATTTGCATTGATCAGTGTGACAAGTGTTACGAGGACTGGAAAAGAATAAGAATTAAAGAGGATACTATATTTCGAGGGACGTGTCGCACGCCGCGATGGATATTATAATTCGAGGGACGTGTTGCACGCCGCGATGGATACTACATATGATTCGAGGGTCGTGTCGCATGCCACGACGGATACTATATATGATTCGAGGGTCGTGTCGCACGCCGCGACGGATACTATATATGATTCGAGGGTCGTGTCGCACGCCGCGACGGATGCACGGACTAGAAGTCCCCCATGGGTCCCAGACTGCGAGGCAGCGGGTGTGTATCACTAGGTCAGACATGCATCATGATATTTGACATTGCATTGCATTGCATTGCATCACATATTATCATTATCTATGAACTTGCGAGTATCTTTTTATGCAACTTGTGATGGATACACTTGATCATTATATTGTTGAACTATAAATATTGGTGTGGGTATTGAGCTATAGGCTATGTACATTGTGAACTGTTAGGTTGAGCTGACTTTATGCAGGTGGTAGTTGTGGAGGTTCTGTTGGAGTGTTAGGAGTACTTACATTCTATATTACTTAATTTTGTGTTTAGTAGTTCACTTGTTGGGTACCGTGTGTTTGGTACTCACCCCTTGCTACTACATTTTTGTAGGTTATGAGCCCGGATTTTTGTGATACCCTCTATATTTTTCGTGTCCGAGGCTTCCTGTGGAGATTGTGTGAGGTAGCTGTTTGTCATCCCAGCTGACTTCTCACTCCTATTTATGATCTTGTTCTACTTTAGAGACAATATCATTTTTGACTTGTATTTTCTTTTCAAATCCATTGTAACACATTAGAGGCTTGTGCACGTGACAACCAGGTCTTGGGGGATTTTAATTAAGTTGACTTATTATCGGTAGTTAAAATTTTCACTTTGTATTATCCTCCCATATTTTATGGCTATAATTAGGTTTTAGGCTGACTTGTCTTGGTGGGATAAGACGAGTGTCATCATGTCCATTTTCGAGTCATGACATTTGCCGACTGCCGTGGACTGCCGACTGCCGTGCGACGGACAAATACCTATTGTTCGTTTAAACTATCATTGTGATTTTTCTATCAAACTGTGGTAACTGGTAAGTTTTTTTTCTTACTCTTTTGGCAATGGTAGAATCTGCAGAAAATGGAGTGATCAGCTGGCATATCAGCAACCATAGGCTTCTCTATGGCCGAAGCTATGGAGAAACCAGAGCATAATTGAACAAATATAAGTTATTTATAGTTTCTACTTCTTGAATGCCTATAGAAATAACAATTACAAGTGCAATATTTGTGCCCTCTACAATCACAGCTACAACATCTTGAATGATGAAAAGCTTTCATACATCAGTGAAATGATCAGTGTCATTTCAATAGTCAAAATAACCGATTACTGCACCCGTTTTGGATGCTCTAAAAAACACTACTTTTGGCGAATTCGACATGCACCTGTTGACACTTTTGTATAGTCTAAGCAACATAGGTCATGGTCATGTCAGCCTCCCTTACAAGTCCAGTTAATCTTATTTTCTACTACACTTCACAAATTTGATTTGCAATCTCCAGTTGCTTCACCACCTTGAATTTGAGGGGTTTGTTGAAAGACGCTTGCATGTATTTCTTCTATAATATTTATTTTTATAAGTGTTAGGTTTTGCAGTTGATCATGGATAAAAGTTGGATGCATGAAGCAAAATTCTCTAAAAGATATGTTGAGGGTGTCCAATCTTTTATGCAACTTGTTCGGTCTCACTTTGATCGAAATTCTAAAGTTCGATGCCCATGTCAAGATTGTTTAAATGTATATTTTCAAACACAAGAAATTGTGTATGACCATCTATTGATCAAGGGAATTATGGAAAGTTACGTGCAATGGATATTCCTTGGAGAACAATCACAAATGAGATGTAACAATGAAGCGATTAACAATGAGGATGAAAATGAAGAGCTTGACAATGATGATGGAATTCAGACTATGTTAGAAGAGGTTAATAAAAGATCGTTTGCCAATTTTTCAAAGGAAACAATAACTGATAACAATGTGTGCGGTAATATGAGTGAGAAGGAAGCTAAAAAGTTTGACAAATTGCTAGAAGAAGCTGAACATGAATTATATCCGGGATGTAAGAAATTCTCAAAGCTTTCATTTCTAGTGAAGTTGCTACATCTGAAAGTGTACAATCAGTGGAGTAATAAATTATTTGATATGTTGCTAGAGTTACTAAAAGAGGCATTTCCTACTGGTGAGACACTTCCTAAGTCATATTATGATGCTAAAAACATGTTGCAAGGTTTGGGATTAGGATACATTTCAATTCATGCTTGCAGAAATGATTGTGTGTTATACTGGGCTGAACACAAAAATAGACAAGATTGTCCACATTGTGATACTTTGAGGTGGAAAATTAATAATGGAAAGAACAAAAAAATTCCTCATAAAGTGTTGCGATATTTTCCATTGAAGCCGAGACTTCATAGGTTGTTTATGTCTAGTAAAACAAGTGGAGACATGAGGTGGCATAAGGAAAAACATCTTGATGAGTCAAATGTGTTGAGGCATCCGGCAGATTCTGAAGCATGGAAAGAGTTTGACAAGAATCACCAGTGGTTTGCACAAGAACCTCGTAATATTAGACTCGGTCTTACAACAGATGGTTTTAACCAATTTGGCAACATGAGCATATCGTATAGTATGTGGCCTGTCATTCTCACTCCTTATAATCTTCCTCCTTGGAAATGTTTTAAGGACCCATTTATGATAATGTCATTGCTTATTCCTGGTCCTCAAGCACCAGGAAAGGATATTGATGTTTATTTACGCCCTTTGATTGATGAGCTGAAAGAGTTATGGAGTGATGGTGTAGAGACATTTGATGCATCAACTAGGAAGAACTTCAAGATGCATGCCGTTGTTTTGTGGACCGTAAATGACTTTCCAGCCTATGGTAAGTTCTTAAATTACTTACTTTTTTAATTGTTTGATAATTTTTAATATTTGTGTGTTGAACTACTAATATAATATTGTAAAAGCACTTAAGAGAACTTCTTAGTTGCGCACCATGAGGTCCTAGGAGAACTTACATAACCGAGTTTTGAGTAAAACTGGAGACTTTAGGTTAAAAGTTGCATTTTTAGTTCTATAAAGTTGAAAATTTGTTTTTTCAAGTCGTTTTGAGTTCTGAGAGTCAGAATTCGATTCTGTCAATTCCATCAGCTCTGGAATACCGAATCTGGTCCAGGAGAACTTGTAGAACCCAGTTATGAGTAAAAATGGAGACTTTAGGTTAAAAGTTTCATTTTTAGTTCTATAACGTTGAAAATTTGGTTTTTCTAGCCGTTTTGAGTTCTGAGAGTCGGAATTCGATTCTGTCAATTCCATCAGCTCTGCAATACCGAATCTGGTCTAGGAGAACTCGCAGAACCGAGTTATGAGTAAAAATGGAGACTTTAGGTTAAAAGTTTCATTTTTAGTTCTATAAAGTTGAAAATTTGTTTTTTCTAGCCGTTTTGAGTTCTGAGAGTCGGAATTCGATTCTGTCAATTCCATCAGCTCTGAAATACCAAATCTGGTCTAGGAGAACTTGGAGAATCGGGTTTTTAGTAAAAATGAAGACTTTAGGTTAAAGTTGCATTTTTAGTTCTATAAAGTTGAAAATTCATTTTTTTAAGACATTTTGAGTTCTGAGAGTCAAAATTCGATTCTGTCAATTCCATCAGCTCTGGAATACCGAATCTGGTCTAGGAGAACTTGCAGAATCGGGTTTTTAGTAAAATGGAGACTTTAGGTTAAAAGTTGCATTTTTAGTTCTATAAAGTTGAAAATTTGTTTTTTCAAGCCGTTTTGAGTTCTGAGAGTCGGAATTCGATTCTGTCAATTCCATTAGCTATGGAATACCGAATATGATCTAGGAGAACTTCCAGAACCGAGTTATGAGTAAAAATGGAGACTTTAGGTTAAAAGTTTCATTTTTAGTTCTATAAAGTTGAAAATTTGGTTTTTCTAGCCGTTTTGAGTTCTGAGAGTCGGAATTCGATTTTGTCAATTCCATCTGCTCTGGAATACCGAATCTGGTCTAGTAGACCTTGCAGAACCGAGTTATGAGTAAAAATGGAGACTTTAGGTAAATAGTTTCATTTTTAGTTCTATAAAGTTGAAAATTTGTTTTTTATAGCCGTTTTGAGTTCTGAGAGTCAGAATTCGATTCTGTCAATTCCATCAGCTCTGGAATACAAAATATGGTCTGGGAGAACTTGCAGATGCGAGTTATGAGTAAAAATGGAGACTTTATGTTAAAAGTTGCATTTTTAGTTCAATAAAGTTAAAAATTTGTTTTTTCTAGCCGTTTTGAGTTCTGAGAGTCGGAATTCGATTCTGTCAATTCAATCAGCGTTGAAATACCGAATCTGGTCTAGGAGAACTTGAAGAATCGGGTTTTTAGTAAAAATGGAGACTTTAGGTTAAAAGTTGCATTTTTAGTTCTATAAAGTTGAAAATTTATTTTTTCAAGCCGTGTTGAGTTCTGAGAGTCGGAATTCGATTCTGTCAATTCCATCAGCTCTGGAATACCGAATCTGGTCTAGGAGAACTTGCAGAACCGAGTTATGAGTAAAAATGGAGACTTTAGGTTAAAAGTTTCATTTTTAGTTCTATAACATTGAAAATTTGGTTTTTCTAGCCGTTTTGAGTTCTGAGAGTCGTAATTCGATTCTGTCAATTCCATCAGCTCTGGTATACCAAATCTGGTCTAGGAGAACATGCAGAACCGAGTTATGAGTAAAAATGGAGACTTTATGTTAAAAGTTGCATTTTTAGTTCAATAAAGTTAAAAATTTGTTTTTTCTAGCCATTTTGAGTTCTGAGAGTCGGAATTCGATTCTGTCAATTCCATCAGCGCTAAAATACCGAATCTGGTCTAGGAGAACTTGAAGAATCGGGTTTTTAGTAAAAATGGAGACTTTAGGTTAAAAGTTGCATTTTTAGATCTATAAAGTTGAAAATTTGTTTTTTTAAGCCGTGTTGAGTTCTGAGAGTCGGAATTCGATTCTGTCAATTCCATCAGCTCTGGAATACCGAATCTGGTCTAGGAGAACTTGCAGAACCGAGTTATGAGTAAAAATGGAGACTTTAGGTTAAAAGTTTCATTTTTAGTTCTATAAAGTTGAAAATTTGGTTTTTCTAGCCGTTTTGAGTTCTGAGAGTCGGAATTCGATTCTGTCAATTCCATCAGCTCTGTAATACCGAATTTGGTCTAGGAGAACTTGCAGAACCGAGTTATGAGTAAAAATAGAGAGTTTAGGTTAAAGGTTTCATTTTTAGTTCTATAAAGTTGAAAATTTGGTTTTTCTAGCCGTTTTGAGTTCTGAGAGTCGAAATTTGATTCTGTCAATCCCATCTGCTCTGGAATACCGAATCTAGTCTAGGAGAACTTGCAGAACCGAGTTATGAGTATAAATGGAGACTTTAGGTTAAAAGTTTCATTTTTAGTTCTATAAAGTTGAAAATTTGTTTTTTATAGCCGTTTTGAGTTCTGAGAGTCAGAATTCGATTCTGTCAATTCCATCAGCTCTGGAATACCAAATCTGGTCTGGGAGAACTTGCAGAACCGAGTTATGAGTAAAAATGGAGACTTTATGTTAAAAGTTGCATTTTTAGTTCAATAAAGTTAAAAATTTGTTTTTTCTAGCCGTTTTGAGTTCTGAGAGTCGAAATTCGATTCTGTCAATTCCATCAGCGCTGAAATACCGAATCTGGTCTAGGAGAACTTGAAGAATCGGGTTTTTAGTAAAAATGGAGACTTTAGGTTAAAAGATGCATTTTTAGTTCTATAAAGTTGAAAATTTGGTTTTTCTAGCCGTTTTGAGTTCTGAGAGTCAGAATTCGATTCTATCAATTTCATCAGCTCTGGAATACCGAATTTGGTCTAGGAGAACTTGCAGAACTGAGTTATGAGTAAAAATGGAGACTTTAGGTTAAAAGTTTCATTTTTAGTTCTATAAAGTTGAAAGTTTGGTTTTTCTAGCCGTTTTGAGTTCTGAGAGTCGGAATTCGATTCTGTCAATTCCATCAGCTCTGGAATACAGAATTTGGTCTAGTAGAACTTGCATGCAGAACCGAGTTATGAGTAAAAATGGAGACTTTAGGTTAAAAGTTTCATTTTTGGTTCTATAAAGTTGAAAATTTGTTTTTTTCTAGCCGTTTTGAGTTCTGAGAGTCGAAATCCGATTCTGTCAATTCCATCAGCTCTGAAATACTGAATCTGGTCTAGGAGAACTTGCAGAATCGGGTTTTTAGTAAAAATGGAGACTTTAGGTTAAAAGTTGCATTTTTAGTTCTATAAAGTTGAAAATTCATTTTTTCAAGACATTTTGAGTTCTGAGAGTCTGAATTCGATTCTGTTAATTCCATCAGCTCTGGAATACCGAATCTGGTCTAGTAGGACTTGCAGAATCGGGTTTTTAGAAAAAATGGAGACTTTAGGGTAAAAGTTGCATTTTTAGTTCTATGAAGTTGAAAATTTGTTTTTTCAAGCCGTTTTGAGTTCTGAGAGTCGGAATTCGATTCTGTAAATTCCATTAGCTCTGGAATACCGAATATAGTCTAGGACAACTTTCAGAACCAAGTTATGAATAAAAATGGAGACTTTAGGTTAAAAGTTTTATTTTTAGTTCTATAAAGTTGAAAATTTGGTTTTTCTAGCCGTTTTGAGTTCTGAGAGTCGGAATTCGATTTTATCAATTCCATCTGCTCTGGAATACCGAATCTTTTCTAGGAGAACTTGCAGAACCGAGTTATGAGTAAAAATGGATACTTTAGGTTAAAAGTTTCATTTTTAGTTCTATAAAGTTGAAAATTTGTTTTTTATAGCCGTTTTGAGTTCTGAGAGTTGGAATTCGATTCTGTCAATTCCATCCGCTGGAATACCAAATCTGGTCTGGGAGAACTTGCAGAACCGAGTTATGAGTAAAAATGGAGACTTTATATTAAAAGTTGCATTTTTAGTTCAATAAAGTTAAAATCTTGTTTTTTTAGCCGCTTTGAGTTCTGAGAGTCGGAATTCGATTCTGTCAATTCCATCAGCTCTAAAATACCGAATCTGGTCTAGGAGAACTTGAAGAATCGGGTTTGTAGTAAAAATGGAGACTTTAGGTTAAAAGTTATACTTTTAGTTCTATAAAGTTGAAAATTTATTTTTTCAAGCCGTGTTGAGTTCTGAGAGTCGGAATTCGATTCTGTCAATTCCATCTGCTCTGAAATACCGAATCTGGTCTAGGAGAACTTGCAGAACCGAGCTATGAGTACAAATGGAGACTTTAGGTTAAAAGTTTCATTTTTAGTTCTATAAAGTTGAAAATTTGGTTTTTCTAGCCATTTTGAGTTCTGAGAGTCGGAATTCGATTCTGTCAATTCCATCAGCTCTGGAATACCGAATCTGTTCTAGGAGAACTTGCAGAACCGAGTTATGAGTAAAAATGGAGACTTTAGGTTAAAAGTTTCATATTTAGTTCTATAAAGTTGAAAATTTGTTTTTTCTAGCCATTTTGAGTTCTGAGAGTCAGAATTCGATTCTGTCAAATCCATCAGCTCTGAAATACTGAATCTGGTCTAGGAGAACTTGCAGAATCGGGTATTTAGTAAAAATGGAGACTTTAGGTTAAAAGTTGCATTTTTAGTTCTATAAAGTTGAAAATTCTTTTTTTCAAGACATTTTGAGTTCTGAGAGTCGGAATTCGATTCTGTCAATTCCATCAGCTCTGGAATACCGAATCTGGTCTAGGAAAACTTGCAGAATCGGGTTTTTAGTAAAAATGGAGACTTTAGGTTTAAAAGTTACATTTTTAGTTCTATAAAGTTGAAAATTTGTTTTTCCAAGCCGTTTTGAGTTCTGAGAGTCGGAATTCGATTCTGTCAATTCCATTAGCTCTGGAATACCGAATATGGTCTAGGAGAACTTGCAGAATCGAGTTATGAGTAAAAATGGAGACTTTAGGTTAAAAGTTTCATTTTTAGTTCTATAAAGTTGAAAATTTGGTTTTTCTATCCGTTTTGAGTTCTGAGAGTCGAAAATCGATTTTGTCAATTCCATCTGCTCTGGAATACCGAATCTGGTCTAGGAGAACTTGCAGAACTGAGTTCTGTGTAAAAATTGAGACTTTAGGTTAAAAGTTTCATTTTTAGTTCTATAAAGTTGAAAATTTATTTTTTCTAGACGTTTTGTGTTCTGAGAGTCGGAATTCTATTCTGTCAATTCCATCAGCTCTAGAATACCGAATCTGGTCTAGAAGAACTTGCAGAACCGAGTTATGAGTAAAAATGGAGACTTTATGTTAAAAGATACATTTTTAGTTCAATAAACTTAAAAATTTATTTTTTCTAGCCGTTTTGAGTTCTGAGAGTCGGAATTTGATTCTGTCATTTCCATTAGCTCTGAAATAACGAATCTGGTCTAGGAGAACTTGCAGAATCGGGGTTTTAGTAAAAATGGAGACTTTAGGTTAAAAGTTGCATTTTTAGTTCTATAAAGTTGAAAATTTGTTTTTTCAAGCCGTTTTGAGTTCTGAGAGTCGGAATTCGATTCTGTCAATTCCATCAGCTCTGGAATACCGAATCTAGTCTAGGAGAACTTGCAGAATCGAGTTATGAGTAAAAATGGAGACTTTAGGTTAAAAGTTTCATTTTTAGTTCTATAAAGTTTAAAATTTGATTTTTCTAGCCGTTTTGAGTTCTGAGAGTCGGAATTCGATTTTTTCAATTCCATCAGCTCTGGAATACCGAATCTGGTCTAGGAGAACTTGCAGAACCGAGTTATGAGTAAAAATGGAGACTTTAGGTTAAAAGTTTCATTTTTAGTTCTATAAAGTTGAAATTTTTTATTTTCTAGCCGTTTTTTTTAGGAAACAGACCTATGCAAAAGGGTCTCCACTCCTTTGGATGGTCAAGGGTTGAGCATCACCCCAAGCTTTATTATAAATATAAAAACATAGCAAAGTACAATGGAGGGGGGCATAGACCTTACCTCCGCCTTATGGTGGATCACAAGTCGGCCAACCCTCTAAAGCCGACCAACTATTCCCCAATTCTAAAAAAGAAAAGCAACATAGACTACACCTATGTGAGGAATCCTCACCATACATATAATCTAGGAATACTAATAAACAAGGGAGACTCTCCCCTTACACCCCTTACACCAAAAGAAAGAAAAGACAGACACAAAACTACTTAAGGTGGATCTATTATTCTTTTCAACTTCCTTCTGAAATTTACCGTTTCCAACTTGTCAAAAGTGTAGTAAACCATAGCTTCTCTAGGAATTTGCTGAACCTGGAAGTAGTGATGGGGGGACTGCAACTTGTGACTATATTTGCCCAGAAAATCTGCAACAAAATTAGCCTCTCTATAGGTGTGAATGCATCTGAAACCTTCCAGCTGTGTAGTGTACTGCCTCAGTCTGCTAAGAGCTAGATTAAGATGCCAAGGTGGAGCGGATTGGTAGTTAATCCATCTGCACAGAAGTTGGGAGTCTACCTCCAAAATAACTCTACTAATCCCTTTTTGAATGCATCCAATAATACCCCACAAGGCAGCCTCAACTTCAGCCTTGTTATTAGATCCTTCACCCATAGGAACAGAGAATGCTATCAAAAGGTCTACATCAGAGTCCCTGATTATACCCCGAACCCCTATTCTATCATTAGACAATGCACTCCCATCCGTATTCAATTATACCACTGTGCAGGGGGTTTACACCAAAGGACAGGGGTAATCTTCCAGTCATGGTAACAATTCTCAACACATCTTACCAGGTCATCAGTCCAGTTTGGAGGCCAAGAGATATATGGATAGGCTGTTTTCATGAGGAAGAAGGTGTTCTGACCACCATGTATTTAACTCTAGCCAAATTTGATTTCTTTCCAGCATATCTACACGCGCACCTGTTTTTTCCACAAATCCCAACAGATAAATATGGGGGTGGCCTATAGGAATAACCTGTGAGCATCATTTTTATATCCACTCTCCCACCATCTCATAATAAAATGATGTAGAGGGAGAGGATTACTGATAGTGCCACAAGATGTTGCAAACCACTTCCAAACATAACTTGCAAAATGGCCTGACCTAAAAATGTGCTCAATTGTCTCTTCACCAGGATTATGATAGAAGCAACACATCTTAGGATCATATCCAAGCTGTCTCAGCTTTTCATTTGTGGGGAGTTTACCCCTCAGTGCCCTCCAAAGCCAAAAGGAACATTTGAATGGGATGTTTCTATGCCAAGTGTAGCTGTCAATCTTGGTCCTAGCTCTTTGCTCTCTGATCATGTTCCAAGCAGAAGAAACTGTAAAGGCACCATCCGGAGTCAGCTTCCACACAACACTATCAGGTACCCCTTGCTGAACCTGTAATTCAGTGCCTAGGATGGCTTCAACATGCTGAGGAGGAGCTAGAGAGTGGACCATACCAGTATCCCATTGTCCATTTAGGATAAAAGCATTCACTCTAGTATTTTCCAGCCTACTAGACCTCCCTGGACTGAGCTAATAGCCCCACTCCTAGCTAGTTGTCCCACAAAAATGAACAGGTTCCACTTCTACTTTGTTCTTCATCATGTGCTTCCATATCAGACACTCCACAGAATCCCATTTTTTGCTAATAGGGTTGGACCTCTGGAAGTATTTGACTCTCAAAAATTCACCCCATAAAGTATTTTTGGATCGAAAAATCCACCATTGCTTGAACTGAAAGGCCTTGAATTGGTGTTGTTAGGATCTGGTTAATTGCTTCTCTTATGAGATTGACAGCATCATTTCTACTGAAACTTCTCCCATAGTGGCTTGTATCATTATTTCTCGTAGAGAAATCCTGAAGAGAGTTAGCAGTGTTCATTTCACCTAGTGTTTTCTTGGAGTCTACTTCGTCATCTGTTCCGTCAAGTAGTTCGCTCCCTACTTTGATACAATATCTGAAAGTATGTGCTGTGATATGATGTCCCACATGATAATATGCTTCTGTTTGTTCATTTGTCTTACGAATGTTCCATTGCCCTCTTCTGCTTTTGTTATCTTTTTGGTAATAATATTTAGTTATTCGTCTAACCAATACACTATCTTGTTGTGACGTCTTTATTGGTACCAACTGTTTTCCATATAATCCATACTCTTCTGTTAGTGGCATGTTGATAATTCCGAAGCATCTCCCACCATGGCAAAGTTTGTTGCTTGATTTTCATAGATTTGTGTTTGTTCATCCTTGTTTCTAGTAATTCGATTAATTTGATCTTATTAACATTCGACTGAGGGAGCTGCTCCGAATTGAGCACCTCTTATTAATATTAGACGGAGGACACTACTATAGATGTTCACTTTAGAGTTATTGCTTTTTAGGACATAATCTCAATATTTAATCTATACTATAGAGAATCTTGTTCTGCACGTTGTTTGTTATAGTATATGTTATAATCTACTACTGAGCATATATTGTTTTTCTATGAATTAGGTAATTTATCTGGATGGAGCACAAAGGGATACATGGCATGTCCTACATGCAATAAGGATGCATCTTCACAAAAGGTACGAAGTAAAATTTGTTACATGGGTCACCGCCGGTATCTTAAACCTAATCACTCATGGAGAAGAAGCAAGAAATTTGATGGAAAGAAAGAAAACAGATCAAAGCCAAAAGAGCTCTCGGGGGATGAAGTGTTAGAACAGTTGGATTTACTAAGTACTTATAGTGTAGGAAAACACTCAAATTATAAGAGAAAGAAACATCAACCTGAAGAGTTGAATTGGGTGAGGAGAAGTATTTTATTTGAGTTACCATATTGGAAGAGCTTGAAGTTGCGGCATAATTTAGATGTCATGCACATAGAAAAAAATATTTGTGAGAGTATTTTGGGGACATTATTAGATATTGATGGGAAAACTAAGGACACATATAAAGCAAGACAAAATCTTGAGGATATGAACATAAGAAAAGAGCTATGGTTGAAACATGATGGTTACAATTACATAATGCCAGCTGCTTGTTATGTTATGTCAAAAAAAGAGAAAAAAGAGTTTTGGAAATTTTTAAAATCTGTTAAATTTCCTGATGGTTATGCTTCAAATATCTCAGGGTGTGTAAGTATGGATGATGGTAAGATAACAAGACTCAAAAGTCATGACTATCATGTTTTGTTACAACGAGTTCTGCCTATTGCTCTTCGTGGATTTGTAAATAAAGATGTCTCTTTAGCATTAATTGAGTTAGGTCATTTCTTCCAACGATTATGCTGTAAGACATTGAGAAGAGATGACTTAGAACAGCTTGAAAGGGATATAATTATTATATTATGTAAGCTAGAGATGATCTTTCCACCAGCTTTTTTTGATGTTATGGTACATTTGGCTGTGCATTTACCTCGAGAGGCTATGTATGGGGGACCAGTACAATATCGTTGGATGTACAAAATTGAGAGGTTCTTGTGCAAGCTTAAGCGTTATGTACGAAATAAGGCACACCCAGAAGGTTCTATTGCAGAAGGCTATATTATTGATGAATGTTTGACATTTTGCTCTATGTATCTTACTAATATTGAGACTAGATTTAATCGTGAACATCGAAATGATGATGGATCTAGCAGAAAAGATGAATATATTCTTGAAATATTTTCAAAGAGTTGTAGACCATATAGAGATGGAATATATGATGCCATACCAAAGAGAGATTTTGATATGGCTCGATGGTACGTGTTTAATAATTGCGAAGAAGTAGAGCCTTTTCTTCGTAATAATTTCTTTTAATATATCTAGGTTGATATTTTATCATTTTAAATTATTTTTAAATAATTCTTTTTCATGCAGAGAGCATAAAGAAGAGCTATCAAAACAAGCTGTTGTGAATATAGATGATAAACATCGAGAACAGTTTCCTTTATGGTTCAAAAATAAAGTAAGTAATTTTAAGATAACATAAACATGTTATTATATTTAAATTATCATTTTTCCTTTACTAATTGACTGCAATAATTTTTTTGTTGTAGATTATGCAATTATATAGTAAGGAAAAGTCAATATCTATCCAGAAATTATATGCTTTGGCAATTGGACCTAATGTGCATGGAAGAACACATACGGGTTGTATTGTAAATGGCATCAGGTATCATGTTCAACGACGCGATGAATTACGTAAAAGTCAAAATTGTGGTATAGTTGTTGCAGGCTATCATGAAAATGAGTTGATTGACTTTTATGGTATTATAGTTGACATCCTTGAGTTAGAGTATGTTGAGGAAAATCGAGTTCTCCTATTTAAATGCAAATGGTTTGACCTCCGCAAGAAAATAGGAATGCAAAAAGATAATAATTTTACAAGCATTTGTGTTAAAAGATTTTGGTATGAACGTGATCCTTTTGTACTTGCTACTCAAGAAAAACAAGTGTTTTATATTGATGACCCAAAATTGGGAGAAAATTGGCGAATTGTGCTCAAATTTCAAGATAGACACTTATATGATGTGCCAGAGAAGGAAAACTCAGAGGCAGAAAGTGATGTAGATTCAATTACCTTAGATGAAAATGTAATTGAAATGGAGGCTCAAACAGAAAATGAAGTTGAAATTGACTATAGCGAAGATTATGATAAAGAGGATGACACTATGCTAGAGTACATCAGTGATCATGAAGAAAATGAGGTAATAATAATAGTAATGATGATGAAATTGATGGCCTAGGTGATGACGATGACATTGGCTTGTGATGTAACCTCATAAGTGTAAGGTCAATTACTTGTTAAAAGTTCTTCTAAATTATGTATATCTTATTTGAACACTGCAAAATGAAGTGTCTTTATTACTACCATGAAAATTATTTTCGTGAAAATTAAATAACTCATTTAAGGAGCGATTGGATTGGCTTTTATTAAGTGACTCATAAGTTAAAAGCCATAAACTATAAGTTGGAACCCCCAATTTTTGGCTTTTGGCTTTTGATTCCTTTTCTTTTACTTCTTTAACTTTAAAAAAGGTGTTTTTAAACACTTTTTATGTTACCCAAACTCTTTCAAAACTTGAAAAATGTTTAAAACTAAAAGCCATTGAAAGTATGCCAATCCAAAAAACCCACTAAGTTTAGTTATTCCCTGTTTTTTTTAACTATATGTTGACTATATCTATTAGTTTGTGCTGATTCTAGCTATTATGCTTCTAGGTTGTGACGTTACCTATGTCTGCTCTAAATGCAATAGCAGCTGAAGTTTACAAAAAGTACAATTTGGTTTCACTGATTCATTTTAGGCAAGTGTCTTTTTTCATCATTTTTACATACTTTTTTAGGCAATTACCTTTTTTATAATCATCTGTGTATTAATATTTATTGAGCTAGTGACTACCTTTTCACTATATTTTTTTTTACAGAGATCACAGGTGACATCGATAAGGCTTTCATAGCTAGAGTGCATGATTTGACAAATTTCTAGTGAGCAGACATTTCTTTTGGTGAACAAGAAGTCACTTATTTTCTATCGTCCTATTCTTTTAAACCTAGAGTCGCCTTGTTAGTCATTTCACTAGTGTCGTGAGTAGTCTTTCGTTATTAGTGATTTATGATAGTATTAGACTTCTTTTCGTATTTGGAGATGAATTTAGTATTATAATATGTCTAATGGATTGTTGATGAATATTATGACTTGTTTTGGCGATGTTGGTTGGATATGTTATTGTTTTTTGAAACAGGAAATTTTTGATAGGCCCAAAAACAGAGGAAACTCTGCCCAATTTTTCGTGAACTTTCATTAAAGCTTGCCTTTAGGATTCCACTTTTAGTCCCAGTCCTAAATTGAATTGTAACACGAATAATGTAGGTAGTGAAATCATGTATATCATCTATACAAAGGTCACTTGTGGATGGTAATCTTTCTGAAATTATTAAAATTTCTTGTGGATTAGATATTATCACAATGTGATTGCGTGGTTAAAAAAGATAGAATGGTTAGAGTGATTATTATGTTTGAATTTAGTTTGTAAGATTAATGATACTGGTTTATGATGATATATTTATATTATTAAAATATGTTGATGTTTTTATAGTCAATGTGCTATTTTAATTTGATTGTGAGATTTACATATTAATTATAGCAGTTGCTAAACAAAAGCAACAAAATTAATTGTGGTTATGCTAATTGTGGGAGTTCTACGAACTGTTGTGATAATAAGTTGTGCGTCTAACTATTCATCGCTAATTAATAATTTTTTAATTTATTGTAAAAAATTTCGTTTTCATCTTATTTATTGTAATACAATTTAGAAATATACATATGACTTTTATTAGCTATAATAGTTTGAATGGACACGTGATACTAGAATATTTGAAAACTTGTTGAGACTATTGATAGTTATTCAAACTATTTTAATGATGTTTAAGTATTCAAACTATTTTAATTCAAACTTTTTGTCACTAATGTATCAATTATTTTTTGTGACAAAAATTTTTCGTATACAAAAAGTTAATTAATTTAAGGACAAAAAATGATTTGTCACTAATATATCAATACAAGTTTTGCGACAAAAATTTTTTGTATCCAAAATTTAACTAAATTAGGGACGAAAAAAGATTTGTCACTGATTGGGAACATCATTAGTGACAAAATATTAAGGTCACAATTAAATATAAAATTTTGTGGCTAAAACTTACAACATTTAAATACGAACTGTAATTTGTCGCTATTGCAGTAACTTATTTTTACTGACGAAATTTCTTCGTGCCTGAAATTACACCTAATTTAAGACAAATAATAATTTGTCATAAATTGTATGTATTATTACAGACAAAATAATATGTCATTGATAATTTAAAATTCGTCACTAATGGTACTTAATAAATGGCGCCAAATTATTTTTTGGTGGGAAATTTTAATGGACAAAACTTAGCTACGAAATTATATGTTTTGTCACTAAAAGAATTTTGCTCATGTATTTAAACACGAAATGTTATTTTTGTCACAAAAAGTGAATAATTAGTGACGAATTTTGTTTCGTACTCAATAATTTCGTAGCTGAATACCACATTTCTTATAGTTGGCCTATTACCACCTACAAACATTCCATAATTGAGCATTAATTGGCAGATTTTCCAAATAATATTTACGCAAGGAAATGTCTGTAAAACTTCATAAAAATGAGTGTAAAAGAGCCCCTAGATTATTATTTGAACACACCAGCTGCAAAATTAGAATAACCAGCAATAACACCACCTTTTTACAGTCCAAAAAAGCCTTAAACATAGTCAATAAGAGATGAAAACAATTGCAAAGTGCAAGACACATATTTCTAGGCACGCGGGCGAATTTTAACGGTAAAAATGCGAATAAGATACCTAAATAACTTAGGGGCCTTGTGAGAGCTTTATCTTCAGTTTCTCTACTAGTTTGGGACAAAAAAGCTGGGTTTTAAGCTTTAAAAGGTCCTCAAATCATCTCCTTCGTGGGAACATTCTTCCTCGAATAAGAAACTGACTAGCTAGAAAGGCTTGACTTGAACATGAAACATTTTAACACGGGAACACAATGGATAACTCGTTTCTTGAAAGTCATAAAATCATTAAAACTCATGTCAAAACATCCTTCAAATCCTTTTCGTGCATATGCATGCATGTCATGTCATAAAACATAAGAGGGAATGAATTAGGACCATTTGAAATAGGAAGAACCTAATAGCTTATACTTGTATAGATTGGAAAAGATAGGGATATTGCCTCATCATGTCCATCCCTGCCTCTTATGTAGAACTCTTCATATGTTGATTCCTCCAAAGCACTTTAACCAAAGCCACATCTTTGTTGCGCTTTACTTGTCTATCTGAAATCTCAACCGAAACCTCTTCATAGGACAAGTTCTCTTCAATTTCAACACCATCCAAAGGCACAATCGAATTTAGGATCACTAATCAACTTCTCAACATTGACACATGAAAGACCGAGCGAATAGAACTCATCTCCAAAAGCAATTCCAATCTATAAGCCACTTTGCCAATCCACTCAACTATCTCATAAGGGCCAATATACCGGGGACTTAACTTGCCCTTTTTACCGAAAAGCATTACACCCTTCATAGGAGAGACCTTTACATACACCCAATCACCAACATGGAATTCAAGATCCCTCTTTCTAACATTTAAATAAGACTTTTGGTGACTTTGAGCCGCCTTCAACCTCTCCCTAATCAACTTTACCTTTTCCATGGCCTCCAACACCAAATCCGGGCCAATCAATGCAATCTCACCCAACTAAAACCATCTCATTGGGGATCTACACCTTCTCCCATATAAAGCCTCAAAAGGTGCCATGCCAATGCTAGCATGAAAACTATTATTGTAGGCAAACTCGATAAGTGGCAGATGATCATCCCAATTACCCTTGAATTCCAACACACAAGCCCTCAACATGTCTTCCAAAGTTTGAATTGTCCTCTCGGCTTGTCCATCGATTTTGAGGATGGAAAGCGATACTTAACTTCACCTTAGTGCCAAGCCCTTTCTGAAATGACTTCAAGAAATGAGAAGTAAATTGGGTGCCATAATCTGATTTGATAGATATAGGCATGCCATGAAACCTTACCAACTCTCGGATGTACAACCTTGCATAATCTTCAGCATTGAAGGTAGTCTTGACGGGTAGGAAATGAGCCGATTTAGTCAACTTATCCATGATAACCCAAATAGAATCAAATTTCCTTTGGGTACAAGGAAAACCAACCACAAAATCCATATTCACATCTTCCCACTTCCGAGTAGGAATCTCAATATCTTGAGCCAAACCATCGAGCCTTTGATGTTCCACATTCACTTGTTGATAATAAGGAAATTTGGGTACAAACTTGGCTATGTCTTTCTTCATACCATGCCACCAATATACTTTTCTCAAATCTTGATACATTTTGGCAGATCTCGGATGTATAGAATAATGAGAATTATGTGTTTCACTCATGATCACCTCTCTAAGACTATAAATATCTGGAACATGCAACCAATCTTGATACCAAAGCACATCATCTCCCCCTTTGGAGAAAACTCCACCTTCTTATCCACAACCAACTTCTTCAATTTAACCAAAGATGGGTCCAAGTCTTGTTTTGCCTTGACATCAATAACCACAGAAGACTCAACCCCATCCTGAACATGAATGCCACCATCAGGAGTCAGTCAATATAAACCCAATCTATCCAAATTGTGAACATCTCTTACCAATTCTTTCATTCCTTCATCAACATGGGCCACACTTCCCATAGATAGCCTACTAAGAGCATCAGGTACAACATTTGCCTTGTTGGGATGATATTGAACACTCATGTCGTAATCTTTAAGAGGTTCCAATCACCTTCTTTGTCTCAAATTTAAGATCCCTTTCGGTGAACACATATTGCAAGCTCTTGTGATCGGTGAACACATCAACATGAAACCCATATAGATAATGTCTCCAAATTTTCAATGCAAATACTGCAGCCGCTAACTCAAGATCATGAGTTGAATAATTTTGTCCATGCACCTTCAATTTCCTTGATGCATAAGCTATCACCTTACCATGTTGCATGAACACACAATCAAACCAATCCGAGAAGAATCACAATATGCTATAAAAACATCTAAGCCATCCGATAAGGTCAAAACAGGAGTCGGTGTAAGTCAATTCTTCAAAGTCTGAAAACTCATCTCTCATTCATCTGACCATATAAACTTGGGCTTCTTTTGAGTCAACTTAGTCAACGGAGGTGCTATGGATGAGAAACCTTCAACAAATCTCCTGTAATAACTGGCCAACCCATGGAAACTTCAAATATTCGTAAGAGTCAATGGCCTAGGCCAATTCTTCACGGTCTCAGTCTTCTTTGGGTCAAACTTAATGCCATCACCAGATATCACATGACCAAGAAAAGCTACTTCACCCAACCAAAACTCACATTTACTGAAATTGGCATACAATTTCCTTTCCCTTTAGGTTTGAAGAACCAACCTCAAATGATCCATATGCTCCCGCTCACTTTGGGAATAAATGAAAATATCATCAATAAAGACAACCATAAAACTATCAAGAAGTGACTTGAACACTCAATTCATAAGATCCATATACACAGGTAGAGCATTAGTAAAACCAAATGACATCACCACAAATTCAAAATGCTCATATCTAGTTCGAAAAGCCATTTTGGGAATATCACACTCTCTAACCCTCAACTGATGATAATCGAAACGGAGGTCAATGTTTGAGATATGGTAGCTCCTTGAAGTTGAGCAAACAAGTTGTTGATCCTTGGAAACGACTATTTATTCTTGACGATCACTTTATTCAATTGCCTATAATCAATGCACATCCTAAGTGACCCATCTTTCTTTCTCCAGAATGACATCGTAGCAACCCATAGCGATATACTTGGCCTGATAAAGTCTTTTTCTAACAAGTCCTTCAGTTGATCCTTTAACTCCTTTAATTTAGCTGGTGCCATATGAAAAGGAGAAATGGAAACAGGTTGAGTATCCAGAAGGAGATCTATGCCAAAGTCTATTTCCCTTTCGAGAGGAATATCAGGGAAAACATCTGGAAACTCATTAACCACCAGAACCAACTCAAGAGTAGGTGACTCAAACTCCACATCTCTAGCCCTTACTGATAAATCACCCTTTAGAAACCATTTTACGGGCTTTGAGATAGGAGATATATTGACCCTTAATAGCAAATTTACTACCTTTCCACTCAAGAACAGGCTCATTTGGAAATTCAAATTTGACTTTTTGGGTTCTATAATCAATCTGCATATGAAACATGAACTAATCCATCCCGAGAATAATACGAGAATCAATCATCTCAAGTTCTACCAGATCACACAGAAGGACTTTATGCAAGATAGAGATAGGACAACCCTGATAGACTCTTTGGGTAATAATAGACTCACTCACGGGAGTATAAACTGAAAAGGGCTCCCTTAAAATTTCAGGATTCAATACAAAATTAACAGCCAAAAGAGGAGTCATAAAAGATAAATTTGCATCCAGATCAAGCAAAGCATAAACATCAAAATCAAAGACTTTTAACATACTTGTCACTACATTCATAGTCTTATTTACTTCCTGTTGGGAATGAAAAGCATAGAACCTGTAGCTTCTGGGTGCACCACCCTGCTGGTCCCTTTGACCTTGATTAACTAGAGCCACATGGCCTTTCTTGGGTGTCTTTAGGCAATCAATCTGCTTGTGGCCTATTTCACCACCCCGAAGCAAGCACCGGAACCCCACAAGCAACTTCCTGAATGGATCTTTCCACACTTGTCACACTTGGAATAAACTAATCTACCTCCAACAGGTTCCTTAGGAGGATCTATTAGTGGCCGCCTTAGCATTTGAACCCTGGCCTTGTTGTAAGAGACCATATCCACCACCACTCCTAAAGTTAGAGAACCCACCATCATAACAGGCTCTCTTGAAAGCATTCAGCCTCTTCTTGTTGAGCTTTTCCCCTTCAATTTGTTCAGCATAATTCATAAGCCTGGATATGTCCATGTCCTGAATAAGCATAGCCATACAACATTCTTTCACAACTAAATCAAAGATCCCAGAAGTAAACTTGTGCATTCTTGCACGGGGTTCAGCCACTAACATAGGAGCGTACTTTGAGAGCTTTGTGAATTTGAGGAAATACTCCCTCATACTCATACAACCCTACTTAAGGTTGATAAATTCCGTCATTTTGGCCTCCCTAAGGACAAGAGAAAAGAAACGGTCCAGAAAGACAAACTTAAACTCTTCCCAACCAACCCCATCATCATAAACCCTCTCCCACAACCATTGGTTGTACCACACTTGAGCCACATCCTTCAACTGATAGGTAGCTAGTTTAGCTTTATCTTCTGAAGGTACCCTTATAATAGTCAACACTTTAAAGAGTTCATAAATGAAGTCTTGGGCATTCTCATTAGTTTTCGACCCATAAAACTTAGGAGGATTTATCTAGGTGAAATGTCTTACTTTAGCAGCCAGAGTGAGAGCATGAGGAGGAGGATTGGCCTGCTTAGCCTGATTGGTCACCACTTAGGCAATCATCGCAAAGGAAGTACGAAACTCATCTTGAGTAACTGGCTCCCCATAGGCTCTTGAGGGACTTAGTCCTCATTAATCGGGGCTTGCCTTGGTAGAGTGACTCTTTGTGGAGGCATTTTCTTTAAGGCATCAAGGACATCGTCCAAGTTATGAAGTCTTAAGACACGGTTCATAGCATGATATAAGAAATGAAGAAGTGAGACAATTCCTAGAATGCCATCATAGCCTCCTACTTATAGGTATGGTGCACTTTACATCCATGAATAGGACTCTAATCGACGTGGCATATTGGACTCTGAGGATTATTTATAAGCCTAGTGCTCTAGTACCAAGCTTGTCATGACCCAGGGCTAGGGACTAGGAGTGACATGTCGAATGGGAACCCGAGGTCCCCAAACAAGTATTATAGCATCCACATACACAACATTAGTCCAGAAGCACATAATAAAATAATAAACACATAATTCTAAGGGACGAGAAAGTATGACTCACGCTATGGGGATGTCATAGAGATAGGGATGTGCATGGATTCACATAGCACATAAGAACTAAGGGGCGGGTAAGTATGATTCACGCTACTGAGATAAAAGGGACTTAGGAATTTCTACACTTCCCATCTTATCATGAACATGTCATCATTTCATAAACATCAATAGATAGCCATAATCATAATCTCCACAAGCAAATAGTTAAACATACGTACATAGAGTTTACATGTTGTACAATAATACCTCTAAGACAGAGAATAGGACAGGGGCCAAGACATGTCCTGGGCTCACCCTCAAAGTAAAGATGTAAGAGAAAGTAGCATAATAGGTAAATAGAAGGTGGTTTGTCCTTGAATGATAGGACTTACCATAAGCAATTCTCACAATCTAAGCTAACCGTCAAGAGGTGGATGAAGATAGTCTGTGATCCCTACATAGTCAAATCATATAGGAAAAGAGTATGCGTTAGTACATTTTAATGTACTGCGTATGCGGGCATACAAATGCTTATGAACTTATTTACCTACTATTAATGTAGATGACAAGGACACATATATAGAAAGAAACATATAGGAAAGAATAATATGTGAATATGTTATGAACTCATGGTACGCAAAAATACTTATTACATAGAGGGGATGGGACCTGAACCGACATAAGACCAAGTGAGCTATAACTTGGAACTCTGTCATCTTCCCCGCAACAGATAAAAAGGTGACTTATTTGCCAAAGGTAGATCCTTAACATAATCATCCCTTAAAAGGGGCATAAACACGAACCTGTATTTGGCACATATTTATGGAACTTGAGGATCTATATAAGGGACCTTGGGGACATATCCTCTCACACAAGCCCGCTTGGTGCTAAGTCATTATCCCTGAAGAATACATATATGTATACATGCTTGAAAAGGAGGCTTTAGTCTTTCCAATCATAATCATGCATGCTTGGGCTCAAATGCCAAACCATACTTTATCAATGTAATTCAACATATTAGGACATAAATTACTTAAAAACATCAACTAAATATAGCTCATTTCTCAATTTAATTAAATCAACATTAATTTAACTGACCCATATTCAAATTAAGCTTGAAATTCATAAATCCAGGAGTAAAAAGTGTTTGGGATCTTCATGGTTGAAAGGGACCATGAATCAATCCTATATACCTTAGATATCTAGAAGAATTAAGAAGAAATTGATTGAAGAAGAAGACCTTTCCTTGAGCTACAAGTTGAATCTCTAATGGCGCACTTGTGAGGAGTTCTTAGAAGAGAGAATTTGAATATTTCTAAGTGTTATGAATGAATTTGAATAAGAATAGAAGAGTATATCTCTTTTCAGGGATGTGGGATAGGTTAAAACTTCACAAACGACCATTAGAATTCACCAAAATTATGAGAAATCCACTAATGAAACGAGCATTAAAAAAAGTCCAGGTGGCCCATGAAAGAGCACCACGGTCCATACAACTTTCCACGGACCGTACAAATGTCTATTGTAGAGCACTCTTCATACATTTGACTAATACTTAGACTACGGTCATTTTTATTGTTTGTTCACGGTCCATTCAAAGGTGCATTGATCATACAAAGGTATGTACAAGTGGCCCGAGTTTTGAGACGGTAATTTTATACTTAGAACCATATTTTAGGTCGAGGACTTCACAAAACACCTTACCACGGCTAGTGGTGAGTACCACGAGACCCTTCCACAACTCGTGCTGGCTTGCACGGCTCGTGCAAGAGCCCTTGGTGGCTGCCTTAGCCAAATTCTTGGTTTAAATGCTGGGGCTCCTACAAAGGGTCCCTTCCACGGCTAGTGGTGAGGACCAAGGATCGTGGCAGGTTCCTTGGAGGGCCACCAAGCCTAAAATCTTTTCTTAATCCACTCAAAGCCATACACAAGCATCCCTATGGCTCACACACCTCCAAAAACTTGATTTAAGCATCAATAAAGTTTCAAAAGATCTGGGTCCTTAAAGATTTGTGCGCAGGACCTCCCAAGATTGTCATCAAGACCAGTTTGTACGACTTGAGCAGGGACATATTATTTTGTCCCAGTAAGACATCAGGTTTGAGAGCTCTTTCGATATGCTATAGACATTTTGACTTTCGAGGAGGAGCAAATTAACTATTTCGTATGAGGATTGAGGCCTTAGCTGAGGATGGGCACTCATGCACTGGTGACTTCAGAGCGGTCTTTCTTGGACATGATTGACCATGCTTGCTCCCTAGAGCAAATTCGTTGCGAGACCCAGGGGCATAAAAACAAGCGAACTAGACGAGAGGAAGAGTTCAGTGGCTTCCAGACAAGGTTTCGAGCATCAAGAGATAAGCCTCCGAGGAGAGGTCAGCAAGGTCAGACCGACAGGCCATACCAGGCATTATTACAGGCTTTTTAGGGTGGCCATCAATGACCGGGTATGTCCAACAAGTATGGTTCTTCATACCCTATTGAGCGTAGATAGAGGGAGAGTGATTTGTCTTCTTTAGGGCTGGTTGAGTCATATTTTACAGGTAGTCAGGCTTCTAAGGCAATTGGATTGAGACAGTTTGATCGTGACCAGAGAAATAGGGTTGTGTTAGGTTGTGTTGGGTACGGGGCACCAGATAATTGGTTTAGTCTACCTAGAGCACAGGGCAACTCTTATCACCCCATAGCCTATCAGGTCAGCTCGTACACCAGGTGGTAGGGGTAGGGGTCAGGATCGTGGCTATTGGGATGATCAATATAGGGAACATCAAGGTTATCAGTAGGGTTCCAAAGGGCCCGTCATGGATGGTAGAGCTAGGGGAAGCAATGATGTTTGAAAGGGAGGCCGTCAAGGCCACCTTTGTGTCGCACCATCTCGGGCTGAGGCCGAGGCTTCTGATAAAGCCATCATAGGTACGATTACCGTATTCCAGCAACCAATTTCAACCTTATTTGATCTAGGTTCCACATTTTCTTATGTGTGTGTGCATTATGTTTCCCGCTTAGGTGTGACTCCCAAGCCTCTATCTCCTGGGGTTTGGGTATCGTTCCCAACAAGGGATTTGTTGGTGGTTGATCGGGTTTGCAGAGGCTATATGATTATTCTTTGGGAATTTGACACTTGGGCTGACTTGATATTGCTTGATATGCTGGATTTTGATCTTATTTTGGGTATGGAATGGTTGGCCCCATATCATGTTGTGTTAGATTGTTATGCTAAGATTGTTAACTTGGAGATACCGGGGATGTCTCCCGTGGTTTGGTAGGAGTCCGTGAGTCGAGTTCTTATGGGTATTATGTCGTATATTTAGGCTTAAAGATTAATGTTTACAGGATGTTCAGCTTATTTAGGTTATGTGCGTGATGTGATAGCTGAGACATCTATTATGGAGTCTGTTCCGGTTGGATGCGAGTTCCCTGATATGTTTTCAATAGATTTGTTAAGGTTGCCGCCTGAGTGGGAGATTGATTTTTCCATTGAGGTGGAGCTGAACACTAAGTCCATATCTATTCCTTCATATCAGATGGCTTTTGTAGAGCTGAAGGAGCTCAGTTCACAGCTTCAAAGCTTGCTAGATTTGGGGTTCATACGACCGAGTGTTTCCCCTGGGGGAGCTCCTATCTTGTTTATGACAAAAAAACACAGGACACTCCCGGTGTGCATTGACTATCGATAGTTAAATAAGCTGATGATGCAGAATCATTATCCCCTGCCGTGTATTGATGACCTATTTGGTCAGTTACAGGGGTCCTCAATGTTTTCTAAGGTTGATGTAAGATTGGGGTATCACCAGCTGAGAATCCAGGCAGAAGATGTTCTGAAGACTGCCTTCCGGACCTGTTACGGGCATTATGAGTTTTTGGTCATGCCTTTTAGGTTGACTAATGCCCTTGTAGCATTTATGGATGTGATGACTCGAGTATTTTGGTCGTACCTAGACTCTTTTGTTGTGGTTTTTATTGATGATATTCTGGTATATTCACCGAGTTGAGAGCGACATGCCCAACACCTCCTTATTATACTACAGACATTTTAGGATCAAAGGTTATATGATAAAGTTTTCAAGTTTGAGTTCTGGCTTGAGTCTGTAACTTTCCTCGGTCATGTGGTATCTAGTAGGGGTATTAGTGTGGACTCGACTAAGGTCGAGGTGATTCCGGGCTGGCCTAAGCCTACTTCAGTGATAGAGATTCGGAGTTTTGTTGGGTTGGCAGGGTATTACAAGTGATCTTTTGAGGGCTTCTCCACCATTGCTGCTCCGTTGACTCGATTGACTCGCCAAGGTGTGCCATTTGTGTGGTTCGATAAGTGTGAGGGCATTTTTTTAGGATGAAGGAGTTGCTGACTACTGCTCCTAATCTGACCCTCCCTGTTGAGGGAGAGAGCTTTTGTGACACCTTTTATATCAGGCTGGGTTATTTATTGATGTAGTGGGGGTTGAGTTCTTATGTTTCTCATCAGTTGCAGGCTAACGATTGTAACTACCTTACAAATAACCTTGAGTTGGTGGCGATGATGTTTGCACTCAAGATCTGGAGACATTATCTTTATGGCATGCATTGCGATATTTATATAGACCATTAGAGCTTACATTATATTATGACTCAGTGGGACTTGAATTTTTGCCAGAGACGGTAGATCGAGTTGTTCACTGATGATGATATTTCTATCCTATATCATCCGGGTAAGGAAAATATGGTAACAGATGCCTTGATTCGGAAGGCGGTGAATATGGGCAGCCTAGCACACCTAGTAGTTGAGAAGAGACCGTTGGCTTCAAACATTTAGTCCTTAGTTAACCAATTGGTCCGATTGGATATCTCAAACTCCAGCTGAGTTTTAGACTTTTTGGGGCCCAGTCTTCACTGATTGGTTAGGTCCAGGCTCAATAGTTCGAGGATGAGTCGTTAGTGGGTCTTCGAGATAGAGTGCTACAGGCTATTGGAGGTCAGGCTATAGTTGATTCAGATGGGGTTGTCAGATATGATGGCCAGTTGTATGTTCCTAGAGTGGGGGATTTGATATAGTTGATCCTACAGGAGGCACATGATTCTCGATCTTCCATTCATCAGTTATAACTAAGATGTACCGGGACTTGAGCCAACATTACTAGTGGGATGGCATGAGGAGAGATATTGCAGATTATGTGTTGCGTTGTCTTAGTTGTCTGCAGGTAAAGGCTGAGCATCAACGACTTGGCTGGACACTCCAGCAGCTACCCATTCCTGAATGGAAATGAGAGCATGTGACTATAGACTTTGTTTTAGGGCTTCCTCGTACTTTCAAGGGTTATGACAACATTTGGGCGATAGTTGATCGGTTGACTAAGTCTGCACACTTCCTTCCGGTCCGTTCTACCTTCAACGCCGAGCAGTTAGCCCATATATACATTTAGGAGATAGTCTGGTTGCACGAGGGGCTTGTATCTATCATATTTGACCTAGGGTCGCAGTTTACCTCTATCTTTCAGAGGGTTTTTTTAGCAAGAGTTGGGCACCCAGGTGTAACACCCTACATCTTACATGTATTAGTCCGACACAGATGACACATGATATGGCGGGGTCAAATCCGCAAGCATTTTAAAAGTGCATGAATTTTAGATTAAAGGGGTATATGTACGTCTAATGCTTAAGATGACCGAGTGTAAATAATTTTTAAGTCAAGTTAAGGAGAGTGTGACCTTAAATGAAGTGAAATAATTGAGGTGCTTGTGGGACTTAGGAAGCTAGTAGGTGAGTCACCTACGTGCTTAGCTTAAGTAGGCTAGGTAAACGGAGACAAGGCCCAACACCGAATTTGTTCAAGTCCGATAAAGAATAAACCCCGAGTTAAGGATGTCATTTGGGCCCATGGTTTAGTATCATAAAAGGACAACATTTTCAGCCCAAGATGAATAGGAAAAGGGCCAAATTACAATCACAACCCAATTCACAACTAGGGCCCAAACTAAGTGGGCTTAAGGGAAATATGTTTGCAACAAAGCCCATCCAATTGAAGCCCAATAAGGCCCAAGTGAAAAGTCCAAGTTGCTGCACCATAAGCTTAATAAAATAAGGCTGAAAACCCAAAAGAAAGTCTCCCAAAAGTGGCCTATAAAAGGGGTTACAAACCAGCAACTTTTAGTCATTTTCTCAAGCCAAAATTTTAGATTTCTCTCTAAGTTTCTTCTTGCTCTCTCTTCATTTTCTAAAGAAGCCAAGGCACATCTCTAGGGTTCTTGAAGAGAACCTAATCCTTGAGGGCTAAGGTAAGTAAAAATACCTATGATTTGGTGTAATTTTTCCATGAAAAACATGAAGAGTATGCCGGTTGTACTGTGCAGGAAATTTGGGACAACATGTGTTCCAAAGATTGTGGTTCACTTTTCTTGTTAATTAAGAGATTTTATCTTGTTGGTTGGCTGAATTATGAAGTAATATGTATGTTTTTAACAAGTCTTGGGTCTGTAATGATGTAAGAAGGCTACTGGACCACTTTTATCTTCCGCAAAAATACTCTTGAATGATATCTTAATTCCGCTTTTAGTAAGAATTCGTAGACTGAATATTGGGAATTGTTGTCTCATGTTTTCCATCTACTTTGGGACTCTTTTTGGACTATTTTAGGACTGTAATTGTGTGTAAATATGTTGAGGACAGTTTGGTTGAGGTTGAAACGGATTTGGAATGGTTGACGTCGAAATGTAGTGGAAGGACGCAATGTTGCGTTGCCTACTTGCGTGTTGTGTAGAGTTGTTGTATGTTGTACTGTATGAGTTGTTGTAATGCTGTTATGGGACTAAAAATAGCTGTATATGACATGTATATGGGAATGTGTATTAGAAAATACGATTAGGAGCGGAAATGTTGAAAGAATACTCTTGGGTTGCTAATTCCGAGCTTGCTGCCCGGATATTATTTTTGGGTGAAATTGGAGTACCAAGATGTGTTTATTAGCTGCTAACACTAGTTTTATCACCTAATATGTTGTAGATAAGTGTTTGGAGGAAAAGGATACTACTCCGAGGTAATAACGACATAATACAGCGAGGTATGTAAGGCTACTTAACTTCCTATCACTTGGCATGAAATCTAGAATCTTCCTTAGCACATAAAGGAACGTACAAACTCTGACATGGCTGCTAACCGTGTCTCCACTCTTTACCATGCTCATATGTTCCCATACATAGCCATTGTCAAACCTGCATACGTACTTGGATACCAAATATACATGAGGTCATGTTTACCAAACAAAGTCCATGTGTTGTTTAATCTCCTATACGGTTCATTAGTTGTGTATCTCTCTTTTCATTGTGGTATTATCTTGTATGGTTGTTTATATGTCACATGTCTATATTCCTACAGTTCTAAAGGTTATGACCACCAAAAGAACCATCTCAAAGTAAATAAAAGATAAATTACAGTTGCTTATGAATGGGTGGTAACCTAGGGGTGGAAGAATCACCTAGCATGGGTCGATCCCATTTACGGGGGGTATCCCAAGGGTGAAAGGAAAGCCTAGCATGGGTCAACCCCGTTATTGATTTACCACTTATCAACTGGTCATTTACATGATATATTATGCACAGATTATACAGTAAAGAAAGATACAATAATAAAAAGACATAAAGTACATGATTCCACAGTATGACTAAAAGTGGTCTTTTCATCCTTACACACCAGTGTGTGATTTCATTTGAGTTCTTATTTCATATACAATATTTTCTGCCTTATATATTCAGTATATTATCTCGTACTGACGTCCCTTACGGGGGACCTGCATTTCCTGCTGCAGGTAAAGGAGTTACTAGATCTCCCCAGTAAAGTACAGGATTTCCAGCTGCTGTTACTGAGCTCCAGGTTGCTTCGGAGCTTGTGTGTGTCTAGAGCTTGTATTTTGTATTGTATAGTTGGTCAGGAGGCGGGGCCTGTCCCGACTCATATGGATATTGTTCCTTACCTAGAAGCTTTGTAGACAATGTAAATTAAAGTGTGGTAAAATAGTGTACTATAGACATCGTGGCTCCAACGACCGAGTCTTATGCATTTATTTTTGGTTTGTTAATGCAGTTTACTTCCTTTTAACAGCATGTTGAATATGGAAACCTCTTAAATGTCCATAGCAGGTGCATAGTTATATGTTGGTTCTCCTGAGCCTTGTCGGCAACGGGTGCCAGTCCGCCTTAATAGGGCTTAGGGTGTGACACCAGTTCAATTTGAGCACAATATTCCATCCCTAGACTAATGGCCAGTCCAAGCGCACTACACAGGTCCTAGAGGACATGTTGTGGGCTTGTATGTTCGAGTTGGGGGTCAGTGGAACCATTTTTTGCCGTTAGCTAAGTTTGCTTATAATAACAGCTATCATACTAATATTTAGATGGCCCCGTTTAAGGTATTATATGGCCGACGATGCTGTACTCCTATTGGGTAGTTTAATTTTGTAGAGCCGAGTTTGTATAGTTCAGATTTGTTGCAAGATGCCCTGGCCAAGTTTGACGTGATATAGGATAGATTGAGGACAACTCAGAGTTAGCACCAGAGTTATGCCGATCATAGACACCAATTCTTATAGTTTGGGGTTGGAGACCGAGTATTCTTAAGAGTATCGCCCCTGATGGGGGTCATGCGGTTTAGGAGATAGGCAAGTTGATTCTCCAGTATATTTGGCCTTATGAGATTTTGAGATGAGTTAGGCCACTTGTTATTGAGTTAGACCTACCTCTAGCTTACTATGCCATCCACCCCCAATTCTATGTGTCGATGTTGCACTGGTATATTCCAGATGAGTCACATGTGCTATGGTATGATACAGTCGAGTTGGATGACCGTCTGACTTATGTTAAGGAGCTAGTGACCATCTTAGCTAGGGATACCAAGCAGTTGCTTCCAGGGCCATACCGATGGTTAAGGTGTGGTGGTGACACCGTCTGGTCGAGGAGGCTACCTGGGAGATGGAGACAAAGAAGTGGGAGCAGCGCCCTTACCTATTTGAGCCCTTAGGTGTTCCTTCTACTTTACTTTCGCAGACGAAAGCTTTATAAATGGGAGATGTTGTAATGACTCTATAGGTTAATTTTGTGTTTCTGTACTTAGCCACTCTTTTTATTTTGATTTCTAGTTCTATTTCTCCCTCTGTTCCCTTTCCTTCCCTTTGTAATATCTAGTTTATTCTGCTTATGGGTTGTTGAGTCGAGGGTTCCCAAGAAACAGCCTCTCTACTTCTATACGAGGTAGTGGGAAGGTCTGCGTACATTTCTACCCTCCCCAGACCCCACTTGTGGGATTCAACTAGGTATGTTGTTGTTGTACTGTTTTTGTTGTTTAAAGATTTTGAGTAGGGACCTCAGACCTATTATGCAAGTTTGCGAGAAGCTAAAACTGCTAAAATGAGGTTTTTGTCAAAACCATAGTAAACGGCCTCAGAATGGGATTCTGACGGTTCCATCAGTTCTAGAACGACCGACTCATGCTAGAAGGGTGGTTGGTACGAGAATGGAGGGTCCCGGTATGACTTTAGCTATAAGTTGCGAAATGAGTTCAACTAGAAGCTAAAAGGTGTGTTTTTATAAAAATCCAGCTAAACACGCTCGGAATGGAAATCTGATGGGGTGTTGTCTCCGGAACATAAAAATGGTCTAAAATAACCTTTTATCAATTGATGGGGACATCAGGTTGCATTTCGGCCCCCACAGTTCTTTTAGTTAATTTTAGCCAGAAAGTAGTGGGATCCTCATTTTTCCATAGGATGCCTTTTTAAGAGTTTTGACTACGCCATTGGATCCGAAACGTTGAAATCTGGGTGGTTAAACTATTCATTTGTGTATATCGGACATCGAATGCCCCGGAGAAGTTTGGCAAAAAGCTGGGTCAACACCAACAACTTTACCCTCCACGTTCGTGGAGATCAATATCGCGTTCGTGGAGGTCAGGCTTGGCGAAGCTCCATGTTCACGGAGAGCCTTCCACGTTCGCAGGGAAGGGCAAATTACCCAGGCCTCCGTGTCACAACCCGAGATTAGGGTCTAGATTTGACAGGCGAATGGGAACCGAAGAGTCCCCAAACAAGCCTCAAAGTATCCAAATCCACATCATCTGTTCGGGAGAGCAAACAAATGATAAACACATAATACTAAGGGATGGGTAAGTAGGACTCACACTATGGGGACGTCAAGGGGAAAGGGATTTACGTAGGTTCACATAGCACATAGCATACAAGAACTAAGGGGCAGGTAAGGAGGACCCACTCTATAGGGGAAAACGGGGATTAGGACCTTCCACATTTCCACACCAACCATGCATACATATCACAATTATATAGTTCCAATAGATAACCGAATACATAAGCTCCAAATACAACACATAGCATATACAAAGTCTACGAGAGTCTACAAGATGTCCAATAATACCTCTAGTCTTAAGATGGAACGGAGGCCAAGACATGTCCTGGGCTCACCCTCAAATAAGAAAGTAGACATAGGATAACATGGGTAGAAGGGAGGTGGCTTGTCCTTGGAGGATGGGACTCACCACAAGTTCAACTTTCCGAATTGAGCTACTCATAAAGCGGTGGATAGTCATAGAGCTCGGCCTCTACATGGTAAAATCTTATAGGCATAGAGTATGCGTTAGTACGCTTGAATGTACTAAGTATGTGGGCATGCAATGCATATAACTTATCAATCTATTTCAATGTTAGATGACAAGGGCACATAATATAGAAAGAATCATATATCCAAGGAAGAGCATACAATATTCTATGAAATTTATGATGCATGAATGCAATGATATTCATATTTAGCGGGGATGTGACCTCAACCGACATGAGCAAGACCAAATGAGCTAGTACATGGAATCCCGATGAAATCCCCTCACCGGTACAGAGGTGGTTTACTTCCCAAAGGTAAACCATACTTCACCTTACGAGAACCACTCTTATTTCGTATGAAGTAACCCCCTTATGGGAACATATCCCATTTTGGAAAGGATTTTCATATCATAACATAATACTCCACCTTACGGGAACCACTCCCATTTCGTATGAAGCAACCTTCCTTACGGGAGCAACTCCAATTGCGGATAGGATTCTCATAACATATGTTACGCACATAGTTCGAGGAAAAGGAGAGGACCCTTGGGGATAGCCATGACGCCCCCAATCCATTGGTACTAATTCAACATCCCACGAGAATACATATAGTATGTATATACATACTTTCAAAAGGCAATAGTCATTTCAAATCCAATCAATACACATTTGGGCTCAAATGCCAAATCATAGCTCATAGTTATAACATTCATGCATAGGACTAGGTTGATCACAAATACTGAATGGTGCAAGCACCCAAAATGTTCATAGAAAACCATAATCATTGACATATATGTGATCAAAATCTTGTCAGAACCAATATCTTATCGAAATCATTTCATAAAATGTAATTGGGCTTAACCCATTTCATAATTTCCATAAAGGTCAATGTTCATGAATGCAAATGTAATGCATGTTGTGAGAATAGCATGGGTAATATAGATTCAAGCTAAAATCAATATTATCATATGAAATTGAAGTAAATCCATAATTAAACCCTCATTTAAATCATAATATAAATCACCCATGCATAATTAAGCTTTAAAGGGGACATGTATCTTCATAACTTCATAACCTCAATGTATATCATCATCATAGGGCTTAAAATAACTCAAAACCATGAATAAAGTACAACCCATACATCAATTGAATTTAATAAAATCAAATAATGAAAACCCACATTTAAAGTAAGCTAAAATTCATGAAAATCAATTGAAAAGAGTTTGGGTCTTCTTGGTTGAAAGGGACCAAGAATCAATCCCACATACGTTGATTATGAAGATAGATTTGAGGAGAATTTAGCTTGAAGTTGAATCCCCAATTGAATCCCTAGCTTGAGTCTTGAGAGAGGAACTTAGAGAGGAATTTTAGGAGTTGATCATAGGGTGAGAATGGTTTCAATGAGAATGAATTAGAATGGAAGAGTATCATCTGATTTAGGGGTCTAGGATAGGCAAAAAGGTCATAAAACACAATTAAAATAAGTCATAATTACGTAAAAGCCATTAATCAAACGGATGAAAAATGGGCCACCACGACTTCACTGGCACCTACACAGTCTGTGAGACACTTCACGGCCTGTGAACAGTGCCCGCGAGGTGACACTTAAGCAAATATTTGCAATGCTCAATACTTAGAATGTTCCAGAGCAAAGGGGTACCATACCGACGACTACATGGCCCGTGTGACGCTAGACGACCCGTGTGATGCTACACGGCCCGTGTGACGCGACACAGATCGTGTCAAGAGCTGTGTAACAACACTTAGAATAATTTTGCATGAAAAAGTACGAGATAGTAATTTCATACTTAGAAAAATTTCACGTCGCGAGCTATACGGTGGGCCAGACGGATTGTACCGCACCACACGGACCGTGTGAGTGGCCGTGTGCCCACACTTGGTCTAAAACTCTCTATCTAATCCCAGCAATCAAAATTTTGGCTAAGTACCTCTCCATCGGAGAATTAGGACTATTTAGAAGAGGAATAACCTAGTACCTTAGGCTTGAGTAGATTGGAAAAGATAGACATATCACCTTATCATGTCTAACTCCGCCTCCCATGTAGCACTCTCCACGTGTTGATTTCTCCAAAGTACCTTCACCGAAGCCACCTCCTTGTTACAAAGTCGCTTCACTTGTCTATCCAAAATCTCTATCGGGACTTCCTTATAAGATAGGTTCCCCTAAACCTCTATTCCCTCCAAAGGCACAATAGTGCTAGGATCACCAGCTAACTTCCTCAACATAGACACATGGAAGATGGGGTGGATGGAACTCAAGTCTGGAGGCAACTCCAACCTATAAGCCACACACTTCCAATTCGCTTAACGATCTCATAAGGGCCAACAAGATCGGGGGCTTAGCTTACCCTATTTACCAAAATGCATCACACTCTTTATAGGCGAAACCTTCACATACACACAATCAATAACATGAAATTCAAAATCCCTTCTCCTAACATCTGAATAAGACTTTTGGCGACTTTGCACCGTCTTCAACCTTACAAGGCCTCAAATGGTGCGGGATGTTGGACTTCGAGGACCATTTATAAACCTAGTGCTCTGATACCATCTTTTGTCACGATCCGAGATTAGGTTCTAGATGTGACACGGCGAATGGGAACCTAAGAGTCCCCAAACAAGCCTCAAAGTACCCAAATCCATATCATTGCTTTGGGAGAGCAAACAAATGATAAACATATAATACTAAGGGATGGGTAACTAGGACTCATGCTATAGGGACGTCCAGGGAAAAGGGATTTACGTGGATTCACATAGCACATAGCATACAAGAACTAAGGGGCGGGTAAGTAGGACTCACTCTATGGGGGCAAAACAAGGCTTAGGACCTTCCACATTTCCACACCAATCATGCATACATATCACAGTTCTATAGTCGATCCATAATGGCCATTTCCAATAGATAACCGAATACATAAGCTCCGAATACAACACATAGCATATATTAAGTCTACAAGAGTCTACAAAATGTCCAACAATGCCTCTAGTCTTAAGATGGAACGGGGGCCAAGACATGTCCTGGGCTCACCCTGAAATAAAATAGTAGACATAGGATAACATGGGTAGAAGGGAGGTGGCTAATCCTTGGAGGATGGGACTCACACAAGTTCAACTTTCTGAATTAAGCTACACGTCAAGCGGTTGATAGTCATAGCTCTCGGCCCCTACATGGTAAAATCATATAGGCATAGAGTATGCGTAAGTACATTTGAATGTACTAAGTATGCGGGCATGCAATGCATATAACTTATCAACCTGCATTTCAATGTTAGATGACAAGGGCACATAATATACAAAGAATCATAAATCCAAGGAAGAGTAGTATACAATATTTTATGAAATTTATGATGCATGAATGTAATCATATTCATATTTAGTAGGGATGTGACCTCAACTAAAATGAGTAAGACCAAGTGAGCTAGAACTTGGAATCCCGATGAAATCCCCTCACTGGCATAGAGGTGGTCTACTTGCCAAAGGTAAACTGTACTTCACCTTACGGGAACCACTCCCATTTTGTATGAAGCAACCCCCTTATGGGAACATCTCCCATTTTGGAATTTCATATCATAACATAATACTCCACCTTACGAGAACCACTCCTATTTTGTATGAAGCAACCTTCCTTACGGGAACAACTCCCATTTCGGATAGGATTCTCATAACATATGCTAGGCACATATTTCAAGGAAAGGGAGAGGACCCTTGGGGATAGCCCTGACGCCCCAAACCCATCGGTGCCAAGTCAACATCCCACAAGAATATATATAGTGTGTGTATATATATATATACATATTTTCAAAAGGCAATGGTCATTTCAAATTCGATCAATGCACATTTAGGCTCAAATACCAAATCATAGATCATAGTTGTGACATTCATGCATAAGACTAGCTAGATCACAAATACGGAATGGTGCAAGCACTTAAAATGTTCATAGAAAACCATAATCATTGACATATATGTGATCGCATTCTTGTCAGAACCAATATCTTATCGAAATCATTTCATAAAACATAATTGGGCTTAACCCACTTCATAATTTCCATAAAGATCAATGTTCATGAATGCAAATGCAATGCATGATGTGAGAATGGCATGGGCAATATAGATTCAAGCTAAAATCAACATTATCATATGAAATTGAAGTAAATCCATAATTAAACCCATATTTAAATCATAATATAAATCACCCACGCATAAATCAAGCTTTGAAGAGGACATGCATCTTCATAACTTCATAACCTCAATGTAAATCATCATCATATGGCTTAAAATAACTCAAAATCATGAATAAAGTACAACCCATAGATCAATTGAATTTAATAAAATCAAATAATGAAAATCCACATTTAAAGTAAGCTAAAATTCATGAAAATCAATTGAAAAGAATTTGGGTCTTCTTGGTTGAAAGGGACCAAGAAACACTCCCACATACGTTGATTAGAAAGATGGATTTGAGGAGAATTTAGCTTGAAGTTGAATCCCTAGCTTGAGTCTTGAGAGAGGAAGTTAGAGAGGATTTTTAAGAGTAATTACGTAAAAGCCATTAATAAAACGGATGGAAAATGGGCTGTCACAGCTTCAATGGTACCTACATGGTCCGTGAGACTCTTCATGGCCCGTGAACAATGCCAATGAGGTGACACTTAGACAAATTTTCACAATGCTCAACACTTAAAAATTTTTCAGAGCAAAGGGTGCCATATGGACGACTACAAGGCCTATATGGGTCATGTCACGAGCCGTGTGATGACACTTAGAAAATTTTGCATGAAAACGTTACGAGATGGTAATTTTGTACTAAGGAAAATTTTACGTTGCGAGCTATATGGTGGGCCACACGGCCCGTACCACACCACACGGACCTTGTGAGTGGCTGTGTGCCTACACTTGGTCTGAAACCTTCTGTCTAATCCTCGTAATTAAAATTATGGCCAAGTAAGTCTCCACTGGAGGCCACATGGTCCGTGTGGCTTCACCTTGGCCATGTGGGCCTCCCATGGAGCGACACTTGATCAAATTTTCTTCTGGGCAACATTATGAGATCCGATAAAGTCGTTCGAAAAAATCTGGGTCCTTACCACTCCGCATTCATGAAGGCTTAGATGATGGCCTATAAATATGCTTCAGTCCTTTAGGAACAACCCATTTTCTCAATTCTCAAGCTCATAACATTGCCATTTCAAGTGCATGTTTGAGGATTCAAAGGTCCACATGACTTAGTTTTTTGACAAGGAACGTCATGGTGAAGTTGGATTCAAGATTCAGAATGTATTTCAAGGTAAAATTGTTGTTTTAGCTATTGTTGTTCTCAAGATTGTGAAAAACCTTTACGTGTTGATTTCATAATCGAACCTTGATGAAATTGAATGAAATTTGAGCCTAAATTGTTGTTCGTTCTCAGAGGAATGCTTTAATATGCTGGGTGTGGGATGTAATTGTCTAGTTTTCAAGAATTTTAACCGAGAAAGTTTTGAAAAGAATGTTTTCTCGGTAAAGCTTTTAACTTTGTTTTGGGCCTTTTATCGGTCTTTTGGGATCTGTTCTGGGCCAAATGTTTGGCTTTAGACTTAGGGTGACATGGGGGGTGAGGGAAAATTTTTTGAGTTTTATTTGAAATTTCGGAGCGGCCATTTGGAGAGGAATAGCTTGGCTGGAGTGACTGGAGTACGAGGCATCGACAATCAGGTAGGCTAGGATTTCCCTAAACTTAGACTGAGTGGAAATATATGCTTATTGATCTTAGATGTTCATGAGATGCTATTTGTGCTCTGTATGCGTAATATGTGTTGCGATGTGTTGTAATTTGAGTTATTGGATATGAATATTCAATAGTTTCAATACTATTGATTGCAGAGAAGCCTGATGAGGGTAGTATATGGGGTGATAATGTGAGATAGGTATGTTTTTAGACTTATACTGTTGTCTGTGAGAGCATGCTACTGAGGTTATTGAGAAATGATGACTTTGAGGCTTTTTGTCGATTCTTGTCATACTGTTACCTATTTTTTATTTAAATGTGCTTCCATTGAGCATGGTTATTGTGGGAGTTTATGACATACCTGTTGTTATCATGCTGTACTTTTGTTATCTTTCGTTGGCTTAGTTATTGCATGCTAGATCTGGTTTTATTATCAATTATTTAGGCCTACGATTCTTGTACTGTGGTTAGCTGCTGGATTCTGCTCCTATGTATTTAGGCATGGGTGTGGTAGTCATTATTAGAAGGATGGTGATATTTTCTATACCTATATGTTGAGCATCGTTGCCTACATTGACTTTGGGCACGATATGACTTTTTTGGATTTTTGGATCTGGATAGATTAGTTGAGTAAGTGACTGATTGATACCTCAAGTCCTAGATGATGCTCCCTGTTGCTGTTCGAACACAAATGGCCATGCCGAATATTCGATTCCACAGGTTATGTGCCCTGTGGTCTGAGTATTCGTTGATGTGCCTGAGCTCTGAGCTTCGGATGCCGATTCCTAGGACGGAGCACCTGTCGAGGTTCTAGGTCGCGGACCCTATTGGTTATGTTTCACGTGATTGATTGGATCGAGGACCTCGCTTTTTCTATTCGGGGCAAGGCCCCATGACTGATATTCTAAGATGAGAGACACTTGTTATGAAAGGGGGATTCTTTCTCCCGTGGGAGATACATCCCATCGTTATGCATGTATATTGGAATCGGGTGCCATATGTCAGCACAAGTTCGAGGATCCAGTTGACTTAAGATTGTTGGGAGCGAGGCCCGTGAGTGATTTCCTATGGATCCACACACCTATTCATACCCTAATTGTGTGTGGGTGTACCTTCTGGGCTTATGGGGGCCCTAAGGGCGTTTAGGAATAGATATTAGGGCCATACACCCATGGAAAATCGACCTTTGATCTGATGATGTGGAGAGTTGAGCTCCGTGATATGTCTGTGGGATTTAGTGATGATCTGTCAATTATGTTATGTGCGGATTTCATGCCCCAAGCCAAGGACCTGGATGTGACACAGCGAATGGGAACCCAAACAAGCCTCTTAAGCATATGTAGGACATCCTTGGTTTTGCGGAAGCATAGATGAGCAATAAAACACAGCACATAATTTTTAAAGGAAACGGGGCTTTGCACTCAAGCTATGGGGATGTTGTAGGGATGAGAATAGACACGAATCACATAGAAAATAAATCTAAAGGGCGGGTAAGTATGACTCACGCTATGGGGCAATTAGGGACTTAGGACTTTCATCTCATCCATACAACAAACATTTAACTCAAGGGGAAATAAGAGACTTGGGGAAATCTTTCATAACACAAAAGCATAAGTGTCAAGCTCATAATCGTACATAACCAAACATGCAAACATCCAACAAGACCTCTAATCTGGATAGGACGTGGTCCAAGATATCTCTTGGTCTCACCCTAAAAAGATAAAATGTGCATAAATAGAAATGTCTTTAATAAGCACGAAAGAAAATGGCTATTGTCCCCGAATGCGGAGGACTCACCACAAGAGGTCTTCAACTGAGTCATCTAGCCATGTGGAGGAGGAGGACAGATAGGTGCTTTGGTCCCTACATTGTTAGATCATGTAGGCAAAAAGTATGTGTTAGTGCTTGGAATGTACTAAGTATGTGAAATGCAACGCAACAAAGAACATAAGCCATAATTAAACAATATGCACAATCATAATCAATGGATATAAGCTCAATATGTCATGCATGCTCAATGCCATGGTCAAATATGCATGAGGAATCATCAAGTTGTATAACATAATGTACATATACTGGAAGGGACTAGAACCAACATGTAAGACCAAGAGAGCTACTACTTGGAATCCTGATGTTCACTCCACATCAGACTAGAATTTGTCTACTTTGCTAGGGTAAACCAAACACTCACCTTATGGGAACTCACCCATTTTAGAAAGTTCTTTATAATCACCTTACAGGAACTCTACCCTTTTTGGTATTTAATATACATGTGTCGTACGAGAGCACCACCCTTTTTGGTCAATTATGCAACATAAGCTATATGGATTTATTAGCTAATTCACAACCCTATGGAGGCAACATAGTTATGGGACAATGGTTATCTACCTAGGTCCTGTGGTGCTAGGTCACAATCCCAAGGAATATTCAAATCATACTTATAGCCATAATCAACAAAACATCATAATATCATAATGTCATCATAATTCATAGAGTATCTCATCAAAACCAAAGCTTCATGTATCAAAGATAGAGCATCATAACTTTTACAATATTTTCAAATTCATAACATGTATAATAGCCCTTTAATTCATATCGTTCATGATTTCATATCACTTGCCATTAGACCTTCACATTCATGGAATCTTGGTATACATCTTTATTCAAATCATGGTGGGTTCATGAATATCGTCTTTAAACCATGCAAATCAAGAGCATATGTCATGAGAGGAGTAAGCCGATTCACTTGAACATTTTTCAAAATAACCCACCAAAAGCAGAGTAAAGCTTAACTAGGGTATCGTCAAACCCTCATGAAATTCATAAATTTCATATGGATTTTCAATTCTTAATCATATACAAAGGTATATCATCATAAGATACTTCACATTATTAGCTTATAAAAGGCTTGGAGATTTTAGTATAAGGAAGTCTGATGGCTTGGAGATTTTAGTATAAAGGAAGGCTTGGAAATCACAAAAGAGAAGAATGGTTGACCTTGTGGATGAATGGTCTCCACAATCAAAACCCACATACCCTTGGTGTGATTTTAGTGGAGGAAGCCTAATTTGGAGATTGAAAGCCCGAAACCCTATCTTGCACCTCACACTTGAATGCCTTGAGAGAGCTTGAGAGAGTTTTAAGACTTAAGAGTATTTTTGAGTGGGGAGGAATGAGGTGAATCAGGGTTGAAAAGGGCTGATAAGGGGTCTTTTAGGGGCTTAAACGACGTAGGATAGTAGTAAGTTGATAGTAAGTGTCGAATTTACCCCTTTAAAAATCTTGCCGAATAGGATCATGAGACCTTGTTTACAGGCTCCGGTAAATTTTACGGGCCATAGGTAAGGGTCTCATCTGATGCTATTTTAGACTCTCAGAGTTTTTTCTCTGAATCACATTCAATGACCTAAGTTATGACTCGTAAGTCATTTCACTGGCCGTTTGATAAGTCATACATTGAATCGCAGAAAATCCCAAATTTCATCAGGTTGGCCATCACTCCACGAGCAAGAGATATGACTCATGGATAAATTCATGGCTCGTAGAAGGCTTCGTAGGAACCACTAATTCTTTGAAAATTTCTAGAACTCATTTCTTAGGCTCTTTTACACTCTCCAACCTATGGGGCCTTACAGCAAGTGTACCTCCTGGGCTTATGGGGGCTTGGGTAGCATACATGCATAGATATTAGGGCCTTGCACCTGCATATCCTAAGTTCTTAGTTCAGTTTGAGGTTTTAGGTATACTGGTGGGACAACTACTTTTCATATGCTTTTGAGCTTTAGTTTGTATATTATTTCACCTAGTTGGCCGATGATGCCTACTGGGTGCTTTTTTCTGGTACTAACCCCTATTTCTACATCTTCCCATGGTCCAGGTCTAGGTTCTAGTCAAAGGCGTTGAGTTCGGGGATCTAGGAGCGCTGAAGATTTCTTTTGGTGAGCATCAACGGCTTTGGCTTTATGACAGTCTCCTTCAATTGATGGTCTCTTTTGCTTTAAGACTTTTGCCTTGTACTGTAGTATTGTGTATTTGTAGGAGCATTCTTGGGTAGTGTATTGTATTATGTTTTTTATTATATGTATATCCGTATGCACCTTTCATCTTTTGTAGTTTTGTACTGCTGACTTCTAGGTCTAGGTAGGTTTCGGTTATTATATTGTTTTCTATTGGCTTGGACTTGACTAGAAGCTAGGACAGGTGTCCTAGGGTTGGATAATGGGCTTGCCTGTGGGTGGGATATGATAGGCGCCATCATGATCGGGACTGGATCGTGACAAGAGTCATCCATGGACCATAGTTTGTTCATGAGGCCACCAAGAAGATTTATTAATAAGTGGTTGAAGATTTCCTAAAGCTGAAAAAAATCTTATTTGAATATAAGAAGAAGGAAGCTTGATTTTGAAGTGAATGACTCAGCTTATTTAAAAATCTCACTTATGAAGGGCGTGATGCATTTTGGTAAGAAAATGAAGCTTAGTCCCTTTTATGTAAGCCCATTTTAAATTTTGATGCATTTTTAGTAAAGTAGGTTGATGCAATTCGAATCGTGCTAAGACTGTTCACTCGAAGTCAATCTCAGAACCTTTAAAGGATGCAAAGACTATTCATCAAATTAGAGGTTTTTTTTTAGCTTATGTTGATGGCAACGAAGGGATTTCATGACTTTAAAATAGCTTGAAAAGGTGAAACCGAGGCAAGGGAAGAAACTGCCACAATTGGCGAGGAGGTTCTCATCGGCAATGCACCGAATAAACTCGGCAATGACTATGAGCTTGCCTAATTTGCCAGAAAGTCAAGCTTCAAGATGGATTAGTAGGCGATGGGAGGGGATGCTTGACGATTTGCAAAATGGACTAGGCAATTAGGAGCCTGATCGCCTAGTTGCATTTTTGGGTCATTTTTGGGCCTTTTTATAATACATTATATAAGACTATAAAAAGCAAGTAGTTGCTCATTTTTAGGTAGACAATTTTGAATATTTATGAACAATACTCCTTGTGTGAGTTTGAGAGCTTGGTTAAGTTTTGTTTTTTTTTTTACTTAGAAATGTGGGTTGCCAAGGTGCATTTCAAATTCTCTTGAGGTCATTATAAGAGGCAAGTACTTCTTGTAGGATTAGTGGATAGAGGTCTTCTGGTCTAATATACCTTTTGATTACTTTTGCTTTCTTTTTTTGTGTCTATACATGTATCTTTACTTTCTTGTCTTTAAATTTTGTATTTTAGTTTGAAATTCGTATGGAGATTTGCATTATTTGGTATTAGAGCTGAGCTTAGATTCGTCCCTGCGATTCTAGTCTGGGGTTCATTACTACAAGAAAGGAAAGTGTCAAACAATTTTGAAAAAGTCTAAAAATACTATTATTGATTTGAGTCTTGTTTAAAGTTTCAAATGCTAGATTAGTGCACCCTAGGCAATGCTTGGGTCTGAATTTGAGATTGGGTAAAGTTTTCAACCATATTGAAGATTGTACCATTGTTGCATGAAAAAGCTTGAAGAAGAATAAGCGGCTTTTGTAGATTAAAGTGATTAGAAATTCTCTAGTATTGGGGTTTGATCTCTATATCCTTAGAAGTTCAAATATGAAATTTGGGTGAAATAGAGTAGTAAATCTATTGGGTTTGAAATTAGGTGTTCTTCATGTTCATGGTGTTCTTCGTGACTTGAAGAAAGAAGGAAATGGATTTTGAAATATGAAGAAATGTTTTGGAATTGACAAGTAAAAAGTATTGGGGTTTGGTACCAACATCAACAGGAGTCATAATATCAAACTTCATGAAATTTCAAGCCAAAATTATTAAGAATTTTATTTTTGGATTTTCATCTTATTCGTAGTGTTCTTGAAAATATCTAAATCTTCAAAAAGAAGCATCTTCAAAAAGGAGGTGTTTGATCCAAAAGGAAAAAGAAAAAAATGGCACTTGTGTTGGTACAAAAGGCAAGTACTAGGTCAAGGAAGTACGAGGGGTCTATAAGGAGGTCGAATTCGGAGGCTTCAAGTGTACTGAAAGGTTAATTGCATGAGCTAAATCGAGCTCGTAAAACTCATTTGATGAACTTCTGAATGGTTGCTAAGCTCACCTAATTAATTTGAGTTTTTGGGTAATTCGGCAATCTGAGGGAGCAATTGGTGCATCATCGAAGTGATCCCATGGGCTAACTTCAAGTTCACATACTAAACTAAATTTTTAGTTTTCTTTTCTTGATTCTAGTTCTTTCACAAGATTCTTACACAAAATTTTCAACTCATAATTGATATACTTGTTCATTATTAGTTTTTAAATTCTCTTCTTTGTTAGTGCTATTTTCTTTCGTGCTTTTATTCTTTTTATTTCATGGTTAAATTTTTTGTTCAAGTCTGTTAGTTTAATAGAGTTGTCTGTTATTCTTGAAACCAAAATCCATTCTGATCAAAAGTAGAAATTGACACTTCATGAGCAACTGAGTATAAGATATTTACAACTTTAGTTGAATCATTTTGAGAGGCAATCAAAGGTGCATAAGCACGAGTGATTGTGAGTTCATGTTAATAAAGCTTACATTGTTTATTGTCTTAATTAAGTGTTTTCTTATTAGGTACCATAGTAATCGATAATGAGACTTCACCACCTACCGGAAAGATTACTTTAGATACTATAATGGAAGTGATCACTAGTATAAGTCAGAGGATGGAAACAATGGAGGGGCAAATGTTCACCATTCTTGACAGTGTATCGGCTATGGATGGTAAAATAGTCAATGTTGAGTGTCAACTTAATACATGTGCCACTCTATAAGTTACTTATCATGCTTCTACAAGTGGGTTATCACGACCCAAGCCTAGGGCCTAGCCATAACACGGTGAATGAGACTCCGCGAGGAACCTCAATGTAACACCCCATATTTTCTCTATCTTCGTTCTATTTATAAGAAACTTGACAAAGCCTTATGATATAGGTAAAGAACTAAGTTTTTCCATATGAATGGTGATAATTAGAATTGGATTGGGAGGTGTTGTGATGTCCCATATGTTTCAGGGGGCATAAGTCCAAGTTAAACTCGATGAAAGCATTTAAATTCAAGATAATAAGGTGCTATTTAAGTTGAAAGTCTAAAGTGAAGTATTAAGTTACAATATATGAGATTAAGATTTAGAAATTAGGTAAGATAAATGAGTTGCTTGCTTGACTTAACTAAGCAAGTAGGTGCATCACCTACTTGGACTTTTTGACAAGCCTAAAGGACCAGGTAGGTACACTACCTACTAAGACTTATTTGGCTATCATATAGGGCCCAAGGTCACTAATCATCAACTTGACATTTCTGGCCCAACCCAAGTGAAGGAAAAGAAAGAAAAATCGGAACCAAGGTCTAATAAGTTGAGGTCTGTAAAGGCCCAAGTTAAAAGGCCAAGTAGGTGCATTCACCTACCAGGTAGATTAATGCCAAAAATTTAAGGAGAAAGTCGGCCGAAGTTGGTCCCTTTGAAAGGGAAATGCAACCAACTCTTTCTATCCATTTTAAACTTGAAAAAAATCTAATTTCCTAAGGCTATTTCTTTTCCCTCTTTAAGCTTTATACAACAACCCTCAACACCTCTAGGGTTCCTAATATTTTCAAGTAAAAAGTAAGTTAAATACTTATGGGTGTAGTTTATTCCTTCCATTTAATCTTATGGAATTATGCTCTACAAAGTTTGAGGTGTAATTGTTTCTCAAAAACTGTCCACCTTTCTTTCCAACTTTTCTAAGAGACATCCTCTTATACTGTAGTTATATTTTGAAGAAGAGTTTACATTCTTGAAGCACAAATTTAGGGGAGAAATTCTTAGAAATCTAGGTAAGGTTAATGCCCCTTGTCACCACTCGTTAAATACAAGTTTGGGAGAAGAATTTGTATATTTTTGGTCAAGAACTCATGAATGGTGATGAATCCTTGGATCAAATATTTTCTGGTTTTGCTAAAGGATATATTGGGGTCATAAATGGCTTTTATATGTGTAATACTGAAAAGGAAGCTTGGGGTGATTTTGGAAAAGGGTTATGACGTTATATTGATGTATAAAAGAAGGGTGTGGTGATTTACCATTGGTGTAAGGGTTGTGTGTACCTAATGTCCATTAAATATTTAGTTACTATTTTATGAGGCTTTCAATGTAGTTTAATTATGACATATTGTAGAAATAACACCACAAAAGGAGTCTTAAACATGGTAGTTGTGGTGATCCAAAAATAAATTATGTTAAGATATCCAATTGGCATGAAATTGAACACTCATACCACTATCAACCATTGACCTTCCCAAGTACTATTCCATTAGTGGTAGTGTTGGTTTTTAGTAAATATGTAGTTTTACTCTTCCAAGCAGCATGATGGTCTACTTTCATTCGTGAAACCAACTGTGCCACTTCAACCCCTAAGTAATACATTAATGTTACATTTGATTCCTATATTATTGTACTACCTTAAGTAACTATTCCCATGTCTTATATTATTGGTACATAGTTCCAAAGCTCAAAAATATCATGATCACCCAACTAATAATATCAAAGTATTAAAAAATAACTTGGAACAATTTACAGTGTGTGGGTGGCAGCCTATGCATAGGTCAATCTTGTTTATGCATGTGGGTGTCATCCTAGGGATGAGAGCCCAGCATAGGTCGATCACAATTTGTACGGTTACGAGGACAACATCCTAGGGGTTAAAATACGTAGCATGGGTTATCCTCTTTTACCATTAATCAGTTTTTCACTTGTATTATATGCCTTAGAAAAGTTATGAAGCACCGAAAAGTAAAGAAAATGATGTAACCTATATGGTTCCACAAGTATAATAAAAGTGGTCTTTTATTATGACATATGCATTAATATATTGCTACTTGATTTCACTTGAGTTCTTATTTTACATATGTTATTGCCTTACATATTTAGTATATTATTCCATTTTGAGGGATGCTACAATTCATGCTACAGCTATAGGTACTCCAGCTAGTAGACCTCCAATTTAGACACACCCAACACTCAGCTACTTTGGGTGAGATCCAAGTTGGTTCGGGGCTTTACTGACTCTGTAATATATGCATTTTGGTGTTGTATAATAGTTCAAAGTAAGGTGGGGCCTATCCGACTTACATTATCTTATAGAGGCTTTGTAGACCTATTGATATAGCTCAGTTGCATCTTGTTTTAAATAGTTGAGGCCTCAACAACCCAGTCTGGTATGTAAGTTTCGGTGCTACCTATTTTGATCTCTTATCTCCATAGCCGGTATAAATTTGTCATTGCTTTGTATTTTTCATAGTCATATGCGCAGTAAGCACAGTTATATATTAGTTCTCCCGAGCCTTAAGGGTATCGAATTCCAGTTCATCTTTATAGATTTGGAGGTGCAACAAAGGTTGTATCAGAGCACGTCATCATAGGGAGTCTATAAAGCTATGTCTATGTAGAATCTGCTTATGGATGTGTTGTGCACAACATGTGTAAAGATGAGGTTACATGACATTTAGGAGTTGTCTCTTTTATCTTATTTCCTAGATCGTGCCATAGAGCCATTATTGTATGTGGATTATGTCTAACCTCTAAATTGTTTGTTTTATATACAACAAAAGATGTCTATCACAAGGAAAAGAAGTACACTTGAGCAAATAAATTTTGGAGAAGCGACCAGCCAATCATGAGCTAGACCTAATCAAAGTGAGATTCCAGATGAGTGTCTATCATAGATTTTTCCGACTCCTCCACCTCCAAAAAGGTTAAAGAAGGGCAACAACACCTTGAAAGACTTCTATTAATGCTACTGAGCAAGATTTAAGAAATGAGGTCCAATTATTGACTTGTATAGTTATTGGTCAAGGTCAAAGGCAAAAAGGTCTGGTTGTAGGGAATGGAGTAGATAGAGCAGCTTGCACACAGATATATGACTTTCTTAATTTGGATTCTCCTTCATTCATTGGGTCAGATCCTAATGAAGATCCACAAGACTTTGTTGATCAAATCCAATGGACCTTGGATGTTATGCTTGAAAGTAGTAAGAAGGTGTTAAGCTAGCAACTTATAGACTAAAGGGTGTGGCTGTCACGCCCGAAGTCCCATTAAGACGGACTGGCACCCGTTAGCGACAAAGCTTGGGAGAACCAACATATAATCATACACTGTCTATAAACATTACAAGGGGTTTCCACATTCAACATGCTTTCAAGAAAGTAGATAGTAATAACAAGCCGAAAGGAAACGTGTATGACTGGGCCGTTGGAGCCACGATGTCTAAAGTACGATACATTACCACACTTTACTTTACATAGTCTACAAAGCCTCTAGATAAGGAACAATATCTATAAGGACCGGGACAGGCCCCGCCTCATAACCAACTACAATGCAAAAATATAAGCTCTAGACGCACAAAGCCCCGAAGCAACCTGGAGCTCAGTAACAACTGCTAGATATTCTGTACTCCTACTGAGAAGACTTACTAGCTCCTGTACCTGCAGCATGAAATACAGGTCCCTCGTAAGGGACGTCAATACGAGATAATGTACTGAATATGTAAGGCAATAGTATATGTAAAGTAGGAACTCAAGTGAAATCAAGTAGCAAGATATAAATGCACAACACATAGTAAAAGACCACCTTTATTATACTTGTGGAGTTATGTACGTTACATTTGTTTCTTTACTCGTCAGTACTTTATTCAGTGGTGAAAGAGGATGACCCATGCTAGGCATTTTAACCCCTGGGATGCTGTCCTCATAGCTATACAAATCGGGATCGATCCATGCTAGGCTTTCGCCCCTGGGCTGCCACCCTCATAACCAAGTGAGATAGACCCATGCTAGGCTTTTGCCCCTAGGCTGCCACCCACATATTATGAACATTGCTTTGAGTTATTATTTAATACTTTGAGATTTTTACTTTGGTGGTCACGTTGATTTTCAAGCTTTGGAACATGTACCAGTAACATACGATAGAATAATAGTCCCTTAAGGCAGCACAATATAGGAAAGAAGTGTGATATTGACATACTACTTAGGAGTTTTAATGACAAGATTGGCTTCACGGATGAGAGTGGACTCTCATGCTAGTGCTTGGGAGAGTAAGCTACAAATTTATTAATGAACAACACTTCCATGGAATAGCTCTTAGGAAGCTCACTAGTTGATAGTGACAAGAGTACTGGATTTTACGCCAAAGAATATGGAATAGGATAGCCTTACATACCTTGTCGTATCACCTCGTTATCACTGCAATGTAATCTCCCTTTGTTTTTAAATATTTATCTACAATTGAGTAGGTGATGAAACTAGTATTAGTAGTGAATAAATTGGGGTGCATGATAGACATCGGTACTCCAGTGCATTTCTCCATCTGAATCAGAATAAATATGTTTTCGAACCCTCTCTTTAAAATTCAAAGTGGATATTCCTGCGCGAATCTCAGCAATTACTTGTTCTGATTCTACATATTGATTGTTTTGAACTAAAAGCAAACTTTTGGGTGGAATGTTCACATTATGTAGAATATCTTCACTCTCAATAGTTACATACAAGTCCATAGAACATAGAAAGGCGGGATGCCAATGACGTGTACGTGCCGGATGAACCAAGTCCTCATTGAATTTGATTTTTCCATTAGATGGGGCTCGCACATGTTCTGTAGTACCCCCTGTGAATACTCCTCCGGTATGAAAAGTTCTTAATGTTAATTGAGTACCTGGTTCTCCAATCGATTGACCTGCAATAATACCTACAGCTTCCCCCAATTCAATGTAGGCAGTTCACTCACACTCACGAGTTATACCCGGGCAGCAAGCCCGTAACTACCAACCTAAGGGTGTTCCTTCAACTTCTTTTCCTCTAATTGCATTTATGGTCACACCTCTTACCATCATATTCACGAAACAACCTCTAAATATTATCATATAGCAGGAGCAATGTGAACTTATGGCATCCAATTATCTTTCTCATGAGTTTCTACTAACATTCCACTTTAAATTCCAAAAAGGAGCTCACAATTAAAGTAATAGGGGACTCCCCTCCATGGCTGTCCCAACAAGCACAAACCACCAGCAAACCTTCCCACAAGATTACCTCACATAAAAAGGACTGCTCCCACCTCATTGATACACAAACAATCCCTTAATTAACTCAAGCACAAGAGAGGGAGAAAAGTGCAGCAACTTACCTTACTTGTGAGTGATTCTTGCTCTCTTAGCTCATATTTTTCAAAGGCTGAACTCTCCTTCAATCCTAGCTTGAGATGAGGACAATATTCAAGAACCCTAAGCTTGTTTTTATGGCTGCTATATGAAGATAGAAGGGGAAGACAGAGTACCTCAAAAATCAAATTTTCCTCAAGTGTAAAATGGCTAAAAAGAGCTGGTTACATTCCCTTTTAAAAGGACCAGCATAGGCTGACTTTATCCTTGATTTTTGGCCACATTTTACCAAGTAGGTGAGCACCTACTTGGCCTTTTAACTTGGGCTTTTATGGGTCTCTACTTATTGGGTCTTGGCTGCCCATTCTTTCCTTTTTACTTCATTTGGGTTGGGCCAGAATTTTCAAGTAAATGGTTAGTGACCTTGGACCCTATAAGATGGCCAAACAAGTCTTACTAGGTGGAACATAGTTATGGAACTTGAGGATTTATATAAGGGACCATGGGGATATCCCCCCTCACATAAGCCTGCTCGATGCTAAGTCATTATCCACAAGTATAAATATACATATACATGCTTGAAAAGGAGGAATTAGTCTTTCAAATCATAATCATGTATACTTAGGTTCAAATGCTAAACATACTTCATAATCATGCATACTTGGGCTAAAAAGCCAAATCATACTTCGTGTCATACTTTTATGCATAGGAATAGCTCCTTCATACTTGTACATATTGGTGTAAACACCCATCATTGTTCAAAGAGCCATATCATAGATATTATGTGATCACATTCTTATCATACCCATACTTTCCTTGAAAACATAGTCATCACCAAAATTGGGACTTAGCCTACATCATAAACATTATGAAAATCAATGTTCATGTTTGCATATGCCATTAATGATGAGAGAATAATACGGGCAATAGAGATTCATACTCAAAATAACAATATAAGATGAAATCAAAGTAAAACTATGAAGAAATTTACAATTAAAGCATACTTGAGATTACCCATGGCTAAATTCAACCTTTAAAGGGACATGCGTATTCAAACCTTCATAATATCAATGCAATTAAACATATTAGGGCATAAATTATTTTAAAAACATCAATTAAATACGACCCATATCTCAATTGAATCAAATCAACAACTCTAATTTAAAGGAGCCATATTCAATGTAAGCTTAAATTTCATAAATTGAGGAGTAAAAGTGGTTGGGGTCTTCATGGTTGAAAGGAGCCATGAATCAATCCCACATACCTTAGATAATTTAGAAGAATCAAGAAGAAATTAATTAGAGAAGCGGAGCCTTCCTTGAGCTCCAAGTTAAATCTCCAATGGCACACTTGAGATAAGTTCTTAGAAGAGAGAATTTGAATATTGTAAGTGTAATTAATGAATTTGAATAAGAATAGAGAAGCACGGGTTTTTTAGGGATTTGGAGCAGGTTAGAAAGTCACAAACGACCCTTGGAAATCACCAAAATTATGAGAAAGTCATTAGTGAAACGAGCATTAAAAAGAGTCTAGGTGGCCCAAGAAAGGGCACCACAGCCCGTGCAAATGACCATGGACCCTTCTTCAGACACTTTGCCAATTTTTCAGACTAAGGACATTTCCACGTACGCTTCACGGTCCATTTAAAGGTGCACTGATCGTAAAATGGTTCGTACAAATTATCCAAGTTCTGAGATGGTAATTTTATACTTAGAACCACATTTTAGGATGAGGGCTTCATGATACACCTCACCACGGCTCGTGGTGAGTACCATGAGACCCCATCATGGCTTGTGGTGGGTTGCACAGCTCGTTCAAGAGACCTCTATGGCTTCCTTAGCAAATTTCTTAGCTTGAAGGCTGGGGGGCTCCTACCAAGGGCCCCTTCCACGGCCAGTGGTGAGGACCACGACTTGTGGGAGGTCCCTAGAGGGCCACCAAGCCTTAAATCCTTTCATAAGCCTCACAAAGCCATACAAAAATATTCCCCATGGATCTCACACCTATGGAAACTTGATTTAAGCATCAACAGAGTCTCATGAGATCCAAGTCCTTACATTATCTGCCCCTTGGGAAATTCATCCTCAAATGGGGCATGGTCTAGCTTGAAAGGCTTGACTTAGACATGAAACATTTTAACATTGGAACACAATGCATAACTCATTTCTTGAAAATCATAAAATTATTAAAAAATCATGTCAAAACATCCTTTAAATCATTTTCGTGCACATGTATGCATGTCATGTCATGAAACATAGGAGTGACAGAATAAGGACCATTGAGAATAGAAGGAACCAATACCTTAAGCTTGTGTAGATTAAAAAGATATGGATATCGCCTCATCATGTCTGTCTCCACCTCCGATGTAACACTCTCCATACGTTGATTTCTCCAAAGCACTTTAACCAAAGCCACATCATTATTGTGAACCCGTTTTACTTGCCTATCCCAAATTTCAACTTGAACCTCTTCATAAGAAAAGTTCTCTTCAACCTTAACACCTTCCAAGGGCACAATCGAACTAGGATCACCAACCAACTTCCTCAACATAGACACATGGAAAACAGGTGAATAAAACTCATCTCCAAAGGCAAATCCAATCTATAAGCCACCTTGCCAATCCTCTCAACTCTCTCATAAGGGCCTACATACCGGGGAATCAACTTGCTCTTTTTACAGAAAACATTACACCCTTCATAGGAGAGATCTTCACATGCATCCCATTACCGATATGGAATTCAAGATCCCTCTTTCTAACATTTGAATAAGACTTTTGACGACTTTAGGCTATCCTCAAGCTCTCCCTAATCAACTTCACCTTTTCCATGGCTTCTATCACCAAATCCAAGCTAATCAATGCAATATCTCCCAACTCAAACAATCCTAACAGGGATCTATACCTTCTCCCATGTAGAGCCTCAAATGGTGCCATACTAATTCTACCATGAAAACTATTGTTGTAGGCAAACTCAATAAGTGGTCGATGTTCATCCCAGCTGCCTTTGAATTCCAACACTCAAGCCTTTAACATGTCTTCCAAAGTTTGAATTGTACTTTCAGCTTGTCCATCGGTTTGAAGATGGAAAGTGGTACTTCACCTTAGTGCCAAGCCCTGTTTGAAATGACTTTCAAAAGTGAGAAGTATATTGAGTACCACGATCCAATATGATAGACTTAGGTACACCATGAAACCTAACCAATTCAGGAATATACAACCTTGCATAATCTTCAGCACTGAAAGTAGTCTTGACCGGTAGGAAATGAGCTGATTTAGTCATCCTATCAACAATGACCCAGATAGAATCAAATTGCTTTCAGGTACGAGGCAAACCAACCACAAAATCCATGTTCATGTCTTCCTACTTCTATGTAAGAATCTTAATATCTTGAGTCAAACTACCAGGCCTTTGATGTTCTACCTTCACTTATTGACAATTATGACACTCTGATACGAACCTGACTATGTCTTTCTTCATACCATGCCACCAATACACTTCGTTCATATCCCGATACATGTTGGTAGATCCAAGATGTATAGAATAATGAGAGTTATGGGCCTCACTCATGATCACTTCTCTAAGACCATCAACATACGAAACACACAACCGATCTTAATACCAAAGCACATCATCTCCCCCTTGGGAGAAAACCTTTATGGGCCTCACTCATGATTACTTCTCTAAGACCATCAACATATGAAACACACAACCGATCTTAATACCAAAGCACATCATCTCCCCCTCGGGAGAATACCTATATATTCTTTTCCACAACCAACTTCTTCAACTCAGCCAAGGACGGGTCAAAGTCTTATTTTTCCTTGACATCAACAACCACTGAAGACTTAGTCCTATTCCGAACGTGAATGCCACCATCACTAGAGCCAGCCAATCTAATACCTAATCTAACGAAATGATGAACATCTTTTACCAACCCTTTCTTTCCTTTATCAACATGGACCACCCTACCCATAAATAGCCTACTAAGAGTATCAACTACAACATTTGCCTTATCGGGATGATATTAAACACTCATGTCGTAATCTCTTAGAAGTTCCAACCATCTTCTTTGCCTCAAATTAAGATCTTTTTGGGTGAACAGATATTGCAAACTCTTATGATCAATAAAAACATTAACATGAGCCCCATATAAATAATGTCTCCAAACTTTTCAAAAATAAATACCATAGCCACTTACTCGAGATCATGAGTCGGATAATTTTGTTACGACACCTCCAATTTCCTTGATGCATAAGCTATCACCTTACCGTTTCGCATGATAATGCAACCCACCCAATCCGAAAAGCATCACAATACACCACAAACCCATCTAAGGAATTTGATAAAGTCAAAACATGAGCCGATGTCAGCCAATCTTTCAAAGTCTCAGAACTCTTCTCACACTCATCCAACCATATAAACTTGGCCTTCTTTTGAGTCAACTTGGTCTATGGAGATGCAATGGATGAGAAAGCTTCAAAAAATCTCCTGTAATAACCAGCCAATCCAAGGAAGCTCTAAATATCATAAAGAGTCAATGGTCTAAGACAATTCTTAATAGCCTCAGTCTTCGTTGTGTCAACCTTAATGTCATGCCCAAAGTCCTATTAAGGCGGGCTGACACCCATTACCGACAAGGCTCAGGAGAATCAACCTGTAACCATGTAATATCTATTAACATTATAAGAGGGGTTTTCACATTCAATATGCTTTAAGGAAAGTAGATAGTAACAACAAACCAAAAGAAAATACATATGACTAGGCCGTTGGAGACACGATGTTTAAAGTATATGACTACACTTTACTTTACATAGTCTATAAAGCCTTGATAGGGAACAGTATCTAATAAGGGTCGGGATAGGCCCCACTTCATGACTAACTATATAATACAAAAATATAAGCTCTATAAACACAAAGCTCCTAATCAACCTAGAGCTCAGTGATAGTAACTGGATATCCTATACTCCTACGGGGGAGACCTACTAGCTCCTGTACCTACAGCATGAAATGCAGATCCCCCGTAAGGGATGTCAGTATGGGATAATGTACTGAATATGTAACGATGGAAGTACTACTATATATGAAATAAGAACTCAAATGAAATCATGCATTGGTATAAGGATAAAAGACCACCTTTTAGTCATATTGTGGAGTCATGTACTTTATGTCCTTTTTGTTACTTTACCTTCCTTTACTTTATAATTTGTGCACAATATATGAGTACAAATGACTAGCTGATCAGTGGTAAATTAATATCGAGATCGACCCATGCTAGGTTTTCCTTTCACTCCTGAGATACTCCCCGTAATATGGGATCGACCCATGCTAGGTGATTCTTCCATCCTTGGGATACCAACCTGCTCTCCAAGAAATCTATTTATATACCCTCGAAATCTTGCATTAGTTGTTTCCAAATAAAAAGGAATTAGAAGAGGGGGAGTCTAAATCTTTGAGGAGAAGAGAATTTTCTTTCTTATTCTTATATAATTCTAAGTTCCTTTTTATTCGTGTTTTGTTTCAACTAAATCTTACTCATTCTAGGACTAGTTCTTTACTTTCTTTTGTGCCCTAAAAATCTTTAATTTATTACTAAGAACTTGATACTTGTTTGGGTTTAATTATCAATTTACGAAGTACTTTTGTTCAAAGGTTATTTGAGGGGAAAAAGGCAAGTGTGGACGAGTTTAAAAGAGGGTAAAAGCTATACTAAGTGTATGATACTTGATATTTTTTAAGATGTCTAATTCAGGTGGTGATGAGGAAAGGACTTATTTAGAAGCCGAGATCAAAAGAAGGACTGACTTCAATCTTCAAGCTATGCACCAACAATGTGAGAGATAGAACCTTCAATTTCAAGAGATGAGGAATATGATTACCGAGAAGAATGAGACCATAGCCCTAATTAGAAGGCAGAATAATGTTATACCAACCAATTATGTTACACCCCAAATTAGAAGAAATGTACCCCATATCTCTTTTATAAATCCTAAATATGATAATGATGATTTTGATGGTGAATTTAATCCAGAAAGAAGAAATAGGAGGGGACAAAGAGGTAGAGTAGAAGATGATAATATAAATAGTATAAAAATGAAGATGCCATCTTTCAAGGGGACAAGGGACCCAGACTTGTACCTTGATTAGGAGAGACGAATTGAAGCTATCTTTGATTGTCATAACTACTCCGAGGGTAAGAAAGTTAAACTTGTTGTTGTTAAGTTTACTGATTATGCTGTTTCTTGGTGGATAAAGCTTGCTATGGACAGATTGCAAGATGAGCTACCACCTATCGCCACCTGGGCAGAGATGAAGAGGGTGATGAAGAAAAGGTTTGTGAGAGATCTGCAGTCTCGCCTTCAACACTTGAAGCAAGGTTCCATGTCGGTGGATGAGTACTTCAAAAGCATGGATGTTGCTATGATCCAACCTAATTGAATGGAGGAAGAAGAAGCTACAATGGCTAGATTTTTAAATGGTTTAAATTCTGAAATTGCTGATGTAGTAGAGATATAACAGTATGTAACTTTAGATGAGCTAGTTGATGGTATAATTGGGGTAGTTAGAAGAATTATGACTATCAATTTTGGTAGTAGTGATGAAGGATAGAGGTAGAATGTGTTCCATACTAGATGTGGGATAAAGGGGAAGACTCATTCTATGATTATTGATGAGGGAAGTTGTGCAAATATGGTGAGTTCATACTTGGTAGATAAGTTAGGAATTGCATGCATGAAACACTCTACCCCATATGCCCAGTGGTTGAATGATAGTGGAGAGGTAAAAGGAAACAAACAATGTATGATTTCATTCGATGTTGGCAGGTATGAAGATGAAATTCTTTGTGATGTAGTTCCAATGCAAGCATGTCATGTTTTACTTGGCCGACCTTGGCAATATGATAGTTTTCAGCATAATGGTAAGAAATTTACTCTTGCACCATCATCTCTTTTACAAATGTTTGACGATCAGAAACGATTGAGGAAAACAATAGGAAAGAAAAGGGGAGAGATAAAGAGTGAGCTTGAGGGAAAAGAAAAAGGCTAAGATGTTACACCCCGGGAGGGTACCCAAGACGTGGCCAACACCTAGAGACTATAGCTAGTCGCCAAAGGGAACCACTTGGCCTCATCACATCCACTCAATCCAACAACTCTACAAATCAATGGAAGTAAAAGAAATAGATGGGCTCATCTCATCTAATGTCTCAAATAATAATACATTAATAATAAAAATTAGTAGAAAGAACTAGCTCATAATCTCAACATCAACGTCTGACTATCGTCTATGAATTCAAAATAAAAGACTAGTCTAGTCTAACTCAAAGCATGACGAAATAAATAGTGGATCCTCCGAACAGGACGAGGCTCACCAATAAGTTGAATGTCCTAGATCATCAATGATGCGCCTGTTGACGATCCCTAACCCCTGTATCTGTATCATGAAACGATGCAGCGCCGAGTGGCATCAGTACATGGAATGTACGGTAAGTAAAATAGCTGAATGAAATAGAAACAGGTAAAATAATGTAGAAATAACATCAACTTATAATATTAACCAAATCAGAATGTCATAAGTCTATCTAAAGAAAGAGTAAGGATTAGACAGGTTATCCATCAACCAATCAACCTCATCAATCAACTCAACTCAACTCGACTCGACTCGGAGTACTCAAGGTAGGAACTTTTCGGGAGTTTCTCTTATCTGACAACAATCACTTATGAGCTAGTGATTGTACAACTACCTCACTGATGTTGCCACAATTGTTCCGTACTTTCCACGTAAGGAAAGCCTAGGATCCACAAGGGTTTCGACAAATAACCAATCAAGTCCTATTGTTTTAGGACAATAAGGTGAGGACCTGTCCCACTCTAATGGAACTTAGTCCATAGGATGAAAACTTGTCCGACTTTAATGAAACTTAGCCCTCAAGGTGAGAACTTATCCGACTCTGATGGAACAGAGCCCTCAGGGTGAGAACTTGTCCGACTCTAACGGAACTTAGCCCTCAAGGTGAGAACTTGTCCAACTCTAACGGACTTAGTCCACTCCTATGCTTGGTGACGTAGTTAATGAGTGTGAGTTGAAATTTCTCTTACTCTTACTCATTTCGGTGCTCGATACTCCCATGACTCAATGCCCATAAGACTTCTCATTTCCACTCAATTATCTCAAGTTAGCCTCGTAGAGACTCTCATTATCTCATTAACTCAAACTCAAGGGTCCTCTATAATTTTAGGGAATTTAAATCATCTCGGTTAACTCAATTCTCATTTAAGGTCTCAAGGACTCAGATCAACAATTAGAAGAAGTCGTTTAGTTAGAACCCAAAATCTCAATTATGAAGACTCATAGGATAATCAAGCTCAATTAACTCAACCTCATACTCACATCAAGACTTTACTCAACATACTCAAACAAAGGCTCTAGACTCAATTCCTAGGTTCAATCATGCATGCTTTCAAAATTAATCATGTAGGGTTATACAATATCTCATGAAAAGTATTCAATTCCAGAAAGGAAGTTTATGATGGTCATCAACAGAGGAAAATACATATAATTTATATATGTTTCAAGAAAAAACCATCAAGAATCATCTATGTAAACTCTTTAGACCTTCAACTCTTCTATGACCATTTATGGGGCCTCTCAGAAAAAAGGGAAATAAAAGACAAGAGAATCCTACCTTTATTTTGACTACCCTAGGCTAGAGGACTTGACAGACCACCTCAGAGGTCGAAAGAAGATTCTTAGAGACCACGACAACCCTTGCTAAAAGGGGTTTGAGGGACAAGCAGGGCATATAGCCCATAAAGAGGTGGAATCTATTCGTTTATATGCACACCGACTGATGATAACGATAAAGTATTGCCATCCTATCCCTCGTCTTGATGATATGTTGGATCAACTATATGGATTCAAAATCTTTTCTAAAATTGATCTAAAATGTGGTTACCATCATATTCGTATGAATCCTGGAGATGAGTGGAAAATTGCTTTAAGACCAAATATGGACTTTATGAGTGGTTAGTTATGCCTTTTGGCTTAACAAATGCACCAAGCACATTTATGAGACTAATGAAATCATGTTTTCAAAAAAATTCATGGAAAATTTGTTGTGGTATATTTTGATGACATCTTGATCTTTTTTCAAAATCTAGATGAACACCTAGAGCACCTAAAACAAGTTTTTGAAGTCCTTAGAAATCAATGCTTATTTGCTAATCTCAAAAAGTGTGCTTTCTGTGTAGATCATGTGGTTTCTTAGGTTTTGTCGTCAGTTCTAAGGGAGTTGAAGTAGTTGATGATAAAATCAAAGCAATTAAAAGAAGGCCTAGACCTAATAGTGTAACTGAAGTTAGGAGTTTCCATGGAGTTGCTAGTCTTTATAGGAGTTTGTGAGGGGACTTTAGCACCATTGCTTCAGCTTTAACCGAAGTTATTAAGAAGGATAAGGTTTTTACATGGAGAAAGGAATAATATGATGCATTTAACTTGCTTAAAGAAAAATTGTGTTCTGCTCCTCTTTTGCAATTACCTGATTTTTCTAAGTCTTTTGAAGTTGAGTGTGATGCCTCTGGTAAAGGCATAGGTGCTGTTTTGATGCGAGACTCCAAGCCAATTGCCTACTTTAGTTAAAAGCTAAGTGGAGCAACGTTGAACTATTCAAATTATGATAAGAAGTTATATGCTGGTAAGGGCGTTAGCTACATGGAAACACTACTTGTGGCCTCGAGATTTTGTGGTCAAGACTGATCATGAGTCATTGAAGTACAAGAGCTAAGGTGTCACGCCCAAAGTCCCATTAAGGCAGACTGGCATCCGTTGCCGACAAGGCCCGGGAGAATCAACATATAACTATGCACTTGCTATGAACACTATAAGAGGTTTCGATATTCGACATGCTTTAAAAAAAGTAGACAATATGAACAAGCCAAAAGGAAATGCATATGACTAGGCTTTTGGAGCCACGATCTCTTAAGTACGATACTTGACCATACTTTACTTAACATAGTCTACAAAGCCTATAGATAAGGAACAATATCTATTAAGGGTCAAGACAGGCCCTACCTCATGACCAACTAAACAGTACAAAAATATAAGCTCTAGACACACAAACTCCCGAAGCAACCTAGAGCTTAGTAACAACAGCTGGATGTCCTGTACTTCTACTGGGAGATTTATTAGCTCCTGTACCTGCAGCATGAAATGCAGGTCCCCCGTAAGGGACGTCAGTACAAGATAACGTACTGAATATGTAAGGCAGGAAGTATTGTACATGAAATAAGAACTCAAATGAAATCACACAATGGTGTTTAAGGATAAAAGACCACCTTTAGTCATACTGTGGAGTCATATACTTTATGTCCTTTTTATTACTTTATCTTTCTTTACTGTATAATCAGTGCACAATATATCATGTAAATGACCAGCTGATCAGTGGTAAATCAATATTGGGATCCACCCATGCTAGGCTTTCTTTTCACCCCGGGATACCCCCGTAATATGGGATCGACCCATGCTAGGTGATTCTTCCACCCTTGGGATACCACCCATTAATAAGCAACTCTGAGTTATCTTTTGTTTACTTTTGAGATGATTCTTTTGGTGGTCGTAACATTTAGAGCTGTAGGAACATAGACATGACATATGACATATAAACAACTATACAAGATAATACCACAATGAAAAGAGAGTTACACAATTAATGAAACGTGTAGGAGATTAAACAACACATGGACTCTACTTGGTAAAAAAGGAACTCATGTATCTTTGGTATCTAATTATATATGCAGATTTGACAATGGCTATGTATGGGAACATATGAACATGGTAAGCAGTGGAAACATTAGTTATGCCGGAGTTGGTAAGTGCCTTTATGTGCCAAGGAAGAACCCTATATTTCATTCCAAATAATAGGAAATCAAGTAGCCTTACATACCTCGTTGTACTATTCATTATTACCTCATAGTAGTATCCTTTTCCTCCAAATACTTATCTTAAATATAGTAGGTGATAAAACTAGTATTAGCAGCTAATAAACACATCTTGGCAGTCCAATCTCATAAAAACAAAGACTCAAACAACAAGCTTTTAACTATGAATCCACGAGTATTCTTTCAACCTTTCCACCTCTAATCATATTTTTGTTTAGCACACATTGTCATATACATGTTACATCCAGCCTATTTTAATCACATAACAGACCTACAACAGCTCACCAAGTACAACATACAACAACTCTACATAACACGCAAGTAGGCAACGTAACATTACGTCCTTTCGCTACATTTCGGCATCAACCATTTTAAATTTGTTTCAACCTCAACAAAATTGTTCTCAACTTATTTACAAATAAAGACAGTCTTAAAACATTCCAAAACCAGTCCCAAGGTAGATGGAAAACGTGAGACAACAATCACCAATTATCCACCCACAAGTTCCTACTGAGAGTACCATTACGAGAGCATAGCTCATTTTTGCGGAAGATAAAAATGGTACAACAACCTTCTTTCATCACTACAAAACCAATCCTTGTTAAAAATATAAAACTTAGTTCATAAATCAGCTAACCAACATGAGAAAAGCCTTTTAATAAACAAGAAAAGTGTACAACAATCTTCGGAACACATGCTGTCCAAAATTCCTGCACTAGTACAACCAACATACTCTTCATGTTTTTCATGGGAAAATTATACTAAAAAATAGGTATTCTTACTTACCCTAGCCCTCAAGGATCGGGTTCTCTTCAAGAACCCTAAAGGTGTGCCTTGACTGCTTTACAAAGTGAAGAGAGAGCAAGGAGAAACTTTAAAAGAAATATGATTTTTGGCTATGTATGAATGACTTAAAATTGCTGGTTTTTAATCCCTTTTAAAGGGACACTTTTTGCCGACTTTCTTTTGCATTTCAAGCCTTATTTTATTAAGGTGGTGATGCAGCAACTTGACCTTTCACTTGGGCCTTATTGGGCTTCAATTGGATGGGCTTTGCTGCAAATATTTCTCTTTTACATTGACTTAGTTTGGGCCCTATTTTTTAATTGGATTGTGAATGTAATTTTTCCCTTTTCCTAACCATCTTGGGCTGCAAATATTGTCCATTTATGATGCTAAACCATGGGCCAAAATTACACCCTTAACTTAGGGTTTATTCTTTATCGGACTTAAACAAATTCGGTGTTGGGTCTCGTCTCCGTCTACCTAGCCTATTTAAGCTGACCACGTAGGTGACTCACCTGCTAGCTTCCTAAGTCCCACAAGCACCTCACTTGTTTCACTTCATTTAAGTCCACAACCTACTCAATTGGACATAAAACATATATAGACTCGGTCCTCTTGAGCGTTAGACGTACATATAGTCCTCTAATCTGAAATTCAAGCACTTTTAAAAATGTGTGCTGGTTTGACCCCGCCATATCGTGTTTCATATGCGTAGGACCAGCACATGTAAGATGTGGGGTGTCACATCCTCTCCCCTAGGAACATTCGTCCCCAAATGTTAGCATAAATGGGATAGGTCATACAAGTTTAAACTTTCATATAAACAAACTTTGGACAACATAACAAGCATTCAAACATACATACCTCTTAATGCTCCAACTCTGCATCTTGGACTTCCTCTTTAGCTTCTAATAAATAAGGGTACTTAGATCTCATTGCTTCCTCAGCCTCCCACGTCATCTCTTCTACTTGGTTCCTCCAAAGTACCTTTACTGAAGGTATTTCCTTATTCCTTAGCTTTCTAACTTAATGATCTAGGATAGCAATAGGTACCTCTTCATAGGTGAGATCTATCGTAACCTGCATATCTTTAATAGGAGTGATACGAGATGGGTCATCTATGCATTTTCGAAGTAGTGAGACATGAAAACTGGATGAACCATTGAAAGCTCCTGGGGTAGCTCTAATTCATACGCAACCTGTCCAAACCTTTTGATAATCTTATATGGCCCTATGTAACATGGGCTAAGTTTTCCTTTCTTACCGAACCTCATAACTCCTTTCATTGGGGACACCTTTAAGAATACCCAATCTCCAACTGAGAATTCCAGTCTTCTTCTCCTAGAATCCGCATATGATTTGTGACGACTTTAGGCAGTTTCTAGCCGTTGCCGTATTACCTTGACTTTTTCCATGGTGTGTTGGACTAGATCTGGACCAAGCAAGGTGGTTTCACCCACTTCAAACATTTCCTTCCATACAATAAGGTGGCATCTCGATGCTTGAATGGTAGCTGTTATTATAGGCAAATTCAATAAGTGTCAAATGGTCCACCCAAATACCTTTGAAGTCCACTGCACAAGCCCGCAACATCTCTTCAAGTGTCTGAATGGTGCGTTCTGGTTGACCATTTGTCTGAGGGTGGAAAGTTGTACTACTATTCACTTGTGTCCCTAAGCTCCTTTGGAAAGATTTCCAAAACTTTGCTGTGAATTGAGCTCCCCGATCAGATATAATGGAGATTGGGACCCCATGCAGCCTAACTATCTCTTTGATGTATAACTTTGCATACTCTTCAGCTGTATAATCACTCTTAACTGGAAAGAAGTGTGCTGACTTTGTGAGCCTATCAACTACCACCCGTATGGAGTCAAACTTCTGAAATGAGCGTGGTAACCCAATAAAAAAATCCATATTAATCATATCCCACTTCCACGTTGGAAGCTCTATATATTGCATATAACCTCTCAGCTTTTGGTGCTCTACCTTTACTTGTTGGCAATTTGGACATTGAGCCACAAATTCTGCAAGGTCCTTTTTCATACCTCCCCACCAGAACATTCTCATCAGGTCATGATACATCTTAGTTGATCCTGGATGGATGGAATATCTTGAATGATGGGCTTCTTCCATTATCCTACTTCTTAGTCCATTAATATTAGGAACACATAATCAATTTTGGCAATAAAGTACTCCATTTTGTGTAAGTTCAAAGCCCTTCATCGTACCTTGACTCACCTTTTCCTTACGTTGTCGTAGAATAGGATCTTTGAACTACTTTTCTCTTACCTCTATCACCAATGAAGACTCTGCAGCATGATGCACAACAACCCCTTCCTTTGGAGTTTCAATGAGGCGAAGCGACTCCTTGACTTACCATGGTCTGATCACCAATATTCTTAATTGCCTTATGACTCAGAGCAACGGCTACTACATTTGCTTTCCCTGGATGGTATAGTATATCAACGTCGTAATATTTTATTAGCTCCAGCTATCTCCGCTGTCTTAAATTTAGGTCTTTCGATTTAAAAATGTACTGTAGGCTCTTATGATCAGTATATATGTCAACATGAACTCCATACAAATAGTGGCGCCATATTTTCAAGGCAAACACAACAACTGCAAGCTCAAGGTCATGTGTTGGGTAGTTTTTTCTCATGCGGTCGCAGTTGTCTCGAGGCATAAGCAATTACCTTACCATGTTGTGTCAGTACACACCCTAAGCCAACTCCTGAAGCATCAAATACACCGCATACCCTTCCATGCCTTTAGGAAGCACTAGCACAGGTGCAGAAGTTAGCCTGCTTTTCAACTCTTGGAAGCTTCTTTCACATTTATCATTCTATTGAAACTTGGTCACTTTATGTGTCAACTTTGTTAGAGGTGCAGAAATAGAAGAAAAACCCTCAACCTTCTGTAATAACCTGCTAACCCTAGGAAGCTTTGAACTTTTGTGGATGTTGTTGGCCTTGGTCAATCTTTGACCGCCTCTTTCTTTTGTGAATCAACCCTTATTCCTTCATCGAATACAATATGACCCAAGAATGCCACTGATTTTAACAAAAATTCACATTTGGAAAACTTTGCGTACGATTGTCGATCACGAAGAACTTGTAATACCCGGAGCAAGTGATTTGCATGGTCCTCTTCTGATCTTGAATATACCAAAATATCATCTATAAATACTATCACAAATACATCCAGGAATGGCTTGAATACCCTATTCATTAAATCCATAAAAACTGCTGGTGCATTTGTCAGTCCAAATGACATAACAAGAAATTCAAAGTGACCATCACGTGTCCTAAAGGCTGTCTTGGGTATATCTTTCTCCTTCGCCCTCACTTGGTGAAAACCTAATCTCAAGTCAATTTTCGAAAAATATTTGGCACCTTGTAACTAATCAAATAAATCATCAATCCTGGGGAGGGGGTATTTGTTCTTAATTGTCACCCCATTCAATTGTCGGTAGTCAATATACATTCTCAAGTTTCCATCCTTTTTACGTACAAATAATACTAACGCACCCCAAGGGGACATACTAGGTCTTATAAAACCCTTCTCTAGCAAGTCTTTTAATTGCTCCTTCATTGACGTAATTCTGCCAGTGCCATTCTATATGGAGGGTAGAAATAGCTTGAGTGCCTGGAAGTAAGTCAATACCAAAATCTACTTCTCGTTCTGGAGGTAAACCTGGAAGCTCTTCAGGAAATACATCAACAAATTCATTCACTATTGGAACAAATTGAAGAGTTGGTAATTCTGCTTCCATATCCCTCACTCTAACTAAATGACATATATATCCCTTTGACATCATCTTCCTTGCCTTAAAATAGGAAACAAACTTACCCTTTGGTTCCCAAACAATGCCTTCTTATTCAAGGACCGCCTCATTCGGAAAGTTGAAATACACTCTCTTAATTCGGCAATCCACAGTGGCATAGCAAGAAGCTAACCAATCCATATCCAGTATAACATCATATTCCACCATTTCTAACTCAACAAGGTCCGCCAATGTGTCACGGTCACAAAACGTTACCACACAGTTATAATAGACCTTTCTAGCTATAATAGATTCAATGGTTGGTGTAGTTACTTCAAATGGCTTGTTCAATAATCTAGGTGTTCTCTTAAGCTTCCTAGCAACTAGTAGAGTGATATATGATAATGGAGAACCAGTGTCAATTAGTGCATACACATTATGTGAAAAGATGAACAATGTACCTGTGACCACATCGGGTGAAGCTTCCAAATTCGCCGACTCCCTAGAGCGTAAGTGCGATTCTGGGCTCCCCTAGAGCTAGCTACCCCTCTACCACCTCTACCACAACCTATAGGAGCTTGTTGACCCCAACCTAGTGGAAGGACTGATGATGAAGATGCAACAGCTGACCCAGTAGGTCACTATATCACCCATACGTCTTCTCGGGTAATCTCTCATCATATGCCCTGGTACACCACACCAATAACAAGCATCTGTCCCAACACGGCATGTACCTAAATGACTCCTCCCACATTGTTTGCAAGGTTGCCTCCGAGGAATTTGCTGGCTTGTCGAATATCCTGTTGTTCATGCAACTTGGCCCTCACTTCTTTGACTAAACTGATTACCTTTAGACCCTTGAAGTTGTGGTGGAGCACTAACCGCAGAGTAGGAGGATGATGTCCTAGGCGGCTTATTAGAAAACCGAGGCCTAAACTCTCCTTGGGACGATACAAACTGCCCTGTAGATCTGGCCCTCTTGAATTGCCCCCTTTTTAACTCTTGTGTCCTTCTTCTTTGCCTCTGATCCTCTAGTTTTTGTGCAAATTCTTGCATCCTCGCTATATCCATGTCTTTATTTAATGAAGCAATGGTACGGTCTCTGACCAGATACGAATCCAACCTATCCACATATCGCTGAACTCTATCTACCATAGTAGCCACTACATTAGGAGCATACTCGGCCAAGGAATTACATTGAAGGCTATACTCCCTCACGCTCATATTCCCTTGGTGGAGATTGAGAAACTGATCTGCATGGGCCTCTCGGATCTCTAATGGCGAGTAATGGTCAAGAAATGCCTCTTTGAACTCCTTCCATGTAGTTGGAGACGCATCTATACCCTTAGATTGCTTCCAAGCTTCATCCCATAATATAGCCACACCCTGCAATCTATATGTTGCCATTCAACAGCTTCTGTACCGCTTACGTGCATAACATCCAAAGTGCATTGGATCCGATTGATGAAGTTTCGTAGATCTTCATTATGATCTGACCCAGTAAACGATGGAGGGTCCAAATTAAGGAAATCCCATATTTTTGTTCTAGCTGCCCTATTTGCACCACCTGCACCTATAACTGGCCTGTGTCTTTGACCTTGGCCAGCAACTATACGAGTCAATAATTGGACCGCTTAAATCTTGCTCAGTAGCATTAATAGGAGGCTCTTGAGGTCCTGCAGCGCTCCTTAGCTCTTTTGGAGGTAGAGGAGTCGGGGAACTCTGTGATAAGGACTCATCTGGAATCTCACTTTGGTTAGGCCTAGCTCGTGATTGACTCGTCCCTTCTCCAAAATCTATCTACTTACCTGTACTTTTTCTCCTTGTGACAGGCATCATTTTCTATATATAAGCATAAATAAGTTAGGGGTTAGATATAATCCACCTATGATAATGGCTCTATGGAACGATCTAGAGAATGAAAAGAAAGTAACAACTCCTAAATGTCATGTAGCCTCATGTTTATAAATGTGGTGCACAAAACATCAATAAACAAGACTCTACATAGATACGACTTTGTAGACACCCTAAGACGACCCGCTCTGATACCACTTTTGTCACGCCCAAAGTCCCATTAAGGCCGACTAGCACCGTTGTTGACAAGGCCCGGGAGAACCAACATATAACTATGCACTTGCTATGAACATCATAAGAGGTTTCCATATTCGACATGCTTTCAAAAAAAGTAGACAATATTAACAAGCCAAAAGGAAATGCATATGACTAGGCTGTTGGAGCCACGATGTCTAAAGTACAATACTTGACCATACTTTACTTTGCATAGTCTACAAAGCCTCTAGATAAGGAACAATATCTATTAAGGGTCGGGACAGGCCCCACCTCATGACCAACCAAATAGTACAAAAATATAAGCTCTAGATACACAAAGCCCCGAAGCAACCTGGAGCTTAGTAACAACAACTGGATGTCCTGTACTTCTACTGGGGAGATTTACTAGCTCCTGTACCTGCAGCATGAAATGCAGGTCCCCCGTAAGGGACGTCAGTATGAGATAACGTGCTGAATATGTAAGGCCGGAAGTATTGTATATGAAATAAGAACTCAAATGAAATCACACACTGGTGTTTAAGGATAAAAGACCAGCTTTAGTCATACTGTGGAATCATGTACTTTATGTCCTTTTTATTACTTTACCTTTCTTTACTATATAATCTGTGCACAATATATCATGTAAATGACCAGCTGACCAGTGGTAAATCAATATCGGGATCGACCCATGCTAGGCTTTCCTTTCACCCCTGGGATACCCCCCGTAATATGGGATCGACCCATGTTAGGTGATTCTTCCACCCTTGGGATACCACCCATTAATAAGCAACTCTGAGTTATCTTTTATTTACTTTTGAGATGATTCTTTTGGTGGTCATAATATTTAGAGCTGTAGGAGATTAAACAACTATACAAGATAATACCACAATGAAAAGAGAGTTATACAATTAATGAAACATATAGGAGATTAAACAACACATGGGCTATTTAAGTAAAGGACTGGTCTATATACTTTGAGACGCCTTTTGGGGTGAGCCCAAAGGGACAAATCCGTGATGGGCTAGGCCTAAGAGCGGACAATACTTCACAGTGTTGGGCCAGGTCGTTACAGATAGTATCAGAGCCGACTCTCGACTAGTACGGTGGTGGGGCAAACCTCAGCGAGGACGCTGAGTCCCAACGGGGGGTTAGTGCAAGGACGGCGATACGTAACGCCTGGCTCACTAAGGCAAATCCCACATCGGAAGAGAGAGGGAGAGTCTTGGGCTATTTAAGTAAAGGACTGGTCTATATACTGTGAGGCGCCTTTTGGGGTGAGCCTAAAGGGACAAATCCATGATGGGCTAGGCCCAAGAGTGGACAATACTTCACAGTGTTGGGCCAGGTTGTTACATATCCTTTTCCTCCAAATACTTATCTAAAATATAGTAGGTGATAAAACTAGTATTAGCTGCTAATAAACACATCTTGGCAGTCCAATCTCATAAAAACAAACACTCGGGCAGCAAGCTTCAAACTATCAATCCACGAATATTCTTTCAACCTTTCCACCTCTAATCATATTTTTGTTTAGCACACATTGGAATATACATATTACACCCAGCCTATTTTAGTCACATAACAAGCCTACCACAGCTCACCAAGAACAACATACAACAACATTACACAACACGCAAGTAGGCAATGTAACATTACGTCCTTTCTCTACATTTCGGCGTCAACCATTCCAAATTCGTTTCAACCTCAACCAAATTGTTCTCAACTTATTTACATATAAAAACAGTCTTAAAACATTCCAAAACCAGTCCCAAGGAGGATGAAAAACATGAGACAGCAATCACCAATTATCCGCCCACAAGTTCCTACTAAGAGAAAAGCCTTACTTCATAATTTAGCTAACCAACAAGAGAAAAGCCTCTTAATAAACAAGAAAAGTATACAACAATCTTTGGAACACATGCTGTCCAAAATTCCTGCACAAGTACAACCAGCATACTATTTATGTTTTTCATGGAAATATTATGCTAAACCATAGGTATTTTTACTTACCTTAGCCCTCAAGGATCGGGTCCTCTTCAAGAACCCTAAAGGTGTGCCCTGGATGCTTTACAAAGTGAAGAGAGAGCAAGGAGAAACTTTAAAAGAAATCTGGTTTTTCGCTGTGTATGAATGACTTAAAATTGCATGTTTTTAATCCCTTTTAACGGGCCACTTTTGGCCGACTTTCTTTTGCATTTTAAGCCTTATTTTATTAAGGTGGTGATGCAGCAACTTGGCCCTTTCACTTGGGCCTTATTGGACTTCAATTGGATGGGCTTTGCTGCAAATATTTCTCTTTTACATTCACTTAGTTTGGGCCCTATTTGTTAATTTGGGTTGTGAATGTAATTTGTCCTTTTTTCTAACCATCTTGGGCTACAAATATTATCCATTTATGATGCTAAACCATGGGCCAAAATTACACCCTTAACTCAGGGTTTATTCTTTATCACACTTGAACAAATTCGATGTTGGGCCTCATCTCCGTCTACCTAGCCTATTTAAGCTAACCACGTAGGTTACTCACCTGCTAGCTTCCTAAGTCCCACAATCACCTCACTTCTTTCACTTCATTTAAGTCCACAACCTCCTCAATTTGACTTAAAACTTATATAGACTCGGTCCTCTTGAGCGTTAGACGTACATATAGCCCTCTAATCTGAAATTCAAGCACTTTTAAAAATGTGTGTTGGTTTGACCCCACCATATCATATTTCATATGCGTAGGACCAGTACATGTAAGATGTGGGGTGTCACACAAGGTAAATTTAGTAGTAGGCATGCTAAATGGGTGGAGTTTATTGAAACTTTTCCTTATGTAATTTCCTACAAACAAGGAAAGGAGAATGTGGTTACTGATGCACTCTCAAGAAGGTATGTTTTGATCACTACCTTTACTTCAAAATTGTTGGGGTTTGACCAAATTAAGTTACTATATGCTAATAATTCTGATTTTGGTAAAAACATTTATGAATGTAAGTTGGGTCCTTTTGAGAAATTTAATCTTCAAGATGAATTTCTATTTAAGGAAAATAAGTTATGTGCACCTAACTGCTCTTTGCATGAACTATTTGTTAGGGAAGCACATTTTGGAGGGCTAAGGGGACATTTTGGAGTGCCTAAAACTCTAGAAATACTTTCTGAACATTTTTATTGGCCTAGCATGAGAAAGGGTGTTTAAAAAGTGTGGTCTCATTGTCTTAATTGTAAACAAGCTAAGTCTAGAACATTGCTACATGGTCTTTATTCTCCTTTACATGTTTTTAGTTCTCCTTGGATTGATATTTCTATGGACTCCATACTAGGGCTTCCAAGGACTAAATATAGTAAGGATAGTATATTTGTGGTAGTAGACATATTTTCTAAAATGGCTCATTTTATTCCGTGTAAAAAGACTAATGACGCATCTCATGTAGCTGACTTATTTGTAAAAAAAGTGGTTAAATTGCATGGAATACCTAGAACTGTTGTTAGTGATAGGGATGCCAAGTTTTTAAGTCACTTTGGGGGAATTATTTGGGGAAAGTTAGGGACTAAATTGCTATTTTCCACATCTTTTCACCCACAAACTGATGGGCAAATAGAAGTGGTTAATAGAACTTTGGGGAATATGTTGAGGGCTATTTTGAAAGGAAAGTTGACTTCTTGGAAAGATTACTTACCTATTGTGGAATTTTCTTATAATATGACCTTTGATTCTTCTACTGGTAAGACTCCTTTTGAAGTTGTATATGGATTCAACCCCCTTACCCCTCTTGATTTACTGCCTCTGCCTACTAATGATTTTTCTAATCTTGATGGTAAAAAGAAGGCTGACATGATGAAGAAGATTCATGAACAAACAAGACTTGCAATTGAAAGGAAAAATAAGGAATTTCGATTGCGAAGGAATAAAGGAAGAAAATATATTGTGTTTAAACCTGGGGACTTCGTTTGGGTGCATATGAGAAAGGAAAGGTTTCCATACAAAAGAAAGACCAAGCTAGATCCTAGAGGAAGTGGTCCATATGAAGTCTTGAAAGGATTGGATACAATGCTTATAAACTTGATTTTCCTAGTGAGTTCCAAATTAGTGCTACTTTTAATGTTTTTGATCTTTCCCACTTTGATGCAAACTTGATTTCGAGGATGAATTCTCTTGAAGAAGAGGGGAATGGCAGCATCATATGAAGTCTACTCAATTTTAGGACAAGGATAAAAAGGATGAAACTTTAGAAGATCAAAGGAGGCCCATAACAACATCTCAAACCAAGGAGTTTAATGATAAGCTCAATGGGCTTCAGTTGCAGATCCAAAGGTGTCTTGTTGGGGAAGAAGAGCTAAAGCCCAAGGAGGATGAATTGTTTAAATGCTACAGTTATTTGGTGGCCCACATTCAAGTTCAAGAGGGAGAATTTTAGGGTTAAATTTTGTGCAAAATAAGGCCAAGAAGAGTCCAAGAATCAGCCACAACAAATGTTGCTTTTTGCTCAAGTTTGGAGAGAAAACTAGTCAAACTTTCCAAGATTGTCATGATTCTTTTCCTAGTTGTATTTTAACTTATTTACGTATTAATATATAGGTTATTAATGTTTTTCTTGTTCTATTTATGGTCTCCCTAGTACCATTTAATGCTTTTCTAGAACTACTAGGTCTATTCCTAGTTAAGGTTACATTATTTCCTTTCTAGAGTAGGATTTACCTTATAATTTTCTTTCTAGGTTTTGGATACTCCTTAGGCCTAACCTATGGAGTCTTGGACGTCCAATGACCCTATAATATATATAGGAGTCTTTTTTATTTCATAAAGGATAATTTAGATTGATATTAATAATATTTGAGAGAGTTCTTTGAACCCTTGTGACTTGTTCTTTGAGAATTTATCTTTAAACCTTTACTAATTCATAGTTTGAGGTATAAAGTAATTTCTTCTTGTGATATCTTTGATTTCTTTTTGGTGTTCTTTAGAAGGTGATTAGCTTACATACTAATTATTGTCTTAGTTACGCATAAAGCGGTCAAGATCCGAATCTACGATTTGATTCATTTTCTCAAGTAAAGGCATTAGATATCTTCCATAAATCTTTATGTTGTTACTTGGATCTTGTCAAGGCCTTAGAATATCAATTCCTTGGAAATTCTTGTATCTTTTCTTTGAATTTCCCATATCTTTAATAAGTTTTTCTCTTTCTTTTATGTTGTTGCTCCGCATTCTAGTATCCACTCCATATTAGTGTTCCTCTAACCTCGATCCTATCACTTTTGGCCGACTTCATTTTGAATTTTAAGCCTTATTTTATCAAGTGAGTCATGTACCTATTTGTCCCTTTCACTTGGGCCTTATTGGGTTCCAATTTGATGGGCCTTAACTGCCCACTTTTCTCTTTTCCCTTCACTTAGTTAGGGTCCAAATCGTTAAGTGGGTTGTCAAATGTACTTGGGCCCTATTTCTATTCATCTTAGGTTGCAAATTTTGTCCCTTTATAATGTTAAATCATGGGCTAAAATTACACCCTTAACTTTGGCCTTGTTCATTATCAGACTTGGACGGATTCGGTGTTGGGCCTCGTCTCTGTCTACCTAGCCTATTTAAGATAAGCATGTATACTCACCTGCCAGCTTCCTAAGTCACACAAGCACCTCACTTCCTTCACTTTGTTTAAGGTCATGATCTCCTCAATTTGACTTAAAAATTATATACATTCACTCGTTTTAAGCGTTAGACGTAAATATAGCCCTCCAGTCTAAAAGTTAGGAGCTTTTAAAATTAGAGCTTCTTCTATCAAATCATATCATGTTCCATATGCATAGGAATAGTACATGTAAGATATGGGGTGTTAAATCCTTCCCCCTTAGGAACATTCATCCTAGAATGTTAGCATAATTGGATAGCTTAAACAAGTCCAACCCTTCATTTAAACAAACTTTTGACAACATAATAAGCATTCAAGCACACGTACCTAGTAACACCCTAATTCTATATCTTGGACTTCCTCTTAAGCTTCAAGTAAATAAGGGTACTTAGATCTCATTGCTTCCTCTACCTCTCATGTTATCTCTTCTACTTGTTGGTTCATCCAAAGTACCTTTACTGCTGTTTATTTATTTCTTAGCTTCTTAACTTGACAATCTAGAATAGAAATAGGTACCTCTTCATACGTGAGATCTTCCATAACCTGCACATTTCAATAGGAGTGATGTGGATGGGTCACCATTTTCAAAGCATTGAGACATGAAACACCGATTGAACCATTAAAAGCTCTTGGGTAGCTCCAATTCATATGCAACCTGCCCAACACTCTTAATAATCTTATATGGCCCTATGTGATATAAGCTCAGTTTCCCTTCTTACCAAATCTCATAACCCCCTTCATCAGTGATACCTTTAAGAATACCCAATCTTCTACTGAGAATTCCAGCCCTCTCCGCCTAACATCCACATATGATTTGTGATGACTTTGGGTTGTTTCTAGCCGCTGTTGTATTGCCCTAACTTTTTCCATGGCTTGTTAGACTAGATCTAGCCCAAGCAAGGTGGTTTTACTCACTTCAAACCATCCGATTGGTAACCTATATTTCCTTCCATATAAAGCTTCTTAAGGTGCCATTTTGATAGTTGAATGGTAGCTATTATCATAGGAAAATTCAATAAGTGGTAAGTGATCCACCCAACTATCCTTGAGTCTAATGCACACGCTCGTAACATATCTTCAAGTGTTTAAATGGTGCATTCTGCTTAACCATTTGTTTGAGGGTGGAAAGTTGTACTAAATTTCACTTGTGTTCCTAAACCCCTTTGGAAAGCTTCCAAAACATTGCAGTGAATTGAGCTCCCTGATCAGATATAATGGAGATTGGGACCCCATGTAGTCTAACTATCTCTTTGAGGTATTACTTTGCATACTCTCCAGCCGTATAATCACTCTTAACAGGTAGGAAGTGTGCTGACTTTGGAGTAAAACCTCTGAAAGGAGCGAGGCAGCCCAGTAACAAAATCCATATTGATCATATGCCACATCCATGTTGGAAGCTCTATACATTGCATATAACCTCCCAGATTTTGGTGCCCTACTTTGACTTATTAGCGATTCGGACATTGAGCCACAAATTCTGCAAGGTCCTTTTTCATGCCTCCCCATCAAAACATTCCCTTAAGGTAATGATACATTTTAGTTGATCCTGGATGGATGGAATATCTTGAATGAAGGGCTTCTCCCATTATCCTCCTTCTCAGTCCACTAATATCAAGCCCACATAACCTAATTTAGCCATAAAGTACTCCATTTTGTGTAACTTCAAAGCCCTTCATCGTACCCTAACTCACCTTTTGCTTGAGTCATCATAGAATAGGATCCTTGAACTGCTTTTCTTTCATCTTCATTACCAATGAAGACTCTGCAGCATTATACACAACAAACCCTTCCTTTGGAGTTTCAAGAAGGCGAACTCCCAAATTGGCAAGTTGACGTAGATCCTTTGCCACTCTTTGACTTACGACAGTCTTGATCACCAACATTCATGATTGTCGTACTACTCAGAGCATTGGTTAACACATTTGCTTTCCCTAGATGGTATTGTATATCAACGCCATAATCCTTTATTAGCTCTAGCTATCTCCGCTACCTTATATTTAGGTTTTTCTACTTAAAGATGTATTGCGGGCTATTATGATCAGTATATATGTCAACATGAACCCCATACAAATAGTGGCGCCATATTTTCAAAGCAAACACAACCATTGCTAGCTCAAGGTCATGTGTTGGGTAGTTTTTCTCATCCGGTCATAGTTGTCTTGAGGCATAAGCAATTACCCTTCCATGTTGTGTCTGTACACACCCTAAGCTAACTCCTGAATCATCAAAATATACCGTATACCCCTCTGTGCCTTCTGGAAGCGCTAGCACAAGTAAAGAAGTTAGCTTGCTTTTCAACTCTTGGAAGCTTCTTTCACATGCATCATTCCATTGGAACTTGGTCAACTTATGTGTCAACTTAGTTAGAGGGGCATAAATAGAAGAAAAACCTTCAACAAACCTTCTGTAACAACCTGCCAACCCTAGGAGGCTTTGAACTTCCATGGGTATTGTTAGCCTTGGCCGATCTTTCACGGCCTCTATCTTTTGTGAATCCCTTATTCCTTCATCAGACATAATATGACCCAAGAATGCCACTGATTTTAACGAAAATTCACATTTAGAAAACTTGGCATACAACTACCGATCAGGAAGAACTTGTAATAATACTTGTCATAAGTGATTTGTATGGCCCTCTTCTGGTCTTGAATATATCAAAATATCATCTATAAATACTATCATGAATACATCCAAGAATGGCTTGGATACGCTGTTCATTAAATCCATAAAGACTGTTGGTGCATTTCTTAGCCCAAATGACATAACAAGAAATTCAAAGTGACCATAGAGAGTCCTGAAAGTTGTCTTTGGTATATCTTTCTCCTTCAACCTCACCTACTGGTAACCTTATCTCAAATCAATTTTTGAAAAGCATTGGGAACCCTATAACTGATCAAATAAATCATCAGTCTTAGGGATAAGACATTTGTTCTTAATTGTCACCCTATTCAATTATCTGTAGTCGATACACATTCTCAAGGTGCTATCATTTTTACATACAAATAACACTGGTGCACCCCAAGGGGACACACTCGGCCTTATAAAACCCTTCTCCAATAAGTCATTTTATTTCTCCTTTAATTCACGTAATTCTACTGGGCCATTCTATATGGAGGGATAGAGATAGGTTGAGTTCCTAGAAGTAAGTCAATACCAAAGTCTACTTCTCGTTCTAGAGGTAAACCTGGAAGATCTTTAGGAAACTGATGTTGCCTAAGTTACACATCCTTTTTAGAAGATAAACCTAACCAAGGTAGAGCAACTAGAGTATTGTATTCCCCATGATTCCCAACTCAGTATCACCAGATAACCTCTTGTGTAATGTATAGCATACATGACGGTAATTTAAGTTCACCAATCCTTTGGTCAAAGGTGAGAGGCGAATTTCACTATGCGACTTGGCCCATCTCCATAGTGTGCATTACTAACCATTACCTATAAGTCCCAGTACCACCTCCCCTTGGCCCACATAGGTTGATTATACGAGAACACATCAATCGAATCTTGTTAAATAATCTCTTTTCCTATTAGTTACTACATTGGTCTAGTCAGTAACACCAGGCGGGTTATAATGCTGGACACCATTAGAAAATATGCAAAATGAAGAGAGTTAATTAATACATGCATATACACCTTCCAAGAATTGTGAATTATCTGATTTTACTTTGTTAGTTTTTCATGGTTCCCACAACCCTAATTGTTGATTTAGCTACTCATGATTTGTGTAGATGAAGAGATTATGAATTTAGAAGACATAATCAAACACTTACACAACTGAATTAAGAACAAACAAATCCAATGTCAATGAAAACCACAAGTTTGAAGATTGAATTATATCACAAGTGTTTCAACGACTCTCTCACAATTTCCTCTCTTAGAATATTGCGTCCTCTAACCTAAACTACTCTAAACTCACATGAACTGTTTTCTCTTCTCGAAAATTAATCCTAAAAACCTATTTATAATAAGTAAAAACAAATCCTAAACAAATTAGAAAACTAGCTGGCAAACTCCACGAAAGCACTTTACGACTCATATTGTCCGATATGACTCGTGTTCGGGGTCTTGTAATCACCTGTTGGAATTTTGAACTTCTTTTCTACTACACCCCTTCATGACTCGTAAAGTGGTTAACGACCCGTAAAGGGGGTTTTGTTTGATAACTTTCCTGCAAGTCCACTTCTCTGATCTTTGGGGCATAAAAGGTGTTCTACGACTTGTACAATGATCTACGACTCATCTACATGTTCGTAGAATGAACTTCTTAAAATTGGCCCCTCACTGTAATTCCTCACGAAACACCTTTACGACTCGGAGAATGCATTATGACCCATAGAAAGTCTCGTACAACAACAAAGACCAGCAACTTCTGCAATTTTTTCCCAAATCATGGCCAACTTGTATTCATGCAAATCTAAACACAAAACCACATAAAAACTAAAGTCTCATTGAGAACACACAAAACCTGATGTTTTAAGCATCAAAAGTGTTGTATTTTGGCAGCATATCAACACCCTCAACTTAAAATTGTTGCTTGTCCTCAAGCGAGAGACTCAATCTATATAGACAATACAGTCACACACAAACCTCAACTCAATGGAATACATCATATACATCTCAGACTCAGATACCCACACCAACTCATCAGAACGGGATTAGATAATTATTTAGCAAACCAATGCAAATTGGTGCATGTGACAACACCACTATGACATGCAAGGTATTATCAATAATCCACAGTCATTGAACAAGTCTAATGCTAATAATGCAATGTAAGTGCCCTTATAGATAGAAGTCACATATTTGACACTCAATGACATCTCCACGTTTTAGCATTGGGACTATGCAAACTCACTCATCCTCACAACAGATATTCATGCATAATGACTAATACCATAAGCTTGCCCCTATACTCATGAGTCAGACCTTCAACTAATTGGACTAGGATCACTCTAGGACATTCTACGCTTGTAACATAGGCTCAGGGGACTTTGGTATGATATTTTGTAGAAATAGTGACTAAAGGCCCTCCTTGAAACTTCATTTTTCTACACTTTCGCCCTACCACCTCTGTTATTTTCACCTTACTCTCTCGTTTTCCACGTTCAAGCTTTTATGGGTTCTTTCTTTTCATTTTTTAGCTTTTTGCCTTGTTTTTACACTTCATTCTGCTTTTTAGATCTAAATTAAGGAATCTTTCATTTTTCTTGCACCCAGTATATGATTTTTCTCCTGTTTCTTTGTATTCCTAACTCACCTCCCTTATTTTTTGCTTTATCCTTATATTAACCACCCTACACTTAGGCTTTTGGCTTGTGTTAAGGTGCATACTATCCATCCTTAAAACCAGGGCCACTTTTGGTAGCCACCCTCAACTTAGGATTTTTGCCTCAGTCAAGGTACACAATGTTTCAACTTAGGATTTTTGCCTCAGTCAAGGTACACAATGTTAAAGGAAGGACCATGTTCAAATTTAGGATTTTCAACTAGATAAGGCTGGGTTAATCAAGTGTATTGAAAGAATAGGTACATGTTAGGCTCAAACATTAGGAAGAAGGGATATATCATCAATTTGGTTGATTAGTTCTAGGCTAAAGTAGACTATTTAAGAACAATAGCCTAAGATCCTTTTCCAATCCAACTAATTATACAATCTAACTTAGAGTAACTGGGCATGTTTTGAATTAGTACAAAACACATGAATTTATCAAATAAAGTGCACACTCACATGGAACTGCCAACATTATCAATGAAAGACTCTCAGATCAAGCTTCTCATCTCAATTTACCCTTACTTATCAGAACAGATATTGTCAATATCTAAACATGCATGGTTACTATCTAACTACTAATCACAATTTTGGTGGGTAGCATTTTTTCAATCAAAACACAAAAATATGTTACATGCCACACATATTATCTAAAACATCCTAAACATGTTGGTTCAACAGAAATTAAGTATCCACAGAGAAAAAGAACCTCGGAAAGAGAACCTTGGGATTAAAAATTGGGGTAGTTTTGGACCATAAGCTACTCAGACTTCACTGAGGCCCATAACTATCCATACCCCATCAAAAAAGAAGTGCACTGTCCACAATGCACAAATTTAAAACAATATAGAGCATAAGGGGTAAAAAATACATGCCTGGGCGCCTTATTGCCATTGTTCCTTGGGTTGCCTCACAGTTTCAAATTTGGGTACTCAGACTTCCTTAAATCTTCAAAACACAAATTGACACAAAACAAAAACCAAAAGGACTATAAAAAAAGAAAATAAGAAACTAGGTGGAGACCTTCCACTTCTTCTTCCACCTTGAACTTATAAATTGTACCCCTACTTTCTTTTTCAATTTTCTATTATGCTCACAGGGTGGTGGTATAAAAATAAGGGAAACAAACAATAGAGATCACATGTTGTACCAAGGCCTTTAAATAAGGAATGTAATTTTTTAATTTGTGCCCAATAAATTCATGAATATAACTATATTTTCCTCCTCCTTACATTCATATATATGCTCAGATTAGATTAATACCTCATCATCTAAACACAAAATAGAAAAATGATTGGAATGAGGTCCAATGCGTCCTAATTTATGAATTATATTATTATTTCATCCTCATGTTTACTCACACTAGAGTTTTTAAAGATAATATTATATACTTCTTCATATAACTCTTGTGTACTTTTTTCAAAGGTGACAACATCAATAATAGTATGATCAAGAAGTTTGCCCTCCAATTTTAGCCCTTCAAGTTGGCTTATAAGCATTTTTTCTTCCTCACACAATTCATAACTAGCTTATTGAGCATCAAACAAATCAACTTTTATGCTCAACTCACTGCACAAAATGTGGACATCCAAGCCAAATTGATGAACATCTGACAAAAGCACATAGTTGTCTAAGTCGAGATTTTCTAATATTTTCAAGAAGTTCACATTGTGATTCAAAAGGTTAAGAACAACCCTCTCATCCCAATACTACAATAATCCAATATTTCTTCAACATAGGATGTCCTATTAATAAGAAAAAAATAGAAAAAGAACAAAAACTAAAACAAATTAATGTGGGAAATAAGGATTAACACTTGAATTACTAATGAATTCACAAAGTCTAGACGTATACCCCGGCAACAGTGCCAAAATCTTGATGTCGCCCACGTTACACCTCCTTTTTAGAGGATAAAGCGGTCGCTGTCAAGGAGTAGAACCTAACCAAGGTTAGGGTCGAACCCATAGGCAATACGTAGACTCAAGGCAAATTCACCAACAAGCAATATGAGTTGTTAATCAACTCAATTTCCCAAAAGGGTATAAACTAACTATCATGAGAGAAAGATCAATAAAAGATAGCAACTAGAGTATTGTGTTCCCCATGATTTCTTAACTCAATATAATCGGATAATCTACTTCTTGGCTACTGTATAGCATGCAGGACGGTAATTTAAGTTCACCAAGCCTTTTGGTCAAAGGTGAGAGGCGAATTTCACTGTGCGACTTGGCCCATCTCCATAGTGTGCATTACTAACCATTACCTATAAGTCCCAGTACAACCTCCCCTTGTCTAGGTTTGGTTGATTAGATGAGAACACATTAATCGAATCCATATAATGTAATCTCTTTTCCTATTCATTACTACCTTGGTCCAGTCAGTAATACTAGGCAGGTCCTAATGTTGGCCACCATTAGAAAACATGCAAAAGGAAGAGAGTTCATTAATATATGCATATACACCTTCCAAGAATTGTGAATTATCGGACTTTACTTTGTTAGTTGTTTTTGGTTTCCACAACCCTAGTTGTGAATTTAGCTACTTATGCTTTGTGTAGATGAAGAGATTATCAACTAAGAAGACAATTAAATACTTACACAACTGCATTAAGAACAAGAAATCCAATGTCAATGAAAATCACAAGGCTGAAGATTGAATTATACCAAAAGTGTTTCAAAGACTCTCTCAGAATTTTCTCTCTTAGAATATTGTGTTCTCTAACCTTAACTACTCTAAACTCGTGTGAAGTATTCTCTCTTCTTGAAAATTAACTCTAAAATCCTATTTATAATAAGTAAAAACAAATTCTAAACAAATTCTATTAAATTAGGAAAACTGGTCGGCAAACTCCACGAAAGCACTATACGACTCGTATTGTTCTCTACGAATCGTAGTTGGGATCTCATAATCAGCTATTGAAATTTTGGACTTCTCTTCTACGACACCCCTTCACAACTCGTAAAGTGGTTAACGACTGAAAAAGGGATTTTGTCTGATAACTTTCCTGGAAGTCCACTTCTCTGATCCTCAGGGCACGAAAAGGTCTTCTACGACTCTTACAATGATCCACGACTTATCTGCGCATTCGTAGAATTAACTTTTGATACTTGTCCCTTCATTGGAATTCATCATGATTTACCTTTATAACTCGTAGAATGCTCTACGACCCATAGAAGGTCTCATACAACTGCAAAAACCAGCAACTTCTGGAATTTTTCCCCAAATCATGGCCAAAATGTATTCCTGCAAATCTAAACACAAAAACACATAAAAACAACTAAAGTCGCATTGAGAACACACAAAAACTGTTGTATTTTGGCCGCACATCAGAAACACAACAACAAATTCATTTACTATTGGAACAGATTGAAAAGTTGGTGATTCCACCTTCATATCCGTCACTCTAACTAGATGACATATATATCCCTTGGATATCATCTTTCTTGCCTTGAAATAAGAGATAAACTTACTCTTTGGTGCCTCAATATTGCCTTCCCATTCAAGAACTGCCTCATTTGGAAAGTGGAAGTACACTCTCTTAGTTTGGCAATCCACGGTGGCATATCAAGAAGCTAACCAATCCATACCAATTATAACATTAAATTCCACTATTTCTAGCTCAATAAGGTTAACCAATATTTCATGGTCACAAAAGTTACTACACAGTTATAATAGATCTACCCTTCTAGCTATAATAGATTCACCGGTTGGTGTAGTAGACACTTCAAATGGTTGGTTCAATAATTTAGGTATTCTCTTAAGCTTCAGAGTAACTAGTGGAGTGATGTATAATAGAGTAGAACCAAGGCTAATCAATGCATATACATTATGTGAAAAGATGGATAATGTACCTGTAACCACATCGGGTGAAGATTCTATAATTTGCGGACTCCCTAGAGCATAAGTGCGATTCTGGACACAACTAGACCTAGCTGCCCCTCTAACACCTCTACCACGACGTGTAGGTTCTTGTTGGCCCCTACCTAATGGAGGAACTGATGATGATGATGCAACAGCTGACTCAGTAGGTTGTGCTATATTACCCATGCATCTTCTCGAGCAATCTCTTATCATATGTCCTGGCATACCACACCAATAATAAGCATCTTCCCCAACACGTCATGTACTTAAATGACTTCTTCCACATTGTTTGCAAGGCTGCGTAGGAGGCATTTGTTGGCTTTCAAAATATCCTGTTATTCGTGCACCTTGGCCTTCACTTCTTTGACCAAACTGATTACTTTTAGACCCTTGAAGTTGTGGTGGAGCACTAGTTTCAGAGTAGGAGGATGATGGCCTAGGCGACTTATTAGAAAACTGAGGGCTAAACTCACCTCGGGATGGCATAAACTGCCTTGTAGATTTGGCCCGCTTGCACTGCCCCCTTTCTAACTCTTGTGTCCTTCTTCTTTTCCCTTGATCCTTCAGTTTTTGTGAAAAATCTTGCATCCTCGCTATATCCATGTCTTTATTCAATAAAGCAATTGTGCAGTCTCTGACCAGATACAACTCCAATCTATCCATATGTTGATGAACTCTATCTATGATAGTAGCAACTACATTAGGAGCATACTTGGATAGGGAATTAAATTGAAGGCTATACTCCCTCATGCTCATATTCCCTTGGTGGGGATTTAGAAACTGATCTGCACGGGCTTCTCGGATCTCTAATGGCAAGTAATGGTTAAGAAATGCCTCTTTGAACTCCTTCCAGGTAATTGAAGGTACATCTGTACCCTTAGATTGCTTCCAAGCTTCATACCATAGTATAGCCACACCCTTCAATCTATACGTTGCCAACTCAACAGCTTCTGTACCACTTACGTGCATAACATCCAAAGTGTGTTGGATCTGATCGATGAAGTCTAGTGGATCTTCATTGAGATCTGGCCTGAGAGGGTCTAGATTAAGAAAATCTTGTATCCTCATTCTAGCTTCCCCTACCTGTACCACCTATATTAGTAACTGGGCCTTCTTGTCTTTGACCTTGGCCAGCAACTATACGAGCCAATAGTTGGACCACATTTCTTAGATCCTGCACGGTGGCACCGGTAGGTGGTTCTGGAGGAATTTCACTACTTTCTGGTTCATCAGGAGCCAAAGAAGTTAGAGATGTTTGTGATAGAGACTCATCTTGAGACTCATTTCATTGTCTCACCCGATTGGGTACACCAACTACCACTTCTACTTCCTTCCCTTTGCCTTTGCTTTTCGTTGTTTTTGGCATACATGTTGTACAAAACAATTTAGAGGTTAGACACAATCCACCTACAACACTTGGCTCTATGGCACGATCTAAAGAATGAAAAGAAAGTGGCAACTGCTAAATGCCACGTAGCCTCCTACTTATAAATGTGGTGCACTACACATCTTTAAACAAGACTCTATATAGACACGACTTGTAGACTCCCTAGAACGACCCGCTCTAATACCACTTTTGTCACGCCCAAAGTCCCATTAAGGCGGACTAGTACCCGTTGCCAACAAAACGCTGGAGAACCTGCATAAAACCATGCACTTGCTATGAACATTGCAAGGGGGGTTCCCATATTCAATATGCTTTCAGGAAAGTAGATAGTAATAACAAACCAAAAATAAATGCATATGACTAGGCCATTGGAGCCACAATGTCTAAAGTACGAGACATGCCCACACTTTACCTTACATAGTCTACAAAGCCTCTCGATAGGGAACATTATCTGATAAGGGTAGGGATAGGCCCCGCCTCATAATTAACTATAAAATACAAAAATATAAGCTTTATACACACAAAGGCCGAATCAACCTGGACTTTAGTGATAGCGCTTGGATATCTTGTACTCCTACTGGAGAGATCTACTAGCTCCTATACCTGCAGCATGAAATGTCGGTTCCCTATAAGGGACATCAGTATGGGATAATGTACTAAATATGTAACGCAAGAAGTACTATATATGAAATAAGAACTCAAATGAAATCATGCATTAGTATAAGGATAAGAAACCACCTTTTAGTCAAATTGTGGAGTCATGTACTTTATGTCCTTTTTGTTACTTTACCTTTCTTTACTCTATAATCTGTGCATAGTATATGATATAAATGACCAGCTGATCAGTGGTAAATCAATGTTGTGATCAAACCACACTAGGCTTTCCTTTTACCCTTGGGATACCCCCCCTCCCGTAATATGGGATCGACCAATGCTAGGTCATTCTTCCACCCCTGGGATACCACCCATCAATAAGAAACTTCATGTTATCTCTTTTATATACTTTTGAGATGATTATTTTGGTGGTCATAACATTTGAGCATTAGGACTATAGGTATAACATATGACATGTAAACAATCATGCAAGGACAATACCACACTAAAAAGAGTAGGTTACACAACTAAGGAAATACGTAGGAGATGAAACAACACATAGACTTTATTTAGCAAAAAGAGGAACTCATGTATCTTGGTATCCAAAGTACGTATGAAGATTTGACAATGGCTATGCATGGGAGCATAGAAACATGTTAAAGAGTGGAGACATGGTTATTAGTTATGTCGGATTTGTTAGAGCCTCTATGTGCCAAGGGAGAATCTAGATTTCATGCCAAATATTAGAAAATCGAGTAGCCTTACATACCTCATTATTACCTCGAAGTAACCACCTTTTCCCCCAAATATTTATCTACAATAAAGTACGTGATAAAGCTAGTTTAAACACGTCTTGGCAGTCCAATTTTATAAAAAAAATAACACTCAGGCAACAAGCTTGTAATTATCAACCCAAGAGTATTCTTTCAACCTTTCCTCTTCTAATCGTATTCTCTAATACACATTCTCATATACATGTCATATCCAGCTTGTTTTAGTTCCATAACAGGCTTACAACAGCTCATAAAGTACAACACGTAACAACTCTACACAACACACAAGTACGCAACATAACATTACGTCCTCTCGCTACACTTCCACGTCAACAATCCCAAACCTATTCCAACTTCAACCAAACTATCCCCAACATATTTATACATACAAACAGTCAGTCCCAAAGTAGATGAAGGACGTGAAACAATAATTTCCATTTATCAGCCCACAATTTCCTGCTAAGAGAACAATTAAGATAGCATACAAGAACTCATTTTTTAGGAAAACAAAAATGGTGTAGCAACCTTGTTACATCATTACTGAACTAAACCTTGTTAAAAAACATCAACCTCCTTTCATAATCCATCCAAACAAGAAAAGAAAATCCTTTAATAAACAAGAAAAGTATACAACAATTTTTAGAACACATGCTGTCCAAAATTCCAACACAAGTATAACCAGCTTATTTCTCTTGTTTTTCATGGAAAAATCACACTAAATACACAAGTATCTCTACTTACTAAACCTTCAAGGTTAAGGGCTTCTTTAGGAACCCTAGTAAGGTTATGAGGGCTACTTTGTATGAGTTGAAAGAGAGAAAAGGAACTTAGAGAATCAAAATTTTGCCCAAGTTTAAATGACTTAAAGGAGCTACTTTTAATCCCTTTTAAAGGACGCTCTTGGCCGACTATCTTTTGTATTTTAAGCCTCATTTTATCAAGTGTGTAATTTACCCATCTTCCCCTTTAACTTTGGCCTTATTGGGTTCCAATTTGACGGGCCTTGGCTGCCCACTTTTCTCTTTTCCCTTCACTTAGTTTGGGCCGTAAATGTCAAGTGGGTTATAAATGTACTTGGGCCCTTTTTCTATTCATCTTGGGCTAAAAATATTGTCCCTTTATAATGCTATAACATGGGATAAAATTACACCCTTAACTTGGGCCTTATTCATTATCGGACTTGGATAGATTCAGTACTTGGATAGGTTCAGTGTTGTCCTCGTCTCCATCTACCTAGACTATTTAAGCAAGCACGTAGGTGACTCACCTGCTAGCTGCCTAAGTCCCACAAGTACCTCACTTCTTTCACTTTAAGGCCGCGATCTCCTCAATGTGACTTTATATACACTCACTCATCTTAAGTATTAGACATAAATATAGCCTTCTAGTCTAAAAGTTAGGCACTTTTAAAGTTGGTGCTCCTTCTACCAAATCATATCACATTCCATATGCATAGGACTAGTACACGTAAGATGTGGGGTGTTGCACTTAATGCCATCATCAGATAATACCTCATGACCAAGAAAAGCTACTTCACCCAACCAAAACCCACATTTACTGAACTTGGCATATAATTGTTTCTCTCTCAAAGTCTGAAGAACCAACTTGAAATGATCCATATGCTCCCGCTCATCTCAGGAGTAAATCAAAATATCATCAATGAAGACAACCACAAAACTATTAAATAATGGTTTGAGCACTCGATTCATAAGCTCCATAAACACAGCTGGAAAATTAGTCAAACCAAATGACATCACCACAAATTCAAAATGTCCATATCTAGTTCGAAAATCCATTTTGGGAATGTCACATTCCCTGACCCTAAATTGATAATAACCGAAACGGAGGTCAATCTTTGAGAAATGGGTAGCTCCTTGAAGTTGATCAAATAAGTCGTTGATCCTTGGTAATAAATATTTATTCTTGATGGTTACTTTATTCAAGTGCCTACAGCCAATTCACATCCGAAGAGACCCATCTTTCTTTCTCATGAATAACACTGGAGCACCCCATGGCGATATACATGGTCTAATAAAGCCTTTCTTCAGTAGATCCTTCAACTATAGGCAGCTAGTTCAGCTTTGTCTTCTGAAGTCACCCCATAATAGTCAACACTTTAGAGAGTTAATCAATGAAGTCTCGAGCATCCTGATTAGCTTTTGACCCATAAAACTCTGGAGGATTCATCCGGGTAAAATCTCTCATTTTAGTAGCCATACTGGGAGCATGAGAAGGAGGATTGGTCTGCCTAGCTTGGTTGGTCACCACTTGGGCAAGCATCGCAAAGGCAGTCTAGAATTCATCTTGAGTAACCGGCTCCCCCATGGGCTCTTGAGGGACTTGGTCCTCATTAATTGGGGCCTGCCTTGGTAGAGGGGCTCTTCTTGGAGGCATCTTCTGTAAGGAATCAAGGATATCATCAAAGTTAGGAAGTCTTAAGACGTGGTTCATAGCATGGCAGAAGACATGAAGAAGTGAGACAATTCCTAAAATGCCATCATACCTCCCACTCATAGGTATGTTGCTTCACACCCATTGATAGGACTCTAATCGACGCAACATAGACTCCGAGGATTATTTATAAACCTAGTGCTCTGATACCAATCTCGTCATGACCTAGGCCTATGGCCTAGGTGTGACATGGAGAATAGAACCTGAGAGTCTCCAAACAAGCCTCTTAGCATCCATATACGTCATCAGTTTGGAAGCGCATGATAAAGCATTAAACACATAGTTCTCAAGGATGGAAAAGTATGACTCACACTCCGGAGATGTCATAGGGGTAGGGTTTTACATGAATTCACATAGCACATAAGAACTAAGGGGCGGGTAAGTATGACTCATATTATGGGGATAGAAAGGACTAAGGACCTTTCACATTTCCATAACTTGTCATGAGCATAACATCATATCATCAACATCAAGATATAGCCATAACCATAGCCTCCATAAGCAAAGAGTATAACACATCACAAGTCCGTACAAAAGTTTACATGTTTTCTAACAATGCTTCTAAGTCATAGATTAGAACGGGGGCCAAGACATGTCCAGGCTCACACTCAAAGTAAAAACATAAGGGAAATAACATAATAGGTAGATAGAAGGTGGCTTGTTCTTGGATGATAGTAGTAACCTATGAAATTATAGAAATGACCCAGAGGGTCATTATAATATTGAAGATTCCACCATTGTTGATTGAAGAGAACTTAAAAAAGAAAATACGAGGTCTTTGATTTTTAAGAATTTAGTTGGGAATTGAAGGCCAAAAAGTATTGAGGTTTGTAAAATACATGAAAGAAAACTTAAATCTCAATTTTTTGTGAAATTCCAAGCCAAAAATTTTAAGTGTTTAATTTTGGATCTTCATCTTATTCATAGTGTTCTTGGGAATATGAAAATATTCAAGAAGAAAAATCTTCCAATAGAAGGGTGTCGATCCAAAAAGTGCAAGAATAGAAGGAGTAATTGTGTTTGTATAAGGGGAATTTACCAAACTGGGCAAGTACAAGGACAATAAAATACAAGGGGGCCATAAGAAGATAAAATTTGGGGTCTTCAAAGCGGCAAAAGTGCAAGTTGTCTAAGTCGTGCCAACAAGATCCATTCAGTGATGTGGCAAAAGGTGCCTGAGCCTACCTAACTCTGTGCAATTATTGTAACTTTAGGCGGTTAAAATAGGACCATTTGGTGGTTCGCTGAAGAGGTTCGGCGGTCAAGTTGATAGTTCATGAGCTGAACTTCAATTTTGACTTTTGAAATATTGGATTCGGAGTTCCAAGCCTCAGCCAATCTCAGGTTCTAACTTCTTAGTTTCTTTTCTTTTGATTCTCATATTTTTCAAGATTCCTAAGTTAATTTTCAATTTTCAACTTGTAATTGATCTACTTGTTGATTATTAGTTGTAGAATCCTCTTCTTTGTTAGTGCCATCTTCTTTTGTACTTTTATTTGTTTTATTTCATAGTTAACTTCTTGATTCAAGTCCATTTGCTGTAATTGAGTCGTTCGTTCTTCTGTAAACAAGAATCCACGCCTTCCATGAACACTTTGTGAACCACCTAATAAGCAATCTTCAACCTTAGCCGAGCCGATTTGGGGGGCAATCAAAGGTGTGTAAACACAAGTGATTGCAAGATTATTTCACTAATGCTAATGTTGTTTGTTGTCTTTGTTGAGTGTTGTTTTTAATAAGTACCATAGCATGTTGGAATAAAGCTCCACCATCCAGCAGAGGAGTCACTTTGGATGCTATAATGGAAGTGATTATCAATATGAGTCAGAAAATGGAAGTCATGGAGGGTTAAGTGTCCAATATTCTAGTATGTTGGCTATGGATGGTAGAATGATTAATGTAGAGGGTCAAATTAACTCTATGAATGCCACTCCACAAACTATCTATCGAGCTTCAACAAGTGGTCCTAACCGTCCTTCTTCTCCTACTACGATTCCCCCAACCATCCATAAAGCATTCAATCCAACACAAGTGAACCCCAATCCCAATACCCATAATAACATACCACCACAAAACCAAACTCCTCAAGATGTTCCACCAAACCCATATAGACCTTACCAAGCACCATTAAACAAAAATCCTTCCAAGCACCCCAAGCCTGACATTAACCAATTCAAGTCGAGGAAGTGAGGGATGAAGAGTACTAAGAAGGGAATGAAGGTGAAGGTGAAGAGGCACTGTGGAATGATTTCCAAAGGAATGTGCCAATAGGAAAAATGAGTTATAGAGGTCGAGAAGGTAGATTTGGTCCTATTCCATATGGAAGAAGACCTTATGTGAATCAACCACAAGAATTCCGAGAAGAGCAAGGTAAGCAACTCTCTGAATTTCAAAGAGGTTATCATAACATTGATTAAGTTTGAAATGGAGCTTGAGATGTAAGAATCAACTCTACAAAGACTAGTCTCCTAACTTTTAATGGAGAATGTAATCCCGATGCTTATCTTGAGTGTGAGTCACTTTGTGAGAGGATCTTTCAAGTCAATGATTTGATCGAAGAGTTGTTTTGATATTGCTTAATTTGGAGGGTATGCAATTACATGGTGGGAAGATATGAAGAAATACCATGTAGTCCTTTAAGGAGGAATTGAAGGTCCTTATGAGAGTCAAATATGTAACAAAAAGGTATCAACAAGAGTTGCTTGTCAAATTGCACAATTTAAGGAAAGGAAACATGAGTGTAGCGGCCTATTACGATGAGTTCCAAAAGTTGATCAAAGTACAATGGGAATAAAGAGCATGCTATCATCCACTTCAACATAGGATTGAACAAAGAGATCTCTTTTAAGATCACAATTCACAAGTTCGCCAGTTTGAATGACATCTTTGAAACAACTTATAGGGTAAAGAGGGAACTCAAGGAGGAAAAGTTGTCCAAGTACAAAGTTATGTATCTTCTAATTCTTGGAGTAAGAACAAGGAAAAAGCTCAAACATCCTCAGGATGGAAGAAAGGCAAGGATCTTAAGAAGACGTATGAGAAGAAAGCCACTGAAGGAAATACTCTAAAATATCCACCAAGATAAGGAGGTAACAAAGAACATATCAAGTATCCTAAAGGCATTCAATGTCACAAATGCAAAGGATGGGGTCATATGATGCAGGAATGTCCTAATCGGTTAAATGTCCTAGTCCAAGGAGGAATGTTGTTCCTTGGTAAAGAGGTGAATCAAGAAGAAGGTTGTGAAGATGAACCCCAAGATGACAATAATTTTGATGATGATGTTGAGAAAAATGATCCATGTGAAGGGTGAGATAAAGCCATTTCTAATTGGTTTAAGAGGAAGAATCTAACTGGAGATGCTTGGCCACAAGAAGGAGAGATCACTATGCCAATGTATGTGGTGAGGCGAGTCATGATTAATAAGGCCATGGATGATCCGAGTTAAAGAGGAAATCTCTTCCATTCCAAGTGCCTCATCAAAGGTAATAATCTTCCTTGATCACTGATAGTGGAAGTTGTGCCAGTGTTGCTAACACCACATTAGTGGAATTCTTTAAACTCCTTACCACTAAGCATGCCATGCCTTACAAACTTCATTGCTTGAGTGAGTATGGAGAATTGAGAGTGCAAATATAAGTGTTGATCGAATTTTAAATTAGGAAGTACCTAGATGAGATCTTATGTGATGTGGTCCCAATGCAAGCTTATCATGTGCTATTCTAGAGACCTTGGCGATATGATCATGCAAGAAAACATGATGGTAAATCCAACAAGTATTCACTTATGTTGGATTGTCATAAGTATGTCCTTCATCCTATGTCACCCTCTAAAGTCAATGAAGTGTATCAAAAGATGAGTAAATTGAGGGAGAAAAAGAAGAGTGAAGAGGAACATCTGAAATTGAGGATGAAGAGGTAGAGGAAAAAAGGAGTAAGAGGAAACAATAAGGTGATGTTTGTTAGGTATAAGGATATAAGAGAGGATGCTGAAGCCAAAAGATTATTGATCCTTATCACACATAGGGATCATGTGCTACATACTAACCAATCTCTTCCTTCTCTTCCCCATTCTATTTATTTTCTTTTGTAGGAATATGAGGATGTCTTCCCAAAGGATCTTCCTAGTGGACTACCTCCATTTAGAGGTATTAAGCTTCAAATTGACTTTGTACTGGGATCTCAATTGCCTAACAAACCATCTTACCAAACCAATCTGGAGGACACCAAAGAGCTTTAAAGGCAAGTTGAGGAACTCCCCAACAAAGGTTATGTGAGAGAAAGTATGAGTCCATGTGTCATTCCGGTTATCTTGGTTCCAAAGAAGGATGGAACGTGGCACATGTGTGTAGATTGTTTAGTCCTCAACAAAATCATGGTAAAGTATCATCATCCTATACCAAGGTTAGATGATATGCTTGATGACCTCAATGGTTCTTGTGTGTTTTCAAAGATTGATTTTAGGAGTGGTTATCATCGAATCCCAGATGCACCCCAGTGATGAATGGAAAACTGCATTCAAGACCAAGTTTGGTCTATATGAATGGTTGGTGATGCCTTTTGGTCTCACTAATGCTCCTAGTACTTTTATATGACTCATGAACCATGTGATGAAACCCTTCATAGGGAAGTTTTTTATTGTTTACTTGGATGATTTTTTGGTCCACAACAAAGATATGAATGAACATGTAGAGCATTTGAGATGTGTTTTTAATGTTCTTAGAAAGGAACAATTTTATGTTAATCTTGAGAAGCCTTCATTTTATGTGGATAATGTTGTTTTCTCAGGCTTTGTTGTTAGTACAAGGAGTGTTGAGCTTGATGAATCTAGGATAGACACTATTAAGAATTCACCGACTCCAAAATCCATAAGTGATGTCCGAAGCTTTCATGGATTAGCTAGTTGTTATAGGTGATTTGTCAAAGGATTTAGTACCATTTCCGCTCCCTTAATCGAGGTAATCCAAAAGGATAAGCCTTTCAAGTGGGGTAAGGAGCAAGCAAAGGCCTTTGAGACCTTGAAATCCACGCTTAGTTCTGCTCTATTGTTGCAATTGCCAAATATTGAGAAATTTGTGAAGTGGAATGTCATGCTAGTAAAGTAAGCATTGGAGCCGTCTTAATGCAAGATGAAAAACCTATTGCTTATTTAAGTTAAAATCTAAAAGGTACCATATTGAATTATTCCACTTATTATCTTGAATTGTATTCTTTGATTAGGGCATTGGGAAATTGGCAACATTACTTGTGGCCTAAAGAATTTGTTATTCGAACCGATCATGAGTCCCTAAAACATATTCAACGGCAAGGTAAATTAAACAAGAGGCACGCCAAATGGATTGATATCCTTAAAACTTTTCCTTATGTAATCCAATACAAAAGGGGGAAGGAAAATGTTGTGGTCGATGCCTTGTCGTGAAATCATGTGTTGATATGTACTTTGTCTTCTAAATTGCTTGGTTTTGATTGTTCGAAGGCATTGTATCCAAAGGGCCCTATATTTGCTCCAATCTATGAAGATTGTGAGGAATGTGAAAGGGAAAGATGGCTTAGGGATAGATCTTCAACTCCTTATTCCAAGTTTGATGGTTTATTGTTCAAATGCAAGAGACTATGTGAGCCCATGAGCTCTTGGAGAGAACTATTTTTGAGGGAGGCACACAATGGAGGATCGATGGGACACTTTGGTGTGGACAAAACTAAGGTTATTTTGGAGGGGCGATTCTGTTGGCCCGTGATGCATAGAGACATTGTGTGAATTTGTAGCCAATGTATTGAGTGCCAACATATAAAGTCACTCCTCCTTCCCCAAGGGTTGTACACTCCACTTTCCATAACTCAAATACCTTGGTTGATATTTCTATGGATTTTGTTTTGCGTTTGCTGAGGACTAAAATTGGTAGAGATAACATTTTTGTAGTTGTTGATCGATTTTCAAATATGGCTTAATTCATTTCATGTCATAAATGTGATGATGCACCTCATATTGCATCTTTTTTCATTGAAAATGTTGTCAAACTGGAAGGAATTAATCAAACCATTGTAAGTGATATGCATCCTAAGTTTCTTAGCCACTTTTGGAAAGAATTGTGGGGTAGACTTGGTACAAAATTGTTGTGTTCAGCTTCTTGTCACACAGAAACCGATGGAAAACCAGAGTTGTGAATAGGACTTTGAGTTCTATGTTTCGTGCCATGGTAAATAGAATGTTGGCATCTTGAGAGGAGCATTTGCCACTAGTCGAATTTTCTTACAATCGTGTTATTCATAGGACTATTGGTATGTTTCTGTTTGAGGTTGTATATGGCTTTAATCCCCTAACTGTCACGCCCTAAGTCCAATTAAGGAGGACTGGCACCTGTTGCCGACAAGGCTCGGGAGAACCAACATATAACTATGCACCTGCTATGAACATTTAAGAGGTTCCCATATTCAATATGCTATCAAAAGAAAGTAAACTATATAAACAAGCCAAAAGTAAATGCACAAGACTAGGCCGTTGGAGCCACAATGTCTATAGTATGCTACTTGACCACACTTTAATTTACATAGTCTACAAAGCGTCTAGGTAAGGAGCAATATCCATATGGGTCGGGACAGCCCCCCCCCCCCCCCCCCCCCATGACCAATTATACAATACAAAATACAAGTTCTAAACACATAAGCCCCGAAGCAACCTGGAGCTTAGTAATAGCAGCTGGAAAGTCCTGTGCTCTTACTGGGGAGATCTAGTAACTCCTGTACCTGCAACATGAAATGCAGGTTCCTCGTAAGGGACGTCAGTATGAGATAATGTACTGAATATGTAAAGCAGGGAATACTGTATATGAGACAGAACTCAAATGAAATAACATACTGGTGTGTAAGGATAAAAGACCACCTTTATTCATACTGTGGAATCATGTGTTTTATGTCTTTTTATTACTTTACCTTTCTTTACTTTATAATCTGTGTACAATATATCATGTAAATGACCAACTGATCAGTGGTAAATTAATATCGGGATCGACCCATGCTAGGCTTTCCTTTTACCGCTGGGATAACCCCCGTAATATGGGATCGACCCATGCTAGGTGATTCTTCCACCCCTGGGATACCACCCATTAATAAGCAACTTTGAGTTATCTTTTATTTACTTTCCAGATGATTCTTTTGGTGGTCACAACCTTTAGAACTGTAGGAATATGGACATGTGACATATAAGTAACCATACAAGATAATACCACAATGAAAAGAGAGATGCACAGCTGATGAACCGTATAGGAGATTAAACGACACATGGACTTTGTTTGGTAAAAAGGAACTCATGTGTGTTTGTTATCCAAGTACGTATACAGGTTTGAAAATGGCTATGTAAGGGTGGCTATGTAAGGGTACATATGAACATGGTAAAGAGTGGAGACACAATTATTAGTGATGTCGTAGTTGGTAAGTGCCCCCTATGCACCAAGGACGGACATTGATTTCATGCCAAGTAATAGGAAATCAAGTAGCCTTACATACCTCGTGGTACTATGTCGTTATTACCTCGGAGTAGTATCCTTTTCCTCCAAACACTTATCTACAATATAGTAGGTGATAAAACTAGTATTAGCAGCTAATAAACACATCTTGGTAATCCAATTTCATCCAAAAATAATATCCGGACAGCAAGCTCGGAATTAGCAACCAAAGAATATTCTTTCAACATTTCCGCTCCTAATCTTATTTTCTAATACATGATATACGTGTATTATCCAGCGTTTTTCAGTCCCATAACAGTGTTACAACAACTCATAAAGTACAACGTACAACAGTTCTACACAACACGCAAGTAGGTAACGTAACATTACATCCTTTCGCTACATTTAGGTGTCAACAATTCCAAATCTGTTTCAACCTCAACCAAATTATCCTCAACATATTTACACACAAATGCAGTCCTAAAACAGTACAAAACCAGTCCCCCAAATGGATGGAAAACATGAGACAACCATTCCCAATATTTAGTCCACAAATTCCTACTAAGGGCGCAATTTAGGTATATATAAGAACTCCTTTTCGCGGAAGATACAAATGGTGCAGCAGCCTTCTTACACAACTACAGAACCAAACCTTGTTAAAAACATACATATTACTTCATAATCCATCCAACCAACAATAGAAAATCCTCTTAATTAACAAGAAAAGTGGACAACAATCTTTGGAACACATGCTGTCCCAAATTCCTGCACAAGTACAACCAGCATACTCTTCATGTTTTTTATGGAAAAATTTCACCAAACCATAGGTATTTTCACTTACCTTCGCCCTCAAGGATTAGGTTCTCTTCAAGAACCGTAGAGGTGAGCCTTGGCTGCTTTACAAAGTGAAGAAAGAGCAAGGAGAAACTTTGAGACAAATCTGATTTTTGGCCTTACGAAAATGACTAAATGTTGCTGGATTTTCTCCCTTTTACAAGGCCACTTTTGGCTGACATTGTTTTGGATTTTCAGCCTTAATTTATTAAGGTTATGATGCAGCAACTTGGCCTTTTTACTTGGGCCTTATTGGGCTTCAATTGGATGGGCTGTGTTGCAAATATTTCTCACTTAAACCCACTTAATTTGGGCCCTATTTGTGAATTGGGTTGTGAATGTAATTTGGCCCTTTTCCTATTCATCTTGGGATGAAAATGTTGTCCTTTTATGAGGCTAAACCATGGGCCCAAATGACATCCTTAACTCGGGGTTTATTCTTTATCAGACTTGAACAAATTCGGTGTTAGGCCTTGTCTCCGTTTACCTAGCCTATTTAAGCTAAGCACGTAGGTGACTCACCTGCTAGCTTCCTAAGTCTCACAAGCACCTCACTTATTTCACTTCATTTAAGGTCACAGTCTCCTTAACTTGACTTAAGAATTATATACACCCAGCCATCTTAAGCGTTAGACGTACATATACCCCTTTAATCTAAAATTCACATACTTTTAAAATGTGTGCGGATTTGACCCCGCCATAACATGTTTCATCTGCGTTGGACTAGTACATGTAATATGTGGGTTGTTACATCCTCCCCCCATAGGAACATTCGTCCCCGAATGTAAGCATTGAATAGGTTAAACAAGTTTGAATAAATAAGGGTATCTTGGACTTCCTCTTTAGCCTCAAATAAATAAGGGTATTTTAGACCTCATTGCTTCCTCAGCCTCTCACGTTATCTCTTCTACATGCTGGTTCCTCCAAAGCACTTTTACTGAAAGTATTTCTTTATTCCTTATCTTTATAATTTGACGATCTAGGATAGTATTAGGTACCTCTTCATAGGTGAGATCTTCCATAACCTGCATATCTTAAATAGGAGTAATACGAGATGGGTCACCTGTGAATCTTCGAAGCATTGAGACATGAAAAACTGGATGAACCATTGAAAGCTCCTGGGGTAGCTCTAATTCATACGCGTCCTGTCCAAACCTTTTAATAATCTTGTATGGCCATATGTAACGTGGGCTTAGTTTTCCTTTCTTACCAAATCTCATAACACTTTTCATTGGGGACACCTTTAAAAACACCCAATCTCCTACTGAGAATTCCAGTCCTCTTCTTCTAGTATCTACATATGATTTATGACGACTCTGGGCTGTTTCTAGTCATTGTCGTATTACCTTGACTTTTTCCATGGCTTGTTAGACTAGATCTGGACCAAGCAAGGTGGTTTCACCTACTTCAAACCATCCTATTGGTGATCTACACTTCCTTCCATACAAAGCTTCGTACGGTGCCATCTTGATGCTTGAATGGTAGCTATTATTATAGGCAAATTCAATAAGTGGCAAATGGTCCACCCAACTACCTTTTAAGTCCAATGCACAAGCCCGCAACATATCTTCAAGTGTTTGAATGGTGCGCTCTGCTTGACCATCTGTTGCAGGTGGAAAGCTGTGCTTAAGTTCACATGTGACCCTAAGCTCCTTTGGAAGGATTTCCAAAACTTTGCGGTGAATTGAGCTCCCCGATCAGATATAATGGATATTGGGATCCCATGTAGCCTAACTATCTCTTTGAGTTATAGCTTTGCATACTCTTCAGCTGTATAATCACTCCTAACCGGTAAGAAGTGTGCTGACTTTGTGAGTCTATCAACTATCTCCCATATGGAGTCAAACTTCTGAATTGAGCGAGGCAACCCAGTAACAAAATCCATATTAATCATATCCCACTTCCACGTTAGAAGCTCTATACATTGCATATAACCTCCCGGCTTTTGGTGCTCTACCTTAACTTGTTAGCAATTCGGACAGTGAGCCACACATTCTACAAGGTCCTTTTTCATGCCTTCCCACCAAAACATTCCCTTCAGGTCATGATAAATCATAGTTGATCCTGGATGGATAGAATATCTTGAATGATGGGCTTCTTCCATTATCCTCCTTCTTAATCCATTTATATTAGGAACACATAATCTATTTTGACAATAAAGTACTCCATTTTGGGTAAGTTCAAAGCCCTTCATCGTGCCTTGACTATCCTTCTCCTTAAGTTGTCGTAGAACAAGATCTTTGAATTGTTTTTCTCTTACCTCTGTTACCAATGAAGACTCCGCAGTATTATGCACAACAACCCCTTCTTTTGGAGTTTCAATGAGGTGAACTCCCAAATTGGCTAGTTGACATAGATCCTTAGCCACTCCTTGACGTACCACAGACTGCTCACCAATATTCATAATTGCCTTACGACTCAGAGCATCGGCTACCACATTTTCTTTCCCTGGATGGTATAGTATATCAACATCATATTCCTTTATTAGCTCCAGCCACCTTCGCTGCCTTAAATTTAGGTCTTTTTGTTTAAAGATGTATTGTAGGCTCTTATGATCATTATATGTCAACATGAACTCCATACAAATAATGGCGCCATATTTTCAAGGCAAACACAACAGCTGTTAGTACACACCCTAAGCCAACCCCTGAAGCATCACAATACACCGCATACCCCTCTGTGCCTTCTAGAAGCACTAGTACAGGTGCAGAAGTTAGCCTGCTTTTCAACTCTTGAAAGCTCCTTTCACATGCATCATTCCATTGAAATTTGGTCGCCTTATGTGTCAACTTTGATAGAGGTGCGGAAATAGAAGAAAAACCTTTAACAAATCTTCTATAATAACCTGCTAACCCTAAGAAGCTTCGGACTTCTGTGGGTGTTGTTGGCCTGGGCCAATCTTTCACCGCCTCTATCTTTTGTGAATCAACCCTTATTCCTTCATCAGATACAATATGACCCAAGAATGCCACTGATTTCAACCAAAATTCACATTTGGAAAACTTGGCATACAATTGCCGATCACGAAGAATTTGTAATACTTGCCGTAGGTGATTTGTATGGTCCTCTTCTGATCTTGAATACACCAAAATGTCATCTATAAATTCTATCACAAATACATCCAAGAATGGCTTGAATAACCTGTTCATTAAGTCTATAAAAACTGCTGGTGCATTGGTCAGCCCAAATGACATAACAAGAAATTCAAAGTGACCATAACGTGTCCTAAAGGGTGTCTTGGGTATATCTTTCTCCTTCACCCTCACTTGGTGATAACCTAACCTCAAATCAATTTTTGAAAAGCATTTGGCACCCTTTAACTGATAAAACAAATCGTCAATCCTGGGGAGGGGGTATTTGTTTTTAATTGTCACCCTATTCAATTGTCGGTACACAATACACATTCTCAAGGTGCCATCCTTTTTACGTACAAATAACACTGGTGCACCCCAAGGGGACATACTAGGTCTTATAAAACCCTTCTCTAGCAAATCTTTTAATTGCTCCTTTAATTCACGTAATTCTGCCGGCGCCATTCTATAGAGGATAGAAATAGGCTGAGTGCCTGGAAGTAAGTCAATGCCAAAATCTATTTCTCATTCTGGAGGTAACCTTGGAAGCTCTTCAGGAAACACATCAACAAATTCATTCACTACGGGAACAGATTGAAGAGTTGGTGATTTTGCTTGCATCTCCCTTACTCTGACTAGATGACATATATATCCCTTTGACATCATCTTCCTTGCTTTAAAATAGGAAATAAACTTACCCTTTGGTGCCCCAACATTACCTTCCCATTCAAGGACCGCCTCATTTGGAAAGTGGAAATACACTCTCTTAGTTCGGCAATCCACAGTAGCATAGCAAGAAGCTAACCAAGCCATACCCATTATAACATCAAATTCCACCATATCTAACTCAACAAGGTCTGCCAATGTGTCACGATCACAAACAGTTACTACATAGTCATAATAGACCCTTCTAGCTATAATAGATTCACTGGTTGGTGTAGACACTTCAAATGGCTCGTTCAATAATTAGGTGTTCTTTTAAGCTTTCCAGCCACGAGTGGAGTGATATATGATAATGTAGAACCATGGTCAATTAATGCATACACATTATGTGAAAAGATGGACAATGTACCTGTGACCACATCGGGTGAAACTTCTAAATTCTGCCGACTCCCCAGAGCATAAGTGCGATTCTGGGCTCCGCTGGAGCGAGCTGCCCCTATACCACCTCAACCACGACCTGCAGGCGTTTGCTGACCCCTATCGAATGGAGGAACTGACGATGATGAAGCAATAGCTGACCCAGTAGGTTGTGCTATATCACCCATACGTCTTTTTGGGCAGTCTCTCATCATATGCCCTGGTTACACCACATTAATAGCAAACATCTGTCCCAACACGACATGTACCTAAATGACTCCTCCCACATTGTTTGCAAGGCTGCCTAGGAGGGATTTGCTGGCTGGCTGAATACCCTGTTGTTCGTGCACCTTGGCCCTCACTTCTTTGACTGAACTGATTACCTTTAGACCCTTGAAGTTGTGGTGGAGCACCGACTACAGAGTAGGAGGATGATGGTCTAGGTGGTTTATTAGGAAATCGGGGCCTAAACTTACCTTGGGAAGGTACAAACTGCCCTGTAAATCTAGCCCTCTTGGACTTCCCTCTTTCTAACTCTTGTTTCCTTCTTCTTTGCCTCTAATCCTCTAGTTTTTGTGCAGATGCTTGCATCCTCGCTATATCCATGTCTTTATTCAAAGAAGTAATGATGCAGTCTCTGACCAGATATGAATCCAACCTATCCACATATCGATGAACTCTATCTACCATAATAGCAACTACATTAGGAGCATACCTGGCCAAGGAGTTAAACTGGAGACTATACTCCCTCACGCTCATACCCCCTTGGTAGAGATTCAGAAACTGATCTGCCCGGGCCTCTCGGATCTCGTATGGCAAGTAATGGTCAAGAAATGCCTCTTTGAACTCCTTCCAGGTAGTTGGAGGTGCATCTATACCCTTAGATTGCTTCCAAGCTTCATACCACAATATAGCCACACCCTTCAATCTATATGCTGTCAGTTCCACAGCTTCTGTGCCACTTATATGCATAACATCTAAAGTGCATTGGATCTGATCGATGAAGTCTTGTGGATCTTCATTAGGATCTGACCCGGTAAAGGATGGAAGGCCCAAATTAAGGAAGTCACGTATCCTCGTGCTAGCTGCCCTATTCACACCACCTGCACCTATAATTCGGCCTTCTTGTCTTTGGCTTTGGCCAGCGACTATCCGAGTCAATAATTGGACAGCATTTCTCAGATCCTGCACGGTAGCATCGATAGGTGGTTCTTGGGGAGTTTCACTACTTCCTGGCTCATCAGGAGCTGGAGGAGTTGGAGATGTTTGTGATAGAGACTCATCTTGGGCCTCATATCGTCGTCTCACCCGACTGGGTGCACCAACTACCACTTCCACTTCCTTCCCTTTGCCTTTACTTTTCCTTGTTTCAGGCATACTTGTTGTATAAAACAATTTAAAGGTTAGAAACAATCAACCTACAACACTTGACTCTATGGCATGATCTAAAGAATGAAAAGAAAGTGACAACTCCTAAATGCCACGTAGCCTCCTACTTATAAATGTGGTGCACAACACATCCATAAACAAGACGCTACATAGACACGGCTTTGTAGACTCTCTAGGACGACCCGCTCTGATACCACTTCTGTCACGCCCTAAGTCCCATTAAGGCGGACTGGCACCCGTTGCTGACAAGGCTCGGGAGAACCAACATATAACTATGCACCTGCTATGAATATTTAAGAGGTTCCCATATTCAATATGCTGTCAAAAGAAAGTAAACTATATAAACAAGCCAAAAGTAAATGCATAAGACTAGGCCGTTTGAGCCACGATGTCTATAGTATGCTACTTGACCACACTTTAATTTACATAGTCTACAAAGCCTCTAGGTAAGGAGAAATATTCATATGGGTCGGGACAGGCCCCGCCTCAGGACCAATTATACAATACAAAATACAAGTTCTAAATACATAAGCCCCAAAGCAACCTGGAGATTAGTAATAGCAGCTGGAAAGTCCTGTGCTCTTACTGGGAAGATCTAGTAACTCCTGTACCTGCAGCATGAAATGCAGGTCCCCTGTAAGGGACGTCAGTATGAGATAATGTACTGAGTATGTAAGGCAGGAAATACTGTATATGAGATAGAACTCAAATGAAATAACACACTGGTGTGTAAGGATAAAAGACCACCTTTAGTCATACTGTGGAATCATGTGCTTTATGTCTTTTTATTACTTTACCTTTCTTTACTGTATAATCTGTGTACAATATATCATGTGAATGACCAGCTGATCAGTGGTAAATCAATATCGGGATCGACCCATGCTAGGCTTTCCTTTCACCCCTGGGATACCCCCCGTAATGTGGGATCGACCCATGCTAGGTGATTCTTCCACCCCTGGGATACCACCCATTAATAAGAAACTTTGAGTTATCTTTTATTTACTTTCTAGATGATTGTGGTCATAACCTTTAGAACTGTAGGAATATGGACATGTGACATATAAGTAACCATACAAGATAATACCACAATGAAAAGAGTGATACACAACTAATGAACCGTATAGGAGATTAAACAACACATGGACTTTGTTTGGTAAAAAGGAACTCATGTGTATTTGTTATCCAAGTACGTATACAAGTTTGACAGTGGTATGTGTGGGTACATATGAACATGGTAAAGAGTGAGGACACAATTATTAGTGATGTCGTAGTTGTTAAGTGCCCTCTATGTACCAAGGACGGACATCGATTTCATGCCAAGTAATAGGAAATCAAGTAGCCTTACATACCTCGCTGTACTATGTCATTATTACCTCGGAGTAGTATCCTTTTCCTCCAAACACTTATCTACAATATAGTAGGTGATAGAACTAGTATTAGTAGCTAATAAACACATCTTGGTAATCCAATTTCACCCAAAAATAATATCCGGGCAGCAAGCTCGGAATTAGCAACCAAAGAGTATTCTTTCAACATTTCTGCTCCTAATCGTATTTTCTAATACATGTTCTCATATACGTGTCTTATCCAGCTTGTTTCAGTCCCATAACAATGTTACAACAGCTCATAAAGTACAACATACAACAATTCTACACAACACGCAAGTAGGCAACGTAACATTACATCCTTTCGCTACATTTTGGCGTCAACAATTCCAAATCTGTTTCAACCTCAATTAAGCTGTCCTCAACATATTTACACTCAAATACAGTCCTGAAACAGTACAAAAACAGTCCTCCAAGTTGATGGAAAACATGAGACAACCATTCCTAATATTTAGTCCACAAATTCCTACTAAAGGCGCAATTTAGGTATCATATAAGAACTCATTTTCGCGGAAGATAAAAATGGTGCAGCAGCCTTCTTACACAACTACAGAACCAAACCTTGTTAAAAACATACATATTACTTCATAATCCATCCAACCAACAAGAAAAAATCCTCTTAATTAACAACAAAAGTGGACAACAAATCTTTGGAACACATGCTGTCCCAAATTCCTACACAAGTACAACCAGCATACTCTTCATGTTTTTCATGGAAAAATTTCACCAAACCATAGGTATTTTTACTTACCTTAGCCCTCAAGGATTAGGTTCTCTTCAAGAACCCTAGAGGTGAGCCTTGGCTGCTTTACAAAGTGAAGAAAGAGCAAGGAGAAACTTTGAGACAAATCTGATTTTTGGCCTTAAGAATATGACTAAAGGTTGCTGGATTTGCTCCCTTTTATAAGGCCAGTTTTGGCCGACTTTCTTTTGGATTTCCAGCCTTAATTTATTAAGGTTATGATGCATCAACTTGGCCTTTTCACTTGGGCCTTATTGGGCTTCAATTGGATGGGCTTTGTTGCAAATATTTCTCACTTAAACCCACTTAATTTGAGCCCTATTTGTGAATTGGGTTGTGAATTTAATTTGGCCCTTTTCCGATTCATCTTGGGCTGAAAATGTTGTTGTCCTTTTATGATGCTAAACCATAGGCCCAAATGACATCCTTAACTCGGGGTTAATTCTTTATCGGACTTGAACAAATTCAGTGTTGGGCCTTGTCTCCGTTTACCTAGCCTATTTAAGATAAGCACGTAGGTGACTCACCTGCTAGCTTCCTAAGTCTCACAAGCACCTCACTTATTTCACTTCATTTAAGGTCACAATCTCCTTAACTTGACTTAAGAATTATATACACTCGGCCATCTTAAGCGTTAGACGTACATATACCCCTTTAATCTAAAATTCACGCACTTTAAAAATGTGTGCGGATTTGACCCCGCCATAACATGTTTCATCTGCGTTGGACTAGTGCAAGTAAGATGTGGGGTGTTACACTAACCCTCTTGGACTTAACTCCTTTTTCCCAAGATGTTGTTTTATGCGTAGATGGAAACAAAAGGACTGAAGCTATGAAGAAGATCCATGAGAAAGTTCGACATCACCTTGAAAGGAAGAATTAATACATGGCAAAGAAACAACGCTCAGAAAAGGGTTGTGTTTGAATCAGGTGATTATATATGGCTGCATTTTTGCAAAGAGAAGTTTCCCAATCAAATGAAAGCTCTGTTGATGCCAAGAGGTGATGGTTAATTTCAATTATTGAGAGGCTCAATGATGATGCTTACAAGGTTGACCTTTCCGCAAAATATCAAGTCCACAACACTTTCAATGTGTGTGATTTGTCCCCATTTCCAACTCTTGAGGATGAGGAGGAACCACTGAATTTGAGGACAAATTCTTTTTAAGAAGGAGAGAATGATGCAAGCCGGATCGCATCAAGGTCATTCATTACGAGCCAAGCTCGAGAACTTCAAAGGGTGCAAGGGCTATTCATGAAGTTGGAGGTACTTGAGCGTTTGTTGGAGCAAAAGAAGCATTTTATATGTTGAAGATATCTTGGAAAGGTGAAGACAAATTAGGGGAGACACTATCCTCTTTGGCGACAAAGAATGCAATCAGCTCGAGTTCAGTGATGGCATATTAGACTACCAAATTTCGAGAATGTTTAAGCTTTAGGAGCTGTTAAGATTGTTGATGAGGTTCCAATTTGGAAATCCACCGAATGAAGAAGGCGACGGTCATTTTGACCACTGTTTTGTCAATTTCGGCTACTTTTGGGCAATTTTTCTAATAATACACCTAAGACTATAAATAGCTCATAGTTGCTTATTTCAAGGTAGACTTATTTGAATATGAGTGTTGAGAGCTTGGTATAAGCTTTGATTGAACCTTGTTTAAAAATAGAGGTTGCTTGGAAATTCAATTACCTTGAGGTCTTCATAAGAGTTTAGCGCTTGATTTGGATTGATCAATTGAGGAATTTAGGTTTAATATACCTTTAGGTATCTTTTGATTTCTTTTATTGTGTTAATCTATCTATTTTTACTTTATTGTCTTTCGATTCTGTATTTTGTATTGCATCATCTACCACTATAATTCTTACCACACTTTCCACACCTAAGAAACTTTGGTCCACCATTACAACCTTGAGCTTTAGGGTTGGGCACCCTATTTTTGGTGAACTTGGTTTCGAGCATTTGTTGATCCTTGGCCTTGAAATTTACGGCCTTGTTGAAAATGACCACCTTCACCACCTCTACCACCTTGAAATCTACCATCATAACGAGCCCTATTGGACTCCCCACTCTCCTCTTTCTAAGCTTTTCTCCTTCAAGTTGCTCGACATATGTCATGAGCCTAGAAAATTCCACATCCCAACATGTATAGCGGTACGACATTCTTCATTAACCAAGTCGGATTTTCCAGATATAAAATTGTTCATCGTTGCCCTAGATTCAGAAACCAAGTAAGGAGCATACTTTGAGAGCTTGTTAAATTTGAGGGAATACTCCCTCACACTCACGGAGCCTTGCTCGAGATTTATATACTCCATCATGTTTGCCTCCCTTAGTTTAATCGGGAAGAAATGGTTGAAGAAGGCAACTTTGAATTATTCTCAAGGAATAGGCTCGTTATTTTCCCTCTCCATCTTCCATTGGGTAATCCATATTCTAGCAAGGCCTTTAAATTGGTAGGCCGCAAGTTCGACCTTCTCCTTCGAGATTATCCGCATAATAGCAAGAACTTGGTACACTTCATCGATAAATTCTTGAAGATATTCCTCCACCTTAAAGCCATGAAACTCCATAGGTTTATTCTAGTGAAGTCTCTCACCCTTGAGGCCGGAGTAGGAGGATGAGGAGCTTGGGCCCCTTTGTTCACTTGGTTGGTTATGGCCCGTTCTATAAATGTAATCACATTTTAGTACTCAACATGAGTGAGCCCTACTTCTTCTTAAGGTGCTTGTGGGGCCGAAGTGGCAAAATCACCCTCGAGGGTAGAAGCTCTTTGTGCCATTCTTCTTGGTGGCATGATCTAGGAGTGAAAAAATGCAACCATTAGAGATGGGAAATCATTAATCAAGTTCTAAAGAATGACATAGATTACGAAAAAGTGATTCATTTCCTAAATGCCTCATAGCCTCCAATTCATAGTTGTGGCATGCTTCACAACCATGAACAAGACTCTACTCGATGCAATGACTTGGATTTTCAAGGATCAGTTACAAACCTAGTGCTCTAATACCAAGCTTGTGGTGACCCAAGGCCTAGGTGCAACACAACAATTAGGGAACCCAAAGGTAATCAAGCCTCATAGCATACATAAGCACATCCGTGGTTGCAGAAACGTAAATCAAGCTTTCACAATTCTAATCAAGGGGAATCATGGCTTCAAACTCAAGCTATAGAAATAAAAAGGGAATATGAATTTCTATCATCCAATCACAAACAAAGACTAAGGAGAGGGTTAGTGGGACTCAAACTATAGGGAAATAGGGAATTAGAAAGGTCATCATAACCCATCAACATTCGTCAAGTACATACAAGGGATAAGGACTAAATGAAATCTCCCTAAATAAATAAGCGACATAAGAATCAAAACTTTAGATTATCCAACAACACCTCTAAACATGAGTGAAACGAGGACCAAGACAACTCCGAGGCTCATCCTCAAAAGTAAATATCTAAAAGTAGACAAGTCGTAACATAAGTATGAAAGAAAGTGGTTGTTTTTCCCGAAACAGATGACTCACCAATAGAAATCTTCTAACCAACATACTAGCCACGTAGAGGTGGATGAATAGGAGGTTTGGTCCCAACATGGTTAGATCATGTAGGTAAAAAAAGTATGTGCTGATACTTAAAATGTTCTAAGTCTGCCGTGTGTAATGCAACAAGAAAGCATAATCCATAATTAAACAAGATTCATAATCATATACAATGGATATAAGCTCAATATATCATAGATGATCAATGCTTAAGCCAGAACATGCATGAAGATAGGCTAAATCTCATAACAAAGCATACATATGTGAGAGGAGATCATTACCGAGGTATAAGACCATGAGAGCTACCACATGGAATCCCGATATGTACTCCACATCAAAAAAGGTGTGGTTTACTTTACCATGGTAAACCATACCCTCACCTTACGACATAACCTTTTTAGGGGGTGTTACAAAATATCCTTATCATAAGAAATTGACTTTCGGTAAGTATTATAAGAGATTTCCTTACCTTATGGCATTGCCTATTGAGTAGGTATTATAAGATTTCCTTACCTTACGGGATCAACCTTTCGGTAGGTATTACAAGATGTCCTTACCTTATGGTGTCGCCTTTTCTTTAGGTATCAGAAAATATATTATGGTGGCCCATATTTAAGGGATCAATAGAGATCCACCAAGGTCCTCTCAGTGCTAAGTCAACATCCCACTAAATACTTAATTCATAGTCATACTCATCAAAACAAGCATAACTTTGTATTATCATAGGAGCAGCACATAAAATCCATAACATTATAGCATCTTAGAAGGGCTTCCTATCTTTCATCTCTTTCATAACATTCTCATGAACTCTTAGCATGCTTATTAGCCCTTAAATATACACAACATTCATAACTTGCACTTCTTGCAATAAGCATTTGTTAGCATAAAAAGCTTGGCATATAACTTTAGTTAAAACATGGTGGGTATATGTCTATGAGCTTTAAATAAAGAAATTCAAGAGTATTAGACATAGATGAAGTAAAACATGATTATTTAGGAACCATCCAAATCAACTTGCCATCATCATAATAAAACCCTTAGCTTGGGTATCATGAAATCCATTTTACAATCTATAATCTTTCATAACTTTTCAAGATATCATAATATACATAGCTTTAATGTCATAAAACAAATCACAATGTCAGGTCATGCATTAATAGACCAATAACCAACAATTTCCAACACAAATCATGCATTGAAGAAGTAATAGAAGATACCCATAAAGAAATAATCCTTGAAATCAAGAAATTTAATGAAAATAGTTTTTGGACTACATGGTGGAAGACCCCATGGATGGAAGAGCCACATACCTTAAAATCTTAGAAATTGGCGAAGGAGACTTGAGGGATTCACCTTGGTTCTTGAACTTTAATGGAGGCTCTTGAGAATCTGGGAATTGATTGAGAAATTTTGGAGTGATTTTGGGTGAGTTTAAGAGTGAATTAGGGCTAATATGATTTAAATTTGGAAGAATTCCAGTCTATAAGGGTGTTGGGTTATGTCCCAATTACCCTCACTTGAAATAGAAAATTTTAAAAAAAATTTACACATGAAGGGAAAAGAGGCGCATCGCCCCCTTGGTCCCGCACCAGGCAATTTTATGGCAAGTTCAATTTCCCCTGCTTTTGTCTAGGAATAAGTTTAAGGAGATTTTATACTATCCTAGACCCAATCCACAACGTAGATTTGCTACATACTTTCATGTTAAGGCAAACCAACCGATTTTTTTATATGGTTGACCTAAAAATTGATGGCAACCCTTTTCCTACACACTATTGCATCCTAAAAAGAATAGAAAGTTGGATTTGCTAAAACACACACAGATTTTATGATATTCAAGAAACAAGCCATAAGGACATTCCAAGTCGCATGGGAGGTGTTACATCACCGGGGCATTAGTGTGGCCAAAAGACAGCACCACAAATTCAAAGTGACTATATCCAGTCCAAAAAGCCATTTTAGGAAAATATTACTCTCCCTCATTCTCAGTTGGTGATATCCAAACCTCAAATCAATCTTGGAAAAGTGCTCACCTCCTTGTAATTGATCAAACATGTCATCTATTCTTGTGAGTGGATACTTATTCTTAATGGTGACTTTATTGATCTTTTAATAACCCTTGCGCATATGGAGTGACCTATCCTTCTTCCTCACAAACAAAATCAGAGCACCCCGTGGAGACCTACTAGGCCTAATGAAACCCCTTTCCAATGAATCCCTCAATTGTTGTTTTAGCTCCTTCAATTTTGGGGCAGCCAATCTATAAGGAGGAATGGAGATAGGTTGAGTGCCGAGTCAGAAGTATATGCCAAAAAATTATCTCTTTCGGGAGGAACACCGAGTAACTCATTTGGAAAGACATCGGGGAACTTATTGACAATGGGAACCAACTCAAAAGAGGAACTATGGAAGTGACATCTCTGACCCTCATTAGATGATATAAGTACCCCTTAGAGATCGCTTTTTGGGCTTTAAGGAATGAAACAAACTGACCTCTACATGAAGAATTTCTAACCTCCCACTCAATGATGGATTCATTTGAGAATTGGAACTTGATTCTACAAGTGCAATAATCTATTGAGGTATAAGAATTGTGCAACCAATCCATCCAAGTATAATGTCAAAGTCAACCATGGAGATTTCTACTAAGTCATAAGGGACAACTTTATGCAAGATTGTAATGGGACAATCTCTATAGATATTTCGTGCAACAATATACTCTCCTACGGGGTACATTCTTCAAAAGACTCATTAAGGATTTTGGGACATGCATGGATTCTATTTGCAAGAACAGGAGTCACTATTATGATCAAAGCCTAGGGCCCATCCATAACACAGTGAATGAGATCCCCGAAAGAACCTCAAACTAACCCTTAGCATTCAAGCAAGAATTCAAGGTAAAGTAATGAGAAATACTTAAGCAGTATCATATACATAACAATAGTCATAGCATAAGATAGATCATGAAGTACATACATATGTCCAAAACATCCCTTTAAACCATAACATAAGATGGGGGCGCTGATAGACTCTGGCTCACCCTGAACAATAAAGAAAGATTGTCTATAAATACAAATATAAAGCATGAAAGATAAGGTAGTGCATTCTGTCCTCGAAGCTGGAGGACTCACCCAATTAGGATCATGGTAATATCTAGATCTAGCCATGAGGATGTACAATAGGAACACTTGCTCTTGCATTATGATACAATGAAGGCATAGAGTATATATTAGTACTTTAGAATGTACTAAGTATGTGAGCATGCAATGTAAAATGAACATGATATAAACCTACATTTAAATGTTAGATGACAAAGGCGCGCGCACGCGCATACACATAAGCATACATACATACATACATACATACATGCATATATATATATATATATATATATAGAGAGAGAGAGAGAGAGAGAGAGAGAAGATAAGTATATATAGAAGAGAATACCATATCAAGATGCCTTAAATCATGATGCATGAATGCCATAATACAAAATCATCAGTGGGTATGGGACCTCAATCGACATGTAAGACCATGTGAGCTGCTACATGAAATCTTGGGGTTGCCTCTATACCGGAGAAGGAGTATCCCACTTGCAAAGGTTAGGCTATACCCCACATAGTGGGTGGTTCTCACGATATATAATCCATGTTGGTAAATCTGATCCTATAGTGGCATGTAGTTATGAGAAAGATAGGCTTTATATACGAACCCCTTGGGTTGAGGCCACACATCCACTCTCATTCTGTGCTAAGCCTTCATCCCATAGGAATAAATATGCACATACATGTTTATAAGAGGATCATAAGTCATTTCAAATCATAATCATGCACACTTGGGCTTAAAAGACAAATCATACTTCAATTCATGATTACGTGCATAAGAATAGCTCATTCATACTTGTGCATGCTGGTGTATACACACCCGTAAGTACTTAAGCCACATAATAGACATCTTTGTGATCACATTTATGTCATAACTATTCTAGTCTTGAAATCATAATCATATTCATAATTGATGATCAAATCCATAGTAAAACTTTATGAAAAGTCATGTTCATAAATGATCATGTCAAGTGGAATGAAGGAACAACATGGGTACTTGAGATTCATACATAAAACATGAAATTAAGATAGAATCATGCATAAACCATGAAGAAATCAACATTTGGATCATAATTGAGACTACACATGCATGAAATCAAGCTTAAAGGAGACATGCAAGTTCAAATCTCGTGAAAATCATATAAATCAATGAAATAAGAAGAAATTCATGCTTCTATTATCATTTGAGAGTAACTGTAACATACTTTTAGAAAATAAAAACAAAACCATGAAACTTATAGTTGGATCATACAATGAAAATCCACGGAATAGAGTTGGACTTTGATAAGTCCATATTTCTTACTCATTTTGGGCCTAGATTACAAGGAAACATATGTGAGTGCTATGACAGAAAATGGAATTAAAAGTGCACAAATGGACAAGACTTGGTGAAATCTTTAACAGTGATCAAAAGTGCAAAAAAGCGGTGAAAATGGTCTCATTGACATTCTCTGTGATCTGCCAAATACACATGGGGATCGCCTATCTATGCAGCAACCAAGGTTCTAAGTCTAGTCAAGAAGGCGGTCAGATGCGATATCGCAAAGCATACTCGGAGATCCACTAAAATGCACAAGTGATCGCCTAAAGTTGTAGCACCCAAAGCCCCAAGACATTGACAGAAAGGCGATGTGAAGGATGTTTTGGTGCATCGCATATTTGATAGGCGGAAAAAAGGGTTGTTTCCTAATGTTGTAGTGGAGGAAGCCTTATAAAGATGTACAGAAAAGCGATCAAGTCCACATTCGGCGCATCACCAGAGTGTTCGATGATGGTCGACCTTGACCATCGAACGACAGTTCACAGCACAAACTTTAACACATTTGCATGAAGTATATAAGAAATTTTATAAAGTACATTGTACATCATTTGTTCATTCTATATTAGAACAATTAGTCTGTAGTAGTAGTACATAGATATTCCCTCTTAGAGTACAAGGGAAGTTAGGGTTTTGAAGCTTTTAGGCATCAAATTGCAGAAGATTGTCTTGTGATAATCAAATGATTAGTACTCAATCTTGTTACCCATGTATTCTATTTCTATATATGGCATTCAAATTTAATTTCTAGCATGTGTGGCTAAAACCCCCATGTTGGGTGTGTGCTAATGATATGGTCTTTGATTTATTTATTGGATCTGTGGTATCTTGACTTATCTGTAGCTGATTTGGCTGAGTTTATATCTGTTCCTGAGTTTAATGTATAAATTTCAAGGTTGCAAACTTGGGGTTTTGTTTTAGATCTCTGATTATTACTTTAGCCGAAACTATTAGAGTGTGGAATGGATATATTGGCGGAAACCTCTTAGGGTTTCAATTGAAGTCCATAGTCATGGATTCAATGGCCTAAGGCACTAGGGGTTTTGCTAAGACTTCTTAGGCCAAGTGTGTCCATAGCGGTCCGCGTGTGATTTCTTAGTTGATTCATACGAAACACTGATATGTCATAGGTGGTTTGGATTACAAGCAACCTACCTATTAACTGAATATCGACTCGGTAGTCAAGTGACTAGACCCATTTAGTAGATTGATTCCCATATTTGCACATCCCCAACATATTCCCTCAATAATCGTTAATTAGAACTTGTTTAGCTGACTCTAATTTTGATTATTGCAATACCCCAGATCCTACAATTACTTGGTCCAACAAGTCACTTCCGCCTTGAACAATGATTCCCTATGGGATCGACCCCAACCTCCAAAGTTGGGTTATTATGCTAATGATGACCGCCTCTTCTGCCTTTGAGTAGTCGGGTTGAGCGACATAAAAAATGGTGCCATTGCCGGGGAATCGGCGTGCTCATATAGGAAGCATTTGTCGAGCTTTGTTCTTGTAGTTAGAATTGTTTTTATTGTTTTCTTGTTGCTTTTGCTATTGAAAAACACGTGTGAAAATGGAGGACGATGAAAGCGTCCATGGGGAGAATGTTGGAGACATGAACAATATGCAGGATGTTAATTGGGATTAGGTTAGAAGCACCAGTGCTATCTATCACGCCCTAAGCCCCATTAAGGCAGACTGGCACCCGTTGCCGACAAGGCTCGGGAGAACTAACATATAACTATACACCTGCTATGAACATTTAAGAGGTTTCCATACTCAATATGCTATCAAAAGAAAGTAAACTGTACTAACAAACTAAAAGTAAATGCATAAGACTAGGCCGTTGGAGCCACGATGTCTATAATACACTATTTGACCACACTTTAATTTACATTGTCTACAAAGCCTCTAGGTAAGGAACAATATCCATATGGGTCGGGACAGGCCACGCCTCATGACCAACTATACAATACAAAATACAAGCCCGAAGCAACCTGGAGCATAGTAATAGCAGCTGAAAGTCCTGTACTCTTACTGGGGAGATCTAGTAACTTCTGTACCTGCAGCATGAAATGCAGGTCCCCCATAAGGGACGTCAGTACGAGATAATGTACTGAATATGTAAGGCAGGAAATACTATACATGAAATAAGAACTCATATGAAATCACATGCTGGTATGTAAGGATGAAAAGACCACCTTTAGTCATACTGTGGAATCATGTACTTTATGTCTTTTTTATTACTATATCTTTCTTTATTGTATAATCTGTGCACAATATATCATGTAAATGACCAGCTGATCAGTGGTAAATCTGTAATGGGATCGACCCTGGCTAGGTGATTCCTTCACCCCTCGGGCTACCACCTGTAAATGAGATCGACCCTGGCTAGGTGATTCTTCCACCCCTCGGGTTACCACCCATTTATAAGCAACTATAAGTTATCTTTTATTTACTTTGAGATGGTTCTTTTGGTGGTCATAACCTATATAACTATAGAAATATAGACATGTGACATATGAACAACCATACAAGATAATACCACAATGAAAAGAGAGATACACAACTAATGGATCGTATCGAAGATTAAACAACACATAGACTTTGTTTGGTAGGAAGGGACTCATGTATATTTGGTATTCAAGTACATACGCAAAATTGACAATGGCTATGTATCGGTACATATGAACATGGTAAAGAGTGGAGACACGGTTAGCAGCTATGTCGGAGTTTGTATGTGCCTTTATGTGCTAAGGAAGATTATAGATTTCATGCCAAGTAATAGGAAGTCAAGTAGCTTTACATACCTCGCTGTACTATGTCGTTATTACCTCGGAGTAGTATCCTTTTCCTCCAAACACTTATCTACAATATATTAGGTGATAAAACTAGTGTTAGAAGCTAATAAGCACATCTTAGTAATCCAATTTCAGCAAAAAATAATATCCGGGCAGCAAGCTCGGAATTAGCAACCAAAGAGTATTCTTTCAACATTTCCGCTCCTAATCGTATTTTCTGATACACATTCCCATATACATGTCATATCCAGCTATTTTTGGTCCCATAATAGCATTACAACAACTCATACAGTACAGCATACAACAATTCTACACAACACGCGAGTAGACAACGCAACATTGCATCCTTCCGCTACACTTCGACGTCAACCATTCCCAATCCGTTTCAACCTCAACCAAACTATCCTCAGCATATTTACACACAATTACAGTCCTAAAATAGTCCAAAAACAGTCCCTAAGTAGATGGAAAACATGAGATAACAATTCCCAAAAACAGTCCACGAATTGTTACTAATGAGCGGAAATAAGACATCATTTAAGAACTTATTTTTGCGGAAGATAAAAGTGGTCCAGCAGCCTTCTTACATCATTACAGACCCAAGACGTTTTAAAAACATACATATTACTTCATAACTCAGCCAACCAACAAGATAAAAGTCTCTTATTTAACAAGAAAAGTGAACCACAATATTTGGAACACATGTTGTCCCAAAATTCCTGCACAATACAACCAACATACTCTTCATGTCTTCCATGGAAATATTACACCAAACCATGGGTATTTTTACTTACCTTAACCCTCAAGGATTAGGTTCTCTTCAAGAACCCTAGAAGTGTGTCTTGGCTGCTTTAGAAAATGAGGAGAGAGCAAGAAGAAACTTAGAGAGAAATCTGAAATTTTGGCTTGAGAAAATGACTAAAAGTTGCTGCTTGTTGCTCCCTTTTATAGGCCGCTTTTGGCCGACTTTCTTTTGGGGTTTTAGCCTTATTTTATTAAGGTTATGGGGCAGCATCTTGGCCTTTTCATTTGGGCCTTATTGGGCTTCAAATGGGATGGGCTTTGTTGCAAACATGTCTCCCCTAAGCCCACTTAGTTTCGGCCCTAGTTTTGAATTGGATTGTAATTGTAATTTGGCCCTTTTCCTATCCATATTGGGCTGCAAATGTTGTCCTTTTATCATGCTAAACCATGGGCCCAAATGACATCCTTAACTCGGGGTTTATTCTTTATCGGACTTGAACAAATTCGGTATTGGGCCTTGTCTCCGTTTACCGAGCTTATTTAAGCTAAGCACGTAAGTGACTCACCTACAAGCTTCCTAAGTCCCACAAGAACCTCAATTATTTTACTTCATTTAAGGTCGCACTCTCCTTAACTTGACTTAAAAATTATATACGCTCGGTCATCTTAAGCGTTAGACGTACATATAGCCCTTTAATCTAAAATTCATGTATTTTTAAAAATATGTGCGGATTTGACCTTGTCATATCATGTTTCATCTGCGTTGGACTAGTACATGTAAGATGTGGGGTGCTACACTATCCAACTACCCCCATTCACTGGAGAGTTAATTTTCATGTAACAATCACTATGTTGCAACTCCCCCAACTGAAAGGATTGTTCGGAGGGCTCGACCATGATGATCCTCACAAGCACTTAAGAACTTTGTTGATGTATGTCTCCTATTCAATTTCAGGGTAGTGAGTAATGAAGCCAATAACTAACGCTATTTCCTTTCTTCATCACTGGTGAGGCATTGAGGTGGCTAGCGGAGCTACCTCATGATTCTATTACTTCATGGGAGGAGCTGCAAAATGCATTTCTTAAAAGATTTTTCTCTCCCTTGAAGATGATAAAATTGAGGAGTATTGAGAACTTCAAGCAACTAGAAGGTGAGTCGTTGCATGAAATATGGCTCTTGTTGTTGAAGCTCTTGCTTTAGGGCCATGGAGTTAAGGATCATATGCCCTTGCAATACTTTTACGTGAGTCTTGATGCTGCAAACAAAGGAGTAGCTGATCAATTAGTGAGAGGAGGCCTAATGACTCAAAAAATCACCGAAGCTTGTCACTCTTGGATGGTATGACAAAGATTAATCGAGCATGGTACACAAGGAATGGCATGGTTCCTTCAAGCCACAAAGGTCCTACCAAGGATCATCTTGCTAAAGACTAAGAAAGGGATGGGAACATGGCTAAGATGTTAACCCACCAAGCACATTATGGGAGAAAATCATCAGAGTGTGAATGATGTGGGAGCTATCGGAGATTTGATGTTTAAGGGTGCACCATTTGAAAGCAGTTAGTATGAAGAATATCATTACATGGGAAACAAAATGGTGGGTTCTCTATCGGCATTTCCAAGGCCATCAAGGAATTAAGGTAGGAAAACCAACTCCGGATAATTACATCATGCATGGACTGATCAACCTAAAGTTGGGGGTTGGAGAAACCATGGTGGAGATAGGTACATTCCACCTCATGATAGGGTGAAGGCTGCTGAACAAGTGATTAATCAAGAAAATCCTCGAACCGAGGATATGCTCTCCCAAATCTTGAGTAAGGTGGAAGCCTTTGATAAGGTTATAAAGGAGATGAAATCTATTTTTTCTTAGTTGAGTCAAACTGTGACGTCTCATTTGATATCCATTATGTATTTGGAGACTTAACTCGAGAATATTTTAGCTCATCTAAATCAACATCCAAAAGGATGTCCACCTAGTGACACGGTGGCTAATCCAAAAAGGAATGATCAACAGTGTTTAGCCATAACTACTCACAGTGGAAAAGTGGTTGAAGGAACTAAACATCACTTGTTGTTGATGAAGGCCTGAAAGAGATGGAAGAAAATGAAGTTGTGATTGTTATTGAAAATGGTGAGCATGAAGCTCAAGCTGTAGGTGATGATGATCTCTGCGACCTCGAGAGTAACAAGCAAGAGAAAAGTGGGGATAATGCAGCGAAGGCCAAGACCACTCTCCCCAAAAACTCAAGTTCAACTATGAAGTCGAAAACACCTCATGTTAAAGTTGATCCTCCATTCCCACAAAGGTTGAAGAAGAAAGAGGAGGATGCTAAGTTTCAAAAGTTTCTTTCTATGTTCATCAAATTGTCAATAAATGTTCCACTTATGGAAGCATTAATTGAAATATCAGGATATTCTATGTTCATGAAAGAATTGGCGACGGAGAAGAGGACTATTGAGTGTGAGACAATTGAGGAGTCTCACAACTGCAGTGCAATCTTGACAAAGAAATTGGTGGCAAAGAAAGAAGACCCAAGGGTATTCACCATTCCATGCACAATAGGAACCTCAAAATTCAATAAAGCTCTTTGTGATTTGCGGCCATGCATAAATCTCATGCCCCTAGCCATATTTGAGGAATTGGGCATGGAGACCCCTTCACCAACCAAAATGTAGTTGCACATGGCTGATCGGTCTATCAAACGACCAGTGGAAATTTTACATGTTGTGTTGGTGAAGGTGGATAAATTCATCCTTCCTACAAACTTTGTGAATTTGGATTGCGAGGTGGACACAGATGTGCCAACAATCATAGGGAGGCCATTCTTAGTCGCTGGGCGAGCTATAGTAGATAATGAGAGTGGAGATCTGAAATTTAAGGTGAATGATGAGGAGGTTGTTTTAAACATACACAAAGCTTTGAAAGCAGGAGATGAGCCTGGGCTATTGTTATTAATGGGCCAATTGATGGTAACTTGAAGTGAAGAAGAATGACGTCGTGCCATGACATTAACTAAGGCGTTGCTGGGGAGGAAACCCAAGGAAAGTATTTTACTGCTTTTTAGTTTGAATAATGGGTGTTGTACTGTGTAGGGTTGACAAAGAAAAATGGGCATGGTAAGTTGATATAGGAAACCAAGAGAGACTACTCAGCATATCGCCGAACCATATTAGCGATCATCAGCTGGACCACACTTTGATTCGAGTGGTGACTCTTGAGGTGTTATCGAATTTGGCGAGAATCGCAATTTGTGATGGTCAATTTCACCGTACTTCAGGGGAGAAGTGATTTCATACAAGTCACACCTCCTTTTTGAGGATAAAGCGGTCATTTTCAAGAAATAGAACCTAACCAAGGTTAGGGAGAACACACATGAAATACGTAGTCCGAAGAAAATTCAAGTAATGCAATTCAAGTGATTAACCAACTTACTTCTCCAAGGGGGGGGGGTTGCAATAATCAGTTGTAAAGTAGACTTAACTAGCACAAGAGTTTAATCAATATGGAGAGAAACTAGGGTATTGTGTTCCCCATGATTTCCTAACTTAGTATCACCGGGTAACCTAATTCTTTTCTAGTGTGTGGCATGTAGGACGGTAAGTTAAGTTCACCAAACCTTTTGGTCCAAGTGTAAGGTGAATTTCACTACGTGACATGGCCCATCTCCGTAGTGTGCATTACCAACCCTTACCTATTAGTCCCAGTATAAGCTCCCCTTGGCCCCGTTCAGTTGATAAGATGAGAACACATTAATCGAATCCTGTCAATTAATATTTTTTCCTATTCATTACTATCTTGGTCTAGTCAGTAACACTAGGTGGGTTCTAATGTTGGCCACCATCAGAAAACATGCAAAATTAAGAGAGTTGATTAATACATGCATACACACTTTCCAAGAATTATGATTTTTCAAGTTTTACCTTGTTATTCCTTCATGGTTGCCACAACCATAGTTATGGATTTAGCTACTCATGATTTGTGTAGATGCAAGACTTATGAATTGGAATAACATAATAGAGCACTTACACAATTGAATTAAGAACAAGCAAATCTAAACTTCAATGAGAATCACAACATTATACGATCAAAATCAAAGTACAAGTGTTTCTCAAAACTCTCCAATGTTTTCTCTACTCTATCTCACCATTTTTCTTCTCTAGTGATCGAACTCTTTGCAAACGTAATGAAAAATAACCTAAAAATCTATTTATAATACTTAAAATAAAAGTTCTAAACAAAATAGGATAGCAGTGTCGGTGCGCCTTACGAACAACATTACGAGTTGTATTGTATTCAACGACCCATAGTCGGGGTCTCGTACAATCTTGCTGCAAAAATAGACTGGAGGTTTACGAAACCCCTCTATGGCTCGTAAAGTATTCTATGACTTGTAAGGGGGTTTTGTCTGATGAACTTTAGACAGACCTTCTTCTCTGATCCTCAAGGCACGAAACATGATCTATGACTCGTAAACTAATCCACAACCCGTTTGCATGTTCATAGAACAAACATCAAAAAATCAGCCCCTCATTGGAATTATTCACGAAACTTTCTTCCTGGCCCATAAAGTGCATTACGGGCCCGTAAAGGGTCTCCTACTTTCTCAAAAACAGCAACTTAGACATTTTCATCCTAAAATCGAGGCCAATCCTAGAATTCTGCAAATAAAACACAAAAACACATAAAACCAATAAACATTGCATTGAGACACAAAATTCCAAGTTTTAAGCATCAAAAGTATTGTATTTTTACAACACATCAACACCCTCAACTTAAAATTGTAGTTTGTCCTCAAGCGACGAACTCAATCTAAATAAGTAGTACAGTAGCACACTGACCTCAACCTAATGACATAATCACTTCAAACTTAAGCATAGATTCCCACACCACTTTTCAAAACAAAATCAGATAGCCATCTAGCAAACCAATACAGATTCATGCATGTGACAACACAACTATGACAAACGAGATACTATCAACAAGCTAAAATTACTTAATAAGTCTAGTGCTAACAATGCAATACAAGTGCCCTTACAGAAAGAAGTCCCATATTTCACTCTCAATGATGTTTTCATGTATAATCTCGGGACTATGCAAAATCACTCTTTCACAAAAGATATATATGCATCATGCCCAATACTATAGGCTTGCCCCTATACTCATTACTAAACCTTGGACTACTTGGACTACGACAACTTTAGGACTTTATAGGTTGTAACGTGGCCTCAGGGGCTTTGGTATGATATTTTGGGAACATAGTAACTAAAGGCACTCCTTGTAACACTGCGTTTTCATACACTTTTGCCCTACAAAAACTTTTACTTAAAATTCTACTCCATATTCCCCTTTTCTCCTACTTAAAGCTTTTCTGGGTGCTTTCTTTTCATTTTTCAGCTTTTTGCCTTACTTTTACACTTCATTTTTCTTTTTAGCTTACAACTAAGGCATCACTTATTTTTCTTGCACCCATTACATGATTTTTCTCGCTTTCTCTATATCACTAGCTTTCCTCCTAATTTTTTGTTTCACCCTTTCACCAGCCATCCTCAACTTAGGTATTTGGCCTGAGTTGAGGTGCACGTTATCCATCCTCCAAACTAGGCCCACTTTTGGTAGCCACCTTCAACTTAGGCTTTTTACCTCAGTCAAGGAGCACAATGCTCAAGGAAGGACCAGGGCCAATTTTAGGATTGTTTTAATTAACAAGGCTAGGTCAATCAGGTGTTTGCAAAGAATAGGTACATGCTAGGCTCAAACATTAGGATCAATAGATATTCTACAAATTTTGTTGGTCATTTAGGCTAAGTGGACTTTTAAGAACAATGGCCTAAGATCCTTTCCTAATCCAACTAATTTACAGTCTAACTTAGAGTAACAGGGTAAGTTCTAAATTAGCACAAAACATATGAATTTAATAAATTAGGCTCACACTCACATGGCACTGACTAGATTATCAACTAAAGACTCTCAGATCATGCTTTTTTATCTCAAATTAACCTCACATAGTTGCTATCAACTAACTAATCAAAATTTTGTTGGTATCATTTTTCACAAAAAACACAAAGACATACTCTATGCCACAGATATTAGTACTATGTGCTACAAATACTACCTAAGACATCCTAAACAGGTCGGTTCAATAGAAATTAACTATCCATGGGGAAAAAGAATACATGTAAGAAAACCCCATGATCGATATTTGGTGTAGTTATGGACCCAAGCTACTCAAACTTCACTGAGGCTCATAACTATCCACACCCCATCGAAAAAGAGGTGCATTATCCCCAATGCACACAATCAAAGCAAAATAAAGTATAAGGGGTCAAAAAATATACTTGGGCGTCTAAGTATCGGTGTGTGGCTGAGTTTGACAACCCTCGACCTATGTGGTTGCCTCCTCAATAGCAGCACTCTATTTAGAGGGGCCAGCACCCCTCATTTTCTCTAGCTCTCAAGCCTGTCATCTCTCCTCCTCATGTCTCGACTCTTTCAAGATAAGCTCGAGCTCCTCCTCCTCAGTCAGCCCTGCACGTGAGCATACAACATCCTCATCATCATCTGTGCGTGGTCTCTTCCTGTTGAAAGGCTGGATATGCTCCTTAGTAGTAAATAGATCTACCACCAGCTCCGGAAGTGTGGTCTCAGGTAGTGTCACTAGTGCCGCCAGTGCTGCTGTCATATCGACCTGAGCTGCTGGATCTCCGTCTGTAAGGTTGTCAAATCAGTAGGTCGGGCCCTGCGCAGGATCTACTGTACTCTTGTCTCGAAGGCATCAATACAATCAGCTACAGTGGAAAGACGGTTCTTAATAGCTGTGACCGTGTATGCCTACATGTGGCCCTTTGCCTCTGAAATTGCCTGGCGGACCCAAGGCTTAATTTGTTGAACTAGATGAGTGAACTGCGACTCAGCATGTGATAACCTCTGCACAAAAGCCTGTATATATATGGTGGGAATGTAAACCATGCCTGCGGGAGTAGCCTTTGATGTAGTGGCCTGTGGTGTAGGAGCAAATGTAAGGGGCCCCCTCTCCTCATATGCCTCGGGGCTGTGGGGGCCCATCCTCAGTAGCAGCAGCAGTGGTGGTCGTGTGTGGAACCTCAGGCGGTAGCACTGGGGCAAACATCTTTGGAATAGAGATAGGTTGGTGCGGCGCCCGCTGAAGTCCCACTAGGTTCTTCTCAGCTTTTATCAGGCTAACATCCAAAGTGTTGTAGACCTCGATCAACAAGTCCAACTAGTGTAAAATCTCCACCCTTGAATCTAGGCAAAGTTTGTGGATTCAACATAGAAAAATGATGGAGGTGTCTCTTCAGAGTGGCCTCGTGAATCTGGTCAGCAATAAGGCAGGCCTCATTTATCTCATAACCAGCTAAGATGTTGGCAACTAACATTGCACTATCCGACATTAAGGTATTATAGGCAAGTGTCGGCCGAATGCGTGATCTGACAATCGCCCACCAAAATTTGGTGGGGAAACTGAGCGAAGTCTTCACAATAGGCTCCGAATGAGACGTAACCCATGCAGGTTCTGGACCCTGCTCAGCAATCAAACCATCCACCCATCTTATCAAGGTGGCTCTGTGCTTTGGATCTCTCATCACCAGTAAATCCCTCGTCTGCCCAACTCTATAGTCGAACTCTGTTGTGGATCTGGGGGCAAGGAGCTTTGGCCCAAATAACATGCGGTGGATGGTGGTCTCCAATATGTCCACCTATTAGCCCCTCACTCTAGTCTCAATCAGTCTAGGCTGAGCGAGGGGATTCTTCCCCTTGGCATGAGTGTTGTGAATCATGGCTTCATAGGACGCTTAGAACTCCCTCACCATGGTCAGAGAGTATCACCCGAGTAATTTGGCTTGCCATTGAAGCCCGTATCTGATCATTATGTCCTAGAGACCGAGGACACTGTCAAGTCTTTCTAGGATGACTCGAGGCTCCTTATAAATAGAGCAGGCTGGCTTGCCCTACTTTGTAGTCTGTGAGTCCTCAACATAAATGTCCTGCATGCCCTCAACACACCACCAACTAGTAAGAGCGTCTGCTGAAGATGATGATGCTAGAGGTATGGTAGAGAACTCTGTCTCTAACCCATTTCCGGTGCTTGACTCTGAGATGGACTCCTCTCTGGATTGAGTCATTTGTATAGAGTTGCTCTTGTCGTGGCCTCCCTCATCAAACAGGGGAGTATGAACGACAAGAGCCTAAGTCATCCCAGCTCTGGAAGAAACCCTCATCTGTGGTCTGTTAGCCTCTGGGTCAGGTCGGACACTGAGGTCCTCTAGTGAACCACTCAGAGTGGGGGTCTGCTCATCCTTCGAGGGCTCATCTCATAGCCTCCTCTGCATGGTCCTAATTTCATCACATTTTGCTTTCGGGGCCATAAAACCTGGGTCATAGACATTTGTGCACCTTGGTTAGTCCCACAAATAAAAAAAATGAAATGCAAAAACAACTCAGACTTGGTTGTAAAAGGTTCAATGAAAGCACCTCTATGGGCTATAGTGGAAACTACACACCGTAGAAGCCTCTCGTAAAATAGTGGTCACATGATATTCACTTCAAATGTCTACAAGGCCAGGTTTTACTCGTAGAGTGTTCTACAAGTCGTAAGCTCAGTGGTAGAGTATTCCAGTGTCTAAATTTATTGCAAGCAGGGATCCACGAGACCTTTCAATGGGCTGTAAAGTGTTCTATAACTTGTAGAAGATCTCGTATGATGGGTACTCAAAACTTTAGGTTTTTGTAATCTTGTACGAGGGGCAATTACGGCCTGTGGAATATTCCACGAGTCATAGAAGCCACTCGTCGACCAGAAAACTCAGTCACCTGAGTTTCTAAGTCTATCAACACAGACCCTATACGGCTTTTTTCAATCCTATTCTACCAGCATCGAAGCAATAGCACACACCCACAGGATTTTCAAACAACAACCATTACCCTAACATGATAGTCAACAAATGTACCCTATTGAAAATAATTAGACATGCTTCCCCAACCCTTCCGACCCCGTACGAATGACTTATCATAAAAATTGTACACCCATGCCATCACACACTGAATATCACACATGCAATCAATTTAAGTACATGGTGAGTGATTACATGGTTACTAAAGATGCATCAATCAAATATTGACAAAGGCAACTATACCCAATTTTGGTTCTACACACAAATTCAAACATGGGCAACCATAATTCAATTATCAACATGACTATTTTCACACCAAGGTTTGTGTCTAACACAACCATTCCTGACATAATTTCAAATTACCATACAAATATCGATAAATTAATGGTATTGGGTCAACAAAAAACTTACCAATTTGTGTGATTAGATTTTAGAAGATGAAGGAGGTAATGAGAAACTAAAAACACTAGGTTATCAGAATTTCTCGTCAGAAAATAGAGGGGTAGTCATTGTTGGTGGTCGGAATGTTTGTGGTGGGGTATGACTAGGCACAACTTGTAAATTAGGGCTCAAATAGGGTCAACATGTTCAAACACTAATATTTGTACTTTGGCCGAGTCAATTAAAAACTTATGGGCCTAGACTCTACGAAACACCGATTACGAGCCATAAAGTGTTTTATGGCTTGTGAATTGTGGTTTTGTAGAGCATACAAACCCTAGTTTTCAGGACTGGGTTTCACAGACCGGTCTATGAGTAATAAAATGAAGTACAACTTATTGAGATGGTCGTAGAGACCCCAACACTTAGTCAAAAATTCAGAAAACTTACCTGGGGTCCACGAGCCCCATTCACGACCCATAGTTTTATCTACGGATCGTAAAGCTAGATCGTGGACTGGAGTGCACAAGTTTTTTCTTAATGGAAATGTCTACGAGATGGTGTACGAGTCGTAAAGTGTTTAACAACGCGTAGAACCACTCATAGAGGCACTTCCTGATGCTCTTCTCAACCATGTACCTGCATATTCTTCACAGAACACACTATTACCCTATATGCAACCAACCCAGTGTCCAAAATTATAATGAAATTACAAGAAAATAAACGACATATAAGTCTAAAAACTGAAAATAAAACTACAACTATAATTATTACATAAAAAATCTTGGGTTGTCTCCCAAGTAGTGCCTGATTTATTGTCATGGCACGACTTGGACAAATTGGTTACTCAAACTTCACCAATTGACCAGACTTCATTCTTCAAATCATCTAATCTCTTCATAAACTGACAAATATTGAAGACAACTTCTTCATCGTTTAATATGAACCTGAGTTGACCGACTTCTATATCCACCAGCATTCGACCAGTGGCTAGGAATGGTCTTCCCAAGATGATTAGGATGTCGAAGTCAAAATCGCAATCTAGGATCAGTATGTCTGTAGAGAATATAGACTTTTCAACCTTCACGAATACATCGTACAGTATCCCCACAAGCTTCTTCATCATGTCGTCAGCCATCAACAACCGCATGCTCGTTGGAGTAAGGCTCCCAAGCCTAGCTTCTTGAAGACCACAAGGGGCATCAAGTTAGTGCTGGCACCTAGATCACATGATGCTCTTGCGAACTCAAAATCTCCAATGGTGCAGGGTAGGGTGAAAGCTCTAGGATCTTCTCGCTTTTGGACCAAAGACCTTGTAACAATTGCACTACAATGTTAAAGCTCTTGAGAGAGCTCCTGACTCATGGTGTGCTTCTTCGTAACCAGGTGTTTCATGTACTTGGCATATCCTAGCATCTTCTCCAATACCTCAATGAGAGAGATATTAATGGAGTGTTGTTTCAGTATAGAGAGGAAGTACTTGAACTTGCCTTCCTCTTCCCTCTTCTTGATTCTTTGAGGGAAGGAAGGAGGAGGCCTAGGAATGGGTTTCAACTTCTGTGGCGCATCAGCAGTTTTATTCACCCCATCCTTGCCACGATCATCTCCTGTATCTGCATCCTTAATTGCAACCATCTCCTCTCAAACATCATTCTCATCAACTGGCATGGGAGGATCAATGGTACTCTTGCCATCCTGAGTAGTAATAGCCATGCACAACCCTTCATTTTTAGGATTCCGAACTGTATTGCTAAGCAATGTACCTCTCTAATGCTGATTGAGTTGAGTCGACACCTTACCGAACTATTGTTCAAGTTGTTTAATGGCAACAGAATGAGACTTAATTTTCTGATAAATACTGGAGATTTCATATTCCATCCCCCTCAGAGTCTCATCCTATGTCTTAGCTTTCATAAGCAGATGATCAAACATCTTCTCAAATCTAAAACTACTGGCACATATGTCGCGGTTACGAGGTGGAACATATGGACTATTCTTGTAATCCTCTCTGCGACCCCGATCTACATCTGTCTCTGTGCCAATGTTCTGGTCATAGTATCCTCCGCAATTTTCCCTGAAAGCTCCATCTCTGTTGATGTTTCGACCTTGGTTTACTTGACCTTGGCGCCAATAGTCCTAATTGGACCCTTGGGTGTTGGTCCAGAAACCCCCCATCTAATAGGCAATGAAACAAGTTTCCTCCTCATAGTAGGGATCATCATATATGGGTGCACGTGGAGGATGATGAAACAGTACATTGACACGCTCCTAATTTTTCTTCATCATCACCTCCACGCTGGTACAGATTTGGGAAAGCTCTTGCATAATCTTTTCAATGATCTTAGCTTGCTCTGAACAAACATTGACAGTGCATGAACTTCTGGTAGATGCTTTGTCTCTTTGGCCCCATGCACGATTGGTCTTGACCACTCTCTCCATCTTTTTTGCAATCCTTGTGAATAGCTAATCTAAGAACATGCCCCTCATAATTTTATCAGCACAAGCTTGACTATTTTTATCAAGGGAACGGTAAAATATCTCCACCAAGGCATCATGAAGAATCTTGTGGTCTGGGACTCTCCTCAATCACTTAGTGAACCACTCCCATGTAGTATTGATAGAGTCACCAGGAAGTTGCTCGAAGTTGTTGATCTGATCTTTCAACTTGAGCTTCTTCGACCTCAGTAAGTGCCTTTCCAAAAGGCTCTCTACAATTCAGCCAACTTGTGATAAAACTCTAAGGGTTCTCGGATTGTCTTAGTGTTGCATTGCCTGTAAGAGATAATGGAAAGACACGTAGTCCCACAACATCTATATGTGGATTTTGTGTTACCATCACATTCTTGTAGATAAATGCAATGTTATGTAAATAGCTATGAGAATCCTCCGATGGTAAGCCCGCAAAGAGCCCACGATTCTACAAAATCTGAAGCAACCCACATGAGACCACGAACTTTGTGTCTGCCAGTAGAGGTGGCAACACTATAGCTCCACTCACTTCTATAGTCATAGGATTCAGCCTGTATTGGTTCCCCTGATAATCATTTGCGTCGAGATCTTATGGCTGTAGAGCAATATACTCAAAAGGAGGTGGGTTCTTATGGTCGACATTCTCATTTTTGTTCCTGTTTAGAGCTGTATTAGCCACATTGTTGGCGTTATCTTTGGCCATTCTTCTCAATATTTTCTAGATTTCTGGGTCAAATGGAGTCAAGGGACTGCCACAACTTCGTGTGTTGGGCATACACTACACTAATACCATGAAAAGGAACAAAAAACAAGAAAAATGTAAAATGGAAATAAGGTTAATACTCAAATCACTTTTGACTTAACTAAGGCTAGTTGTATTCCCTGGCAATGGCACCAAAATCTTGATGTCGCTCAAGTTACACCTCGTTTTTTAGGATAAAGTGGTCGTTGTCAAGAAATAGCACCTAACCATGGTTGGGATCTGTAACACTCCACATCTTACATGTACTAGTCCTATGCATATGAAACATGATATGGCGGGGCAAATCAGCACATATTTTTAGAAGTGCTTGAATTTTAGATTAGATGTTTATATGTACATCTAACGCTCAAGATGACCGAGTGTATATAAGTTTTAAGTCAAATTGAAGAGATTTTGGCCTTAAATGAAGTGAAAGCAATGAGGTGCTTGTGGGACTTAGGAAGCTAGCAGGTGAGTCACTACGTGCTTAGCTTAACTATATAGGCTAGGTAGACGAAGACGAGGCCCAATGCTGGATTTGTTCAAGTCCAGTAAAGAATTAACCCCAAGTTAAGGGTGTAATTTGGGCCTATGGTTTAGCATCATAAAGGGACAACTTGCAGCCCAAGATAAATAGGAAAAGGGCCAAAGTACATTTACTACACAATTTACAAATAAGGCCCAAACTAAGTGGATGTAAAAGAGAAATATTGGCAGCAAAGCCCATCCAATTAAAACCCAATAGGGCCCTAGTGAAAGGGCCAAGTAGGTGCATCACCACCTTGAATAAATGTGGCTGAAAACACAAGAGAAAGTCGGTTAAAGGTGACCTTTTAAAAGGGATTAAAAACTAGCAACTTTAAGTCATTTTTACATAGCCAAAAAAACAGATTTTCCAAAGTTTTTCTCCTTGCTCTCTCTTCACTTTGTAAAGAAGCCAAGGCACATCTTTAGGGTTCTTGAAGAGGACCTGATCCTTGAGGGCTAAGGTAAGTAAAAATACCTATCATTTAGTATAACTTTTCCATGAAAAAACATGAGGTGTATGCTGATTGTACTTGTGCTGGAATTTTGGACAACATGTGTCCCAAAGATTGTTGTACACTTCTCTTGTTTATTAAGAGGCTTTTCTCTTGTTGGTTAGCTGAATTATGAAGTAAGGTTTATGTTTTTAACAAGGATTAGTTCTGTAGTGATGAAAGAAGGCTGCTGCACCATTTTTATCTTCCGCAAAAACGAGTTTTTGTATGATACCTTAATGATGCTCTTAGTAGGAACTTGTGAGCGGATAATTGGAGATTGTTGTCTCACGTTTTCCATCTACATTGGGAATGTTTTTGAAATGTGTTAAGACTGTTTTTATATGTAAATATGTTGAGGACAGTTTGGTTGAGGTTGAAACAGATTTGGAATTACTGACGTCGAAATGTAGCGAAAGGACGTAGTGTTACGTTGCCTACTTGCGCGTTATGTAGAGTTGTTGTATGTTGTACTTTATGAGCTGTTATAAGCCTCTTATATGACTAAAACAAGATGGATGTAACATGTATATGAAAATGTTTATTATATAATACGATTAGGAGTTGAAAGGTTGAAAGAATACTCTTTGGTTGATAATTACAAGCTTGCTGCCCAGATATTATTTTTGAGTGGAATTAGACTACCAAGGCGTGTTTATTAGCTGCTAATAAGTGTTTTATCACCTACTATATTGTAGATAAGTATTTGGAGGAAAAGGATACTACTCCGTGGTAATAACGACGTAGTACAACCAGGTATGTAAAGCTACTGGATTTCCTATTATTTGGCATGAAATCTAGGTTCTTCTTTGGCACATAAAGTCATTTACCAACTCCGACATAACTAATAACCGTGTCTCAACTCTTTAACATGTTCATAAGCTCGAATACATAGTCATTGTCAATTCTGCAACATACTTGGATACTGAAGAAACATGAGTCCTTTTTTACTAAGTAAAGCTCCTACGCATTTCATTAGCTGTGTAACTCTCTTTTCCTTGCGACATTGTCTTGCATGATTGTTTATATGTCACGTTATATCTATAATCCTACAGCTCTAAATGTTATGACCATCAAAAGAATCATCTCAAAAGTAAATAAAAGATAACTCAAAGTTGCTTATTAATGGGTGGTATATTATGGATGGAAGAATCACCTAGCATGGGTCGATCCCATATTACGGGAAGTATCCCAGGGGTGAAAGGAAATCCTAGCATGGGTCGATCCCGATATTTATTTCATACATGACCACACTTCAATTTATATGACCACACTTTAAAGTCATCTAAGATGTATATAGACTACAAATCCTGTAGATATATGACCATACTTCAATTTATATAGACTACAAATCCTCTAGATATGGCTTGTTATTACTGTCTACATTCTTGAAAGCATATTGAATGTGGAAACCCCTTTATGTTCATAGAAAGTGTATGGATATATATTGGTTCTCTCGAGCCTTGTCGATAACGCGTGCCAGTCCGCGTTAATAGGACTTAGGGTGTGATAGGGTCGAACTCATAGGGAATACGTAGACGTAAGAGAATTTAAGTAATGCAATTTAAGTGATTAACCAACTTACTTCCCCAAAGGGGAAGGGGGTTTGCAATAATCAGGAGTAAAGTAGACTTACCAAGCACAAGAGTTTAATCTATATGGGGAGAAACTAGAGTATTGAGTTCCCCTTGATTCCCTAACTTGTATCACCGGATAACCTAATTCTTTTCTAGTGTGTGCCATGACGGATGGTATCTTAAGTTCACCAAACCGTTTCTCCAAGCGAGAGGTGAATTTCACTATGTTACTTGGCCCATCTCCGCAGTGTGCATTACTAACCCTTACCTATTAGTCTAGTACAACCTCCCCTTGGCCTAGTTCGGTTGGTTAGACGAGAACACATCAATCAAATCCTACTAATTAATCTCTTTTCCTATTCATTACTACCTTGGTCCAGTCAATACCACTAGGCGGGTTCTAATGTTGGCTGCCATCAAAAAACATGCAAAACGAAGAGAGTTAATACATGCATACACACTTTCCAAGAATTATGATTTATCTAGTTTTACCTTGTTAGTTCTTCATGGTTCGCAAAACTCTAGTTGTGGATTTAGCTACTCATGATTTGTGTAGATGCAAGACTTATGAATTGGGATAACATAATAGAGCACTTACACAATTGAATTAAGAACGAGCAACTCCAAACATTAATGAGAATCACATGATTATAATATCTAATCAAAGTACAAGTGTTTCTCAAAACTCTCCAATGTTTTCTCTACTCTATCTCACTATTTTCCCTCTCTACTGGTTGAACGCCATGCAAAATTAATGAAAAATAACCTAAAACCTATTTATAATATTAAAAGTACAAGTCCTAAACAAAACAAGATAGCTGGGTCGACACGTCTTACGAACAACATTACGGGTCGTATTGCATTCCTCGGTCCTTAGTCTGTGTCTCGTACAATGTTGCTGCAAAAGTGGACTGAAGGTTTACCACATCCCTCTATGGCTCATTAAGTATCCTACGACTCGTAAGGGGGTTTCGTCTGATGAAAATTTAGGTAGTCCTTCTTCTCTAATCCTCAGCATACAAGACCTTATCTATGACTCGTAAACTAATCCAAGACCCATTTGCATCTTTGAAGAACAAACTTCAAAAAATATTTCCTTCACTGGAATTGTTCACGAAACCTTTTTCACGGATTGTAGAGTGCACTACGGCCCATAAAGGGTCATGTACTTCCTTAAAAATAGGAACTTCTGCATTTTCATCCCAAATTCAAGGCCAACCCTAGAATCCTGCAAATAAAACATAAAAACAAATAAAACCATATAACATCACATTGAGAGCACACGAAATTTGAAGTTTTAAGCATCAAAATTATTGTATTTTGACAGCACATGACGATGGAAAGGTAAGCTCACTGTAAAACAGGGTGGTCTCTAGTATGCTCGATGTAGTGCCAATCATGTAGGCGGTGTGGTTTGGTGTCTCCAAACACCCACGCTCACTGACCTACTTATGGCTTTTCAAAAGCCTTGGCCCTTTCACTTTCTACCTTCCGTGCTTTTCACTTCCCTTGCATGCCAATACTCCTCCCTTTGCTTTTCTTTCAAAAAATTTCACAAAGAGTTTTGAGGATATCAAAGGGCATCACCAAAGGTTTCATCGTGTCTCACTACTGAGAAAGTATAGTGTTTGCCCTTGTTTTAGTTCTATGAAGAAAACCATTGTTTGTGAAGTTGATCAGGGTTTATGATGTGATAATCATGCCTTAAACTTTGAAAATCTTGTTGAGAATTGAGTGGGTAGGATTTTAGAGTTACTATTAAACCTTGTCTTGCATGTATGAATAATTTATTGCGAGTTTTTGAATTCTTTACCGAATGTTAAATTGAGGGTATATGTTAGTTGGGTTAGGTTCGTGAATGATTGGTTTCTTGCTCAATGATGAATTGTTTGTGGGTTTGGCCCCAATTTTATGCTTGTTAGAATGCTTGAATGTGTTGAATTGAACCATGCCATGATCATATGTATGTGTTCTAGAAAAATGCATGCTTATTAGATTGATTGTTTCTATGGGCTATGGGTGAAGTCTGTAACCCTTGATCTCCTTTAAGTTATCGAATTTGCCCTATGATAGATTGGGTGATGTCATTCTTAAGGATAAGTCATTGTTTGATCGAGTGTATAGCCATGGAGACCATACGATTGTGATAATCAATAGTTAAGCATGCATTGTGGTGGGTTAGTATGTGACTTTCATCTTGTGATTTGTGAAATTGTTGAAGTATACGTGGATGAATTAAGGTCCTTGCTAGTCATGATAGGTGATGGTCATTTTGACCGCCTAAGTGCACTCGACAATGTGCTCAATTCAAACATACACCGCCTTAGCTGCCTAATCTTTTTGAGGGACTACTGTAACTTTCGGTAATGAACCCTTGTTGTCACTAAATCATTTCGACATATTGCTGATTTAGCATGAGTGTCACCAAAAGTAGTAGTGGCCCCAAGTTTGAAATCTGTGCAAAAAGGTGATGGACTGTTGACGCCAAATAATCTTGGCGATTCACTGAGCATGATCCACGGTTTAACTGAATTGTCTATTTTGAATGATTTTCATATGATAAATTCTTATGCTATATTATTTTGTCAATGCTTCTCACAAGAATGTTGGAGTATGTTGTACAAGATGACCAAGTGAAAACACGTTCTAGCCAAGTCCACAAGACCATCACCATTCCCAACAGAGTCCAGCCTGAAGAGGCGTAAAAGCGAGTCCAGAACCAAAGCCTTACATGAATTTGTCTCACAATCCTCTCAGAGAACTCAAGAAATCACAACACCTAAGTTCTTATATAGGCTCAAGGCTGAAGAGTATAGAACAATCCTGGAGGAAAAATAGCTATCTAGAAGGATTAACAGATCAGTACTAAGAAGTTTGGGAAATGCTTAAATTCCATAATTTTTAGAAATTTACAAAACCTCGGGACCCAAGTTATTCCCAAGAGCAGAAGCAGGGCGCCAATTGTGTCAAAACCCCTTGATGTTGTAGAGGTTCGAGGAGAACAAGTTCCAAGTGGAGAGATTGAGATTAATGATATATTGGGTTACATATTTAGGTGTCAAAGCTACTTAAAATATCTATTGTAGATCCAAACCTTTGAAGATATCAAAGCATGGTTGGCGCTGCTTATTGGAATTCCCGCTGCCTCGTGGTTGAAGGAGAGAGCAATAATTGAGAAGAAAGAGCTAAGCATACCTGCACAGTTCTGGTTTGGATTCATTAGCAGTGAGTTGATGCCTTCTCAGAATGATTCTGTACTATGCCATGCCAAAGTCGCGTTAATTGGTTGCACCATGGACTGAAACAAGCTGAATCTTGTATCAATTATCGCCTTAGAGATCCTCTCGAGAGAAAAATAGGAGCAAACTTCTTTGCCATTTCCAAGTCTCATTACTTCCCTATGCAAGCATGTTAGAGTCCCAAAGAAAAAAAAGATTGATACAGAGGTGACTCCATCTGTGATCATTGATATCCGATGGATTGAGGCTGAGTACCTAAGGGATAAGGAGCACAAGGCTAGGAAGAAGTTGACAGACACAACCCTAGTGATAATGTTGAGGCCCTTGAGTCTGGTGCTACAAAGCTTGACACCAACGCAGGTATATCTTCTTCCTCTCCGACTACACACTCTTCTTGTGCTCCTATACCATCTACAAGTACAAAGACCATAGATAACTGACCCCCACTCACTAGAGCCACTATTTTCGCAATTGGCCACCTAGCTAAAGTCGCTAATCTTCGGGACACCAGGGTTGAATCATCTGTGTCCAAGCTAGTTGAGGCAGCCATAGCCAAGGCGTTGAAGCCATATGTTGAGGCTGAGGTGAAACAACGTGAGTTAATCTCACAAGTTCAGGATGGATAGGCTCGAAGCTATGATTGATGACCATGGGAAGGAGTTGGCTAGTTTAAAAAGCAGAATGATGGAAGTTGAGAAGGCAGGTGGTGATAGTACAAAAACATCAGCTTTGAAAGTTGATATAGGTTAGTTGAAGAAGGAGGTGACATCCCTCCGATCTTGTGATTTGAGCATATTTTTTGATGGGCTAGGAAATCCACCACTCAAGGTGGATGTGGCTACAATCCCAGATGAGGAACTAAATGTAGATGTTCCGGGTGATGGCGGTGAAGAGAACCAAAAGGTGAGCACCCCAAAGACTGATGAGGAGACATTAGCACCGGAGCAGAGCCAAAAGGACCAAGAGGAGCTATATGGGGTGGAGAACGAGATTGTGGAAGCGATAAAGGTAGCATATATCCTTGACCAGTCCATGATGGTACATCCGATAGAGTGAGCTTGAGCCTGCTAGGCCCGACATTGATCTTGAGAGAATACTGGTAGAAAAGGGCATTGATGCCCCCACGACCTCTTCTCTAGCACCACCACCACAACAAGATTGACTTGACAGGGGGATTCTCATACTCACTACTTTCTCTTATGCTTACTCTTTGTTGTCCCTTACACATTGAGGGCAATATTTGTTTTGTTAGGAGGGGGGATCTTGAGGAATTCCATGTCTTTTACATGATTTATGATTTTACTTTTGATGAGACAATGGTACTTTAATTTAATGTTGATGCTATTGTGGATATTTAGACAATTATTTACTTTTTGGGTTGTAAATAAATTTTAATTTGGGTTGCAATTGAGTAGTGTTTATTTTTGTTATTTCTTTTGTTTTTCTTGTTGAATGGATGAATGATTGCAAATGATGTCCTTGAATCAAATTTTCGGCAAACCCTGTGCATAGATGACAAGCGTGCAAATGAATATCGTGTCTCTAGTCCTTAGCAATCGAAGTATTGATGTTCCATATCTTTGATTCAAATAGTGTCATGGACGAGGAGCATGTACTCACTAATTAGTTCTTTCTTGATAAATCAATCCCTGATTGAATTTGAGGAATCTTGAGTTGACTATATGAGCAATTGGGCTTGGATATGCGATGATTGAAAAATTATAAGTGTGTTACCATTCATTGAATGCAAAGTGGTTTTACTAATGTGGGATTAGTTATCTTGTTGAAATGCTTGTATTGCATCATCTAGAACTAGTCCGGTTTGTTTTGAGGAGTAACTTGGTTAAATCCGGATTAGGAAAGGACCTTAGGCCTTGTTTGGTTCCGTTAGTCCAAATTGACCATAGTGACATCCCTTGCAGTGAAATGAATCCTTAGTAAAGCCCTTTTGAGCCTTGATCTGTTCTTTGGCCACCTTGTAACATTGACTCATGTTTGTGAAAGATAATTCCTTTTTGTTTTTTACCGATCTCTCCTTGAGCTTGAAAGTAGAGTAGTGGCCAAAGGCTAAGTTGGGAGTGTTAGTAGGATGAAGGAAGTGAGACCATGAAAGAGTCCAAAGAAGAGGGACAAGAATGAAAGAAAGACATCGAGGAATCCTAGAATGAAATGAAAAGAAAAAGTGAGAAACAAAAGTTTGAAATAGAGGACCCTCCAAAAAAGAGAGAAAAAATCCTGTTGTGAAAAAGAATGACACTTAGGATGATGAATAAAAAACAAAAGAGATGTCAAAATGAGATGAATTAAAAAGGAAACAAAAAGAACCTTTGTGCCTAAAAAGAACATATAGAATTTAAAAAGGGATGAACCACTATTGACAATATGGTATCTTACCCATCCTTTACCCTACATTACAATCGTAGCAAAGTTCTTTGGGATCCTAGTCTGGAAGAAAGTCAAGTGAACTCCGATTAAGAATAAGGGAAAGTGTATGGGATGATGCTTACATGTTATTTCTGATTTGGTAGAGTGAGAGTTGAAGAGATCCTCTAAAAGCAATGGCATAATCTTGAGTGTTTAGGATCTTCTTTGGTGTGAGGGGAAAATGGTGATGTTTTTGGGCAGTAATTAGCAGCTACATGAGCAATTTAGCATAGCCATGTTTTGATTACTCCTTGGTCACCTCTCGAGGCTTCAAATTCACATAAGTGGTTTGTGGAAGTTAGAGAAGGGATGAAAAAGGTGAAAATGTATGTTTTGCTCCCTGTAGCCCTATTTTCAAGCTCTGATTTGGATTGATTGATGTTTGATTTGCTTGAAGGAAAGCAAAGGCTTAAGTTGAGGGTGTTGATGAGTCCATATTTCAAACACATTTCGAGAATTGATTGCAAGGTTGCTCCTAGTGTTCTATTAAAATTCCAACTTCTAACAAATATATGTGTGTTATGATAGGAAATGAAATGGAGTTAAAAGTGCACAAATGGACAAGACTTGGTGAAAGTTTTTAAAGTGAGCAAAAGTAGAGAAAGGCGGTGAAAAACGGTGTCGCCGACATTCTCAGAGATCCGTTGAACATTCTTGGAGATCGTTTATCTATGCAGCAACCAAGGTTCAAGTCAAATCAAGAAGGTGATCAGATTTGATGTCGCAAAGCATACTCAGCGATACGTTGAAATGCACAAGTGATTGCCTAAAGTTGCACCACCCAAAGCTCCAAGACACTGACAGAAAGGCGATGTGAAGAATATTTCAGTGCATCCACAAATTGGATAGGTGGAGAAAAGAGTCATCGCCTAATGTTGCAATGGAGGAAGCCTTATAAAGATGCATAGAAAAGCGGCCATTTGCACATTCAATGCGTTGCCAGAGCGCTCGACGATGGTCGACCTTGACCATCGAATGACATTTTGCATCACAGACTTTCACACATTTGCTTTGGAGTATATAAGCAATTTTAGAAAGGACATTGTATATTATTTGTTTATTCTATATTAGAACAATTAGTTTGTAGTAGTAGTACATAGAACTTTCCTCTTAGAGTCAAAGGGAAGTTAGGGTTTTGAAGCTTTTAGGCATCAAATTGGAGAAGATTGGCTGGTGATAATCAACTGATTTGTACTCTATCTTGTTACCCATGACTTCTGCTGCTATGTATGGTATTCAATCTTTAATTTCTAGCATGTGTGGCTAAAACCCCCATGTTGAGGGTGTGCTATTAATGTCGGTCTTTGATTTATTTATTGGGTCTATGGTATCTTGACTTAACTATAGTTGATTTGGGTGAATTTACACCCATTCCTAAGTTTAGTGTATAAATTTGAAGGTTGCAAACTTAGGGTTTTGTTGTAGATCTATGATTGTTACCTTAGCCGGAACTATTTGAGTGTGGAATAGATAAAATGGCCGAAAACCTCATGGAGTTTTAGTTGAAGTCCACAATCATGGATTTAATGACCAAGGTAGGAGGAGTTTCCCTGAGACTTCTTAGGCCAAGCATGTCCTCAACGGTCCACATGTGATTGCTTAGCTGATTCATACAAAACACCCATGTATCACAAGTGATTTGGGTTACAAGCAACCTAACCTATTCACTTAATATCAACTCATTTAGTCAAGCATCTAGACCCATTTGGTATATCGATTCCCATATTTGCACATCCCCAACATCTTCCCTTAATAGTTGTCTAAATCGTTAATTAGAACTTGTTTAGCTGAACTCTAATTTTTATTATTGCAACCCCCCAATCCTACAATTACTTGGTCGAATGAGTCACTTCTGCCGTGAACAACGATTTCCTGTGGGATCGACCCCAACCTTTAATGTTGGGTTGTTATGTTGATAACGATATCCCCTTTGGCCTTTGAGTAGTCGAGTTGAGCAACATCAGGCTTCATGATTGAAAGGAAATCATGAATGAAACTAAAAATACCTTGATGTAATGAAGAAGTTTGAGATGAATTAAGCTTGACCTTAGAGGCCCACAAAAACCTAGCTTTAATTCTTAGCATGAATCGAAGTGTATGATTTAGAGTGTTTTTGGAAGGTAGATTAGAGACTAAGTGTTTTTTGTCTTGCATGAAATGTTATGAGAGGTATAGTCCATGATTTAGGAATGTAAAGGAGTGCATGAAGGTCCTAAAATACTAAGGAGTCGGGCCTTATTATTGAAACAACCCCTTTAAAAATGAGGACAAAGGGCTCCCAGGTGCCTTTCATCAAACCCCCTGTGAACCATGGTGTGCACCGCGGGCCATACAGGGGTTTGTGGTGGGGCATTTGAGTTAAAAACATGAGGGACTTTTAAGGGGGATCCCTCCACGAGGCACACCACAACTCATGGTGTGCTCCATGATGGGCACACCCTCCAGGCAGCCTCAAGGCTTTTCAAGTCCAAGGCCCCTTCCACGAGGCATTCTATGGTCCGTGGAGTGCCCCACGGGCCATGGGGTGCTCCTTTGAGGGCACCACTGGCAAAATTCTTTCGAAACCACTTTTTGAGCAATGTAAAGGCCTTACGGTGTCTGGGTCCTTACATCATCTCCCCTTTGGAAACATTTATCCTCGATTGAGCTAGCACAAGGCTTAAAATTCTTGAACGGAACATGAAACAACCCAGCGTAAGTGCACATTGATAAAACCAACATTTAAAACTATGAAATCATCAAATCCGTGCTAAAAACAACACTCAAATCAGTTTTGGGCACATGTATGTTGTCACGCCCAAAGTCTCATTAAGGCGAATTGGCACCCGTTGCCAACAAGGCTCAGGAGAACCAACATATAACTATGCAATTGCTATGAACATTATAAGAGGTTTCCATATACAACATGCTTTCAAAAACAAGTAGACAGTATTAACAAGCCAAAAGGAAATGCATATGACTAGGCCGTTGGAGCCAGAGATAAGGAACAATATCTATTAAGGATCGAGACAGGCCCCGCCTTATGACAAACTATCAGTACAAAAATATAAGTTCTAGACACACAAAGCCTAGAAGCAAACTAGAGCTTAGTAACAACATCTGGATATCCTATACTCCTACTGGGGAGTCTACTATCTCTTGTACCGGCAACATGAAATACAGGTCCCCCGTAAGGGACGTTAGTACGGGATAATGTACTGAATATGTAAGGCAGGAAGTCCTATATATGAAATAAGAACTCAAATAAAATCATAAGCTATTGCATACGGATAAGAGACCACCTTTAGTCATACTGTGGGATCATCTACTTTATGTCCTTTTTATCACTTTACCTTTCTTTACTGTATAATCTGTGCAAAATATGTCATGTAAATGACCAGCTGATTAGTGGTAAATCAATATGGAGATCGACCCATGCTAGACTTTCCTTTCACACCTGCGATACCCCCCGTAATATGGGATCGACCCATGCTAGGTGATTCTTCCACCTCTGGATACCACCCATTAATAAGCAACTTTGATTTATCTTTTATTTACTTTTGAGATGATTCTTTTGGTGGTCATAACATTTAGAGCTGTAGAACTATAGATATGTGACATATAAACAATCATGCAAGACAATACCATAATGAAAAGAGAGTTACACAACTAATGAAATGCGTAGGAGATTAAACAACACATGGACTTTACTTAGAAACAAGAAACTCATGGGTTGATAATTACAAGCTTGCTGCCCGAATGTTATTTTTATGAGATTGGACTGCCAAGATGTGTTTATTACCTGTTAATACTAGTTTTATCACCTACTCTAATGTAGATAAATATTTGGAGGAAAAGGAGATTACTTCGAGGTAATAACGAGGCCGTACAATGAGGTATGTAAGGTTGCTCGATTTCCTATTATTTGACATGAAATCAAGGTTCTTTCTTGGCACTTAGAGGCACTTACAAACTCCGTCATAGCTAATAACTATGTCTTCACTCTTTAACTTGTTCATACGCTCCCATACATAGCCCATCAAATCTTCATACATACTTGGGTACCAAAGAGACATGAGTTCCTTTTGCTAAGCAAAGTCCATGTGTTGTTTCATCTCCTATGCATTTCATTAGTTATGTAACTTACTCTTTTCATTGTGGTATTATCTTGCATGATTGTTTATGGATCTCATTCACTGTGTGATGTCTAGGCCCCTAGGTCGGGTCGTTACAAACTTGGTATCAACGCACGGTGTTTTAAAATATTCCTCGGATATCCATGCATACCCTGTAGCATAGAGTCTCGTTCAAGGTTGTAAAGCGTGCCACTATCTTGAATAAGAGGTTATGCGATGATTTAGGAAAGTCTTCGTGCCTTAGAGTTGAGTAAGATTTTTCACTACCATTTACTTCTTTCTAGATTATGCCGCCCTGAAGAGCTCTCCACCAATGAGGCAATTTAGACCAACATGTCCCTCCACTCCAGCAGGATGAGGGAGTGTCTCATGCGGATTACAAAGCTGCTTTCATGGTGTTGGCCCAGGCGTTGGCTAACCAAGCCAATAGGGAGATAACCGTGCCTCCCCAAGTGCCTACCCCAGCAGCCAGAGTCCATGATTTCATGCGAATGAATCCACCCGAATTTCATGAGTCAAAGGGGGATGAGGACCCCGTGGAGTTCATAAAAGAAGCCTACTAGGTTTTGACGGTGACAGGTGTGTCGTCAAAGGACAAAGCCAAGTTGGTGGCTTAATAGCTTAAGGGAGTCGCGAAGGTTTTTTATGAGAAGTGGGCCGATAAGAGAGGTCAAGAATTGGGTCCCATTGATTGGGAGAAATTCAAGTGTGCCTTCCTATACCGGTTCTTCCCCATTGAGCTTAGAGAGGCGAAGGTCCAAGAGTTTATCAACTTGAAGCAAGTGGGGGTATGAGTGTGAGGGAATATTTCCTCAAGTTAACCCAACTTTCCAAGTATGCTTTGTTCATGATCGCGGATCCGAGGGCCGCATGAGCCTATTCATTTCAGGTGTCATTGAGTTGGTCTCCAAGGAATGTAAGATGGTGATGTTGGTCAAAGAGATGGATATTTCACAACTAATGACGTATGCTGAACAAATTGAAGAGGAGAAACTCTGGGAAAGGGCAATAAAGTCCAAGCGGGCTCGTGTGGATGGCAGAAACTATTCTAGTCAAAGGAGCGGTGGTCACAAATCTCAAGGTGGCCCAAGACAAGGATCCAACAACACTGCTCCTTGAAGGAAGGGCAAAGGGGTTGCTTCAAATCCCAATAGTCCTAATTGCCCCAAGTGTGGAAGACCCCACAAAGGCGAATGCTTAGCTGGGTCCAATGCCTTCTTCACCTGTGGAAACCCCGGTCACCATGCCAATGACTGTAGGAGTGGAAGCACAAGGCCCCAAGGTTAGAGGGGCCAAGCTCATAGTGTGATAGCATCATACGAAGCTCTACACCTTTGAAGGATAAGGATGAAAAGGATGAAGCTTTAGAAGATAAAAAGGAGGCCCATAACAAGATCTCACACCAAAGATTTTAATGATAAGCTCAATGGGCTTCAATTGCATATCCAAAGGTGACTTATTAGAGAAGAAAAGATAAAGCCCAAGAAGAATGAATTGTCCAAATGCTACAATTATTTGGTGGCCAAATTTAAGTCCAAGAGGGAGTATTGTAGGGTTAAATTTTGTGCAAATAAGTCCAAGAAGATTCCAAGAATCAACCACAACAAAGGTTGCTTTCTGCCCAAGTTTGGAGTGAAGACTAGTCAAACTTTCCAAGATTGTGAAGATTTGTTTCCTAGTTGGATTTTACCGTATTTTATTATTTATACATAGGTTATTAATGTTTTCCTTATTCTATTTAAGGTATCCAAGTACCATTTAATGCTTCCTAGAACTACTAGGTCTATTCCTAGTTAAGGGTACTTTATTTCTTTTTAGAGTAGGATTTGCTTTGTAATTTTCTTTCTAGGTTCTGGATACTCCTTGGGCCTAACCTAAGGAATCTTGGACATCAAAGGACCCTATAATATATATAGGAGTCTTTTTTCTTTCATAAAAGATAATTAGATTGATATTAATAATATTTGAGAGAGTTCTTTTTAACCTTTGTGACTTTTCTTTGAGAATTTATCTTTAAACCTATACTAGTTCATAGTCTGGGGTGTAAAGTACTTTCTTCTTGTGCTATCTTTGATTTATTTTTGGTATTCTTTGGAAGGTGATTATCTTACATACTAATTATTATCTTTAGTCACTCATAAAGCGGTCTAGATCTGATTTAACAATTTGATTCATTTCTCAAGTAAAGCCGTTAGATTTCTTCCACAAATCTTTACGTTGTTACTTGAATTTCTTCAAGGCCTTATTAGATCTTTCCTTTGAATTTACCATATTTTCAATTAGTTTTTCTCTTTCTTTTTCATTGTCGCTTCTGCATTCTAGTATTCACTTCATAATAGTGTTCCTTTTAACCTCGATCCTATCAAGTGGTATTAGAACGGTTCAATCAAGATTCCGGTCTTAGTAAATCTTGGGATATCTTGAATATAAAGAGCCAAAAAAAAGTTAAAAGAAGTAAAAATAAAAAAAAAGTTTTTAAAAAGGAGATAACTTGCTCTCCAAGAAATCTGTTTACTTACTCTCAAAATTTTGCATTAGTTGTTTCCATACCAAAAGGAATTAAGAAGAGGGGATTCTAAATCTTTGAGGCTAAGAGATGTTTTTTTTCTTATTCTTATATAATTCTAAGTAAGTTCCTTTTTTAGTCGTGTTTTGTTTCAACTAAATCCTACTTGTACTAAGACTAGTTCTTTACCTTCTTTTATGCCTCAAAAATCTATACTAATAACCAAGAACTTGATAAGTGTTTGGGTTTAATTATAAATCTACAAAGTACTCTTGTTTTAAAGTTTATTTGAGGGGGAAAAGGCAAGTGTGGGTGTGAGTTAAAAGAGAGTGAAAGTCAATTTAAGTGTGCTATACAAATATATCTTTTAAGATTTCTAATTCGGGTGGTGATGAGGAAAGGACTCGTTTAGAAGCCTAGATCAAAGGAAGGAATGACTTCACCCTTCAATCTATGCACCAACAATTCGAGAGATGGAACCTTCAATTTCAAGATATGAGGAATATAATTATCGAGCAGAATGAGACCATAGTTGTAGTTAGGAGGGAGAATAATGTTGTACCACCCAATAATGTTAGACCCCAAGTTAGAAGAAATGTACCCCGTGTTTCTTTTGTAAATCCTGAATACGATAATGATGATTTTGATGGTGAATTTAATCTAGAAAGAAGAGATAGGAGGGAACAAAGAGGTAGAGTATTAAATGATAATATAAGTAGTACAAAAATTAAAATGCCATCTTTCAAGGGGACAAGGGACCTAGACTTGTAAATTGTTTCAGAGAGACGAGTTGAAGCATTACTTTGATTGTCATAACTACTTTAAGGGTAAGAAAGTTTAACTTGTTGTTGTTGAGTTTTCTGATTATGCAACTTTTTGGTGGATAAAGCCTGCTAGGGACAGATTGCAAGATGTTGTCGTGCCCAAAGTCCCACTAAGGCGGACTGGCACCTGTTGCCGACAAGGCTCGGGAGAACCAACATATAACCATACACTTTCAATGAACATTATAAGGGGATTCCACATTAAACATGCTTTCAAGAAAGTAAACAGTAATAACAAGCCAAAATGAAATGTGTATGACTAGGGCATTGGAGCCACGATGTCTAAAGTATGATATACGACCTCGCTTTATGTTACATAGCCTACAAAGCCTCTAGATAAGGAAGAGTATCTATAAGGATCGGGACAGGCCCCACCTCATGACCAACTATACAATACAAAAAAATAAGCTCTAGAAACACAAAGCCCCGAAGCAACCTGGAGCTCAGTAACATCAGCTAGATATCTTGTACTCCTACTAGGAGATCTACTAACTCTTGTACCTGTAGCATGAAATGCACGTCCCCCATAAGGGACGTTCGTACGAGATTATGTACTGAATATATAAGGCAGGAAGTATTTATATGAAATAAGAACTCAAATGAAATCATACACTTGGTGTAAGAATAAGACACCACCTTTAGTCATACTGTGGAATCATGTACTTTATGTCCTCTTATTATTTTACCTTTCTTACTGTATAATCTGAGCACAGTATATAATAAAATGATCAGTTGATCAGTGGTAAATCAATATCAAAATCGGCACATGCTAGGCTTTCCTTTCACGCCCGAGATACCCCCCGTAATATGGGATCGACTCATGCTAGGTGATTCTTCCAACCCTGGGATACCACCCATCAGTAAGCAACTTTGACTTATATTTTATTTACTTTTGAGATGATTCTTTTGGTGGTCATAATATTTTGGGGCTGTAGGACTATAGGTATAATATGTGGCATATAAACAATCATGCAAGACAACACCACAATAAAAAGAGTAAGTTACATAACTAATGAAATGCATAGGGGATGAAACGACACGTGGACTTTAATTAGAGAAATGGAACACATGTATCTTTGGTATCCAAGTATGTATGCAAATTTGACAATGGCTATGTTTGGGATCATATGAACATGTTAAGGAGTGAAGACACGGTTATTAGTTATGCTGGCATTCGTAAGTGCCTCTATGTGCCAAGAAAAAAACTAGATTTCATGCCAAATAATAGGAAATCGAGTAAGCTTACATACCTTGTTGTACGACCTCGTTATTACCTCAAAGTAACCTCCTTTCCCCCAAAATATTTATCAATGAAGTAGGTGATAAAATTAGTATTAGCAGCTAATAAACACGTCTTGGCAGTCCAATCTCATAGAAAAATAATACTCGGGCAACAAGTTTGTAATTATCAACCAAAGAGTACTCTTTCAATCTTTCCACTTCTAATCGTATTTTCTAATGCACATTCTCATGTACATGTCATAAACAGCTTGTTTTAGTCACATAACAGTCTTACAATAGCTCACAAAGCACAATAGATAACAATTCTACACAACACACAAGTAGGCGGCATAACATTATGCCTTCTCGCCACATTTCGAAGTCAACAACCCCAAACCTATTTCAACTTCAACTAAACTATCTCTAACATATTTACACATAAAAATAGTCCTAAAACAGTACAAAAACAATCAGGAGGAAGTGAAACAACTATTCCCAATTACCAGTCCACAAGTTCCTACTAAGAGCACAATTAAGACATCGTGCAAGAGCTTATTTTCGTAGAAGATAAAAATGGTGCAGTAGCCTTCTTACATCACTACCAAACTAAACCTTGTTAAACATAAACCTTACTTCATAATCCAGTCAACCAAGAAGAGAACAACCTCTTAATAAACAAGAAAAGTGTACAACAACCTTTAGAACACATGTTGTCCAAAATTCCAGCACAGGTATAACCAGCTTACTCCTCATGTTTTTCATGGAAAAATTACACTAAATCATAGGTATTTCTACTTATCTTAGCATTCAAGGATCAGGTCCTCTTCAAGAACCCTAAAGTTTTGTTGTGGCTGCTTTGTAAAAGCAAGAGAGAGCAAGGACAAACTTTGGAAGAAGATCTGATTTTTGACTTTGTTAAAATGACTTGAAGTTGCTGGTTTGTAACCCCTTTTAAAGGGCCACTCTTGGCCGACTTTCCCCTTAAATTTAATCCACATTTTAGCAAGGTGGTGATGACCTGCCTGGCCCTTTCACTTGGGTCTTATTGGGCTACAATTCAATGGGCCTTGGCTGCCCATTTTTCCTTTTTCCCTTCACTTAGTTTGGGCCCAAATTGTCAAGTGGGTTGTGAATATACTTGGGCTTTTTTTTTATTCAACTTGGGCTGAAAAATATTTTCCCTTGATAATGCTAAACAATGGGCTAAAATTACACCCTTAACTTGGGCTTTACTTGTCACGCCCTAAGTCCCATTAAGGCGGACTGGCAGCCGTTGCCGACAAGGCTCGGGAGAACCAACATATAACTATGCACCTGCTATGAACATTTAAGAGGTTCCCATATTCAATATGCTGTCAAAAGAAAGTAAATTGTATTAACAAGCCAAAAGTAAATGTATAAGACTAGGCCGTTGGAGCCACGATGTCTATAGTATGCTACTTGACCACACTTTAATTTACATAGTCTACAAAGCCTCTAGGTAAGGAGCAATATCCATATGGGTCGGGACGTGCCTCGCCTCATGACCAACTATATAATACAAAATACAAGTTCTAAACGCACAAGCCCTGAAGCAACCTGGAGCTTAGTAATAGCAGCTGAAAGTCCTGTACTCTTACTGGGGAGATCTAGTAACTCCTGTACCTGCAGCATGAAATGCAGGTCCCCTGTAAGGGACGTCAGTACGAGATAATGTACTGAATATGTAAGGCAGAAAATAGTGTATATGAAATAAGAACTCAAATGATATCACACACTGGTGTGTAAGGATGAAAAGACCACCTTTACTCATATTGTGGAATCATGTACTTTATGTGTTTTTATTACTTTACCTTTCCTTACTGTATAATCTGTGCACAATATATCATGTAAATGACCAGCTGATCAGTGGTAAATCAATATCAGGATCGATCCATGCTAGGCTTTTCTTTCACCCCTGGGATACCCCCCGAAATATAGGATCGACCCATGCTAGGAGATGCTTCCACCCCTGGGATACCACCCATTAATAAGCAACTTTGAGTTAACTTTTATTTACTTTTCAGATGATTCTTTTGGTTGTCATAACCTTTAGAAATGCAGAAATATAGACATGTGATATATAAACAACCATACAAGATAATACCACAATGAAAAGAGAGATACACAACTAATGAACAGTATAGGAGATTAAACAACACATGGACTTTGTTTGGTAAAAAGGAACTCATGTATATTTGGTATCCAAGTACATATGCAGGTTTGACAATGGCTATGTATGGGTACATATGAACATGATAAAGAGTGGAGACACAATTATTAGTGATGTCGTAGTTGGTAAGGGCCCTCTATGTATCAAGGACGGACGTAGATTTCATGCCAAGTAATAGGAAATCATGTAGCCTTACATACCTCGCTGTACTATGTTGTTATTACCGCGGAGTAGTATCCTTTTCCTCCAAACACTTATCTACAATATATTAGGTGATAAAACTAGTATTAGCAGCTAATAAACACATCTTGGTAATCAAATTTCACCCAAAAAATAATATCTGGGCAGCAAGCTCGGAATTAGCAACCAAAGAGTATTCTTTAAACATTTCCACTCCTAATCGTATTTTCTAATACATGTTCTCATATACGTGTCTTATCCAGCTTGTTTCAGTCCCACAACAGTGTTACAACAGCTCATAAAGTACAACATACAATAATTTTACACAACACGCAAGTAGGCAACGTAACATTACATCCTTTCGCTACATTTCGGTTTCAACAATTCCAAATCTGTTTCAACCTCAACAAAACTATCCTCAACATATTTACACACAAATACAGTCCTAAAATATTTCAAAAACAGTCCCCCGAGTGGATGGAAAACATGAGACAACCGTTCCCAATATTCAGTCCACAAATTCCTACTAAGGACGCAATTTAGGTATCATATAAGAACTCATTTTCGCGGAAGATAAAAATGGTGCAGCAGCCTTCTTACACCACTACAGAACCAAACCTTGTTAAAAACATACAATATAATCCAGCCAACCAACAAGAGAAAAGCCTCTTGTTTAACAAGAAAAGTGGACAACAATCTTTGGAACACATGCTGTCCCAAATTCCTGCACAAGTACAACCAGCTTACTCTTCATGTTTTTCATGGAAAAATTACACCAAACCATAGGTATTTTTACTTACCTTAGCCCTCAAGGATTAGGTACTCTTCAAGAACCCTATAGGTGAGCCTTGGCTGCTTTACAAAGTGAAGAAAGAGCAAGGAGAAACTTTGAGACAAATCTGATTTTTGGCCTTAAGAAAATAACTAAAAGTTGCTGGATTTTGCTCCCATTTATAAGACCACTTTTGGCCGACTTTCTTTTGGATTTCCAGCCTTACTGTATTAAGGTTATGATGCAGCAACTTGGCCTTTTCACTTGGGCCTTATTGGGCTTCAATTGGATGGGCTTTGTTGCAAATATTTCTCACTTAAACCCACTTAATTTGGGCCTTATTTGTGAATTGGGTTGTGAATGTAATTTGGCCCTTTTCCTATTCATCTTGGGCTGAAAATGTTGTCCTTTTATGATGCTAAACCATGGGGCCAAATGACATCCCTAACTCAGGGTTCATTCTTTATCGGACTTGAATAAATTCGGTGTTGGGCCTTGTCTCCGTTTACCTAGCCTATTTAAACTAAGCACGTAGGTGACTCACCTGCTAGCTTCCTAAGTCTCACAAGCACCTCACTTATTTCACTTCATTTAAGGTCACAATATCCTTAACTTGACTTAAAAATTATATACACTCGGTCATCTTAAGTGTTAGACGTACGTATACCCCTTTAATCTAAAATTCACGCACTTTTAAAATGTGTGCGAACTTGACCCCGCCATATCATGTTTAATCTGCATTGGACTAGTACATGTAAGATGTGGGGTGTTACATTACTCATTATTGGACTTGGACAGAATTTGTGTTATGCCTCATCTCTATCTACCTAGCTTATTTAAGCTAAGGACGTAGGTGACTCACCTGCTAGCTTCCTAAGTCCCGCAAGCACCTCATTTCTTTCACTTCGTTTAAGGTCACGATCTCCTTAGTTTGACTTAAAACATATACACTCACTCGTCTTAATTGTTAGACGTACATATAGCCCTCCAGTCTAAAAGTTAGGCACTTTTGAAGTTGTTTCTCCTTCTACCTAATCATATCATGTTCCATATGCATGGGCCTAGTACACCTAAGATGTGGGGTGTTACAGAGCTACCACCTATCTCTACCTGGGCATAGATGAATAGTGTGATAAGGAAAAGGTTTGTGCTATCATATTTTCAAAGAGATCTGCAGTCTCGCCTTCAACACTTGAAGCAAGGTTTCATATCGGTGGATGAGTACTTCAAAAGCATGGATATAGATATGATCCAAGCTAATTGCATGGAGAAAGAATAAGCTACAATGGCTAGATTTTTAAATGGTTTAAATTCTAAAATAGTTGATATAGTAGAAATACAACAGTATGTAACTTTAGATGAGTTAGTTGATTTGTCTATTAAAGTAGAAAAAACAAATCAAGAAAAAGCAGCAATTAACCTAACTCATGGAGAAATTGGCCAAACTCTATCTCTAAGATGCCATGGTCAAATCAAGAGGGAAAAGCTCCTTCTAAATCCCAAGAAGATAGAGGTAAAGGTAGAGTTTGGGGGGGGGGGGGGGGTAAAACCTTCAATCCCAGATCTTCCAAACCTTCTAGTTCTATTCAATGTCACAAATGTCATGGGAGGAGTCATATGATGCATGAATGTCCAAGTAGGAGAAACATTATACATAGAGAGAATGGAGAATATGAGAGTAAAAAAAATGAGGGGGGAGAAGAGGGAGGAGGTGTAAGTGAGGAAGATGAATTAGAACTGCCTAATAATGGTATAATCGGGGTAGTTAGAAGAACTACGACTATCATTTGTGTAGTAGTAATGAAGGAAAGAGGGAGAATTTATTCCATACTAGATATGGGATAAAGGGGAAGACTTATTCTGGAAGTTGAGCAAATGTGATGAGTTCATATTTGGTAGATAAGCTAGGAATTGCTTTCATGAAACACTCTACCCCTATGTAGGTTCCAATGGTTGAATGAGAGTGGGGAGGTAAAAGTAAACAAACAATGTCTATTTTCATTTAATGTTGGTAGGTATGAGATGAAATTCTTTGTGATGTGGTTTCAATGCAAGCATTTCATGTTTTACTTGGCCGACCTTGGCAATATGATAGGGATATTACTCATCACGGGAAAAAGAATAGGTACAGTCTTTTTCATAATGGTAAGAAATTTACTCTTGCACCATTATCTCCTTCACAAGTGTTTGAAGATCAGAAACGATTGAGGGACACAATGGGAAAGCAAAGGGGAGAGATAAAAGTTAGCTTGAGGGAAAGAAAAAGGGCCAAGAGATAAAAAAAAAAGAGATGGCTGAGAAAAAGAGAGAGAGGGCAGAAAACTAAGTAAAGAGGTAAAAGAGGGTTTAAGTGAAAATATAAGAAGTTTTGGTGGGAGAAAAGAGGATAAGGAAAAGAAAAAAAAGAGTCTTTAAGCCAAAGAGTGTTTGAATACTAGAAAAGAGGGGTTGCCGATTGTACTACTTACTTACAAAGAAGTGTTGATTAACTTTGAAGAACTAACTCCTTCTTTGCCAACTAGTGTTTCTTCTCTTTTACAGAGTTTTGAAGATGTTTTTCCTGATGATACTCCAAAGAGGTTTCCACCTTTGAGAGGGATTGGGCACCAAATCGACTTTGTGTCTAGGTCTCAACTACCTAATAGGCTGCCTATAGGAGTAGCCCTAAAGAGACCAATGAATTACAAAGCTAGGTTGAAGAACTGCTTAAAAAAGGCTTTGTTCGAGAGAGCATGAGCCTATGTTCTATTCCTATCCTATTGGTATCCCAAAAGGGATGGAACATGGAGTATGTGTGTGGATTGTAGAACCATCAACAAGATAATCGCAAAGTATCACCATCCTATCCCTCGTCTTGATGATATGCTAGATCAACTATATTGATCCAAAATCTATTCTAAAATTTGTCTTAAAAGTGGTTACTATCAAATTCGTATAAATCCTTAAGATGAATTGAAAAATTGCTTTTAAGACCAAATATGGACTTTATGAGTGGTTAGTTATGCCTTTTTGCTTAGCAAATGCACCAAGCACATTTATGAGATTAATGAATCATATTTTTAAAGATTTTCATGGAAAATTTGTTGTGCTGTATATTGATGACATCTTAATCTTTTCTCAAAATCTAGATGAACACCTAGAGCACCTAAAACAAGTTTTTGAAGTCCTTAGAAATCAGTGCTTATTTGCTAATCTAAAAAAGTGTATATTTTGTGTGGATCGTGTGGTTTTCTTAAGTTTTGTGGTCAATTCTAAGGGAGTTGAAGTAGGTGGTGATAAAATCAAAGCAATTAAATAATGGCGTAGACCTAATAGTGTAACGAAAGTTAGGAGTTTCCATGGACTTGTTAGTTTTTCTAGGAGGTTTGTGAGGGACTTTAGAACCATTGCTTCTCCTTTAACTGAAGTTATTAAGAAGGATAAGGTTTTAACATGGGGAAAGGAAAAAGATGATGCATTTAAATTGCTAAAAGAAAAACTGTGTTCTGCTCCTCTTTTGTAGTTACCTGAGTTTTCTTAGTGGTTTGAAGTTGAGTGTGATGCCTCTAGTAAGGGAATAGGTGCTTTTTTGATGCAAGACTCCAATCCAATTGCCTACTTTAGTTAAAAGCTAAGTGGAGCAACATTGAACTACTCAACTTATGATAAGGAGTTGTATGTGTTAGTAAGGCCGTTAGCTACATGGCAACACTACTTGTGGCCTCGAGAATTCGTGGTCAAGACTGATTATGAGTCATTGAGGTACTTGAAGAGTCAAGGTAAACTTAGTCGTGGGCATGCTAAACATGTGGAGTTTATTGAAACTTTTCCTTATGTAATTTCCTACAAACAAGGAAAGGAGAATGTGGTTGTTGACGCGCTCTCAATAAGATATGTAAAATATCTCTACTCTTTTTTCAAAGTTGTTGGGTTTTGACCAAATCAAGTTACTCTATGCCGATGATTCTAATTTTGATAAACATATTTATGAATGTAAGTTGGGTCCTTTTGAGAAATTTAATCTTCAAAATGAATTTTTATTTAAGAAAAATAAGTTGTGTGTACCTAACTGCTCTTTGCGTGAACTACTTGTTGGGGAAGCACATTGTGGAGGGCTAATGGGACATTTTGGAGTGCCTAAAACTTTAGAAATACTTTCTGAACTATTTTAGTGGCCTAGCATTAGAGAAGATGTTGAAAAAGTGTGTTCTCATTGTCTTGAATATAAACAAGCTAAGTCTAGAACATTGTCGCATGGTATTTATTCTCCTTAACCTGTTTCTAGTTCTCCTTGGATTGATATTTATATGGAGTTCATATTGGGGCTTCTATGGACTAAATATGGTAAGGATAGTATATTTGTGGTAGTAGACAGATTTTCTAAAATGACTCATTTTATTCCATGTAAAAAGACTAATGATGCATCTCATGTGTCTGACTTGTTTGTAAAAGAAGTAGTTAAATTGCATGGAATACCTAGAACTATTGTTAGTGATAGGGATGCCAAGTTTTTAAGTCACTTTTGGAGAATTCTTTGGGAAAAGTTAGGGACTAAGTTGCTATTTTCCACATCTTATCACCCACAAACTGATGGGCAAACAGAAGTGGTTAATAGAACTTTGGGGAATATGATGAGGTCTATTTTGAAAGGAAAGTTGATTTCTTGGGAAAATTACTTACCTATTGTGGAATTTTCTTGTAATAGGACCTTTCATTCTTCTTCTGGTAAGACTCCTTTTGAAGTTGTATATGGATTCAACCCCCTTACCCCTCTTGATTTACTGCCGTTGCCTACTAATAATTTTTCTAATCTTGATGGTAAAAAGAAGGTTGACATGATGAAGAAGATTCATGAACAAACAAGACTTGCAATTGAAAATAAAAATAAGAAAGTTGTATTGCGAAGGAATAAAGGAAGAAAATATGTTATGTTTAAACCTGGGGACTTGGTTTGGGTGCAAATTAGAAAGGAAAGATTTCCTTCTAAAAGAAAGACCAAGCTAGATCCTAGAGGAAGTGGTCTATACAAAGTCCTTGAAAGGATTGGAGACAATGTTTATAAACTTGATCTTCCTGGTAAGTTCCAAGTTAGTGCTACTTTTAATGTTTCTAATCTTTCCCATTTTGATGCAGACTTGAATTCGAGGACGAATTCTCTTGAAGAAAAGAGGAATGATAGCATCATACAAAGCTCTACGCCATTGAAGGACAAGGATGAAAATGATGAAGCTTTAAAAGATCAAAGGAGACCCTTAACAAGATCCCAATCCATGGACTTTAATGATAAGCTCAATGGGCTTCAATTGCAGATCCAAAAAGGTGTCTTGTTTGGAAAGAAAAGCTAAAGCCCAAGGATGAATTCTCTAAATGCTACAATTCTTTTGTGGCCCAAATTCAAGTCCAAGAGGGATAATTTTAGGGTTAAATTTCGTGCAAATAAGTCCAAGAAGAGTCCAAGAATCAGCCACAACAATAGTTCCTTTCTGCCCAAATTTGGAGAGAAGACTAGTCAAACTTTCCAAGATTGTCAAGATTCTTTTCCTAGTTGGGTTTTACCTTATTTCCTTATTTATATATAGGTTATTAATGTTTTCTTTTTTCTATTTAAGGTATCCTAGTACCATTTAATGTTTTACTAGAACTACTAGGTCTATTTCTTTTTGATATTCTTTAGAAGGGATAAGTTTACATACTAATTATTGTGTTTAGTTACTCATAAAGAGGTCAAGATTTGAATCTTACGGTTTGATTCATTTCTCAAGTAAAGGGGTTAGATTTCATCCATAAATCTTTACATTGTTACTTGGATTTTGTAAAGGCCTTAGAATATCAATCCCTTGAAAATTCTTGGATCTTTCTTTTTTGAATTTCCCATATCTTTAATTAGTTTTTTTTCTTTATTTTTTATTGTTACTTCCGTATTCTAGTATTCACTCCATATTAGTATTCCTTTTAACCTCGATCCTATTATGGTGCTCCAAGGGTCAACCGGTTCTATGCCTTTCATGATCGTCAAGAGGTTGAGGATACCCCAGATGTGGTCACCGTTATGTTACGAGTTTGTGATTCAGATTCATATTCACTTTTAGATCTAGGAGAAAACTTGTCTTTTGTAACCCCATTCTTTGCATATAAGTTTCGTGCATGTCCTGAAATTCTCCATGAGCCTTACGAGATGAGTAACCCCGTGGGTGAATCTATCATAGCCCGAAGAGTCTATAGGTGTTGTCCTATTTCTATTTTGCATAAAGTAATCCCATGTGATTTAGTTGCGCTCTCCATGGTAGACTTCGATGTAATTTTTGGGATGGATTGGTTGTATGCTTCTTATGCCTCAATTGATTGTAGAACCCGTAGGGTCAAATTCCAATTTTCCTAATGAGTCAGTTCTTGAATGGAAGGGTAGGAGTACTTCGTGTAAAGGTCAATTCATTTCTTTTTTCAAGGCTCATTAGATGATTTCCAAGGGATGTATCTACAACTTGGTGAGGGTCGGAGATATCTCTTCCAAAGTTCCCTCTCTTGAGTTGATCCCTGTTGTAAGTGAATTCCCCGATGTCTTCCCAGATGAGTTACCAGACATCTCTCCCGAGAGGGAGATAGATTTTTGTATAGAACTCCTATCCGATACTCAACCCATCTCAATCCCTCTTTATAAATTTGCTCCCGCAGAATTGAAGGAGTTGAAGGAGCAGCTGAGAGATTTATTGGAGAAGGGTTTCATCCGACCTAGTCGGTCTCCGTGGGGTGCCTCGGTGCTAATTGTAAGAAAGACAAATTGGTCGCTCCGCTTGTGCATTGTCTATCGATAGCTCAATAAGGTCACCTTCAAGAATAAATATCCTCTCCTGAGGATAGATGATTTATTTGATCAACTTTAAGGGGCCACTCATTTCTCCAAGATTGACTTGAGACCCGATTATCACCAATTGAGGGTGAGAGAAAATGGCATCTCTAAGACGGCTTTCCAGACTAGGTATGGTCATTTTGAATTTGTGGTGATTGCCTTCGGCCTCACTAATGCACTAGCAATATTTATAGACCTCATGATTAGGGTGTTCAAGCCTCACCTCGACATGTTTGTGGTAGTGTTCATTGATGGAATTTTGATCTATTCACGAGGTGAGCAAGAGCACATGGAGCACTTGAGGGTAGTACTACAGACCCTGAGGGAACAAAAATTCTAGGCCAAGTTGAACAAGTGCGAGTTTCGGTTGGATGATGTTTCCTTCCTTGGGCACGTGGTATCTAGAGAGGGCATCACACTTGATCCTAAATAGACGGAAGTGGTAAAAAACTGGTCAAGGATATTGACTCCCACTGACATAAGGAGTTCCTTGGGTCTAGCTGGTTACTATGGATAGTTTGTGCAAGACTCCTCCACAGTTTCATCCCCACTCACCTAACTCAAAAGAAGGCTAAATTCGTATGGACGGATGAATGTGAAAGGAGTTTCCAGACCTTGAAGGATTGGTTGACTTCAGCCCCTGCATTGACATTGCTCGAGGGGAGTGATTGTTTGGTCATGTATTGTGATGCATCAAGGATCGGGTTGGGTTGTGTGCTAATGCAACATGGTAAGTTGATTGTTTATGCTTCACGACAGTTGAAATTGCATTAGAAGAATTACCCTAATCATGACCTTGAACTCACATCGGTGGTGTTTGCCGTAAAGATCTGACAACACTATTTTTATCGAGTCCATGTGGATGTTTTCACCGATGACAAAAGCTTCCAACATATGTTCACCTAGAAAGATCTCAACTTAACGCAATGGAAGTGGTTAGAGCTACTCAAGGATTATGATATGAGCGTGAAGTGCCACCCAGAAAAGCCAACGTGGTAGTTGATGCCCTTAGTAGGATTTCAATGGGAAGTGTGGCCCATATAAGAGGTGTTGGGAAAAGGGAGTTTGCTAAAGATGTTTATAGGTTGGTTAGCAAGGCTGGGGGTGAGATTGAATGAGTCCAGAAATGGTGGTGCAATAGTTCTTCAAGGGTCAACATCTTCTCTGATCAATGAGGTTAAGGCCAAGCAAGATCTTGATCCCACTCTAGTTGAGTTGAAAAAATTTGGTAAAATATGAAAAGGTAGAGGTTTTCTCACAAGGGGGAGATGATGCGTTCCGATATCAAGGTAGGTTGTGTGTACCTAGAGATGATGAGTTGAAGAAGTTGATCATGCAAGAAGTCCACAACTCCTCCTACTCCATTCACCTCGGCACTACCAAGATGTACAGAGATTTAAGAGAAATTTATTGGTGGAATGGGATGAAAAAGGACATAGCCCAGTTTGTTTCCAACTGTATGAACTACCAATAGGTAAAGGTTGAACACCATAGGCCAAGTGGCTTAGCCCAATATATTCCTACTTGGAAGTGGGAAGATATCAACATGGATTTTGTACTTGGGTTTCCAAGAATGAAGAAGCATTTTTATTCCATATGGGTGATAGTTGATCGCATGACTAAGTCAGCCCATTTTTTAATGGTGAAGACCACATTCAACACCGAGGACTGTGCCCACTTGTATATTCGAGAGTTGGTGAGGTTGCACAGGATTTTACTATCTATCATATTGAATCATGAAGTTTAGTTCACTTCTCACTTTTGGAGATCCTTCGAAAGAGGACTTGGCACTAGAGTCAAGTTAAGCACTACTTTTCATCCTCAGACTGAGGGGAAAGCCGAAAGGACAATTCAGACCTTGGAAGATATGTTGTAAGTATCACGCCCAAAGTCCCATGAAAAAACTTACCCAACACTTGACCTTGAGCTAGTAGCTGTTGTGTTTGCCTTGGGCGCCATTATTTGTATGGAGTTCATGTTGATATATATACTGATCACAAGAGGCTGCAGTACATTTTTAAACAGAAAGAACTAAATTTAAGATAGCGGAGATGGCTGGAGCTAATAAAGGAATACGACATTGATATACTATACCATTCAGGGTAAGCAAATGTGGTAGCTGATGCTCTGAGTCATAAGGCAATTATGAAAATTGGTGATCAGACCGTGGTAAGTCAAGGAGTCGCTAAGGATCTACGTCAACTAGCCAATTTGGGAGTTCGCCTCATTGAAACTCCAAGGAATGGGTTGTTGTGCATAATGCTGCAGAGTCTTCATTGGTAATGGAGGTAAGAGAAAAGCAGTTCAAGGATCCTGTTCTACGACGACTTAAGGAGAGGTTGAGTCAAGGTATGATGAAGGGCTTTGAACTTACACAAAATGGAGTACTTTATTGCCAAAATAGTTTATGTGTTCCTAATATTAATGGACTAAGAAGGAGGATAATTGAAGAAGCCCATCATTCAAGATATTCCATCCATCCAGGATCAACTAAGATGTATCATGACCTGAAGGGAATTTTCTGGTGGGGAGGCATGAAAAAGGACCTTACAGAATTAGTGGTTCAATGTCCGAATTGCCCACAAGTTAAGGTAGAGCACCAAAAGCCGGGAGGTTATATGCAATATATAGAGCTTCCAACGTGGAAGTGGGATATGATTAATATGGATTTTATTACTGGGTTGCCTCGCTCATTTCAGAAGTTTGACTCCATATGCGTGATAGTTGATAGGCTCACAAAGTCAGCACACTTCTTGCCAGTTAAGAGTGATTATATAGCTGAAGAGTATGCAAAGTTACACCTCAAAGAGATAGTTAGGCTGCATAGGGTTCCAATTTCCATTATATCTGATCGGGGAGCTCAATTCGCTGCAAAGTTTTGGAAGTCCTTCCAAAGGAGCTTAGGAACACAAGTGAATTTATGTACAACTTTCCACCCTAAAATTGATGGTCAAGCAGAATGCACCATTCAAACACTTGAAGATATGCTATGGGCTTGTGCATTGGACTTCAAGGGTAGTTGGGTAGACCATTTGCCACTAATTGAATTTGCCTATAATAATAGCTACCATTCAAGCATCAAGATGGCATCTTATGAAGCTTTGTATGGAAGGAAATGTAGATCACCAATAGGATGGTTTGAAGTGGGTGAAACCACCTTGCTTGGTCCTGATCTAGTCCAACAAGCCATGGAAAAAGTCAGCATAATACGATAACAGCTAGAAATAGCCCAAAGTCATCACAAATCATATGTGGATGCTAGAAGGAGAGGACTGGAATTCTCAGTCGGAGATTGGGTGTCCTTAAAGGTGTCCCCAGTGAAAGGAGTTATGAGATTCGGTAAGAAAGGAAAACTAAGCCCACGTTACATAGGGCCATATAAGATTATTAAAAGGTTTGGACAGGTTGCATATGAATTAGAGCAACCCTTGGAGCTTTCAATGGTTCATCCAGTTTTTCATGTCTCAATGCTTCGAAAATGCTTAGGTGACCCATGTTGTATCACCCCAATTGAAGATATTCAATTTACGGAAGATCTCACCTATGAAGAGGTACCTATTGCTACCCTAGATCGTCAAGCTAGGAAGCTAAGGAATAAGGAAATACCTTTAGTAAAGGTACTTTGGAGGAACCAGCAAGTAGAAGAGATAACGTGGGAGGTTGAGGAAGCAATGAGATCTAAATACCCTTATTTATTTGAAGCTACAGAGGAAGTCCAAGATGTAGAGTTGAGGGATTTGTAGGTACGTGAATTTGAATTCTTATTATGTTGTAAACAGTTTGTTTACATGAAAGTTTAAACTTATATGTCCTATCCCGTTTATGCTAACATTCGGGGACGAATGTTCCTAGGGGGGGGAGGATGTAACACCCCACATCTTATATATACTAGTCCTATGCATATGAAACATGATATGACGGAGTCAAATCAGCACACATTTTAGGCAGTGCTGAATTTCATATTAGAGGGCTATATGCATGTCTAACTCTCAAGATGACCGACTGTTATTAAGCCAAATTGAGGAGATTGTGACCTTAAATGAAGTGAAAGAAGTTAGGTGCTTGTAGGAATTAGGAAGCTAGCAGGTGAGTCACCCACCTGCTTAGCTTAAATAGGCTAGGTAGACGAAGATGAGGTCCAACACTGAATTTGTTCAAGTCCGATAAAGAATAAACCCCGAGTTAAAGGAGTAATTTAGGCCCATGGTTTAGCATTATAAAGGAACAATATAGGCAGCCCAAGATGAATAGGAAAGGGGCCAAATTACATTCACAACCCAAGTCACAAATAGGGCCCAAACTAAGTGGATGTAAAAGAGAAATATTTACAGCAAAACCCATCTAATTGAAGCCCAATAAGGCCCAAGTGGAAGGTCCAAGTTGCTGCATCACCCTTTCAATAAAATAAATCTTGAAATGCAAAAGAAAGTCGGCCAAAAGTGGCCCTTTAAAAGGGATTAATAACCAGCAATTTTAAGTCATTCATACATAGCCAAAAATCAGATTTTCTTCAAAGTTTCTCCTTAATCTCTCTTCACTTTTTAAAGCAGCCAAGGCACACCTTTAGGGTTCTTGAAGAGCACCTAATCCTTGGGGGCTATGGTAAGTAAAAATACCTATGGTATAGTATAAATTTTACATGTAAAACATGAGGAGTATGCTGGTTGTACTTGTGCAGAAATTTTGGATAGCATGTGTTCCAAAGATTGTTGTACAATTTTCTTGTTTATTAAGAGGCTTCTTGTTGGTTAGCTGAATTATGAAGTAAGGTTTATGTTTTTAACAAGGTTTAGTTCTGTAGTGATGTAAGAAGGCTGCGGCACCATTTTTATCTTCCGCAAAAATGAGTTCTTGTATGATATCTTAATGGTGCTTTTAGTAGGAACTTGTGGGCGGATAATTAGAGATTTGTCTCACATTTTCCATCCACTTTGAGACTGTTTTTGGAATGTTTTAAGACTGTCTTTATATGTAAATAAGTTGAGAACAGTTTGGTTGAGGTTGAAACAGATTTGGAATGGTTGACGCCGAAATGTAGCGAAAGGACGTAATGTTACGTTTCTGTGCTTGCATGTTGTGTAGAGTTGTTGTATGTTGTATTTGATTAGCTTTTGTAAGCCTATTATGTGACTAAAACAGGCTGGATGTAACATGTATACGACAATGTGTGCTAAACAAAAATATGATTAGAGGTGGAACGGTTGAAAGAATACTCGTGGATTGATAGTTAAAAGCTTGTTGCCCGAGTGTTTGTTTTTATGAGATTGGACTACCAAGATGTGTTTATTAGCTTCTAATACTAGTTTATCACCTACTATATCGCAAATAAGTATTTGGAGGAAAAGGATACTACTCCAAGGTAATAACGACATAGTACAACGAGGTATGCAAGGCTACTTGATTTACTATAACTTGGCATGAAATCTAGGTTCTTCCTTGGCCCATAAAGGCACTTACCAACTACGACATAACTAATTACTGTGTCTCCACTCTTTACCATGTTCATATGCTCCCATACATACCCATTGTCAAATCTGCATACATCCTTGGATACCAAAGTTACATGAGTTCCTTTTTACCAAGTAGAGTCGATGTGTTGTTTAATCTCCTACACGTTTCATTAGTTATGTAACTCGCTTTTCATTGGGTGTTAGGTTGGCCGACTCTAATAATGGTGGTATTCAAGTTCAAAATGGGGCCGAATCTTTGGTGGTTGTTGATGTGAAAGCTAAACAAGATTTGGATCCATCGTAAGTAGAACTGAAGGAGTTGGTTGCCAAGAAGGAGATTGAAGTGTGCTCCTAAGGGGGAGATGGAGTACTTCGGTATCAAGACCGATTGTGTGTTTCGAATGTGGATGGCCTTCGAGGGCTGATCATGAGCGAAGCTCTCAGCTCTCATTACTCAATCCATTCGAGATCCACTAAGATGTATCGAGACTTGAAAGAGGTTTATTGGTGGCATGGAATGAAGAAAGACATCACCAAGTTCGTATCTGAGTGCCCGAGTTGCCAACAAGTGAAAGTAGAGCACCAAAGGCTCGGTGACTAGCTCAGGATATCGACATATGCACTTTAAAGTGGGAGGATGTGAACATGGACTTTGTGGTTGGGTTACCTCAGACTCGAAGGCAATTTGACTCCATTTTAGTTATGGTTGATCGAATGACAAAGTCGGCTCATTTTCTACCGTTCAAAATCACTTTTGGTGCCGAGGATTATGCAAGGTTATAAATCCAAGAATCAGTGAGGTTTCATGGTGTGCCTAGGTCCATCATCTCAGATCGTGGCACCCAATTCACTTCTCACTTTTGGAGGTCCTTTCAAAGGGGACTTAGTACTAAAATTAAGTTGAGCACCGCTTTCTATCCTCAAATTGATAGGCAAACTGAGAGGACAATTCAAACCTTGGAGGACATGTTGAGGGCGTGTGTGTTGGAGTTCAAAGGTAATTGGAATGGCCACCTACCACTCATTGAGTTTGCCTATAATAATAGCTTCCATGCTAACATTGGTATGGCACCATTTGAGGCCTTGTATGGGTGAATGTGTAGGTCACCAGTGGGGTGGTTTGAGTTGGGAGAGATGGCATTGATTAGCCCAGATTTAGTGTTGGAGGCTATGGAAAAGGTGAAGGTGATTAGAGAAAGGTTGAAGACGGCACAAAGTCGCCAAAAGTCCTATTCGAATGTTAAGAGGAGGATCTTGAATTTCATGCTGGTGATTGGGTGTATGTCTAGATTTTGCTCATGAAAGGTGTGATGCGTTTTGGTATGAGGAGCAAGCTAAGACTCCGGTATGTTGGCCCTTATGAGATTGTGGAGCGGATTGGAAATGTGGCTTATAGGTTGGAGTTGCCTCCAGACTTGAGTTCCATTCACCCTATCTTCCATGTGTCTCTATGTGGAGGAATTTAGTCGATGTACCTAGCACTATTGTGCCTTTGGAGGGAATTGAGGTTGAGGAGAACTTGGCCTATGAGGATGTCCCAGTGGAGATTTTGTATAGGTAAGTGAAGCAGCTCAGTAACAAGGATGTGGCTTCAGTGAAGGTGCTTTGGAGGAATAAACACATGGAAAGTGCTACATGGGAAGCAGAGCTATACACGATATCCCCATCTTTTCCAATCTACTCAAGCCTAAGGTACTAGGTTCTTTCCCTTCTAAATAGTCCTAATTATTTCACTACTGAGTTTCATGAACTGACATGCGTAGTGCACAAAAATGATTTTTCATGATGTTTTGAATAATATGAAGGCATTTTGGTATGGGTTCTAAAACCTTTGTGATTTTTAAATGAACTATGGATGGTATCTTGTGTTTGGATGTTTCATGTTCCAAGTCGAGCCTTTCAAGCCTTGTCGTTGCACATTCAAGGACGAATGTTCCCAAGGGTTAGATGATGTAAGGACCCGGAGTTTTCGAATAACTTTATCGAACCTTATTATGTCAATCCATGAGAAAAATTCGATCAAGTGTCACTTCACGGGAGGCCCACACAGGCCGTGTGACCTCCAGTGAAGGGTGACTTGGCTGAAAAATTCAATTTTGGGGACTCGACAGGTTGTTTCGGGCTAAGGAACGTTGCACCGGAACCCCACGCGGTCCGTGTGGTGTGTCACGAGCTGTGAGACCCCTCGTATGACTGCAGACGTGAAATTTTTCTAAGTGTAAAATAACTGTCTCGTAACTTGTTCGTGTGAATTTTTCCTAAGTCTTTCCAGACGGTCACTCACACAACCCGTATGATTTCACACGGGTCATGTGGCCACTCGTGTAAGATCCCTTTGCTCCGAAAATATTCTAAGTGTTTTAGCATTGCAAAATTTTCTAAGTGTCGTCTCATGGACATAGTTCACAGCCCATGAAGTGCCTCACGGACCATGTCAGTGCCCGTGAAGTCATGGCAATTCAATTCCTATCCATTTCATTCATGGCTTTTACATAAATTCGAATCACTTTAAGTGTGTTTGAGGCATTTCTGCACAGCTCAAACCCCTAAATCAGCTGAGGCAAGTTCATTCTTATTCATTCTCTTTAGAACACTCACCTTTTAAGAAATCAATTCCTAAACTTCCTCTCCAAGCTTTCTTCTCCAGCTAATTTCCTCTCAAGCTTATATTCTAGAGCTAAGGTATGTGGGAATGATTCTTGGTCCCTTTCAACCAAGAAGACACAAACTCTTTTCAATTAATTTTCATGAAATTAAGCTTACTTTAGATGTGGGTTTTCGTTATTTGATTTTATTAAATTCAATTGATGTATGGGTTGTACTTTATTTATGATTTGAAGTTATTTTAAGCCCTATTATGATGATTTACATTGCGGATATGAGGTTATGAAGATGCATGTCCCCTTTAAACTTGATTTATGCATGGTGATTTATATTATGATTTAAATGTGGATTTAATTATGGATTTACTTCAATTTCATATTAAAATGTTGATTATAGCTTAAATCTATATTACCCATGCCATTCTCACATCACTCATGGCATATTCATTCATGGACATTGGTTTTTATGGAAATTATGAAGTGGGTTAAGCCCAATTATGTTTTATGAAATGATTTTGATAAGGTATTGGTTATGACAAGAATGTGATCACATATATGTCAATGATTTTGTCTCTTTGAGCATCTAGGGTGTGTGCACCATCTTGTATATATAAATGAGATATTCATTGCATGAGTATCATGATTTTGATTTATGGTTCGGCCTTTGAAGCCAAACAGGCATTGAACGGATTTGAAATGAACATTGTATCTCTTGAAAGAACATATATGTATAAGTATTCTCCTGGGATGTTTTGACTTAGCACCAATCGATTGGGGGCATCGGGGCTATCCCCAAGGGTCCTCTCCCCTTCTTCGAACTATATGCCAACATAGGAATGGAAGCCATTATCGAAAAGACCGAGTCATAAGGAATGGTTATTCATTTTGTTTTGATATGATATGATTTTGGAAAATCCTTCCGAAATGGTGAGCTCCGTATGGAAGTTAACCATCCACCGAAATGGGGGTCCCGTAAGGTGTGATATAGATTACCTTTGGCAAGTAATCTTCTCCATACCGATGGGATGTTGCTATCGGTCTAGCTCATGTAATAACTTGCATGGGTTTGATTTTTCGGTTATGGTCCATCCCCACTATATATGAGCATTATTGCATTTCATGCTTCATGAATTTTATGGCGTATTGTATACTATTTTCCATTGGATTTATGACTCCTTATATATTATGTGCTCTCGTCATCTAACATTGAAATGCAGGTTTGATAAGTCATGTGCATAGCATTATCGCATACTTAGTGCATAGCATTATCAAACGTACTAACACATACATTATGCCTACATGATTTTACCATGTAGGGGTCGAGCGCGCCGCCATCCACCTTTTGACGAATAGCTCAAATTTGAGAAGTTAACTTTGTGGTGAGTTCTATTTTTCAAGGACAAGCCACCTTTCTTCTACCCATGCTATTTATGTTTATTTGATTAATTGAGGGTAAGCACGGGACATGTCTTGGCCCCTATCCCATCTTGACTAGGGGCATTATTGGTCACTTTGTAGACTCTCGTGGACATATATATGTGGTGTTGTGTTCGAAGTTTATGATTTCGGCTATGTATTGACTATGGCTATCTTGGTTGACCATGGGGATTATGTATGTTTATGCGTTCGGCATGAAAGGCCCTTTCCCTCATGATACTGCCATAGCGTGAGTCCTAATTTCCAGCATCGTAGAACTATGTATTTATTTCTTGAATGCATGTCCGAACCGATGATGTGGTTTTGATTGCTTGAGGCTTGTTTGGGGATTCTCGGGTCCCCATTCGCCAATTCACATCTAGGCCCTAGGTCCGGGTCATGACATAGACTCTCACCCCTTTCTCTAACCCACCAGAGGTTCAACATTATTGTATATCCTTTCCAAAGTCCCGGTGCTCAGTCAGAAGCACAAATAAACATAAATAGCATAACAAAACCTAGATAGTCACAAGTACTTAGAACAAACATACGCAGTCATAGTTGTATCCCAAGTATAGAGAACAACAAGGCTATCATGATCGTATTTGCCCAAGAACGAGTCCACAACACAAAGTATAATAGCAATCAGTCCCACAAGCTATCATATACCAATAGCATCAGGCTACGAACCTGTAACAACCAACAGTTTAGGATCCTGAGTGTAGAAAAATTAGCCTACAAATAACTAAGAACCTGGTTTACGGGACCATTGTAAGTTGTTCTATAACCCACATGAGCGGTCCTTAAAAAATAGAAATTCAGGAAGGGGAAACGTTTCTAAGTGCGAGGAAACCCATGGACCAAGTTTCAACCCATAGGATATCTTAGGACTCGTAGATAGGTCCATGAGTGAGACCCCATACATGAAGCAAATTTGGAGTTTTCAAATAGGTGACTTATGAGTTATCAAACAGCCCGTGGAATATGATACGACTTGTATACGGTTTCGTGGAATGAGGTCAAGAATAAGGTGAAATTGCGCTAAGTGTGGAAGGACTCTACGAGTCCAACCATGGCGAATAAGTAATTGGACAACATGTGCTATTGGTTGTGGTTTTCAATTTAGCAAAACTCCAATTTCAGGATTCTCAGATGTGCCATCAAACGAATGGACTTACGGCTCATAATTCAATCTACAACCTGTTGTTAGGTTTCGTAGATGGCTTTTGATAGTTTTTAATGTGGGGCAATTCGGTCATTTTCCTTAATTCTATTTCAAAACCAGGTCATTTTGGGTATGGGAAAGGAACCTATAATAGCCTACAAGCACTAATTTCCATCATTCTACACTCTCAAATTCTTTAAGGCAAAAAGGGTTCCCAAGAACTCCCAAGAACAAGGCTAGGGTTTCCAAGTTTACCCCAAGGCTTCAATTCTGATTCTCTCTAGTTCCCTAGGTATATGTGAGTTGATTTATGGGTATCCTTTCGCCCATAGAGTTCCCTACTATGCATTTTGCCTTTTCTTCAAGTTCCTCAATTCTAAATACATGGTTATGATGATTTCATTCTCCTTATGTTATTATATGACGCTCATAAATTCCAATTACTATTTTGTTAGGTATATATATATATATATATATAGACACACACACTTGAAGTATGATGTTGATTTCATAATGGGTTTTGATATAATTAAGGTTGGGTGATCTCGATGTTCCTTTAAAAGAAATTTCTTAAGACTTATTGATTTATGATCGTTCCATTTATCAATTAAGCCCACCTTATTTTCAATAACAGTTTCCTATGAATTATGACTATGACTAGGGCATTTATGAAGAGCTTTAGAATTAAAGTTTACCAAGGATATATGTAGGATTATTATTACCCTAAAAGATATTTAAAAAATCTTCTTAAGTTCGAGATACTTCTATGATTGCTGTGTGATTCTAAGAGTATGTTTTAAAGAATTCCGTGGGATGTCTTAGCATCGAGAGGGCTAGAGATTGAGACTCATCCCGTTAGTTGAGGCATGATCGTTTGAAGCTAAATCTCGATGTCCCTAACTATGTGCCATCATAGGATCTTTATAAGGTGGGCTGGTGGATCCATGTAGGCCCCAAAAGTTATGAAAGATGCAACTGCAAAGTTACTAAATTTCGAATATCTACCTTAGCAAGTAGATTCATTTTTTTCCAATGGAAGGATTGCATTGGCCTTTTCCCAATGAAAGGAGTTCATTGGATTCAACGTAGTAGCTCACATGGTCTTACTGTCGGGTACGGTCCATTCCCACAAGTTTATATTATCTTTTGATATGTCTTTACATTAGTATTTCCTTATGCATCGTCTCATATTGACCTGAGCGATATTCCTTATGGATGTTTAAGCTTATTTTGTGACTCTTCAATCTTGTGTATACCTATATGTTATGTTTAATTATGATGGCATTACAATTTCATCTATGCATTGCTTCTGACATACTTAGTACATTCCAACATACTAAGACATATTTGTCTGCATGATTTAACCATGTAGGAATAGATACTCCTCCACCAGCTCATGGCTAGTTGTTGGCATTCAAGACTATCTTATTATTGTGGTGAGCCCTTAATTCGAGTCTCCACCTATTTTCTACTCCTTTATGTATTTTGTTTTAGACTAAGTACTAAGGCTTTTACTTTGTATGTTGTCTATTATGGATATTCTTTCTAATTGATGGGTACCGACCATACCAGTTCAGTTCGTATGTATTTGTAGTATGCTTATGGACAAATGATGTTTTCCAAATTATCTACTTTTAATATTGCTTCATTGCATAAGATGGTCGATAGCCCCTGTCCCTTATGATTTTTTCTGCACTTTGTTTCTATTTAATGCTTATGAATGCTTAAGATGCTTAGATGTCTTGGTTGAGGTGACCTCGGGTATCTCATTCATCGTGTGGCGACTAGGCCCCTAGGTTGGATCATTAAAAATATGGTATCAGAGCACAAAATTTTAAAATATTCCTCAAATGTCAATGCATACCGCTTAGCATAGAGTCTCGTTCAAGGTTGTGAAGCACGCCACTATCTTGAATTAGAGGCTATGAGACAGTTTCAAAAAGTCTTCCCTTCTTTCTCATGCAATGTCGTGCCTTAGAGTTGCGTAAGGTTTTGCGCTAGCTAACGACGGGCTTTAGTTTCTTTCTAGTTCATGATGCCCCGAAGAGCTCCACCACTAATAAGGCATTTCATAACAACAAGTTCCTCCACTCTAATAGGATGAAGGAGTGTCTCATGCAAAGTTCAGAGCCGCATTCACGGTATCGTCCCAAGCATTCACTAACCAAGCCAACAAAGAGATAGTCGTGCCTACCCTAGTCACCAGTGTCCATGAATTTATGCGGAGGAACTCAGCAGAATTCTATGGGTCAAAAGTAGATAAGAACCCTATTAAGTTCATTGAAGAGGATTATCGAGTTGTGGCGGTGATGGGTGTGCCATCGGAGGACAAAGCCGAGTTGGTGGCCTACCAATTTAAAAGAGTCGCTAAGATTTGGTACAAGTAGTGAACGGATGAGAGAGGCCAAGGAGCAGGTCCCATTAGTTGCGAGGAATTCAAGTGTGCCTTCCTAGGCTGGTTCTTCCCCGTTGAGTTTTGGAGGCATAGGTCCAAGAATTCATAAACTTGAAGTAGGGGAGCATGAATGTGAGGGAATATGCCCTCAAGTTCAGCAAATTGTCCAAGTATGCTCCATTCGTGGTCGCGGATCTGAGGCACGCATGAGCAATTCATTTTGGGTGTCTTCGAGTTGGTCTCCAAAGAATGCAAGATGACAATGTTTGTCAAGGAGATGGACATTTCCTGTGTCATGACCTATGCAGAACAAATTAGGGAGGAGAAGCTCTGAGAAAGGGCAAGGGAGTGCAAGCAGGCTCATGTGGTTGATGGGAATGATTCTCACCAAAGGAGTGGTGGCTGCAAATCTCAAGGTGGCTCAAGGCAAGGATCCACCAACAGTCCTCCTCAGAAGGAAAAAAGGGTTGCATAATTGATAACATGCAAAGCATAGATGACACAAACATGAGTTGCATGTACTCCTCAAGACCATTCACAAGGAGTCAAGCAAAAGATCTCCAAGACCTACAAGAAATGTTCATGAAAAAAGGAAGCATTAGTGGAGCTTGAGGGTCACCAAAGAAACACTTACAATATGTGGAAGTTCTATCAAGATTAGGAGAAGGAACAAAAAAGGTCATGTGTTCAAATGGCTATTACTTGAATTCAAGAATTTGAAAAGAAGGCAACTAAACAAGGCCTTTACTCATTAAGGGTAAAATTGTAAAGAAAATGTCTTCTTTAATTTACATAGTATAAATAGTCATATTTTAGCATTTGCAAGACTAAGACTATGTTGAATATTGAATTATCAAATTGTAGTATCTTCTTAGTGAGTAATTAGGGTGATTTCTTAGAATTGTTAGTTGACTTATCTGCTTGATTAATTAAAGTGTTGGCTATTTGCGGTTCTTGGTTTCCTTTAATTCTTCTTGCTAGGATTTTATTTGGGTTGTTGAAATCAATTGGGAGGCGAGGGTTTAATCCCTTGTTGCCCATAATTTCAATAGTTTGAATTTAATCCACATATCCTTTTATTTTGCTCCCTTTTCCCTTTCTTTCTTGTTTGATCTTTATCATTTGGTATCAAGCGCTTAGGTTTAGATTTGTGAAAGATCTTGGAATTTTGATCCACTCAAAAATCCAAAATCGAAAAAAAACAAAATTATTTTATTTGATTTGTTATTTTTGACACTAGATTCTTGTTCACTAATGTTTTTTATCCTAAATCTCAAATTTCATTCAATTTGGAGTTGTGGGAGTGAAGTTACCATTGAAGGGTTTTGAGCATTCAAAATTTCCAAATTTTGAAAGTGGGTTCTTTTGATTGAGAAGAAATTGAAGGTTAATGATTATTGGGGTTTGTTCTCTATGTCAAGGGGGGAAGCTAATCCTAAATTTTGAGCCAATTCCGAGTTGATGCGAAGATGTTGAGATTTAGTGTGTGTTCTTGGTGCTTTAGGTGTTCTAGGTGTTATTGAAGAAGAAGACCAAAAGGTACATTTGTTCTACTTTTCGCAAGTCAAAGTTGGTCAAAGGTGTTTGTTGGCCTTTACTGGAAATTTGAAAAAACAAATTTAAAAATTCAAAAGAAATTAATTTCCAAGTCAGCGCCAAATCAACGCCAGTCAACACCACATCAGCACCTAGTCGTACAGTCAGCATCCAGCCCACTCCAGATGTGCCATGTAACATGTGGAGCCCAATTTTAGAGACCAAATTTGTAGGCTTTTTAAGACCCCTAAAGTTTTCAAAGTATGGGATGTTTATGGGGCATAAAAAATTTTCTAAGTGTGCAAACAACGTGATTCTTTTTTAAATTTTTTTGTGCTTCAATTCTCCAACTATTTAGCAATTAATTAATATATTTAGTTACTTTTTAACTAGTCTGAATCATCAAATCATCAAATCAAACCCCTTTAAAGAGTCATGAACACCTTAAGGCTTCAAAACATTTTCTAAGTGTCCGAACTCAATTCTTCTTCTTTGTCACTCATTTTTTTCATTCCTCAACTATTTAACAAATAATTAACATCTTTAATTTCTTTTTAACTAGTTTCTAAACATTAAATCATCCAGGGGACATGCATCCTCATAACTTCATAACCTCATTGTAAATCATCATAATAGGGCTTAAAATCATAAATAAAGTACATCCTATATATGAATTAAAATAAAATAATGAAAACCCACATTTAAAGTAAGCTTAATTTCATGAAAATTAATTGAAAAGAGTTTGGGTCTTCTTGATTGAAAGGGACCAAGAATCAATCCCACATACCTTAGTGCTAGAAGATGAGCTTGAGAGGAAATTAGCTTGAAGAAGAGCTCCAATGAATCCCTAGCTTGAGTCTTGAGAAGAAAGCTTGAAGAGGAAGTATAGGAGTTGATTTCTTAGGAGGTGAGTGTTTTAAAGAGAATGAATATGAATGAATTTACCTCAGCTGATTTAGGGGTTTAAGCTGGGCAAAAATGCCTTGAACACACTTAAAGGGATTCAAATTTACGTAAAAGCCATTAATGAAACAGATAGGAATTGAGTCGCATTGACCTCAAGGGCACTGACGCGGTCTGTGAGGGGCTTCACGGGTTGTGAACTGTGTCTGTGAGACGACACTTAGAAAATTTTGTGATGCTAAAATCCTTAGAGTATTTTCGGAGCAAAGGCATCTTACACGGGCGGCTACACGACCCGTGTGAAATCATACAGGTCGTGTGAGCGACCGTCTGGAAAGACTTAGGAAAAATTCACACGAACAAGTTACGAGACGGTGATTTTACACTTAGAAATATTTCATGTCAGTAGTCATATGAGGGGTCACATGGTTCGTGACACACCACACAGACCATATGGAGTTTCGGTGCAACGTGCCTTAGCCCAAAACTCCCTGTCAAGTCTCCGAAATCAAAATTTTCAGCCATGTCACCCTTTACTGGAGGTCGCACGGTACGTGTGACATCACACGGCCCATGTGGGCCTCTCGTGAAGTGACACTTGATTGAATTTTTCTCATGGGGCGACATAATAAGGTTCGATAAAGTCGTTTGAAAAATCTGGGTCCTTACATTATTTCCCCCTTGGGAACATTTGTCCTTGAATGTGCAACGACAAGGCTTGAAAGGCTCATATTGGAACATGAAACATCCGAACACAAGATACCATGCATTGTTCGTCATTTAAAAATCACAAAGCTTTAAGAACCTATACCAGAATGCCTTCATATCATTCAAAACATCATGAAAAATCATTTTTGTGCACATAATGCATGTCATGTCATGAAACTCAAGTGTGAAAGAATTAGAACTATTTAGAAGGGAAAGAACCTAGTACCTTAGGCTTGAGTAGATTGGAAAATATGGGGATATCGCTTTGTCATGTCTAACTCCACCTCCCAAGTAGCACTTTCCACATGTTGATTCCTCCAAAGCACCTTCACCGAAGCCACATCATTGTTACAGAGCCGCTTCACTTGCCTATCCAAAATCTCCACCGAGACTTCCTCATAGGCCAAGTTCTCCTCAACCTCAATTCTTTCCAAAGGCACAATAGTGCTAGGATCACCGACTAAATTCCTCAATATAGGCACATGGAAGACTGGGTGAATGGAACTCAAGTCCGGAGGCAACTCCAACCTATAAGCCACGTTTCCAATCTGCTCCACAATCTCATTAAGGGCCAACATACCGGGGGATTAGCTTGCCCTTCTTACCAAAACGCATCACACCCTTCATAGGCAAAACCTTCACATACACCCAATCACCAACATGAAATTTAGGATCCCTCCTCCTAACATCCGAATAGGACTTTTGGCGACTTTGTGCCGTCTTTAACCTTTCTCTAATCACCTTCACCTTTTCTATAGCCTCCAATACTAAATCTGGGCCAATCAATGCCTTTTTTCCAAACCAAACCACCCCACCGGTGACTTACACCTTCTCTCAGACAAGGCCTCAAACGGATCCATACCAATAGTATAGAAGCTGTTATTATAGGCAAACTCAATGAGTGGTAGGTAGTCATCCCACTTACCTTTGAACTCCAACATACACGCCCTCAACATGTCCTCCAAGGTTTTAGTTGTCCTCTCAGCTTTCCCATCCGTTTGAGGATGGAAAGTGGTGCTCAACTTAATTATACTACCAAGTCCCCTCTAAACAACCTCCAAAAGTTAGAACTGAATTGGGTGCCACGATCCGAGATGATGGACCTAGGCACACCATGCAACCTCACCAATTCTTGGATGTACAACCTTGCATAATCCTTAGCGCCAAAAGTGGTTTTGACCGGTAGAAAGTGAGTCGACTTTGTCATCTGATCAACGATAACCCAAATGGAGTCAAATTGCCTTCGGGTCTGAGGTAACCCAACCACAAAATCCATGTTCACATACTCCCACTTCCAAGTGGGGATCTTGATATCCTGAGCTAGGCCACCGGGCCTTTGGTGCTCCACTTTCACCTGTTGGAAACTGGGACACTCTGATACAAACTTGGCTTTGTCTTTCTTCATTCCATGCCACCCATAAACCTCTTTCAAGTCTTGATAAATCTTAGTGGATCACGGATGGATAGAGTAATGAGAGATGTGAGCTTCGCTCATGATTACCCCTCGAAGGCCATAGAACACACAATCAGTCTTGATACCGCAGTACATATCTCCCCCTTGGGAGAACACTTCAATCTCCTTCTTGGCAATCAACTTCTTCAATTCTACTAACGATGGATCCAAATCTTGTTTAGCTTTCACATCAATAACCACCGAAGATTAGGCCTCATTTTGAACTTGAATACCGCCATTATTAGAGTTGGCCGACCTAACACACAACCTAGCTAACCTGTGAAAATCCTTTGCCAACTCCCTCTTCTCTTCCCCAACATGTGCACACTACCTATCGATAGCCTACTAAGGGCATTGGCTACCACATTTGGCTTTGCCGGGATGATATTGAAACACTCATGTCGTAGTCCTTTAGGAGCTCCAACCATCTTCTTTGCCTCAAGTTGAGATCCCTCTGGGTAAATACATACTGTGAACTCTTGTGATCGATGAATACATCAATATGAACCCCATACAAGTAGTGTCTCCAAATTTTCAATGCGAATACCACCACCGCTAACTCAAGGTCGTGAGTCGGGTAGTTACGCTCATGCACCTTCATTTTCCTTGATGCATAAGCTATTACCTTACCATGCTGCATAAGTACACAACCCAGACCGATCCGCGAGGCATCACAAGACACCACAAACCCCTCTAAGCCATTTGGTAGCATCAAGACAGGAGCCGATATAAGCCGATCCTTCAAGGTTTGGAAACTCTTCTTGCATTCGTCCGACCACACGAACTTAACCTTCTTTTGGGTCAACTAGGTCAACAGAGACGCAATAGATGAGAACCCTTCAACGAACCTCCTATAATAGCCGACCAATCCCAGAAAGCTTCAAATGTGCCGAAGGAGTCCATGGTCTAGGCCAATTCTTTACCCCCTCGGATCAACCTTAATATCACATTGGACACCACATGATCAAGGAAAGATACTTCACTCAACCAAAGCTCACATTTGCTAAATTTGGCATACAACTTTTTCTCCCTCAAAGTTTGTAGAACCAACCACAAATGCTCCATGTGCTCCCGCTCACTACCAGAATAAATGAGAATATCATCAATGAAAACGACCACAAAACTGTCGAGGAATGCTTGAGCACCCGATTCATGAGATTCATGAACACGGCCGGAGCATTAGTCAAGCCAAATGACATTACCACAAACTTGAAGTGTCCATATCTTGTTCAAAGGGCCATCTTGGGAATATCATACTCTCGAACCTTCAACTGATGATACCCAAAACGGAGGTCAATCTTTGAGAAATGGGTAGCCCCTTGAAGTTGGTCGAACAAATCATCAATCCTAGGCAATGGATACTTATTTTTAATGGTCACCTTATTCAATTCCCTGTAATCGATACACATCTGAAGAGATCCATCTTTCTTCCTTATAAACAACACTGGTGCACCTCACGGGAATATACTTGGTCTGATGAAGCCCTTCTCTAACAAGTCCTTCAATTGGTCCTTCAACTCTTTCAACTCGGCCGGAGCTATATGATAGGGAGAAATAGAGATAGGTTGAGTATCCGGGAACAAATCGATGCCAAAGTCCACTTCCCTTTCGGGAGGAATACCAGGCAAGTCTTTGGGAAACACATCCGAGAACTCCTTTACCCCGGAACCGACTCAAGAGTAGGTGATTCGGACTCCATATCCTGGACCCTCACAATATGATAAATGCACCTCTTGGAGATCATCTTTTGTTCCTTGAGGTAGGAAATAAACCGACCCTTAATAGCGGAGTCACTACCCTTCCGTTCAAGAATGGGTTCACTAGGAGGTTAGAACTTGACCCTCCGGGTTATACAATCAATAGAGGCATATACATCAAAGTCGAACATCTCAAGTTTTTATAAGATCGCACGGGAAGACTTTGTGCAACACAGAAATAGGACAACCATGATAAACCCTATGTACAACAACGAATTCCCCCACGGGGGTATACACTGAGAAAGGATCCTTCAAAATTCTAGGACTCAAACCAAACTTAATAGCCAATAGAGGAGTCACAAAAGACAGATTTGCACCCGAGTCAAGCAAAACATAAGCATCAAAATCAAAGACTTTTAATATACCAGTCATGACATGCAGAGCTTCCTCAACCTCTTGACGGGCATGAAGTGCATATAACCTGTTGTTTCTTGGGGCAACACCTTGGGGAGCTCTTTGTTGACCCTGGCCACCTTGAGCCGCCTGACCTTGACCTTTTTGAGCATTCCTAAAACAATCAACATCCTTATGGTTCTTGTCACCACACCCATAACACAAACACAAATCCTTCCTACAAGCACCGATGTGATTCTTTCCATATATTTCTCACTATGGGTGCCCCTGTCCACCACCAACCGGTGCCCTGGGAGGGGGCACCCTAGCACCCGAACCTTTGCCTCAGCCTTGTTGTAAATGACCAAAACTGCCACCAACTCGAGAACAGGAGAACCCACTATCAAAATGGGCTCTCTCAGAACCATGCATCCTCCTTTCCTTGAGTTTCTTCTCTTCGATTTGTTCAGCATATACCATGAGTGTTGAGATATCCATATACTGTATAAGCATGACTGTACGACATTCCTTCACTAGTAAATTAGAGATGCCCAAAACGAACTTGTGCATCCTTGCACGAGGGTCAGCCACGAGTGTGGAGCATACTTGGAGAGCTTGGTGAACTTGAGAGCATACTCCCTCACACTCATACTTCCTTGCTTGAGGTTGATAAATTCAGTCATCTTGACCTCCCTAAGTTCAAGTGGAAAGAAATGATCCAGGAAAGCAAACTTAAACTCCTCCCAATTAACATCATCAACACACAACCTCTCCATAGACAACTGGGTGTACCACACCTGAGCTACATCCTTCAGTTGATAAGCAGCTAATTCAGCCTTCTCCTCAGAAGTGACACCTATGACTGTCAGTACTTTGGTGAGCTCATCAATGAACTCTTGAGCGTCTTCATCAGCCTTAGACCCATAAAACTTAGGAGGATTCATCCGGGTGAAATCCCTTACTCTCAAGGTCGGAGTAGGAGCCCATAGAAGATCAGCCTGCCGTGCCTGAGTTTTCACCACCTGAGCAAGCATAGCAAAGGTCGTACAAAATTCACCATTGGAGATAGGTTCATCCATAGGCCCTTGAGGTGCTTAGTCTTTTTTATCTGGAGCTGGCCTTAGTAGATGGGTCTTCCTCGAGGCATAGTCTGAAACGGAGCAATGATACCATCACGATCAGGTAAAAAGCCAATTATACAACTATTGGCACGACGCATGATATGAAGAAGTGAGATAGTTCCTAGAACATCTATGTAGCCTTTCACTCATAGGTATGGTGCACTTCACACCCATGAACAAGACTCTACTGGACGCGGCATGTTCGACTCCGAGGATCAGTACCAACCTAGCGTGCTGATACCATCTTTTGTCTCGACCTGGACCTAGGGCCTAGATGTGACACGGTGAATGGGGACCCGAGAGTCCCCAAAAAAGCCTCAAGCAATCAAGACCACATCATCAGTTTGGATATGCATTCAAGAATTACACACAAACTTCTACAGGGCGGGAAAGTAGGACTCACGCCATGGGGGTATCATGAGGGAAAGGGCCTTTAACGCTGAACGCATAAACATACATAATCCCCATGGTCAATAAAGATAGTCATAGTCAAGAGATAACTAAAATCATAAACTCCGAACACAACACCACATATATATATCCACAAGAGTCTACCAAGTGTCCACCAATGCCTCTAGTCAAGATGGGATAGGGGCCAAGACATGTCCTGGGCTAACCCTCAATTACTCAAATAAACATAAATAGCATGGATTCCTTGAAAGATAGGACTCACCACAAAGTTAACTTTTCGGATTCGAGCTATTCCTCAAGAGGTGGATGTCGGGGTACTCAGACCCTACATGGTAAAATCATGTACGCATAAAGTATGCATAAGTACATTTGAATGTATTAAGTATGCGGGCATGCTATGCACATGACTTATCAAACCTGCATTTCAATGTTAGATGATGAGAGCACATAATATAGGAGTCATATGTCTAAAGGAGAATAGTATATAATATGCCATAAAATTCATGATGTATGAAATGCAATAATGCTCATATATAGTGGGGATGGACCATAATCGACAAATCAAACTCATGCGAGCTATTACATGTGTAAGACCGATATCGACCTCCCATCGATAGGGAGAAGATTACTTGCCAAAGGTAATCTACATCACACCTTACGGACCCCCATTTCGGTGGATAGTCACCTTTCTTACGGGACTCACCATTTCAAAAGAATTTTCCCAAATTATATCATATCAAGACAAAACGAATAACCATTCCTTACGACCCAGTCATTTCGGTAATGGCTTACATTCCTATGTTTACACGTAGTTCGAGAAAAAGAAGAGGACCCTTGGGGATTGTCCAGACGCCCCTAATCCATCCATGCTAAGTCAAAACATCCCATGAGAATACTTATATATATACGTGCTTTCAAGAGATACAATGTTCATTTGAATCCATTCAATGCACATTTGGATCAAAAGCCAAACCATAAACCAAAATGATGATACTAATGCAAGGAATAACTCATTTACATATACAAGATGGCGCAAGCACCCAAGATGCTCAAAGAGCCAAAATCATTGACATATATGTGATCACTTTCTTTTCATAACCAATACCTTATCAAAATCATTTCATAAAACATAATTGGGTAACCCACTTCATAATTTCCATAAAAACCAATGTCCATGAATGCACATGCCATGAGTGATGTGGGAATAACATGGATAATATAGATTTAAGCTAAACTCAACATTATAATATGAAATTGAAGTAAATCCATAATTAAATCCCTATTTAAATCATAATATAAATCACCCATGCATAAATCAAGCTTTAAAGGGTACATTCATCTTCATAACTTCATAACCTCAACGTAAATCATCATAATAGGGCTTAAAATGAATTAAAATCATAAATAAAGTACAACTCATACATCAATTGAATTTAATAAAATTAAATAATGAAAACCCACATTAAAAGTAAGATTAAATTCATGAATATTAATTGAAAAGAGTTTGGATCTTCTCGTTTGAAAGGGACCAAGAATCAATCCCACATACCTTAGTGTTATAAGATGAGCTTGAGAGGAAATTAGCTTGAAGAAGAGCCCCAACCCTAGCTTGAGTCTTGAGAAGAAAGCTTGGAGAGGAAGTTTAGGAATTGATTTCTTATGAGGTGAGTGTTCTAAAGAGAATCAATATGAATTAACTTGCCTCAGCTGATTTAGGGGTTTAAGCTGGGTGGAAATGCCTTAAACACACTTAAAGTAATTCGAATTTACGTAAAAGCCAATAATGAAACAGACAGGAATTGAGTTGCCACGACCTCACGAACACCGATACGGTCCGTGAGGCACTTCACGGGCTGTGAACTGTATCCTTGAGACGACACTTAGAAAATTTTGTGATACTAAAACACTTAGAATATTTTTGGAGTAAAGTGATCTTACATGGGCGGCCACACGGCCCGTGTGAAATCATACGGGTCGTGTGAGCGACCGTTTCGAAAGCTTAGGAAAAATTTGCACGAACAAGTTACGAGATGGTGATTTTACACTTAGAAAAATTTCACGTCAGCAATCATACGAGGGGTGACACGGCACGTGACATACCACACGAACTGTATGGGGTTTTGGTGTGACGTGCCTTAGCCTGAAACTCCCTGTCAAGTCCCCGAAATCAATTTTTTATGCCAAGTGACCCTTCACTGGAGGTCACACGGTCTGTGTGACATCACACAGCTCGTGTGGGCCTCCCATAAAGTGACACTTGATCAAATTTTTATCATGGGGCGACATAATAAGGCTCGATAAAGTCATTCGAAAAATCTGGGTCCTTACAGTCTATTAGAAAGATGTATTCCATATCTCATGGAATTCATTGGCCATTATATGGTATGAGAATGGTCAGTATAAATTAGTTCTTGAGACTATCATCTTTTTTCTAGAGGTTATCACATTACCAGTGGGCCGGCACATAGTTTCCTTAGTGGGTATCACTTTCATCATCTAGGCTTTTGTATGATTTTGGATAGATGAAACATCTTTGATTATATATACTTTTTGAGCATTACCTTAGGCTTAAGCTGACAATATCCCACATGGTTACTTATATGTCAGGGGCCTTGGAAGGTATACAGGATGGGGTGTTGCGGACAACACGATTTACATTCCAGGATCGAGTGGCTCATACCATCACGATTAGGGGGATTCTTTCTCCCACGAATGATTCATCCCATCATTATATATGTAAGTACCAGGTTTTGGTGTCATGAGCCAACATGATTCCAAGGACCGGGTGTCACGTTCTGACATAATATTAGGTTCGGATGCCATGATCCATCAGGGGTACATTGTTCTACATATTCCAATAGAGTACCATTTGTATGTGGGTTTACCGTTTTGGCTTATGGGGGCTCAGTGGGTGTACAATCATATATATTAGGGCCTTAGGTATGTACAACCTGACACCTTGACCATGTGACGTTGATGGTATACATTTAGTTGTGATTCTGTCTATTGGGCCGTTATAGAAGCATGGTTCCAGCTATTGGGATACAATGAGAGCACAGATATATTCACTGTTGGCCTAAGTTTAGATTTGCTAGTTTTACTAAAGTTTCAACATTTAGGTATTCTACATTCGTAGTATTTCACTCAGTTAGCGGATGATGCCTATTGGATGCCTTTTACCGGTACTCAACCCCATATTTTTGTATCTTCCAATGGTGCAGGTCCATGTACTAGCTGCGGTCATTATTTTGGGGGTTCGTGAATGGTTCAGGAGACCTTAGTAAGTGTCAGCAACTCTGAACATTCTGCAATCTCCTTCTATTTTTGGTTGCTGTCTTTTGTATCTAGACATTGACTCTGTACATTATGGTTTGGCTTATATATAGGAGTTTCTCCTTGTTATGTTTTTTGTTGTTGTTGTTGTTGTTGTTGTTGTTATGAGTGTGTGCTTGAGTCTATAGTAGCTTTGTGCAGATGTCTTCCACGTTTTGGGTAGATTGTGTTTGAACTATTCATATATTGCTGGATTTATAGTGTATCGTGTTTTAGGATATATTTGTGGGTAAGGTTGGTTGGCATGTAGGTGGAATCTAATAGGTGCAATCATGACCTAATAATAGTGTCATCATAAGTTGGTATTAGAGCCTAGGGTTCGTTGGTGTCACGCCAAAGTCCCATTAATAAGTTGGTATTAGAGCCTAGGGTTCGTTGGTGTCACGCCAATGTCCCATTAAGGCGGACTGGCACCCGTTGCCGACAAGGCTCGGGAGAACCAACATATAACCATACACTTTCTATGAACGTTATAAGTGGTTTCCATACTCAACATGCTCTAGAAAGAACAGACAGTATTAACAAGTCAAAAGGAAGTGCATATGACTAGGTTGTTGGAGCCACGATGTCCAAAGTATGACACCTGACTACACTTTACTTTACATAGTCTACAAAGTCTCTAGGTAAGGAATAATATTTATATGGGTCGGGACAGATCCCGCCTCATGACCAACTATAAAATACAAAATATAAGCTCTAGACACATAAAGCCCTGAAGCAACCTGGAGCTCAGTAACAGCAGCTGGAAGTCCTGTACACCTACTGGGGAGATCTAGTAGCTCCTGTACCTGCAACATGAAATGCAGGTCCCCCGTTAGGGACATTAGTACGAGATAATATACTAAATATGTAAGGCAAGACGTATTGTATATGAAATAAGAACTCAAATGAAATCACACATTGGGTTGTAAGGATAAAATACCACCTTTAGTCATACTGTGGAATCATGTAGTTTATGTCCTTTTTATTACTTTACTTTTCTTTACTGTATAATCTGTGCACAATATATCATGTAAATGACCAGCTGATCAGTGGTAAATCAATATCGGGATCGACCCATGTTAGGCTTTCCTTTCACCCCTGGGATACCCCCCGTAATATCGGATCGACCCATGCTATGTGATTCTTCCACCCCAGGGATACCACCCATTAATAAGCAACTTCAATTATTCTTTTATTTACTTTTGAGATAATTCTTTTGGTGGTCGTAACATTTAGAGATGTAGGAACATAGACATGACATGTGACATATAAACAACTATACAAGATAATACCACAATGAAAAGAGAGTTATACAACTAATGAAACGGGAAGGAGATTAAATAACACATGGACACTACTTGGTAAAAAGGAACTCATGTATCTTTGGTATCCAAGTATGTATGCTGCAGATTTGACAGTGGCTATGTACGGGAACATATGAGCATGGTAAAGAGTGGAGACACGGTTATTAGCCATGTCAGAGTTTGTAAGTGCCTTTATGTGCCAATGAATAACCTAGATTCATGCCAAGTAATACGAAAATGAGTAGCCTTATATACCTCCTTATACTATGTCGTAATTACCTCGGAGTAGTATCCTTTTCCTCCAAATACTTATCTACAATATGGTAGGTGCTAAAACTAGTATTAGCAGCTAATAAACACATCTTGGTAGTCCAATCTCATAAAAACAAACACTCGGGCAACAAGCTTTTAACTATCAATCCACGAGTATTCTTTCAACCTTTTCACCTCTAATCATATTTTTGTTTAGCACACATTGTCATATACATGTTACATCTAGCCTATTTTAGTCACATAACAGGCTTACAACAGCTCATCAAGTACAACATACAACAACTCTACACAACACGCAAGTAAGTAATGTAACATTACGTCCTTTCGCTACATTTCGGCATCAACCATTCCAAATCTGTTTTAGCCTCAACCAAACTGTTCTCAACATATTTACATATAAAGACAGTCTTAAAACATTCCAAAAACAGTCCTAAAGTAGATGGAAAACATGAGACAACAATCACCAATTATCCGCCCACAAGTTCCTACTAAGAGCACCATTAAGATAGCATACAAGAACTCATTTTTGTGGAAGATAAAAATGGTGCAGCAGCCTTATTTCATCACTACAGAACCAGTACTTGTTAAAAACATAAATATTACTTCATCATCCAGCCAACCAATAAGAGAAAAGCCTCTTAAGAAACAAGTAAAGTGTACAACAATCTTTGGAACACATGCTGTCCAAATTCCTGCACAAGTACAACCAGCATACTCCTCATGTTTTTCATGGAAAATTTATACTAAACCATAGGTATTTTTACTTACCTCAGTCCTCAAGGATTAGGTTCGCTTCAAGAACCCTAATGGTTTGCCTTAGCTGCTTTACAAAGTGAAGAGAGAGCAAGGAGAAACTTTGAAGAAAATCTGATTTTTGGCTAAGTGAAAATGACTTAAAACTGCTGAATTTTAATCCCTTTTAAAGGTCCACTTTTGGCCGACTTTATTTTGCATTTCAAGCCTTATTTTATTAAGGTGGTGATGCAGAGACTTGGCCCTTTCACTTGGGCCTTATTGGCCTTCAATTGTATGGGCTTTGCTGCAAATATTTCTCTTTTACTTTCACTTAGTTTGGGCCCTATTTGTGAATTGGGTTGTGAATGTAATTTGGCCCTTTTACTAACCATCTTGGGATGCAAATATTGTCCATTTATGATGCAAAACCATGGGCCCAAATTACACCCTTAACTCGGGGTTTATTCTTTATCGGACTTGAACAAATTCGGTGTTGGACCTTGTCTCTGTCTACCTAGCCTGTTTAAGCTGAACACATAGGTGACTCACCTGCTAGCTTCCTAAGTCCCACAAGCACCTCACTTCTTTCACACCATTTTAGGCCGGTCTCCTCAATTTGACTTAAAATATATATACACTTGGTCCTCTTGAGCGTTAGACGTACATATAGCCCTCTAATCTGAAATTCAAGCACTCTTAAAAGTGTTTGCTGATTTGGCCCCCCCATGTCATGTTTCATATGCATAGGACTAGTACATGTAAGATTTGGGGTGTTACAGTTGGCCTCGTCCATATAGAGCTACTGGTGTATTACAAAATGTGGAATCGAAAAACAAGATATTAAAGATAGATATCAAAAGCAACCTAAAAGTATTTTAAACCTAAACACCTCAATTGATAGATAGATAGATTCACCCAAGAAGAGAATCAAAGCAACCTAAAGGTATATTAAATATAAAGACCTCAATCTATTAATCCATGTCAAGCACCAATCACTTACGAAGACCTTAAAGGAAATTGGATTCCCAGGCAACCCCCGTTTCTAAAGAACTTCAACCAAAGCTTGTACCAAGCTCTCAAACTCACACAAGGAGTATTGTTCATCAATATTCAAAATAGTATCCCTAGAAATGAGAACTATGAGCTATTTATAGTCTTAGGTCAATTATTACATAAATTGCCCAAAAAAGACCAAAAATTGATAAAAGGCGATCAAAATGACTATCACTTTCTTCATTCGGCAGATAACCAAATTGGCACCTTGTCGCGGACCTTGACAACTCCTGAAGCTCAAACTTTCTGGAACGTTAAGCGGTCTCACACTCCATCGACAAATCTATTTGGCGGATCACCATATGCTTCCCCCTCACCAAACATGACATATTCTCCCCTGCTACGCCTTTACTTCCATTAGCTATCTTGAAGGCATAGAATCCTTCCTTTGGCCCCAATTCAAGCTCAAGTGCATCCAGCTTCATGAGTAGCCCTTGCACCCTTTGAAGTTTTAAAGCTTGACTCCTAGTGAATGGCCTTGGCATGAACCAACTTGCATCATTCTCTCCTTCTTGAAAAGAATTTGTCCTTAAATTCAGTGCTTCCTCATCCTCAAGAGTTGGAAATAGGGACAAATCTCACACATTGAAAGTGTTGTGGACTTGATATTCCGAGGGAAGGTCAACCTTGTAAGCATTGTCATTGAGCTGCACAAACACTTTGAATGGACCATCATCTCATGGCATCAACTTATATTTCCTTTGATTTGGAAATCTCTCTTTGCAAAAATGCACCCATACCCAATAACCTGGTTCAGGCACAACCCTTTGTCGGCCCTTGTTCGCCGTCTTTGCCATATCGTAATTCTTCTTCTCAACTTGAAGTCAACCTTTCTCACGGAGTTTCTTCATTGCTTCGGCCCTTTTGTTTCCATGTAAGCTCAAAACAACATCTTGGGAAAGAGGAGTTAAATCCAAGGGGCTTAAAGACATGTACAACCTCAAACGGAGACATTCCAATAGTTCTATGAATAACACGATTGGAAGCAAATTCGACTAGTGGTAGAAGATCTCCCCATGATGCCAACTTTTCATTTACCATGGCATGAAGCATAGAACCTAAAGTCCTATTCATAAAGTTTGTTTGGCCATCGGTTTGTGGGTGACAAGAAGTTGAAAACAAAAATTTGTTACCAAGTCTACCCCACAATTCATTCCAAAAGTGACTAAGAAACTTATGATTCCTATCTGTTTCAATGGTTTGAGGAATTCCATGAAATTTTACAATATATTCAATGAACAACGATGCAACATGAGGTGCATCATAGCATTTATGGCATGGAATGAAATGAGCCATCTTTAAAAATCGGTCAACTACAAAGATGTTATTGCTTCCTCTTTTAATCCTTAAACCCAAAATAACATCCAAATATATATCAAGTGAAGGTCTTTGAGGTGTTGGGAGTGGAGTGTACATACCTTGGGGAAGGAGGTGTGACTTAGCACGTCGGCGCTCAATGCATTGGCTATACACTCATGGCTAAGCACTACTGGGCGAAGCATTCTCAATCCAATCTCACTAATACTAATAACATCTTTGTGCATCTTGGGCCAATAGAATTATTCCTCCAAAATTCCCTCAGTTTTATTCACACCAAAGTATCCCATTAATCCTCCATCGTGTGCCTCCCTCACAAATAGTTCTCTCCAAGAGCTCATAGGGACACATAGTCTCTTGCCTTTGAATAAGAAACTATCAAACTTGGAATAAGGAGTAGAAGATCTACCCCTAAGCCGTCTTTCCCTTTCCCATTCCTCACAATTTGGTAAATTGAAGCAAATATGGGGTCCTTCGGGTATAATGTTTTGAAACAATCAAAACCAACTAATTTAGAAGACAAAGTACTTATCAACACATGCTTTCTTGACAAGGCATCAGCCATCATATTTTCCTTCACCTTTTTGTATTAAATTACATAAGGGAAAGTTTCAAGGAATTCAATCCGTTTGGCGTGCCTTTTGCTCAACTTACCTTGACACCAAATATATTTTAGGGACTCATGATCGGTCCGAATAAAAAATTCTTTGGGCTACAAATAATGTTGCCAATTTCCCAATGCCCTGATCAAAGCATACAATTCAAGATCATAAGTGGAATAATTCAAAGTAGCACCTTTTAGCTTTTCACTAAAATAAGCAATCGGCTTTTGTTCTTGTATTAAGACGACTCCAATGCCTACTTTACTAGCATCACATTCTACTTCAAATGTTTTCTCAAAATTGGCAATTGTAACAATGAAGTGGAACTAAGCATGGATTTCAAGGTCTCAAAGGCCTTTGCTTGCTCCTCACCCCAATTGAAAGACTTATCCTTTCGGATTACCTCGGTTAAGAGAGCGGCAATGGTACTAAATCCTTTGACAAATTGCCTATAAAAACTAGCCAATCCATGAAAGCTTCGAACATCACTTATGGATTTCAGAGTTGGCCAATTCTTAATAGCGTCTATCTCCGATTAATCAACCTCAACGCCACTTGCACTCACAATAAAGCCCAAGAAAACAATTTCATCAACATGAAATGAACGCTTCTCAAGATTAGCATAAAGTTGTTCCTTTCTAAGCACATCAAAAACACATCTCAAATGCTCTACATATTCATTCATGGCTTTTCTATAGACCAAGATATCATCAAAGTAGACAACAACAAACTTCTCTATGAAGGGTTTCATCACATAGTTCATGAGTCGCATAAAATACTAGGAGCATTAGTGAGACCAAAAGGCATCACCAACCATTCATATAGACCACACTTGGTCTTTAATGCGATTTCCCATTCATGATCGGGTGCATCCAGATTTGATGATAACCACTCCTAAGATCAATCTTCGAAAAAAACACAAGAACCATTGAGCTCAACAAGCATATCATCTAATATAGGGATAGGATGACGATACTTTATTGTGATTTCATTGATGGCTCGACAATCCACACATATGTGCCACATTCCTTCCTTCTTTAGAACCAAGATAATGGGAACAACTATAGACTCATGCTCTCTCTTACATAACCTTTCTTGACGAGTTACTCAACGTGCCTTTGAAGCTCTTTGGTGTCCTCTAGATTGCTTTGGTAAGCAGGTTTGTCGAGCAACTAAAATCCCGGCACACGAAGTCAATTTGATGCTCAATACCTCAAAGTGGAGGTAATCCACTAGGATGTTCCTTTGGGACATCATCATATTCATGCAAAAGAAGATAAATGGAACAGGGAATTTAGGGATTTGAGGTATAAAAACGTCAGGTTTAGGCTTTGAAAGGGTGGCAAAAGCCCCAAAAAACCTTTCTTAAAGAGCTGTCAAAGTTGTCTACGGGCCCACGTACAACGTGTAGAAACTTCAACGGCCCGTAGGGACCCTTCGTACACTTTTATGCAAATTTTGGGGTCTCTGGATATGGTCCGTAGAAGTTTTTGTGACCCGTAGATGGGTTCATCGAACCTGGGATCAAAAAATGGATTTTTAGGAACTTTTACCACGAGTTAGCAGACGGGTCGTAACTCAAACCATGGCTCATAATAGGTTTCGTAGGTCCATTTTGCATATAGAAGTCTCCTATAAAACGACCATAACTTTCGACTCCGAACTCCAAATGAGATGAAATCAGTTGCGTTGGAAAGCTAATTCAATGAACTTTCATTGGTAGTCATGGGCCATCTAATTCTTTGTGTGATAAGAGTTATGATCATTTAAAGTTGACCCTTGTGCCAAAAACACAATTTATAGGAAATTTGTGAACTCAGCTAAGTACTATAGGTCCCTTATGACCCTAATCAGTCCCCATAGGTAAGAATAAGCCTTGAAACATAGGTGAATGTAAGAATAGAGCTGTGGGGTGTCACAATATCTCCCTCTTGGAATCATTTGTCCTTTAATGATGAGCAACTAGGAAACCTCTCAAAGGAACACCATCAGGAATTCACATACTCGGATGCTCGAATACGCATACTTAAGATATCAACTTCAACTCAATATTCAGAATTGAAAGAGTATTTCTAACATCATTGGGCATGAATACAATTAAAGACATGCCTACTCAAATGCTCATAGACTCAAAAGGAGCATCAACTCAGAGATAAGAACTCAACTCAACAATGGAAAAGTAACTCAGATAATAGAAATGAATCATTACCATCAATTTCATCATTAGGAGGCACGTATAGGTGAGGGTACCCAGCCTTCAAATCCCCTTCAGCTTCCCATGTTGCCTTTTCAATAGATTGACTTTACCAACACACTTCTAATGATGCAACCTCTTTGGTTCTCAACTTGTGAACTTGACGATCAAGGATTTGGACTGAGAACTCTTCATACCTCAAGATATCTTTCACTCCAATGCTTTCAACAAGCACAACCAAGGACAGATCTCCGAAAAACTTCTTAAGCATAGAAATGTGAAAGACCAAATGTCCTGACTTGGACCTAGGGTCTAGGAGTGACATTGTGAATGGGAACCTGAGTCCCCAAACAAGCCTCTAAGTATCCATATTCACATCGTCAATTTAAAAGCGTATAAAAGATTGTACACACACGGTTCTAAGGAACAGGAAAGTATGACTCATGCTATGGGGATATCATAGGGATAGGGATTTGCATGGATTCACATAACACGTATCACATAAAGATTAAGGAGCGAGTAAGTATGACTCACTCCAAGGGGGTAGAATGAGACTTAAGATCTTCCACATTTCCATATAGTATCATAATACACATCCTAATCATCATAATTTAACTTATATTAACTTTATCCAATAGATATCATAAGCATAATCTCTAAATATCAACACATAGCACATATTTGTACAAGAGTCCACAAGATGTCCAACGATACCTCTAGTCATAGAATAAGACAGGGGCCAAGACATGTCCTAGGCTCAACCTCAAAGTAAATATAACAAACCGGTAGTAACATAAGGTATATGGATGATGGCTTGTCCTTGGATGGTAGGACTCACCACAACAACTTCCAAGAACCTGACTAGCCGTCAAAAGGTGGATGAATATAGTCTTCGGCCCATTCTAAACATGAATACTACCATCATTATAGTCGGCCAACCTGACACCCAACCTAGACAAATGGTGAACATCTTTTACGAACTCCTTCTTCCTTTGGTCAACATGAGCCACACTCCCCATAGACAGTCTACTAAGAGCATTAGCTACAACATTTGCCTTGCCGGGATGATATTGAACACTCATGGTGTAGTCCTTAAGGAGTTCCAACCACCTCCTTTGCCTCAAGTTAAGAACCCTTTGGGTGAACAAATATTGCGAACTCTTGTGATCGGTTAAAATATCAACATGGATCACATACGAATAATGTCTCCAAATCTTCAAAGCAAACACCACAACTACTAGCTCAAGATCATGATCGGGTAATTATGCTCACACGCCTTCAATTGCCTTGATACATAAGCTATCACCTTACCATGTTGCATAAGCACACAACTCAACCCAATCCGAGAAGCATCATAATATACCACAAACCCATCTAAGCCATCCGGTAGAATCAAAACATGAGTAGATGAAACCCAATCTTTCAGAGTCTAAAAACTCATCTCACATTTATTGGGCCAAACAATCTTGGCCTTCTTTTAAGTCAACTTGGTCAATTCAGATGCAATAGATAAGAAACCTTCAACAAATCTTCTCTAATAACTGGCCAACCCAAGAAAACTTCAAATATCCGAAGGAGTCAATGGTTTAGGCCAATTCTTCACATCTTCAGTCTTATTCGGGCCAACCTTAATACCACCATCAGATAAACCACGACCAATAAAATCTACCACACCTAACCAGGACTCACATTTGCTGAACTTAGCATACAATTGGTTCTCCCTCAAAGTCTAAAAAACCAACCTCAAATGATACATATGCTCCCGTCCACTTCGGGAATAAATAAGGATATCATTGATGAATACAACCATAAAACTATCAAGGAATGGCTTGAACACTTGATTAGTAAGATCCATAAATACCATCAGAGCATTAGTCAAACCAAATGACATCACCACAAGTTCAAAGTGCCCATATCTAGTTCGGAAAGCCATTTTGGGAATGTCACACTCCCTAACCTTCAGTTGATGATAATCGGAATGGAGATCAATCTTTGAGAAATGGATAGTTCCTTGAAGTTGATCAAATAAGTTATCGATCCTTGGAAACGGGTATTTATTCTTGATGGTTACCTTATTCAACTGTCTACAATCGATACACATCCTAATAGAACCATATTTCTTTCTTACAAATAATACTGGAGCACCCATGTCTATATACTTGGTCTAATGAAGCCTTTCACCAACAAATCCTTCAATTGATCTTTCAACTCTTTTAGCTCAGTCAATGCCATACGATAAGGAGGATAGAGATAGGTTGAGTTTCCAGGAGAAGATCTATGCAAAAGTCTACTTCCCTTTCATGAGGAATACTAGGAAAATCTTCAGGAAACACATTTAGAAACTCATTAACCACCAGAATTGATTCAAGAGTTGGTGACTCAGACTCCACATCCCTGGCCCTTATAATATGATGGATCCACCCCTTAGAGATCATCTTTCAGGCATTGAGGTAGGAAATAAACTGACCTTTGATAAAAAAGTCACTGTCATTCCATTCAAGAATGGGCTCATCCGGAAATTGGAACTTGACCTTCCGAATTCTACAATCTATAGAGGCATATGAAGCATGGAACCAATCCATCCCAAGAATAACATCAAACTCAAACATCTCAATTTCCACAAGCTCACACGGAAAAACTTTATGAAAGGTAGAGATAGGAAAACCCCGATAAACTCTTTGTGCAACAATAGAGTCACCCACGAGAGTATAAGTCACCCACGAGAGAATAAACTGAAAAGGGCTCACTTAGAATTTCAGGGCTCAAACCAAACTTAACATCCAAAAGAAGAGTCAGAATAAATAAATTCACACCCAGATTGAGGAAAGCATTAGCATTAAAATCAAAGACTTTTAACATACTAGTCACAACATCTGGATTCTCCTCAACTTCATGATGAGCATGAGCATAGAACCTATTGTGCCTGGGGGCACCACCTTAAGGAGCTCTCAGTTGGCCTTGATCATCTTGGGTCACTTAACCCTAACCCTTCTGGGCAACTTTAGGATAATCAGCAACCTTGTGGTTCTTATCACCACACCCATAACATGCACACAACTAAACAACAAGCACCCATGTGATTCTTTCCACATCTCTCACACCAGGGAAGTAATGGCCCACCTCCAACTGGTGCCTTGGGAGGAGGAACCCTAGAATATTGGCAAACCTTGGGTTAAAACCTTGGCCCTGTTGAAAGTGTCCATAACCACCACCCTTGGAGTTGGAGAATCCACCGTTATAACGAGCCCTCTTAAAATGATGCACCCTCTTCTTCTTGAGCTTTTCTCTCTCAATCTATTTTGAATATGTCATGAGCCTAGAGATGTCCATTTCCCGAATAAGCATAGCCATATGATATTCTGTCACAACAAAATCAGAGATCCCAAAAATAAACTTGTGCATTCTTGAACGGGGGTCAGCCACTAGCATAGGAGCATACTTTGAGAGCTTTGTGAACTTGAGGGCATAGTCCCTCACACTTGTACTACCCTATATGAGGTTGATAAATTATTTCATCTCAGTTCCCTATGTTCAAGAGGGAAGAAACAATCCAGAAATGCAAACTTAAACTCTTCCTAGTTAACTCCATCATCACAGACTCTTTCCATCAACCATTGAGTGTACCACACTTGAGCCACATCCTTCAATTGATAAGTAGCTAACTCATCCTTCTCCTCAGAAGTAACTCCCATAATAGTCGACACCTTAGAGAGCTCATCAATGAATTCTTGAGCATCCTCATCAGCCTGTGACCCCCCACATCTTACATGTACTGGTCCTACACATATGAAACATGATATGGTGAGGTCAAACCAACACACATTTTTAAAATTTCTTTAGTTTCAGATTAGAGGGCTATATGTACGTCTAACACTCAAGAGGACCGAGTGTATATAAGTTTTAAGTCAAATTGAGGAGGATGTGGCCTTAAGTGAAGTGAAAGAAGTGAGGTGCTTGTGGGATATTGGAAGCTAGCAGATGAGTCACCCATGTGCTTAGCTTAAATAGGCTAGGTAGACGGAGACAAGGCCCAACACCGAATTTGTTCAAGTTTGATAAAGAATAAATCCCGAGTTAAGGGTGTAATTTGGGCCCATGGTTTAGCATCATAAATGGACAATATTTGCAGCCCAAGATTGTTAGGAAAAGGGCCAAATTACATTCACAACCCAATTCACAAATAGGGCCCAAACTAAGTGAAAGTAAAAAAGAATATTTGCAGCAAAGCCCATCCAATTGAAGCCCAATAAAGCCCAAGTGAAAGGGCCAAGTTGCTGCATCACCACCTTAATAAAATAAGGCTTGAAATTCAAAAGAAAGTCGGCCAAAAGTGGCCCTTTAAAAGGGATTAAACCAGCAATTTTAAGTCATTCATACATAGCCAAAAATCAAATTTCTTTTAAAGTTTCTCCTTGCTCTCTCTTCACTTTGTAAAGCAGCGAAGGCACACCTTTAGGGTTCTTAAAGAGCACTTAATCCTTGAGGGCTAAGGTAAGTAAAAATACCTATGTTCAGTATAATGTTTCCATGAAAAACATGAGGAGTGTGCTGGTTGTACTTGTGCAGGAGTTTTGGACCAATGATTGTTGTACACTTTTCTTATTTATTAAGAGACTTTTCTCTTGTTGGATGGCTGGACGATGAAGTAATATTTATGTTTTTAACAAGGATTGGTTCTGTATTGATGCAAGAAGGCTGCTGCACCATTTTTATCTTCCGCAAAAATGAGTTCTTGTATGCTATCTTAATGATACTCTTAGTAGGAACTTGTGGGCAGATAATTAGTGACTGTTGCCTCACGTTTTCCTTCTACTTTGGGACTGTTTTTTGAATTTTTTAAGACTGTCTTTATATGTAAATAGGTTGAGAATAGTTTGGTTGAGGTTGAAACAGATTTGGAATGGTTGACGCTGAAATGTAGCGAAAGGACGTAATGTTACATTGCCTACTTGTGTATTGTGTAGAGTTGTTGTATGTTGTACTTGATGAGCTGTTGTAAGCCCTTTATGTGACTAAAACAGGCTTGATGTAACATGTATATGACAATGTGTGCTAAACAAAAATATGATTAGAGGTGGAAAGATTTAAAGAATACTCGTGGATTGATAGTTAAAAGCTTGCTGCCCGAGTGCTTGTTTTTTTGAGATTGGACTGCCAAGATGTGTTTATTAGCTGCTAATACTAGTTTTATCACCTACTATATTGTAGATAAGTATTTGGAGGAAAAGGATACTACTCCGAGGTAATAATGACATAGCACAACGAAGTATGTAAGGCTACTCGTCTTCGTATTACTTGGCATGAATCTAGGTTTTTCCTTTGCGCATAAAGGCACTTACAAATTCCGACATAATTAATTACCGTGTCTCTACTCTTTAACATGTTCATATTCTCCCATAAATAGCCATTGTCAATTTTGCATACATACTTGGATACCAAAGATACATGAGTTCCTTTTTACTAAGTAAAGTCCATGTGTTGTTTAATCTCCTACGCATTTCATTAGTTGTGTAGCTCTCTTTTCATTGTGGTATTATCTTATATGGTTGTTTATATGTCACATGTAATGTCTATATCCCTAAAGCTCTAAATGTTATGACCACCAAAAGAATCATCTCAAAAGAAAATAAAAGATTAATTGAAGTTGCTTATTGATGGGTGGTATCCCAGGGGTGGAAGAATCACCTAGCATGGGTGGTATCCTAGGGGTGGAAGAATCACCTAGCATGGGTCGATCCTATATTACGGTGGTATCCCACGGGTGAAAGGAAAGCCTAGCATGGGTCAATCCCGATATTGATTTACCACTGATCAGCTTGTCATTTACATGATATATTGTGCACAGTTTATACAGTAAAGAAAGGTAAAGTAATGAAAAGGACATAAAGTACATGATTCCACAGTATGACTAAAGGTGGTCTTTTATCCTTAAACACCAGTGTGTGATTTCATTGGAGTTGTTATTTCATATACAATACTTCATACCTTACATATTCAGTACATTATCTCATTTTGACATCCCTTACGGGGGACTTGCATTTCATGCTGTAGGTATAGGAGCTAGTAGATCTCCCAGTAGAAGTACAGGATATCCAGCGCTGTTACTGAGCTCCAGGTAGCTTCAGGGCTTTGTATGTCTAGAGCTTATATATTTGTATTGTATAGTTGGTGATGAGGCGGGGCCTGTCCCAATCCATTTAGATATTGTTCCTTATCTAGAGGCTTTGTAGACTATGTAAAGTAAGGTGTGGTCAAGTATCGTACTTTAGACATCGTGGCTCAAACGGCTTAGTCATATGCATTTCCTTTTGGCTTGTTAATATTGTCTATTTCTTTAAAGCATGTTGAATATGGAAAGCTCTTATAGTGTTCATAGAAAGTGCATAGTTATATGTTGGTTCTCCTGGGCCTTGTCGGCAACGGGTGCCAATCCGCCTTAATGGGACTTTGGGCGTGACACAACCTTTTGATCCATAGAGCTCTGGAGTATTTATCTGGATGAAACCTCTCACTCTAGCAGCCGGAGTGGAATCACGAGGAGGAAGATTAGCCTGTCTAGCCTTGGTGGTCACCACTTAGGAAAGCATAGCAATATATGTACATAATTCACCATTAGTGATTGGATTTTCCATAGGCCCTAAAGGAACTTGGTTCTCATGAACTAGGGCCTAGGTAGGGGAGCTCTTCATGGAGGCATCTTCTGTAACGTAGCAAGGACATCATCAGGATTAGGAAACCATAATAAATAGTCCAAAGCACGATATAAGACATGAAGAAGTGAATAGCCTCCCACCCATAGGTATGGTGCACTTCACACCCATGAATAGGACTATACTTGACGCGATTTGACTCCGAGGATCATTTATAAACCTAATGCTTAGATACCAAGCTTTTCACGACCCGTACCTTGGGTCTAGGAGTGACATGGCGAATGGGACCCAAGAGTCCCCGAACAAGCCTCTAAGTATCCATATTCACATCATCGGTTTGGAAGCGTATAAAAGATTGTAAACACATAGTTCTAAGGGACGGAAAAGTATGACTCACACTATGGGGATATCATAAGGATAGGGATTTGCATGGATTCACATAACATGTATCACATAAAGATTAAGGTACGGGTAAGTATGACTCACCCTATGGGGCAAAACGGGACTTAAGATCTTCGTAATATCCATATCATATCATAATACATATCATAATCATAATAATCAAATTATATTAACCGTATCCAATAGATATCCATAAGCATAATTTCCAAATATCAACACATAGAATATATCCGTACAAGAGTTTATAAGATGTTTAACAATGCTTCTAGTCATAGAATAAGACAGGAGCCAAGACATTTCCCAGGCTCACCCTCAAAGTAAATATAACAAAACGATAGTAACATAAGGTAGATGGATGATGGCTTGTCCTTGGATGATAGGACTCACCATAACAACTTCCAAGAATCCGACTAGCCGTCAAAAGGTGGATGAATATAGTCTACAGTCCTTACATGGTTAGATCATGTAGGCAAAAGAGTATATGTTAGTAAGTTTGAATATACTACGTATGCGGGATGCCATGCATACGACTTATCAAACCTGCATTCAAAGTTGAATGGCAACGACACATTTATAGAAAGAAATATATAGCAGAAAAGAGTAATATAATGATATTTCATGAAATCTATGATGCATGCAATGTCATAATGCTTCCATATGTAAAAGGGAAGTGACCATAACTGACATCTCAATCCCATACAAGCTATTACATGAATTTGCCCAATGTAGACCTCTCATAGGTGAGAGAATATTACTTGCCAAAGGTAATCTACATCATACCTCACAACTCGGTCATTTCAATGTGATGACCACCTTCTTTACGAACCAATCATTTCAGAAGGATTTCCATAGCATGTCATATCACAATTTGCAACCATACCTTATGACCCGGTCATTTCGGTAGAGGGTTACCATATACCAATGCTGGAACAAAGTTCAAGAAAAAGGAAGAGCACCCTTGGGGATAGCCCTGACGCCTCCAATCTTATTCGGTGGTAAGTTATCATCCCACAAGAATACTTATACATATACATGCTTTCAAAAGAAGCAAAAGTTATTTCAAATCCTTTCAATGCATACTTGGTCTTAAAAGCAAAACATTCTTCATAATCATTCATACTTGGGATAAAAGCCAAATTCTATCCATACTTTTCATGCTTAGGAATAGCTCATTCACTTATATCAATATGGTGTAAACACCCAATATGCTCAAAGAACCAATTTCATAGACATTTATGTGATCACATTCTTGTCATAACCCACTGATTCATTTTCATAAAAACCAATGCTCATGTATGCATATGCCATGAATTATTTGAAAATAGCATAGGAAGTAGAGATTCAATCATAAATCAACAATACAATATGAAATTCAAGTAAATCCACATTTAAATCACAATTTAGATTACCCATAATTAGATCAAACTTTAAAGGGACAATGCACATTCCAATCTGCATAATATACATAAAATTCAAAATATTATGGCTTAATTCACTTTAAAATCAACAATAAAATATATCCCATATCTTAATTGAATCAAATAATGTCACGCCCTAAGCCCCATTAAGGCGGACTGGCACCCATTACCGACAAGGCTCGGGAGAACCAACATATAACTATGCACCTGCTATGAACATTTAAGAGGTTTCCATACTCAATATGATGTCAAAAGAAAGTAAACTTTACTGAAAAACCAGAAGTAAATGCATAAGACTAGGCCGTTGGAGCCACGATGCCTATAATACACTATTTGACCACACTTTAATTTACATTGTCTACAAAGCCTCTAGGTAAGGAACAATATCCATATGGGTCGGGACAGGCCCCGCCTCATGACCAACTATACAATACAAAATACAAGTTCTAAACACACAAGCCCCGAAGCAGCCTGGAGCTTAGTAATAGCAACTGAAAGTCCTGTACTCTTACTGGGGAGATCTAGTAACTCTTGTACCTGCAGCATGAAATGCAGGTTCCCTGTAAGGGACGTCAGTACGAGATAATGTACTGAATATGTAAGGTAGGAAATACTGCATATGCAATATGGACTCAAATGAAATCACACACTGATGTGTAAGGATGAAAAGACCACCTTTAGTCATACTGTGGAGTCATGTACTTTATGTCTTCTTATTACTATATTTTTCTTTACTGTATAATCTGTGCACAATATATCATGTAAATGACCAGCTGATCAGTGGTAAATCTGTAACGGGTTTGACCCATGCTAGGCTTTCCTTTCACCCCTGGGCTACCCCCCGTAAATGGGTCGACCCTGGTTAGGCGATTCCTTCACCTCTCGGGTTACCACCCGTAAATGGGATCGACCCTGGCTAGGTGATTCTTCCACCCCTCGGGTTACCACCCATTTATAAACAACTGTAAGTTATCTTTTATTTACTTTGAGATGGTTCTTTTGGTGGTCATAACCTTTAGAACTGTGGGAATATAGACATATGACATATAAACAACCATACAAGATAATACCATAATGGAAAGAGAGATACACAACTAATGAACCGTATAGGGGATTAAACAACACATAGACTTTGTTTGGTAAAAAGGAATTCATGTATCTTCGGTATTCAAGTACATATGCAGGTTTGACAATAGCTATGTATGGGTACATATGAACATGGTAAAGAGTGGAGACACGGTTAGCAACCATGTCGGAGTTTGTATGTGCCTTTATGTGCTAAGGAAGATTATAGATTTCATGCCAAGTAATAGGAAATCAAGTAGCCTTACATACCTCGCTGTACTATGTCGTTATTACCTCGAAGTAGTATCCTTTTCCTCCAAACACTTATCTACAATATATTAGGTGATAAAACTAGTGTTAGAAGCTAATAAGCACATCTTAGTAATCCAATTTCACCCAAAAATAATATCCGGGCAGCTAGCTCGGAATTAGCAACCAAAGAGCATCCTTTCAACATTTCCGCTCCTAATCGTATTTTCTAATACACATTCCCATATACATGTCATATCCAGCTATTTTTAGTCCCATAACAGCATTACAACAACTCATACAGTACAGCATACAACAACTCTACACAACACGCAAGTAGACAACGCAACATTGCGTCCTTCCGCTATACTTCGATGTCAACCATTCCAAATCCGTTTCAACCTCAACCAAACTGTCCTCAGCATATTAACACACAATTACAGTCCTAAAACAGTCCAAAAACAGGCCCTAAGTAGATGGAAAACATGAGACAACAATTTCCAATATTCAGTCCACAAATTATTACTAAAAGCGGAATTAAGATATCATTCAAGAACTTATATTTGCGGAAGATAAAAGTGGTTCAGCAGCCTTCTTACATCATTACAGACCCAAGACTTGTTAAAGACATACATATTACTTCATAACTCAGCCAACCAACAAGATAAAAGTCTCTTATTTAACAAGAAAAGTGAACCACAATATTTGGAACACATGCTGTCCCAAAATTCCTGCACAATACAACCAACATACTCTTCATGTTTTTCATGGAAAAATTACACCAAACCATGGGTATTTTTACTTACCTTAACCCTCAAGGATTAGGTTCTCTTCAAGAACCCTAGAAGTGTGTCTTGGCTGCTTTAGAAAATGAGGAGAGAGCAAGAAGAAACTTAGAGAGAAATATGAAATTTTTGCTTGAGAAAATGACTAAAAGTTATTGCTTGTTGCTCCCTTTTATAGGCCACTTTTGGCCGACTTTCTTTTGGGTTTTCAACCTTATTTTATTAAGGTTATGGGGAAGCAGCTTGGCCTTTTAATTTGGGCCTTATTAGGCTTCAAAGGGGATGGGCTTTGTTGCAAACATTACTCCCTTAAGCCCACCTAGTTTGGGCCCTAGTTTTTAATTGGGTTGTGATTGTAATTTGGCCCTTTTCCTATTCATCTTGGGTTGAAAATGTTGTCCTTTTATGATGCTAAACCATGGGCCCAAATTACATGCTTAAATCGGGGTTTATTCTTTATCGGACTTGAACAAATTCGGTGTTGGGCCTTGTCTCCGTTTACCGAGCTTATTTAAGCTAAGCATGTAGGTAACTCACCTACCAACTTCCTAAGTCCCAAAAGCACCTCAATTATTTCACTTCATTTAAGGTCACACTCTCCTTAACTTGACTTAAAAATTATATATGCCCGGTCATCTTAAGCATTAGACGTACATATAGCCCTTTAATCTAAAATTCACACACTTTTAAAAATATGTGCGGACTTGACCCTTCCATATAATGTTTCATCTGCGTTGGACAAGTACATGTAAGATGTGGGGTGTTACATCCTCCCCCCCTTAGGAACATTCTTCCCCGAATGTAAGCATAATTGAATAGGTTAAACAAGTTTGAACTTCTGTGTAAACAGACTTTTGAAAACATAATAAGAATTCATATTCACGTACCTACTACTCCTTTAACTCTGTATCTTGGACTTCCTCTTCAGCCCCAAATAAATAAGGGTTTTTAGACCTCATTGCTTCCTCCGCCTCCCACGTTATCTCTTCTACCTGCTAGTTCCTCCAAAGCACCTTTACTGAAGGTATTTCCTTATTCCTTAGCTTTCTAACTTGACGATCTAGGATAGAAATAGGTACCTCTTCATAGGTGAGATCTTCCGTAACCTACATATCTTCAATAGAAGTAATACGAGATGGGTTATTTATGCATTTTCGAAGCATTGAGGCATGAAAAACTGGATGAACCGTTGAAAGCTCCTAGGGTAGCTCCAATTCATATGCAACCTGTCCAAGCCTTTTAATAATCTTATATGGCCCTATGTAACGCGGGCTTAGTTTCCCTTTCTTACCAAATCTCATAACACCTTTCATTGGGGAAACCTTTAAGAACACCCAATCTCCTACTGAGAATTCCAGTCCTCTTCTTCTGGCATCTGCATATGATTTGTGACGGCTTTGGGCTGTTTCTAGCCATTGTCGTATTACCTTGACTTTTTCCATGGCTTGTCGGACTAGATCTGGACCAAGCAAGGTGGTTTCACCTACTTCAAACCATCCTATTGGAGATCTACATTTCCTTCCATACAAAACTTCACACGGTGCCATCTTGATGCTTGAATGGTAGCTATTATTATAGGCAAATTCAATGTGGCAAATGGTCCACCCAACTACCTTTGAAGTCTAATGCACAAGTCCGTAACATATCTTCAAGTGTTTAAATGGTGCGTTCTGCTTGCCCATCTGTCTGCGGGTGGAAAGCTGTACTTAAATTCACTTGTGTCCCTAAGCTCCTCTGGAAGGATTTCCAAAACTTTGCGGTGAATTGAGCTCCCCGATCCGATATAATGGAGATTGGGACCCCATGTAGTCTAACTATCTCCTTAAGGTATAGCTTTGCATACTTTTCAGGCGTATAGTCACTCTTAACTGGCAAGAAGTGTGCTGATTTTGTAAGTCTATCAACGATTACCCATATGGAGTCAAACTTCTGAAATGAGCGAGGCAACCCAGTAACAAAATCCATATTAATCATATCCCACTTCCATTTTGGAAGATACATTGCAAATAACCTCCCCGCTTTTGGTGCTCTACCTTAACTTGTTGGCAATTTGGACATTGAGCCACAAATTCTGCAAGGACCTTTTTCATGCCTTCCCACCAAAACATTTCCTTCGGGTCATGATACATCTTAGTTGATCCTGGATGGATAGAATATCTTGAATGATGGGCTTCTTCCATTATCCTCCTTCTTAGTCCATTTATATTAGGAACACACAATCTATTTTGGCAATAAAGTACTCCATCTTGGGTAAGTTCAAAGCCCTTCATTGTGCCTTGACTCACCTTCTCCTTAAGTCGCCGTAGAATAGGATCTTTGAACTATTTTTCTCTTACCTCTGTTACCAATGAAGACTCCGCAGCATTATGCACAACAACCCCATCTTTTGGAGTTTCAATCAGGTGAAATCCCAAATTGGCTAGTTGATGTAGATCCTTAGCGACTCCTTGACTTACCACGGTCTGATCATCAATATTCACAATTGCTTTGCGGCTCAAAGCATCGGCTACCACATTTTCTTTCCCTGGATGGTAGTATATCAACATCGTAATCCTTTATTAGCTCTAGCCACCTCCGCTACCTTAAATTTAGGTCTCTCTGTTTGAATATTATTGTAGGCTCTTATGATCAGTATATATGTCAACATGAACTCCATACAAATAATGGCGCCATATTTTCAAGGCAAACACAACAGCTGCTGGCTCAAGGTCATGTTTCGGGTAGTTTTTCTCATGTGGCCGCAGTTGTCTCGAGGCATAAGCAATTACCCTACCATGTTGTGTCAGTACACACCCTAAGCCAACCCCCGAAGCATCACAATACACCACATACCCCTCTGTGCCTTCTGGAAGCACTAATACAGGTGCAGAAGTTAGCCTGCATTTCAACTCTTGAAATCTCCTTTCACATGCATCATTCCATTGAAATTTGGTCGCCTTATGTGTCAACTTTGTTAGAGGTGCAGAAATAGAAGAAAAACCTTCAACAAATCTTCTGTAATAACCTGCCAACCCTAAGAAGCTTCGAACTTCTGTGGGTGTTGTTGGCTTTGGCCAATCTTTTACCGCCTCTATCTTTTGTGAATCAACCCTTATTCCTTCATCGGATACAATATGACCCAAGAATGCCACTGATTTCAACCAAAATTCACATTTGGAAAACTTGGAATACAATTGCCGATCACGAAGAACTTGTAATACCTGTCGTAAGTGATTTGCATGGTCCTCTTCTGATCTTGAATACACCAAAATGTCATCTATAAATACTATCACAAAGACATCCAAGAATGGCTTGAATACCCTGTTCATTAAGTCCATAAAAACTGCTGGTGCATTTGTCAGCCCAAATGACATAACAAGAAATTCAAAGTGACCAGAGCGTGTCCTAAAGGCTGTCTTGGGTATATCTTTCTCCCTCACCCTCACTTGGTGATAACCTGACCTCAAATCAATTTTTGAAAAACATTTGGCACTCTGTAACTGATCAAACAAATCATCAATCCTGGGGAGGGGGCATTTGTTTTTAATTGTCACCTTATTCAATTGCCGATAGTCAATACACATTCTCAAGGTGCCATCCTTTTTATGTACAAATAACACTGGTGCACCCCAAGGGGACACACTAGGTCTTATAATACCCTTCTTAAGCAAATCTTTCAATTGCTCCTTTAATTCACGTAATTCTGCCGGGCCATTCTATATAGAGGGATAGAAATAGGTTGAGTGCCTGGATGTAAGTTGATGCCAAAGTCTATTTCTCGTTTCGGAGGTAAACCTGGAAGCTCTTCGGGAAACACATCAACAAATTCATTCACTACGGGAACAGATTGAAAAGTTGGTGATTCAGCCTCCATATCCCTTACTCTAACTAGATGACATATAGACCCTTTTGACATCATCTTCCTTGCCTTAAAATAGGAAATAAACTTCCCCTTTGGTGCCCCAACATTACCTTCCCATTCAAGGACTGCCTCATTTGGAAAGTGGAAATACACTCTCTTAGTTCGGCAATCCACAGTAGCATAGCAAGAAGCTAACCAATCCATACCCATTATAACATCAAATTCCACCATATCTAACTCAACAAGGTTAGCCAATGTGTCACAGTCACAAACGATTACTACACAGTTATAATAGACCCTTCTAGCTATAATAGATTCACCGGTTGGTGTAGACACTTCAAATGGCTCGTTCAATAATTTAGGTGTTCTTTTAAGCTTCCCAGCCACTAGTGGAGTGATATATGATAATGTAGAATCCGGGTCAATTAATGCATACACATTATGTGAAAAGATGGACAACGTACCTGTGACCACATCGGGTGAAGCTTCTAGATTCTGCCGACTCCCCAGAGCATAAGTGCCATTCTGGGCTCCGCTGGAGCTAGCTGCTCCTCTACCACCTCTACCACGGCCTGTAGGCATTTGCTGACCTCTACTGAAGGGACGAACTGACGATGATGATGCAACAGCTGACCCAGCAGGTTGTGCTATATCACCCATATGTCTTCTTGGGCAATCTCTTATCATATGCCCTGGTACACCACACCAATAACAGGCATTTGTCCCAACATGACATATACCTGAATGAATCCTCCCACATTGTTTGCAAGACTACCTAGGAGGAATCTGCTGGCTGGCCGAATATCCTATTGTCCGTGCACCTTGTCCCTCACTACTTTGATTAAACTGATTACCTCTAGGCCCTTGAAGTTGCGGTGGAGCACTGACTGCAGAATAGGAGGATGAGGGTCTAGGTGGTTTACTAGAAAATCGGGGCCTAACATCACCTTGGGACGGTACAAACTGCCTTGTAGATCTGGCCCTCTTGGACTGGCCCCTTTCTATCTCTTGTGTCCTTCTCCTTTGCCTCTGATCTTCTAGTCTCTGTGCAAATGCTTGCATCCTTGCTATATCCATGTCTTTATTCAATGAAGCAATGGTACAGTCTCTTACCAGATACGTATCCAACCTATCCACATACCGATGAGCTCTATCTGCCATAGTAGCAACTACATTAGGAGCATACCTGGCCAAGGAGTTAAACTGGAGGCTATACTCCCTCACGCTCATACCCCCTTGGTGGAGATTCAGAAACTGATCTGCTCGGGCCTCTCGGATCTCGTATGGCAAGTAGTGGTCAAGAAAGGCCTCTTTGAACTCCTTCCAGTTAGTTGGAGGTGCATCTATATCCTTAGATTACTTCCAAGCTTCATAACACAATATAGCCACACCTTTAAATCTATATGCTGCCAGTTCTACAGCTTCTGTACCACTTACATGCATAACATCTAAAGTGCGTTGGATCTGGTCGATGAAGTCTTGCGGATCTTCATTAGAATCTGACCCAGTGAAAGCTGGAGGGTCCAAATTAAGGAAGTCACGTATCCTCGTGCTAGCTACCCTATCCACACCACCTGCACCTACAACTAGGCCTTCTTGTCTTTGGCTTTGGCTAGCAACTATGCAGGTCAATAATTGGATCGCATTTCTCAGATCCTGCACAGTAGCATCGGCAGGTGGTTCTAGGGGAGTTTCACTACTACCTGGTTCATCAGGAGCTGGAGGAGTTGGAGATGTTTGGGACAGAGACTTATCTTGGGCCTCATATCATCGTCTCACCCGACTGGGTATACCAACTACCACTTCCACCTCCTTTCCCTTGCCTTTGCTTTTCCTTGTTTCAGGCATGCTTACTGTATAAAACAATTTAGAGGTTAGAAATAATCAACCTACAACACTTGGCTCTATGGTACGATCTAAAGAATGAAAAGAAAGTGACAACTCCTAAATTCCACGTAGCCTCCTGCTTATAAATGTGGTGCACAACACATCCATAAACAAGACTCTACATAGACACGACTTTGTAGACTCCCTAGGATGACCCGCTCTGATACCACTTCTTTTAATCACCTAGCCAGGGTCGATCCCATTTACAGGGGGTAGCCCAAGGGTGAAAGGAAAGCTTAGCATGGGTCAAACCCATTACAGATTTACCACTGATCAGCTGGTCATTTACATGATATATTGTGCACAGATTATACAATAAAGAAAGATATAGTAATAAAAAGACATAAAGTACATGACTCCACCGTATGACTAAAGGTGGTCTTTTCATCCTTACACACCAGTGTGTGATTTTATTTTTCATATTGCATATACAGTATTTTCTACCTTACATATTCAGTACATTATCTCGTACTGACGTCCCTTATCGGGAACCTGCATTTCATGCTGCAGGAACAGGAGTTACTAGATCTCCCCAGTAAGAGTACAGGACTTTCAACTGCTATTACTAAGCTCCAGGTTGCTTCGGGGCTTGTGTGTTTAGAACTTGTATTTTGTGTTGTATAGTTGGTCATGAGGCGGGGCCTGTCCTGACCCATATGGATATTGTTCCTTACCTAGAGGCTTTGTAGACAATGTAAATTAAAGTGTAGTCAAATAGTGTATTATAGGCATCGTGGCTCCAACGACCTAGTCTTATGCATTTACTTTTGGTTTGTTAGTACAGTTTACTTTTGACAGCATATTGAGTATGGAAACCTCTTAAATGTTCATAGCAGGTGCATAGTTATATGTTGGTTCTCCCGAGCCTTGTCGGCAATGGGTGCCAGTCCGCTTTAATGGGGCTTAGGGCGTGACAGATAAACAATAATCTAAAAGACCCATGTTTAAAGTAAGCTCAATTTCATAAAATCAAGTTTAAAAGCTAAAGGGGTTTTCATGTTTGAAGGGACCATGAAATCTGTCACGCCCAAAGTCCCATTAAGGCGGACTGGCACCCGTTGCCGACAAGGCTCGGGAGAACCAACATATAACTATGTACTTAGTATGAACATTATAAGAGATTTCCATATTCAACATTCTTTCAGAAAAAAGGATGGCCCATTCTAGGCATTTTAACCCCTGGGATGCTGTCCTCATAGCTATACAAATTGGGATCGACCCATGCTAGGCTTTTGCCCCTGAGCTGCCACCCTCATGAACCAAGTGATATCGATCCATGCTAGGCTCTTGCCCTTGGGCTGCCACCCATGATGTGGACAGTGCACAAGTTATTCTTTAATACTTTGAGATTGTTACTTTGGTGGTCATAATAAATTTTGGAGCTTTGGAACTAACTATGTACCAGTAATATAAGATAGGACAATGGTCATTTAAGGTAGTACCATAATATAAGAACCACATGGAATTTTGACGTACAACTTAGGAGTATAAATGACACAATTGGTTGTACGAGTGACCGTGGACTTCTCATGCTAGTGCTTGTAAGAGTAAAACTACAGATTTACTAATAAGTAATACCGCCACTATTGGAATAGCACTAGGGAAGCTTACAAGTTGATAGTGACGCGAGTGTTAGATTTCATGCCAAAGAATATGGAATTGGATAGCCTTACGTACCTTGTCGTGCCACCTCGTTATCAATGCAATGTAATCTCCTCTATTTTTCAAATATTTATCTACAATTGAGTAGGTGATGAAACTAGTATTAGTAGTGAATAAACACATATAGGCAGTTCACTCACACTCCTCTAATTGTATATGTGGTCACACCTCTTACCATCATATTCATAAAACAACCTCCAAATAAGGAACAATATCTATAAGGACCGGGACAGACCCCGCCTCATAACAAACTATACAATACTAAATATAAGTTCTAGACGCACAAAGCCTCGAAGCAACCTGGAGCTCAATAACAACAATTGGATATCCTGTACTCCTATTGGGAAGATTTACTAGCTCCTGTACCTGCAACATGAAATGAAAGTCCCTTGTAAGGGACGTCAGTACGAGATAATGTACTAAATATGTAAGACAATAGTATATGTAAATTGGGAACTCAAGTGAAATCAAGTAGCAAGATATAAATGACAACGCATAGTAAAAGACCACCTTTACTTGTGGAACCATGTACGTTGCATCCTTTTTTTTACCACTGATCAGCTGGTCATTTGTATTACACGCCTAAAGGAGTTATAAAACACTTAAAAGTAAAGAAAAGAAAAGCACTTTTGGGCAGTCCGCAATAAGACAAGGGGTAAGCAAAGATCTACGACAATTAGCTAGTATGGGGGTTCGCCTTCTTGAATCTCCAGATAAAGCAGTTATTGTGCAAAATGCAGCGGAGTCATCATTGATGATGGAAGGTAAGTTCATTTCTTGTTTTAAGGCTAGAGAATTAATTGCTAAGGGTTACATTTATCATCTTATAAGGGTTAGGGATGTTTATTCCAAAATTCCTTCCATTGCTCATTTCCGGTGGTTAATGAGTTTCCCTATGTCTTTCTTAACGACCATCTACGTATCTCTCCCAAAAGGGAGATTAATTTTGGCATAGACCTCCTCCCCAATACCCAACCTATTGCCATTCCTCCCTTGGGCAAAGTTAAATAAACTAAAGAAATAATTAAGGGACTTATTGGAGAAGGGCTTCATTAGGCCTATCAAATCACCTTAGGATGCACTGGTGTTGTTTATGTGGAAAAAAGGGTTCACTTAGAATGTGCATCAACTATCAAAAACTCAATGAGGTTACTATAAGGCACATTTATGTACTTGCAAGGAACTAATCGCTTCTCTATGATTGATCTTTGATTCAAATATCATCAATAAAGGGCATGGGAATGTGGCATTCCCAAGACAACGTTTTTAAATAAGGTCCAGCATTTCAAGTTTGTGGTGATGTCTTTTGGCCTAACTAATGCACCGACATTATTTATGAATCTCATGAACAGGGTATTCAAATCCTCCCTTGACATGATTTTTATTGTATTCATTGATGATGATATTTTGGTCTATTCCCGGAGTGAAGAAGAGCACATGAAGCATTTGAGAGTAGTATTGCAAAATTTGAGGGATGAATGAACTTTTGCCAAATTTAACAAATATGAGTTTTGGATGAGTGAAGTTTCATTCCTTGGGCATCAAGAGTTCGGTCATGGGAATAAAGTATACCCTTGACTCCTTTGGATATTAAGAGTTTCTTGGGTTAGCGGTATTATCAAAGGTTTACAGGGAAATTTCCTTCAATTGAAACTCCTTTGACAAAGCTGACAAAAATGACCATCGGATTGATGAATGTGAGAAAAGCTTCCAAAAATTAAAACATAAGCTTACCTCCACTCCTATTTTTACTCTATTGGAAGGGTTTAAAGGGTTTTTATCAGTTGTTATGCTTCAATGGTCAGTTTGGGGTGTATTTTGATGCAAAATGGCTAGGTCATTGCATATGCTTCTAAGCAACTAATGGTGCATAAGCGTAATTACCCTACACATGATCATGAGTTAGAGGACGTGGCATTTGCATTGAAGATATCACATCACTCTATATATGGGGTTCATATGGATGTCTTCATTGATCACAAAAGCCTCCAATATGAGTTCACCCAATAGGATCTTAACCTAAGGCAAAGAAGGTAGTCGAAACGGAGTCGAAGTGCCTTTCAGTCTTAGCAACCCTATCACAAAATCAATGTTAATCTCTTCCCACTTCCAAGTAGGGATCTCAATATCTTGAGCTAGGCCACAAGGCCTTTGATGTCCATCTTTGACTTTTTTACAATTTGTGACATTTGGCCATGAACTTTACAAGTCGGCCATGAACATTGCAATACATCCATGAACTTTGTAATATGCCACCCCACTAATATACTTCCTTCAATTCTCTGTACATCTTTATGGAATCGGGATGAATAGAGTAAGAGGAATTATAAGCTTCTTTTAAAATTGAGCCCCTCAATGCATCAATATTTGGTACACACAATCCACCTTGATATTTAAGCATGCCATCTCTTTTGTGAAAAAACCTCGGCTTTGCCTTCTTTTACCAATGTTTTCAATTCAACCAAGATAAGTTCAATATCTTGCTTGGATTTAACATCTTCATTTAAGGAAGATTCAGAGCCATTTAGTACCACCATTTTTGGCCTCGTTCAATCTAACTCCCACTCTAGAAAACCTATGTACTCCCCTTACAAAAAAATTGAATGATATTTGAAGCATACGTTTTAAAAGTTTGTAAAAAAAGTGTTTAAGTTACATTTTTGCATTCATGCTGGGATGTTAGATGCTTTTCTAATCCTTTAGAGCTCACATTTAGCATATTCGGAGACAAATGATTCCAAGGGGAAGATATTGTAAGGCCCTGCAAGTAGGATGTATGCAAAATCAAGAAATAAGTGAAATTTGGAAAGTTGTAGAGGCAATATTTGAGTAATATATAAGACCCATGGTTCAAACTACGCGTCATAGACCCGACTCATGAATTGAGCCAAAGAGGGTGAAAATTTGGCCAAGTATAGGAATGGTGTATGAAAAGTAATAGTCTGTAAATGGAACTTTAGACCTACAATGTGTTGTGTATGGGTGGTTTGGCTTGGTCAAATTTGGAGTTCCTAAACCTAAGATTACGAACCAACAGGTTGAGTCGTATTCCTATTTACGATAAATGAGATCATAGATCTTTAAGCCAAAAAAAATTCTAAGTGTTGGACTATTTTATGAATGGGTTCTACCACCTATAAAACTATTTATGAGTCGTAAAGTGGACTCATAGATGGAGATCTAGAGATGATTTTAGAGAGTAAATAATGTAACAGGATGAAACCCCATTTCTAGGACCCATATACAATTCTACGACCTATAAATAGGTCCCTAGTCTGGGTCCTAATTGTTTTAATAAAGGGCATTTTTACCTTTTCCCATGCCCTAAGTATAAAACTACGTCATTTTGAGCCCTAGTCATACCCATCCATACCTAGTACTCTCTTTAACTCTTCACTCACCCTCTCAAAATATTTTCTAAGGCAAGGATACTATCACTGAAGAACAATGAAAAGAAGTTAAGGTATCACAAACTTTCCTCCTCAACTTCAACATTTCCCTCTTAGTCATCAAAGGAAGGTATGTGGACTTGATTTGTGGACTCCTTCCATCAATAAAGACAAGCCAAACTCCCCTCTTCTTTAGACTATCAAGTATGGATATTTTATGAAATGCATGAGGACTCTTTGAATGCTGATATAATGTATAGATTTTCAGTCCTATGAGCTTTAAAATACGATGTTATGAAATGTCATAAAAATAGTCATTTTTACAAGATGAATTCTCATGTCCCTACTTCTAGGATTTTAGAACCATTATGGTGGGTTGTTCAAAAGGGTTTTTAATTGAACTGTTCCTTATATTTATAGAGCTTACATGTTATATTGTGTTGCCTTTGTCCCATTTATTCGTCTTGATTTTTGTATATGATTTTGTGATTAGTAGTATACCTTATATTTCACGTTCTGTTTGTTGGGTTGTACAATTTTCTTTAGATTATATATTCTTGATCTTTCTAGTTTAGTAAGTTGTTGTTTTTAGTTGCGTGGCACTAGGTTCAGATGGTCCATTAAGGTTTAGTCATAGGTTTGGGACGTAGGCAAGGGGTAGGGGTGATAAGATGGGCAAAGGCTTACTTAAGTTAAGAGTAGGGTTGTTGAATATAGGGTCACTTAAAGGAAAGTCCGTAGAGCTATTGAAGAGTCTTAAGAGGAGAAAATTAAGATAGCGTGTGATCAGGCCAAATGGGTAGGTACTAAAGCTCGGGATATAGATGAGTTCAAATTATGGTACTCAGTCGGTTCTAAGGATAGAAATGGAGTAGGTATCTTAGTAGATGAGGACCTCAAGGAGATGTGGTAGAGGTTAGGAGGACTAATGATAGGATGATGTCTATTAAACTTGTTATTGGTAGTCATTTAGTTAATGTAGTGAGTTCTTGTTCGCCTCAAGTGGGCCTGGATGAGGAAGTCAAAAAGCCTTTTTGGGAGGATTTGGATGAGATTGTGAGAGGTATACAAGATACTAAAAATATCATCATTGGTGCAACCTCTAGTGAATTTTAATATGTTCATGGAGGCATTGGTTGTGCAGAGAGGAATGGAGGTGGGACATCCCTCTTGGATTTCACTAAAGTCTTTGAGTTAGTTATTGCTAATTCATGTTTCCTGAAGATGGATTAGATACTTCTCTGAAAGATCAATAGAAGCTTTTGTAAGAATCACAAGGTTATTCTGTGGAAAATATTATAACTCAACATAGACTCCGAATGATGGATTTACTGATTAAGAGAGAAAAGAAGAAGAAGGTTATTTATTCCGAACCGAGGATTAGATGGAGAGGCCTAACTCCTGCCCTTTCTCAAGAGATGGGAGAAAAGTTGAGTATGTTAGATGCTTGGAGTAGTAGCGGAGATGTGAACAATATGTTTGAACTATCGTCACGCCTCCAAATCTATAAGGATTGATAGGCAATCGATGCCCTCAAGGCCCGAGAGAACCAACATACAACCTATATTTACAATGCATATGATTATGACTACTACACGTCGATGAAAATTCATGAAAATTGTAGAGATAAGAGATAAAAATAGGTCACACCAAAAGTTGCATACCTGACTTGGTCGTTGAGGCCACAACTATATTGAGACAAGATTGTCACGCCCAAAGTCCCATTAAGGCTGACTTGCACCCGTTGTCAACAAGGCTTGGGAGAACCAACACATAACTATGCACTTGCTATGAACACTATAAGAGGTTTCCATATTCAACGTGCTTTCAAAAAAATAGACTGTACTAACAAGCCAAAAGGAAATGCATATGACTAGGCCGTTGGAGCCACGATGTCTAAAATACGATACTTGACCACACTTACTTTACATAGTCTACAAAGCCTCTAGATAAGGAACAATATCTATTAAGGATCGGGATAGGCCCCGCCTAATGACCAACCATATAGCAAAAAAATATAAGCTCTAGACACACAAAGCCCCGAAGCAACTTGGAGCTCAGTATCAATAGTTGGATATCCTATACTTCCACTGGGGAGATCTACTAGCACCTGCACCTGCAACATGAAATGTAGGTCCCTTGTAAAGGACATCAGTACCAGAAAATATACTGAATATGTAAGGTAGGAAGTCCTGTATATGAAATAAGAACTCAAATGAAATCATAAATTAGTATGTACAGATAAGAGACCACCTTTAGTCGTCCTTTTTGTTACATTACCTTTCTTTACTGTATAATCTATGCACAATATATCATGTAAATGACCAGCTGATCAGTGGTAAATCAATATCGGGTTCGACCCATGCTAAGCTTTCCTTTCACTCCTGGGATACCCCCCGTAATATGGGATCGACTCATGCTAGGTGATTCTTCCACCCCTGGGATACCACCCATTAATAAACAACTTTGAGTTATCTTTTATTCACTTTTGAGATGATTCTTTTGGTGGTCATAACATTTAGAGCTGTAGGAATATAAACATGACATGTGACATATAAACAACCACACAAGATAATACCACAATGTAAAGAGAGTTACACAACTAATGAAACGTGTAGAAGATTAAAGAACACATGGACTTTATTTGGTAAGAAGAAACACATGTATCTTTGGTACCAAAGTACGTATGCATATTAGGTATGGGAACATATGAAAATGGTAAGGAGTGGAGACACAGTTATTAGTTATGTTGGAGTCGGTAAGTACCTTTATTTACCAAGGAAGAATGTAGATTTCACGCCAAGTAATAGGAAACCAAGTAGCCTTACATACCTCGTCATACTATATCGTTATTACCTCAGAGTAGTATCCTTTTCCTCAAAATACTTATCTATAATATAGTAGGTGATAAAACTAGTATTAGCAGCTAATAAACACATATTGATAGTCCAATTCCACCCAAAAATAATATCTGGGCAGCAAGCTCGTAAATAGCAACCAAAGAGTATTCTTTCAACATTTCCACTCCTAATCGTATTTTCTAATACACATTCTCATACACATATCATATCCAGCTTGTTTTAGTCCCATAACAGTGTTACAACAGCTCATAAAGTACAACATATAACAATTCTACACAACACGCAAGTAGGCGACGTAACATTACGTCCTTTCGTTACATTTCGGCGTCAACCATTCCCAATCTGTTTCAATCCTCAACCAAACTGTCCTCCACATATTTACACACAATGTCCTAAAACATTCGTAAATAGTCCCCAAGTAGATGAAAAACATGAGACAACAATTCCCAATATTCAGTCCATAAATTCTTACTAAAAGTGCAATTAAGATATCATATAAGAACTCATTTTCGCGGAAGATAAAAATGGTCCAGCAGCCTTCTTACATCACTAAAGAACCAAGCCTTATTAATAACATAAATATTATTTCATAATCAAGCCAACCAACGAGAGAAAAGCCTCTTAATAAACAAGGAAAGTGGACAACAATCTTTCGAACACATGCTGTCGCAAATTCCTTCACAAGTAGAACCAGTATACTCTTCATGTTTTTTATGGAATAATTATACCAAACTGTAGGTATTTTTAAAACCCTCAAGGAGTAGCTGCTCTTCAATAACCCTAAAGGTGTGCCTTGGCTGCTTTACAAAGTGAAGAGAGTGCAAGGAGAAACTTGGAAAGAAATCTAATTTTTGGCTTTGCATAAATGACTTGAAATTGTTGGCTTTTGATCCCTTTTATAGGGCCACTTTTGGCTGACTTTCTTTTGCATTTCAAGCCTTATTTTATTAAGGTGCTGATGCAGCAACTTGGCTCTTTCACTTGGGCTTCAGTTGGATGGGCTTTGCTGCAAATATTTCTCTTTTACACCCACTTAGTTTGGGCCCTATTTGTGAATTGGGTTGTGAATGTAATTTGGCCTTTTTCCTATTCATCCTGGGCTGAAAATGTTGCCCCTTTATGATGCCAAACCATGGGCCCAAATGACATCCTTAGCTCGGAGTTTATTCTTTATCGGACTTGAACAAATTCGGTGTTGAGCCTCGTCTCTGTCTACCTAGCCTATTTAAGCTAAGCATGTGGACGACTCACCTGTATGCTTTCTAAGTCTCACAAGCACCTCACTTCTTTCACTTCACTTAAGGTCACGATCTCCTCAATTGACTTAAAACTTATATACACTCGGTCATCTTGAGTGTTAGACATACATATAGTCCTCTAATCTGAAACTCAAGCACTTTTAAAAATGTGCGCCGCTTTGACCCCGCCATATCATATTTCATATGCGTTGGACTAGTACATGTAAGATGTGGGGTGTTACATCCTCCCCCTCTTAGGAACATTCGTCCGCGATGTAAGCATATTTGGATAGGTCAAACAAGTTTTAACTTTCATGTAAACAAACTCATGACAACATAATAAGAATTCAAATGCACGTGCCTACTAATCCCTCAACTCTGCATCTTGGACTTTCTCTTTAGCTTCAAATAAACAAGGGTATTTAGATCTCATTGCTTCCTCAACCTCCCACGTTATCTCTTCTACTTGCTGGTTCCTCCTAAGTACCTTTACTGCAGGTATTTCCTTATTCCTTAACTTTCTAACTTGACGATCTAGGATAGCAACAGGTACCTTTTCATAGGTGAGATATTTCGTATCCTGCATATCTTCAATAGGAGTGATACGAGATGGGTCACCTATGCATTTTCGAAGCATAGAGACATGAAAAACTGGATGAACCATTGAAATCTCCTAGGTTTCTCTAATTCATACGCAACCTGTCCAAACCTTTTAATAATCTTATTTGGCCCTATGTAACGTGGGCTTAGTTTTCCTTTCTTACAAAATCTCATAACAACTTTTATTTGGGACACCTTTAAATATACCCAATCTCCTACTGAGAATTTCAGTCCTCTTCTTCTAGCATCCACATATGATTTGTGACGACTTAGGGCTGTTTCTAGCCATTGTCGTATTACCTTGACTTTTTCCATGGCTTGTTGGATTAGATCTGGACCAAGCAAGGTGGTTTCACCCACTTCAAACCATTCTATTGGTGATATACATTTCCTTCCATACAAAGCTTCATAAGGTACCATCTTGATACTGTAACTATTATTATAGGCAAATTCAATAAGTGGCAAATGGTCCACCCAACTACCTTTGAAGTCCAATGCACAAACCCGCAACATGTCCTCAAGTATTTGAATGGTACATTCTTCTTGACCATTTGTCTGAAGGTAGAAAGTTATACTTAAGTTCACTTCTGTCCCAAAGCTCCTTTGGTAGGACTTCCAAAACTTTGCAGTGAATTGAGCTCCCCAATCAGATATAATGGACATTGGGACCCCATGTAGCCTAACTATCTCTTTGAGGTATAACATTGCATACTCTTCAGCCGTATAATCATTCTTAACTGGCAAGAAGTGTGCTGACTTTGTGAGTCTATCAACTATCACCCATATGGAGTCAAACTTCTGAAATGAGCGAGGCAACCCAGTAACAAAATCCATATTAATCATATCCCACTTCCACGTTGGAAGCTCTATACATTCCATATAACCTCTCGTCTTCTAGTGCTCTACCTTAACTCGTTGGCAATTCAGACATTAAGCCACAGATTCTGCAAGGTCCTTTTTCATGCCTTCCCACCAAAACATTCCCTTCAGGTCATGATACATCTTAGTTGATCCTGGATGGCTGGAATATCTTGAATGATGGGCTTCTTCCATTATCCTCCTTCTTAGACCATTAATATTAGGAACACATAATCTATTTTTGCAATAAAGTACTTTCAAAGCCCTTCATCGTGCCTTGACTCACCTTCTCCTTAAATCGTCGTAGAACAGGATCTTTGAACTATTTTTCTCTTACCTCTGTTACCAATGAAGACTCTGCAGCATTATGCACAACAACCCCTTCTTTTGGAGTTTCAATGAGGCAAACTCCCAAATTAGCTAGTTGATGTAGATCCTTCGTGACTCCTTGACTTACCACGGTCTGATCATCAATATTCACAATTGCCTTACAACTCAGAGCATCGGCTACCACATTTGCTTTCCCTGGATGTAAAGTATATCAATGTCGTAATCATTTATTAGCTCCAGCCACCTCCGCTGCCTTAAATTTAGGTCTTTCTACTTAAAGATGTACTGTAGGTTCTTATGATAAGTATATATGTCAACATGAACTCCATACAAATAGTGACACCATATTTTTAAGGCAACACAACAGCTGCTAGCTGAAGGTCATATGTTGGGTAGTTTCTCTCATGCGGTCGTAGTTGTCTCGAGGCATAAGCAATTACCCTACCATGTTGTGTCAGTACACACCCTAAGCCAACCCCTGAAGCATCATAATACACCGCATACCCCTCTGTTCCTTCTGGAAGCACTAGCACAGGTGCAGAAGTTAGCCTGCTTTTCAATTCTTGGACGCTCCTTTCATATGCATCATTCCATTGAAATTTGGCCGCCTTATGTGTCAACTTTGTTAGAGGTGCAGAAATAGAAGAAAAACCCTCAACAAATCTTCTGTAATAACCTGCCAACCCTAGGAAGCTTCGAACTTCTGTGGGTGTTGTCGGCCTTGGCCAATCTTTCACCGCCTCTATGTTTTGTGAATCAACCCTTATTCCTTCATCGGATACAATATGACCATAGAATGCCACTGATTTTAACCAAAATTCACATTTGGAAAACTTGGCATACAATTGCCTATCACGAAGAACTTGTAATACCTGCCATAAGTGATTTGCATGGTCCTCTTCTGATCTTGAATACACCAAAATGTCATCTATAAATACTATCAAAAATACATCCAAATGACATAACAAGAAATTCAAAGTGACCATAGCGTGTCCTAAAGTCTGTCTTGGGTATATCTTTCTCCTTCACCCTCACTTGGTGATAACCTGACCTTAAATCAATTTTGGAAAAACATTTGGCACCCTGTAACTGATCAAATAAATCATCAATCCTGGGGAGGGGGTATTTGTTTTTAATTGTCACCCTATTCAATTGCCGATAGTCAATACACATTCTCAAGGTGCCATCCTTTTTACGTACAAATAACACTGGTGCACCCCAAGGGTACACATTAGGTCTTATAAAACCCTTCTCTAGCATGTCTTTTAATTGCTCCTTTCATTCACGTAATTCTGCCGGGGCCATTCTATATGGGGGGGATAGAAATAGGTTAAGTACCTTGAAATAAGTCAATACCAAAATCTACTTCTCGTTCTAGAGGTAAACCTGGAAGCTCTTCAGGAAACACATCAACAAATTCTTTCACTACGGGAACAAATTGAAGAGTTGGTGATTCTGCTTCCATATCCCTTACTCTAACTAGACGGCATATATATCCCTTTGACATCATCTTCCTTGCCTTAAAATAAGAAACAAACTTACCCTTTGGTGCCCCAACATTGCCTTTCCATTCAAGGACAGCCTCATTTGGAAAGTGGAAATACACTCTCTTAGTTCGGCAATCCACAGTGGCATAGCAAGAAGCTAACCAATCCATACCCATTATAACATCAAATTCCACCATTTCTAACTCAACAAGGTCAGCCAACATGTCACGGTCACAAATAGTTACTACACAGTTATAATAGACCCTTCTAGCTATAATAGATTCACCGGTTGGTGTAGACACTTCAAATGGCTCGTTCAATAATTTAGGTGTTCTTTTAAGCTTCCCAGCCACTAGTGGAGTGATATATGATAATGTAGAACCAGGATCAATTAATGCATACACATTATGTGAAAAGATGGACAATGTACTTGTGACCACATCGGGTGAAGCTTCTAAATTTTGCCAACTCCCTAGTGCATAAGTGTGATTCTGGGCTCCGCTGGAGCTAGCTGCCCCTCTAACACCTCTATCACGACCTGCAGGTGTTTGTTGACCCCTACCTAATGGAGGAACTGACGATGATGATGCAATGGCTGACCTAGTAGATTGTGCTATATCACCCATACGTCTTCTTGGACAATCTCTCATCATATGCCCTGATACACCACACCAATAACAAGCATTTGTCCCAACACGACATGTACCTAAATGACTCCTTCCACATTGTTTGCAAGGCTGCCTAGGAGGAATTTGCTAGCTGGCCAAATATCCTATTGTCCGTGCACCTTGTCCCTCACTTCTTTGACTAAACTGATTACCTTTAGACTCCTGAAGTTGTGGTGGAACACTGACTACAGAGTAGGAGGATGATGTCCTAGGCGGCTTATTAGAAAACTGAGGCCTAAGCTCACCTTAGGACGGTACAAACTGCCCTGTAGATCTGGCCCTCTTGGACTGCCCCCTTTCTAACTCTTGTGTCCTTCTTCTTTGCCTCTGATCCTCCAATTTTTGTGCAAATGCTTGCATCCTCACTATATTCATGTCTTTATTAAAAGAAGCAATGGTACAGTCTCTGACCAGATATGAATCCAACCTATCCACATATCGATGAACTCTATCTGCCATAGTAGCAACTACATTAGGAGCATACCTGGCCAAGGAATTAAATTGAAGGCTATACTCGCTCACACTCATATCCCCTTGGTGGGGATTCAGAAACTGATCTGCCCGGGCCTCTCGGATCTCTAATGGCAAGTAGTGGTCAAGAAATGCATCTTTGAACTCCTTCCAAGTAGTTAGAGGTGCATCTATACCCTTAAGATTGCTTCCAAGCTTCATACCACAGTATAGCCACACCCTTCAATCTATATGTTGCTAGCTTCACAGCTTCTGCACCGCTTACATGCATAACATCCAAAGTGTGTTGGATCTGATCGACGAAGTCCTGTGGATCTTCATTAGGATCTAACCTGGTAAAAGATGGAGGGTCCAAATGAAGGAAGTCATGTATCCTCGTGCTAGCTGCCTATTCGCACCACCTACAGCCATAACTGGACCTTCTTGTCTTTGACTTTGGCCAGCAACTATACGAATCAATAATTGGACTGCATTTCTCAGATCCTACATGGTAGCATCGGTAGGTGGTTCTGGGGGAGTTTCACTACTTCCTGGTTCATCAGGAGTTAGAGGAGTTGGAGATGTTTGTGACAGAGACTCATCTTGGACCTCATTTCGTTGTCTCACCTAACTGGGTACACCAACTACCACTTCTACTTCCTTCCCTTTGCCTTTACTTTTCCTTGTTTCAGTCATACTTGCTGTACAAAACAATTTAGAGGTTAGAAATAATCAACCTACAACACTTGGCTCTATGGCACGATCTAAAGAATGAAAAGAAGGGGACAACTCCTAAATGTCACATAGCCTCCTGCTTATAAGTGCGGTGCACAACACATCCATAAATAAGACTCTACATAGACACAGCTTTGTAGACTCCCTAGGATGACCTGCTCTGATATCACTTCTATCACACCCTAAGTTCCGTTAAGGCGGACTAGCACCCGTTGCCATCAAGGCTCAGGAGAACCAACATATAATAACCATACACTTTCTATGAACATTATAAGATGTTTTCATACTCAACATGCTTTAAAAAAAATAAACAATATTGATAAGTCAAAAGGAAATGCATAAGACTAGGCCGTTGGAGCCACGATGTCTAAAGTACGATACTTGACCACACTTTACTTTACATAGTCTACAAAGCCTCTAAGTGAGAAACAATATCTATATGGGTCGGGGCAGGCCCCGCCTCATGGCCAACTATACAATACAAAATATAAGTCTAGACACACAAAGCCCGAAGCAACCTGGAGCTCAATAACAACAGCTGGAAGTCTTGTACTCCCACTGGGGAGACCTAGTAGCTCCTATACCTGCAGCATGAAATGCAAGTCCCCTGTAAGGGACGTCAGTACGAGATAATGTACTTAACATATAAGGTAGGAAATACTGTATATGAAATAAGAACTCAATTGAACTCACACGCTGGTGTGTAAGGATAAAAAGACCACCTTTAGTCATACTGTAGAATCATGTACTTTATGTCTCTTTATTACTTTACCTTTATTTACTGTATAATCTGTGCACAATATATCATGTAAATGACCAGCTGATCAGTGGTAAATCAATATCGGGATTGACCCATGTTAGGCTTTCCTTTCACCCCTGGGATACCCCCCATAATATGGGATCGACCCATGCTAGGTGATTCTTCCACCCCTAGGATACCACCCATTAATAAGCAACTTTGAGTTATCTTTTATTTACTTTTGAGATGATTCTTTTGGTGGCCGTAACATTTAGAGCTGTAGGAATATAGACATGACATGTGACATATAAACAACCACGAAGATAATACCATTTACACAACTAATGAAATGTGTAGGAGATTAAACAACACATGGACTTTATTTAGTAAAAAGGAACGCATGTATCTTTGGTACCCAAGTATGTATACAGATTTGACAATGGCTATGTATGGGAACATATGAACATGGTAAGGAGTGGAGACACAGTTATTAGTTATGTTGGAGTCGGTAAGTGCCTTTATGTACCAAGGAAGAACGTAGATTTCATGCCAAGTAATAGGAAACCAAAAAGCCTTGCATACCTCGTTGTACTATGTCGTAATTACCTCGGAGTAGTATCATTTTCCTCCAAATACTTATCTACAATACAGTAGGTGATAAAACTAGTATTAGCAGCTAATAAATACATCTAGGTAGTCCAATTCCACTCAAAAATAATATCCGGGCAGCAAGCTCGTAATTAGCAACCAAAGAGTATTCTTTCAACATTTCCACTCCTAATCATATTTTCTAATACACATTCTCATATACATATCATATCTCTTGGTTTAGTCCCATAACAGTGTTAAAACAACTCATAAAGTACAACATACAACAATTCTACACAACACGCAAGTAGGCAACGTAACATTACGTCATTTTGTTACATTTCGACGTCAACCATTCCCAATCTGTTTCAATCCTCAACCAAACTGTCCTCCACATATTACACACAAACACAGTCCTAAAACAGTCTTAAAACAGTCCCCAAGTCGATGGAAAACATGAGGCAACAATTTCCAATATTCAGTCCACAAATTCTTACTAAGAGTGCAATTAAGATATCATATAAGAACTCATTTTCGCGGAAGATAAAAATGGTCCAGCAGCCTTCTTACATCACTACAGAACCAAGCCTTATTAAAAACATAAATATTACTTCATAATCCAGCCAACCAACAAGAGAAAATCCTCTTAATAAACAAGGAAAGTGGACAACAATCTTTGGAACACATGTTGTCCCAAATTCCTGCACAAGTACAACCAGCATACTCTTCATGTTTTTCATGGAATAATTATACCAAACCATATGTATTATTACTTACCTTAGCCCTCAAGGATTAGGTGCTCTTCATTAACCCTAAAGGTGTGCCTTGGCTGCTTTACAAAGTGAAGAGAGAGCAAGGAGAAACTTGGAAAGAAATCTGATTTTTTGCTTTGTATAAATGACTTGAAATTGCTGGCTTTTGATCCCTTTTATAGGGCCACTTTTGGCGGACTTTCTTTTGCATTTCAAGCCTTATTTTATTAAGGTAGTGATGCAACAACTTGGCTCTTTCACTTGGGCTTCAATTGGATGGGCTTTGCTGTAAATATTTCTCTTTTGCACCCAACTAGTTCGGGCCCTATTTGTGAATTGGGTTGTGAATGTAATTTGGCCCTTTTCCTTATTCATCCTGGGCTGAAAATGTTGCCACTTTATGATCCCAAACCATGGGCCCAAATGACATCCTTAACTCGGAGTTTATTCTTTATCGGACTTGAACAAATTCGGTGTTGGGCCTCGTCTCCATCTACCTAGCCTATTTAAGCTAAGCATGTGGGTGACTCACCTATATACCTCCTAAGCCTCACAAGCACCTCACTTCTTTCACTTCACTTAAGGTCATAGTCTCCTCAATTTGACTTAAAACCTATATACACTCGGTCATCTTGAGTGTTAGACGTACATATAGTCCTCTAATTTAAAATTCAAGCACTTTTAAAAATGTGCGCTGCTTTGACCCTGCCATATCATGTTTCATATGCATTGGACTAGTACATGTAAGATGTGGGGTGTTACAAATACATAAGATCGTAGCATCTCCTCAAGCATTTGGATTGTGCATTCTGCTTGACAATCTGTCTGAGGGTGAAAGGTTGTAGTTAAATTCACGTGTGTCCCCAAGTTTCTCTAGAATGGATGCCAAAAATTCATAGTGAATTGAGCTCCACGGTCGAATATAATTGAGAGTGGCACTCCATGCAGCCAAACTATCTCTTTAATACACAATTTTGCATAGTCTTCCAATGTATAAGTAGTTTTGACAAGCGCGAAGTGCACTAATTTGGTGAGTCTATCAACTAGTACACATATGGAGTCAAACTTCCGAGAGGAAACCCAGTAACAAAATCCATGTTGATCATGTCCCACTTAACAATTAGAAGTTCTATGTGTTGCAAATAACCTCCAAGCTTTTGATTCTCTACTCTAACTTGTTGACAATTCGGATATTGACATAAATTCTGCAATGTTCTTCTTCATTTCCACCATCCAATACATTTCTTTCAAGTCAGGGTACATTTTGGTTGATCCCGGAGTGTACTGAATATCTTGAATGACATGCTTTTGTCATAATTCTCCTTTTTAGCCCATCCACATCAGGTACACATGATCTGTTTTGACATTGAAGTATTTCCTCTTGTGTGAGTTCAAATGGCTTTGCCATACCTTGTACATTCATCTTAAGCTGTAACGGGATGGGATTTGTGTATTGTTTCTCTTCCACTTTTGCTATCAGCACGGATTTTACTGCGTTTTGTACAATCACTCCTTCATCCGAAGATTCTAGAAAGCGAACCCCCATGATGGCTAATTGCCATAGATCTTGACTTACCCCTTGTCTCATTGCGGACTACCCAAAAGTGCTTGCCATTGTCTTGTTGCTTAAAGCATCCGTTACCACATTTTTCCTTTCGGGGTGATATAAAATATTGATGTCATAATCTTTCAATAACTTAAGCCAACTTCGGTTCCTTAGATTCAGGTCCTTCTACTTAAAAATATATTTTAGACTCTTGTGATTAGTTATATATCAACATGACCTCCATACAAATAGTGGCACCATATATTCAAAGCAAATATAACTGTTGCTAGCTCCAAATCATGAGTTGGATAGTGTTTCTCGTGTGGACGCAACTGCTTTGAGGCATAATCTATTACTTTACCATGCTGCATCAAGACAGATCCTAAGCCCACTCTTTAAGCATCACAATATACTGCATAATCTTCTGTTCCTTCAGGAAGGACCAATACATATGCTCTAGTTAGTTTATTTTTTAGCTCTTTGAAGCTCATTTCGCAAGTGTCGCTCCATTGGAACTTGGATGTACTTGTGCATTAGCTTTGTCAAAGGTGCAAAAATAGAAGAGAATCCTTTGACAAACCTCCTATAATAACCAACCAGCCCAAGGTAACTACGAACCTCCATAGGTGTTCTAGGTCTTGTCCACTTCTTCATAGCTTCTATCTTTTTGGTATAAACCCTTATTCCTTCATCAGATATAGTGTGCCCCAAGAATGCGACAGGTCTTAACCATAACTCACCTTTAGAAAACTTTGCATATAACTTATGAAAAAGAAGAATTTGTAACACTTGTGATAGATGATTAGCATGATCCCCTTTTGATCTTAAATACAACAAAATGTCATCTATGAATAGTATCACAAACACATGCATAAATGGCTTAACCACTCTATTCATCAAATCCATAAAAATAGTTGTTGCATTTGTTAGCCCACACAACATACATGACAAGGAACTCGAAATGACCATATGTTGATTTCTGACTCTCACTTGGTGATAGCCCGACTCAAGTCAATCTTTGAGAAACACTTCGCACCCTATAACTAATCAAATAAATCATCAATTCTAGGGTAGGGATATTTGTTCTTTATCGTCATCTTATTTAACTACTGGTAGTCAATGCACATCCTCAACAAGCCATCTTTCTTGCATTCAAATAAAACTGGTGCTCTCCAAAGGGACATACTAGGCCGTATAAATCCCTTCTCTGGCAAATCTTTTAATTTCTCCTTTAACTCCTGTAATTCTGCTGGGGCTATTCAATTTTAGGGGAATAGATATAGGTTGCTTATCTAGGAGCACATTAATACCAAACTCAACTTCTCGTTCGGGAGGCAAACCTAGGATATCATAAGGAAATACATCTAGAATTCATTTACCACCAGAACAAATTGAAGGGTTGGGGGATCTGCGTCTATATCTCTTATCCTCACTAAATGGCATATGTAGTCTTTGGACACCATCTTCCTTGCCTTAAAATAGGAAATAAACATACCTCTTGGCACCCTAGTATTACCTTTCTATTCAAGGACTACCTCCTTTGGAAAATGAAACTGCACCATCTTAGTTCAACAATCCACCCTGGCATAACAAAAAGCCAACTAGTCCATACCCATTTATAACATCAAAGTCTATCATTTCTAGCTCGACAAGGTCAGCCAATGTGTCATGATAACAGATAGTTACTATGAAACTACGATAGAGCCTGCTAGCTATAATATACTCGCCGATTGGTATAGACACTTCAAATGGTTAAGTCAATAATTCTGGTACCTTTTTGAACTTCTTGGCAATTAATGGAGTAACATATGATAGAGTAGACCTTTAATCAATTAATGCATATATAATATGTAAAAACTATAATGTACCAGTAACCACATAAGGAGAAGCCTCATAATTTTATCGATTGCCTAGAGCATATATGCAATTTTGAGCTCCACTCAATCTAGTTGCTCCTCTAACATCCCTACACGACCTAAAGACAATTGCGGGCCCCTACCGAATGAAAGGCACCATTCATGATGATGCAGAAACTAATCTAATAGGTTGGGCCATACCATTCATGTCCCTTTGAGGGCAATTTCTCATCACATGACCCGGTATACCATTCTAAAAGCATACATCTATCCCAAATTGATAGGTACATAGGTAAGTGCTTTTGCATTGATTACAAGGTTGTCGAGGAGGTCTTCATAAGCTCATACTCCCTTGCTCCTAGTACTCTGCTATTCGTGAACCATGGATTTCACCTTATTGCCCTAATTGATTCCTCCTGGACCCTTGATATTGAGGTAGCGCACTAGCTGTAGAGTAGGAGAACGATGGCCTGGGTGGTGTATTAGAAAATCAAGGTCAAAACTCGCCTTGGGATGGTGTAATACATGCCTAAAGAAGTTCATAAAACACCAAAGGGTAAAGAAAAGAATGTAATGTACATGGTTCCCAAGAATAACCCCTGGAGGTCATTTATTATGGTCTGTGCTTTTATATATCCCTACTTGATTTCACTTCAGTTTTCATTTTACTCATGCTATTTTGTTACATATTTAGTACATTATTTCATACCGACATCCCTCTTGGGGGATGCTTCAATTAAGGTTACAGGTACTAGTACTCCAACTAATAGACCTCTAATATAGGTGCACCCAACACACAACTAATTTTGGTGACCTCCAAGTTGATCCAAGGATTTACTGAGTCTTCAGTATATGCATTTGGTATTGTATAATAGTTCAAAGTAAGGTGGGGCCGTCCTGACCTATGTTATATTATAGATGCTTTATAGACTTATTGTATATGGTTCAATTGCATCTTGTCTCTAAATAGTTGTGGCCTCAACGACCAAGTCGGGTATGTAAGTTTTGGTGTTACCTATTTTTATCTATATTCTCTATAGCTTTGATGAACTTTCACCGATATGTAGTTTTCATAATCATATGCATAGTAAATACAGGTTATATGTTGGTTCTCTCGGGCCTTTAAAGCATCAAGTGCATGTCCGTCCTTATAATTTTAAAGGCGTGATAAAAGTGGTATTAGAGCAAGTCATCCTAGGGAGTCTATAAAGTCATGTCTATGTATGGTCTTGTTTATTGGTGTGTTGTGCACCACATATATAAACATAACGCTATAGGAAATTTAGGAGTTGTCTCTTTTATTTCATTTCCTAGATCACACCATAGAGCCATTTATTGTAGGTGGATTATATCTAACCCCTAAATTGTTTGTTTTATATCTAGCAAAAGATGCCTATCTCAAGGAGAAGAAGTACAAGTAAGCAAATAGATTTTAGAAACGGGACCAACTAATCACAAGCTAGGTCTAGAAAAAGTGAGACTCCAGATGAGTCTTTATCACAGAGTTCCCCGACTCATCCACCTCCAAAAGAGCTAAAGAGGGCAGCAGCACCTTAAGAGACTCCTATTAATGATACTGAGCAAGATTCGATGAATGCGGTCTAATTATTTACACGTATACTTGCTGGTCAAGGTCAAACACAAGAAGGTCAAGTCGTGGGTACTGATGGTGTAAATAGGGCAGCTAGCACTCATATACGTGATTTTCTTAATTTGGATTCTACTTCATTTACTGGGTAAGATCCTAAAGAAGTTCCACAAGACTTTGTTGATCAAATCCAACGGACCTTTGATGTTATGCATGTAAGCGGTATAGTAGTTATTGAGCTAGCAAAATATAGATTGAAGGGTGTAGTTGTGTTGTGGTATGAAGCTTGGAAGCAATCTAGGAGTACAGATGAACCTCCAATCAGGTTTGAAAGAGTTCAAAAAAGCATTTCTTGACAACTATCTGCCATTGGAGATTCGAGAGGCTCGTGTAGATAGATTCTTTAATCTCAACCAAGGGGATACGAGTGTGAGAGAGTACAGTCTCCAATTCATTTCCTTGGGATGGTGTAAACTGTCCCGTCGATCTAGCCCTCTTCGACTGCACTCTTTTCGACTCTTGTATCCTCCTCCTTTGTCGTTGATCCTCTAACTTTTGTGTAAAAGCTTGCATCTTTTCTATATTTGTGTCTTTATTAAAGGAAGCAATTGTACAATCTCTAACGAGATAGGAATCTAATCTATCCATGTATCGATGAACTCGATCCTCTATAATCACAACCATATTAGGAGCATACATAGCTAAGGAATTAAATTGGAGACTGTACTCTCTCACACTCATACCCCTTGGAGGAGATTTAAGAATCTATCTACATGAGCCTCTTGAATCTTTAATGGAAAATAGTGGTCAAGAAATGCCTTTGTGAACTCTTTCAAACTGATTGGAGGTGCATCTGTACCCCTTGGATTGCTTCCAAGCTTCATACCGCAACACAATTAAACCCTTCAATCTATATTTCGCTAGCTCAATAACTTCTATACCGCTTACATGCATAACATCAAAGGTCCGTTGGATTTGATCAACAAAGTCTTGTGGATCGTCTTTAGGATCTTACCCTGTAAAAGAAGTAGAATCCAAATTAAGAAAGTCATGTATCTGAGTGCTAGCTTCCCTATCTACACCATCAATACCCACAACTTGATCTTGTTGTATTTGACCTTGACCATCAAGTATACGAGTCAATGACTAGACCGCATTCATCGAATCTTGCTCACTAGCATTAATAGGAGGCTCTTGAGATGTTGCTGCCCTCAAGAGGTGGATGAATCAGGGAACTCTGTGATAAAGACTCATCTGGAGTCTCACTTTGTCTAGGCCTAGCTTGTGATTGGCTGGTCCCTTTTCTAAAATCTATTTGCTTACCTGTACTTCTTCTACTTGTGATAGGCATCTTTTGCTAGATATAAAACAAATAATTTAGGGGTTAGATATAATCCATCTACAATAATGGCTCTATGGCACGATCTAGAAATGAAATAAAAGAGACAACTCCTAAATGTCTTGTAGCGTCATGTTTATAGATATGGTGCACAACACACCAGTAAGTAAGACCATACATAAACATGACTTTGTAGACTCCATAGGACCTGCTCTAATACCACTTTTTTCACGCCTTCAAAATTATAAGGATGGACATGTACTCGATGCCCTAAAGGCCCGAGAGAACCAACATACAACATGTACTTACTATGCATATGATTATGACAACTAGACATCGGTGAAAGTTCATCAAAGCTGTAGAAAAATGGGATAAAAATAGGTAACACCAAAACATACATACCCGACTTTGTCATTGAGGCCACAATTATTTAGAGACAAGATGCAATTGAACCATATACAGTAAGTCTGCAAAGCATCTATAATATAACATAGGTTGGGGTAGGCCCCCCCTTACTTTGAACTATTATACAATACCAAATGCATATACTAAAGACTCAGTAAAGCTCTGGATCAACTTGGAGGTCACCAAAAGTAGTTGGGTGTCAGGTGCACCTATATTGGAGGTCTATTAGCTGGAGTACTACTACCTGTAGCATTAATTGAAGCATCCCCAAGAGGGATGTCAGTATGAAATAATATACTAAATATTAAGGAAATAGCATGGGTAAAATGAAAACTGAAGTGAAATCAAGTAGGGATATATAAAAGCACAAACCATAATACATGACCACCAAGGGTTATACTTGGGAACCATGTACATTACATTCTTTTCTTTACTCTTTGGTGTTTTATGAACTTCTTTAGGCATGTATTACGTGTGACCAACTGTTTATTGGTAAAAAAAAGAATGACCAATTCAAGGAATTGTAAACCCTAGGATGCTATCCTCATGACTGTACAAATTGAGATTGATCCATCCTAGGTTCTTGCCCCTGGGCTGCCACCCACACATTATAAACACTGCATCATGTTATTCTTTAATACTTTGATATTATTTCTTTCGTGGTCATGATGATTTTTATGCTTTGGAACAATGTACCGTTAACATAAGATAGGATAATAGACTCTTCAGGCAGTACAATAATAAAGGAAACAAGTGACATTGAAAACCACTTAGGAGTTTCAATGACACAATTGGCTTCACGGATGAAAGTAGACTCCTCATGCTAGTGCTTGAAAAAGTAAAACCACAAATGTACTAATAGGCAACACTGCTATGGAATATATTTCGGCAAGCTCACTTGTTAATAGTGACACGAGTAAAGGATTTCATGCCAAAGATTACGGAATATGATTGCCTTACATACCTTGTTGTATGACCTTGTTATTACCTCAAAGTGACCTCTTTTCTTCTCAACTATTTTTCTAAAATAGAGTGGGTGATAAAACTAGTATTAGTAGCTCATAAACATGTGTTGGTAGTTCAATCTTACGCAAAATAACATTCAGGCAGCAAGTTCATAATAACCAACCTAAGGGTTTTCTTTCAATTCTTCCTCCTCGAATTGCATTTGTGCAATACATATATTTGTATACATGGTAAATCAGCTTGTTTTGTAATTCCATAATATGCTTAAACAGTTCACAAAGTACAACACATAACAACTCCACAAAACACGTAATTAAGTTGGGTAACTTGCACCTTTTTCATATAATTTAACACCAACAATTCACACCATTTCCCAAAATTAACGAAATTGGTTTCAACATATTTATACGCTCAAAATAGTCCCAAGATAGTCCAATGTACAAGGAGGACGTGAGACCATAGTTTCCGATCACCCTCCACGAGTTCCTATCAAACATATGCTTAAAATATCGTACCTAAACTTATGTGGACGGAAAATAAAGATGTGGCAGTAACATACTTCAATTTTTATAACTTGTCCTTTTTAACTCAATTTCTTCAAGAATCTCAATTTCTCTTCACATTTTAAACCAGACAAGAAGCCAAATTCCCTTAGCAATCAGGACTGAGCAGCAACTTGGGAGGATATTTGTCAATATACTTATATTTAAGAACAAGTAACATGTTTTTCTTGTCTTTCACGATAAAATTAAGCTAAATCTATAGGTTTTTGTACTCACCATAGCCTGCAACAAGGAGGATCTTCTCAAGAACCCTAAATGAATTTTTAAGGCTGCTATTCCTTAACCCTTGACAGAGGAGAAAGCTGGAGTTTAATCTAATTTTTGGTGTGTTAAAATAAATAAAATGTCCACCTAAATTTATCTTTTATGTGCTCTTTTGACCTTTACAATAATCCCCTCGCAGCTCCTCTTTTTGCTACATTCTCAGCCACTTAATGGCCAAGTGTGTGATGCATCAACTTACTTATCTTAAGCTGCTCAAGAGGTCAAAGTAGGAGACACGCCTACTTGCTTTAGCCTTTGTTGGGCTAATTACTTAGGCCTTGGCAGATTTGGAAGGTGGGCTTCCTTTTTCCATTTTCCTTTCTGTTACTTATTGTGGGCCTTAAGTGAGTCCATTAACATAGGATTAGACCTGACCCATTAGCCTAGGACACTTTAACTAGATCCATATAGCTCAAGTAAGTGGTGTATCTAGTAGCTTAATTAAGTCAAGCAAGCAATTCGTTTATTAACTAAAATAACACCTTATTGTCTCAGATTGAAATGCCCTCGTCGTGTTTATCTTTGACTCATACCCGCTAAAACATGTGGTATATCACAACAACTCTCGATCCAATTCAAATTATTACCACTCTTATGAAAAAAGAATAGTCCCCCACCAATACCCTAAACCTATGTCAAGCTCATATAGATGGGACTAACACATAGAAAATACGGAGTGTTACAACTACTACTGGTTGAATTAGAATAGTAGCTACCGAGGTACTAGGGATTTCGAGAGGGACCTTTAGTGGATTATGGTGATTGTTGGTTAAGTGGATAAATTCAAGGCAAAGTGAAAGCTAAGAAGATTGCTTATATGAAACGGTTAGAGTGTGGGGATGAGAATAAAAAGTGAAGGCTTAAGGATATCTATAAGATGACAAAGACAGAAGAAAAGAGGGTGGTGATGAGTGCTAAGAGAGCAATATTTGAGCACTTGTATGTGGAGCTAAGTGATAAAGGCAGGGACACGAGAATGTATAGGCTCAAAAAAAAAAAGAGGGAGTAATATTCGTGACTTAGACCAAGTTATGTGCATCAAAGATAAGGAGGGTGAGGTCTTGGTGGATGAGACTTCTATTAAGCTAAGGTGGCAAACGTACTTTCATAAACTCTTAAACGAAAAAAGGGATAGAGATATTAATCTGGGTGAGTTGGCACACTTTAATAGTCATCGAGATGTTGGCTAATATATGTATTTAAGAGTTGAGAAGGTTAGACGTGCTATTACTAGGATGAACAGAGGGAGGGGGATCGGTCCCTATGAGATTCGATGCTTTTTCTAAGAGCATGATCAAGGATGGTATAGAGTGGTTAATTAGACTATTCAATGCTATTATAAAGACTGCTAAGATGCCCGATGAATAGAGGAGTAAAATGGTTCCATTGTACAAGAATAAGGGTGATATTCAAAATTGTAAAAATTACAGGGGTATCAAGTTGTTAAGCCACACTATGAAGGTCTAGGAGAGAGTGATGGAGATGAGGGTGAGAAAAAGAGTGTCTATTTTAGAGAATCAATTCAGATTCATGCAGGGATGGTCGATTATTGAAGAAACTCTTGTTTGGTCATTGGTTGAGAAATATAGGGAAAGAAAAAAGGAACTTTACATGGTGTTCGTCGATCTTGAGATGGCCTATGACAATGTTCCGAAGGATGTCCTTTTTAGATGTCTAGAGGTGAAAGGTATTCCAATGGTGTATATTAGGGTGATAAAGGACATGTATGATGGAACTAATACTCGGGTAAAAATGGTTGGAGGAGACTCAGAGTATTTTCCTATTAAGATGGGACTTCATCAAAAATCTGTGTTGAGAACTTATCCTTTTTTCCTTAGGAATGGATGAGCTGACACAGTCTATCTAGGAGGAGGTTACACAGTGTATTCTATTTATGGAAGACATAGTAGTGATTGATGAGACTCAAACTTAAGTTAATGATAAACTGGAGGTTTGGTGATAGACTTTTGGAATCCAAAGGGTACAAACTGAGTAGGATCAAAATAGAATACTTGGAGTGTAAAGTTTCAGTGTTGTGAGGGATGAAGAAGACATTGATGTAAGGATTGCCACTAAATCTTTTGTGAAGAGACATTCTTTAAATATCTTGGGTCCATCATAAAGAGTAGTGGCGATATCAATGATGATGTCACACATCATATTGGGGCAGCATGGATGAAATGGAGGCTTGCCTCTAGAGTATTGTGTGATAAAACAACCTAAACTTAAAGGCATGATTTACAAAATAGTTGTTAGACCGTGTTTGTTGTATGGGGTGGAGTCTTGGCCAATCAAAAACTCACATGTTTAGAAGATGTAGGTCGTTGAGATGAGAATGTTGAGATGGATGTGTTGACATACTAGGAGTGATAAGATCGGGAATGACACTATTCGGGAGAATTTAGAGGTGTCCTTTGTTGCTGGCAGGATGATCAAAACAAGACTATGATTGTTTGCACATGTGCAGAGAAAAAGTACCAATGCTCTTATGAGGAAGTCCCGGTTGAGATCTTTGATAGGCAAGTGAAGCGACTTCGAAACAAGGATGCAACTTTGGTTAAGGTGCTTTAGAGAAATTAACATGTGGAGAGTGCTACATGGGAGGCGGAGTTAGACATAATTAAGTGATATCCCCATCTTTTCTAATCTATTCAAGCCTAAAGTATCAGGTTCTTCCTATTCCAAGTGGTCCTAATTCTTTCACTTTTAAGTTTCATGATATGACATGCACACATATGCACGGAAATGACTCTAAAGATGTTTTGAATGATTTAAAGATGTTTTGATATGAGTTTCAATGACTTTATATTTTCAAGTGACGAAAACAACATTTTGTCCTTGTATTTTGATGTTTCATGTTAAAGTTAAGCCCCTCAAGCCTTGTTCTAGAACATTCGAGGACAAATGTTCCCAAGGGGAGATGATGTAAGCACCCGGACATTGTATGGCCTTAATGGTGCTTGGATTTCGGTTCTAGAAAGTTTTTAGCAAGGTGATACCTTATGGGCACCTCCACGGGGTACGCCTAAGGGTCTTTTGTGACTTCCTATCCTATCCTAAGATATTCAAATGACCTATACTCTTCATCTCTTATTCAAATCCATTCAACACTTAGAATTTCTTCAAAGTCTCTCTTAAGAACTCCTCTCATATTGACTAGTTGAAGCATAGCTTAGCGATTAAAGGAAGGTTCTCTTCTTCATCAAATTCTTCTTGTTTCTTCTTGGGTAACTAATGTATGTGGGATTGACTCATTGTTCCTTTCAATCATGAAGACCCAAAACTCTTTTACACTTAATTTTATGAAATTGAGCTTACTTTAATAATGATTTTCAAGCTTAATGTTTATTTTATTCAATTGAGATATGGGCTATGTTTAATTATTTTTTTAAAGTTATTTAAGCTTTAATATGAAGAATTGCATTGATGTTATGAAGATTTGAATATGCATGTCCCCTTTGAAGTTTAATTTAAGAATGAGTAATCTAAATTGTGATTTAAATGTGAATTTACCTACGGATTTACTTGAATTTCTTATCATATTGTTGATTTAAGTATGAATCTTTGCCCGTGCTATTATCATATCAATCATAGCATATGCATGCAAGAACTATGGTTTTCATGAAGTTTATGATTTTGGCTAAGTCCCTATTATGATGATGTCTATGTTTTTAAGAAAAGTATAGGTATAATAAGAATGTGATCACATAATGTCAATAATATGGCTCTTTGAGCAATTAATACACCACTATGATGAAGGAGCACTGAATGATGTTGGAGGTAGAGAGGGCTATCCTCAAGTGCCCTTCTCCTTTCTCATAATTATGTGCTTAACAGAGCTATTTTTATGCATGAAAGTATGACATGAAGTATTATTTGGCTTTTTAGCTCAAGTATGCAAGATTATGAAGTATGCTTTGCTTTTAAGCCTAAGTATGCATGTAAATGATTTGAAAGATGTATGCCCTCTTTTACAAGCATGTATATGTATATGTATATGTATTCCCACGGGATGTTGACTAAGCACCGATGGGATTGGAGGAACGGAGGGCTATCGCCAAGGGTCCTTACTCCTTTCTCTAGAAAAATGTGCCTAACATAGGTTATGTTTATGCCCTTTTGAGGATGATGAATGTTAATGGATCTACCTTTGGCGATTAGGTCACTTCTTTATCCGTGGTGGGGAAGACGATGGAGTTCCAAGTTATAGCTCACTCGGTCTTATGTCGGTTAAGGTCCGATCCCTGATATATATGCAAAGTATTTTTGACATTCATGCATCATGTACATCACGACATATTGAGATAATATTCGGTCTTATATACTACTTTCTATATATGTGCCCTTGTCATCTCACATTGAATGCAGGTTTAATGAATTCATATACAATGCATACTCACATACTTAGTACATTCAAACGTACTGACACATACTTTTGCCTCCATAATCTAACCATGTATAGACTGAAGACTACATTCATCCATCGTTTGACCGCTAGTCGGATTTGAGAAAGTTGTTATGATGAGTCCTATCTTCCAAGGACAAGCCACCATCCATCTACTTTATGTTACTTCTGATTATGCTATTTACTTTGAGGGGTAAGTTTGTGACATGCCTTGGCCCCCGTCCTACTCTATGACTTAGAGGCACTGTTTGAAAACATGTTTATTTATTTTGTATAGATGTGTGTTATGATTCACTATTTTGAGTATTATGTTATGGATATCTAATGGATATTGTGATGATTTGTTTATCCCATATTTGGGGGGGAAGGGTATCCCAGGGGTGAAAGGAAATCCTAGCATGGGTCGATCCCGAAATTGATTAACCACTGAAAAGCCGATCATTTGTATTTTATAATGTGCACAGATTATATAGTAAAAGAAAGGTAAAGTAACGAAATGACATAGAGTACATGATTCCACAATATGACTAAAGGTGGTCTCTTATCCTTCTACCAGTGCATGGTTTCACTTGAATTCTTGTTTCATATATAGAACTTGTTGCCTTACATATTTAGCACACTATCTCGTATCGATGTCCCTTATGGGAACCATTGTGACACCCCACATCTTACATGTACTAGTCCAATGCATATGAAACATGATATGGCGGGGTCAAAGCAGGGCACATTCTTAAAAGTGCTTGAATTTTAGATTAGAGGACTATATGTACATCTAACGCTCAAGATGACCGAGTGTATATAAGTTTTAAGCCAAATTGAGGAGATCGTGACCTTAAGTGAAGTGAAAGAAGTGAGGTGCTTGTGAGACTTAGGAAGCTAACAGGTGAGTCACCTACGTGCTTAGCTTAAATAGGCTAGGTAAACGGAGATGATGCCCAACACCGAATTTGTTCATGTCTGATAAAGAATAAACCCCGAGTTAAGGATATCATTTGGACCAATGGCTTAGCATAATAAAGGGACAACATTTGCAGCCCAAGATGAATAGGAAAAGGGCCAAATTACATTCACAATCTAATTCACAAAAAGGGCCCAAACTAAGTGGGTGTAAAAGAGAAATATTTGTAGCAAAGCCCATCCAATTGAAGCCCAATAAGGCCCAAGTGAAAAGGCCAAGTTGCTGCATCATCACCTTAATAAAATAAGGCTTGAAATTCAAAAGAAAGTCGGCCAAAAGTTTCCCTATAAATGGGATCAAAAGCCAGCAATTTCAAGTCATTTATACAAAGCCAAAAATCAGATTTCTTTCCAAGTTTCTCCTTGCTCTCTCATCACTTTGTAAAGCTGCCAAGGCACACCTTTGGGGTTCTTGAAGAGCACCTAATCCTTGAGGGCTAAAGTAAATAAAAATACCTATGGTTTGGTATAATTTTTCCATGAACAACATGAAGAGTATATTGGTTGTACTTGTGCAGGAATTTGGGACGGTATGTGTTCCAAAGATTGTTGTCCACTTTCCTTGTTTATTAAGAGGCTTTCCTCTTGTTGGTTCGCTGGATTATGAAGTAATATTTATGTTTTTAACAAGGCTTGGTTCTGTAGTGATGTAAGAAGGCTGCTGGACTATTTTTATCTTCCGCGAAAATGAGTTCTTATATGATACCTTAATTGCACTCTTAGTAAGAATTTGTGGACTGAATATTGGGAATTGTTGCCTCATGTTTTCCATCTACTTGGGGACTGTTTTAAGACAATTTTAGGACTATTTTTGTGTGTACATATGTTGAGGGCAGTTTGGTTGAGGATTGAAACAGAATTGGGAATGGTTGACGCCGAAATGTAACGAAAGGACGTAATGTTATGTTGCCTACTTGCATGTTGTGTAGAATTGTTGTATGTTGTACCTTATGAGCTATTGTAACACGGTTATGGGACTAAAACAAGATGGATATCATATGTATATGAGAATGTGTGTTAGAAAATACGATTGGGAGTGGAAATGTTGAAAGAATACTCCTTGGTTGTTAATTACGAGCTTACTGCCCGGATATTATTTTTGGGTGAAATTGAATTACCAAGATGTGTTTAGTAGCTGCTAATACTAGTTTTATCACCTACTATATTGTAGATAAGTATTTGGAGGAAAGGGATACTACTCCGAGGTAATAACGACATAGTACAACGAGGTATGTAAGGCTACTTGATTTCCTATTATTAGGCATGAAATCTAGGTTCTTCCTTGACACATAAAGGCACTTACCAACTCCGGCATAATTAATAACTGTGTCTCCACTCCTTACTATGTTCATATGTTCCCATACATAGCTATTGTCAAATCTGCATACGTACTTGGGTACCAAAGATACATGCGTTCCTTTTTACCAAATAAAGTTCATGTGCTGTTTAATCTCCTACACGTTTCATTAGTTGTGTAACTCTCTTTATATTGTGGTATTATCTTGTGTGGTTGTTTATATGTCACGTGTCATGTCTATATTCCTACAACTCTAAATGTTATGACCACCAAAAGAATCATCTCAAAAGTAAATAAAAGATAACTCAAAGTTGCTTATTAATGGGTGGTATCCCAGAGGTGGAAGAATCACCTAGCATGGGTCGATCCCATATTACGGGGGGGGGGGGTATCCCAGGGGTGAAAGGAAACCCTAGCATGTGTCGATCCCGATAATGATTTACCACTGATCAGCTGGTCATTTACATGATAATATTATGCACAGATTATACAGTAAAGAGAGGTAAAGTAATAAAGAGACATAAAGTACATGATTCCATAGTATGACTAAAGGTGGTCTTTTTATCCTTACACACCAACGAGCGATTTCATTTAAGTTTTTATTTCATATAAAGTATTTCCTGCCTTACATATTCAGTACATTATCTCATACTGACATCCCTTGTGGGGGACCTGCATTTCATGTTGCAGGTACAAGGGCTACTAGATCTCCCAGTAGGAGCACAGGACTCCCAGCTGCTGTTATTGAGCTCCAGGTTGCTTCAGGGCTTGTGTGTCTAGAGCCTATATATTGTATTGTATAGTTGGTCATAAGGCGGGGCCTGTCCCGACCCATACATATATTATTCCTTACCTAGAGGCTTTGTAGACTATGTAAAGTGAAGTATGATAGTCAAGTAGCATACTATAGACATCGTGGCTCCAACGGCCTAGTCTTATGCATTTCCTTTTGGCTTGTTAATACTGTTTACTCTTTCTGAAAGTATGTTGAATATGGAAACCTCTTATAATGTTCATAGAAAGTGTATGGTTATATGTTGGTTCTCCCGAGCCTTGTCGGCAACGGGTCCCAGTCTGTCTTAATGGGACTTAGGGCGTGACAGACATATATTGCACGCTGCAGGTACATGAGCTATTAGATCTCCCATGTAGGAGTACATGGTATCCAACTGCTACTACTGAGCTCCAAGTTTCTTTAAGGCTTTGTGTGTTTAGAGCTTATATTGTTGTATTGTATAGTAGTTTGTCATGAGGCAGGGCCTATCCCCGCTCTTATAAGAGAGTATTCATTATCTAGAGAATTTGTAGACTATGTAAAGTAAGTGTGGTCATGTCTCGTACTTTAGACATTGTGGGTCCAATGGCCTAATCATGTGCACTTCCTTTTGGCGTTTATACTACCTACTTCCCTGAAAGCATGTTTAATGTGGAAACTCCTTATCAGTTTCAAAGAGAGTGCATGGTTACAGGTTGGTTCTGCCGAGCTTTGTCGGCAATGGGTGTCAGTCCACCATAGTGGGACTTTGGGCATGACGAAAGTATATGTGGAAAGTCCTAAGTCCCTTTTGATCCCCATAGAGCAAATCGTGCTTACCGACCCCTTAGTCTCTATGTGTTATGTGTTTCCATGTAAATCCTTATCCCTATGATATCCCCATGGCATCGGTCCTATTTTCCCGTCCCTAAGAATTATATGTTTATGATTCTGTTATGCATTTCTAAACTGATAATCTAAATATGGATACTATTAGGAGAATTTGGGAACTCTTGAGTTTCCATTGGCCATGTTACTCCTAGACCCTAGGTCCCGGACGTGACACTCAAAAATACTTCCTAATTTCTACACTCAAGTTCAAGCACAAGATTCATCGGTGGTTCAAGGTTAAAGCTAGATTTTCTTCAAATTCATTTATCTAAACATAGTCATCTATGATTTCCTTTCAATCATGGAGCCCAAACAACCTTCATCTAATTTCAGTTACTTTTAAGCATGATCTAAAGAAGATTTTCATCGTTTGATCTTAAATTGTTGGAATTGTGATATAGGTTGGATTCAAATAAGTAGTTATGTATGAATTAAGCATTATTCCATTAGTTTACATGATTTTCATGAGATTTGAACTTATGTGGCTTCATGAACTATGAATTCATGCATGGGTAACTTCATTTATGATTCTAATGTTCATGGATTATGTATGATTCTATCTAATTATCATGTTTGGACTTGAAATTCATATACCCGCGCTATATTCTTATCTCTCATTAAATGATCATGCATGTACAAAAGATTCTACATGAGCATTTCTTACTATGAATATGAATGTAATTATGAATGTGATCATGATTTGAGTATTGGTCTATGAATATGAACATGAATTGAACTTGGGTTTTATGAACACAAATTGAGCATGAGTACTAGTATGGCATGATTTGATGATGATATTGGCCATGACTTTAACATGAACATGAAAATGACATGATTATGAATATGATATTCCTTCAAGTATTAATGAGTGTTCACATTATGCATGAGTTGATGTGTATTGACGAGGATTGGTACAACCTTCCCTTTACACTATTATGAGCAGGAATATGCCTATGGCATTATGTTGAGTATATTATGATTGTGATGGGAGGATGTAGTAGGTCCTTGAGGATTGAGCTAGGGTTCCCAAGGGGAAGATTTAGGATTTCTTAAAGGGTAACCTACGAATCTAGTATGCCATGAAATGGGAGAATTTGGGGCTTTAAGGTTGACTTGGGAAGATACTCATGATTTGGAAGAGGTGATCTAGGATTCTAACATAACTAAAAAATGGGAGGACTTAGATCCAGGTGATGACCTAGGACTCTAACATGATTTATGAATGGGTGACTTAGAGGCATAATGTGACCAAGGACATTAATAGGATTTATGAATAGGTGACTTAAGGCGTTGAGGTTAACTTGGGATGAGACTCGGGATTCTAAAAGATGTGATCTAAGACCCAACATGAAATGAACTTCTCTTATGTATAATGATGAAGTTATGAGATTATGACAGGCTCAAGGTAATGGCTTTAATTGAGAGGTCTGATGTTTCACTATGACTTATGATTGTTTACGTTATGCATGGTTATCCACTCTTTGTTACAGTGCATTCCCACATGCTTAGTATATTCAAACATACTAATTCATACTCTATGCCTACATTATATCATATTGTAGGTGCGGGTGATCCTCTTGTCCATCCTCGTGGCTAGATCCAGGTTTCTTCAAGATCCAAACCGAGTAAGTCCTCATGCATTCAGGGCAAGACCTTCTATCTTTATTCTTAATTTATGCTTATGTATTTCATATTATCTTTTCTTTATGTTGAGGGTGATCCAGGACGTGTCTAAGCCCCTATCTATAGTCATAAGTTAGAGGCATTCATTAAACCTATGTATTGATTCATATTTCAGTCTTGTATATGCTTATGTCATGTTTTACTTGTATACTATGAGTTACGCTAAGTATTGCTTCCACTTATGTTATTAATCGATTGTTTATCTTGTAGTCCTGATGTATGTTAAGAGGCTTGGGTGAGGTACCTTCAGGATCATCATTCATTGTGTTACAACTAGACTGTAGGCTTGGGTCGTGACAAATTGATCAATGAGGTATACAAGATACTTGCTATCACGGGATAGACTTTTGAGGAGAAGGTAGAATAAGCAGCATATCATCTTAAGGGAGTGGCCTTAGTATGGTAAGGTTCACTCAATGGTCGTACAAGAGGGTAGATGAAGGTCATATTGATTAAGAAGAATCCAAGCTTGCATTTCTTCACCATTTCATTCCACTTGAAGTTAGGGAGGAAAAAAATATCAAATTTATCGTCTCAAGTGTAAGGACACGGACCTCTGGAGGCCTTAACGATGCTTAAAAATTGGGTTTCCAAAATATTTTACCAAGGCGATTCTCAAAGTCACCTCCACGAGCTGTGGAGGGAGTCTTGGGATGACCTTGGCCATTATGTGGCTTCCTGTAGCTTTAGGAGAGGTTCAAGGCCAAGTGGCCCTCCATGGAGCCTTTCACGGCTCGTGATCCTCACGACTGTCCGTGAAAGGGGCTCTTGGAAGGTTCCCTTTCCTTCAGGACATGATTTTGACTAAGCCTGCAACTAAGGTCAGTTGTGTAGACCGTACAACTTACCACTGACCATGGTGGCCTTCCATGAAAGTACCCTATGCTAATTGTTTTCTATGTATGGAAGTACCGTCTCAGACCTTGGAACTTTTAATAGACTCCACCATGGACCATTGAGAGTTTCATGGCCCGTGAAGCCTTCAGCGAAAACACCCTTCGCATATTTTGTTCTAAGTGTCAAATGGGATAATTGCACGAACCGTTGTACGATCAGTGGAGCATTGTATGGACCGTGATGCATTTGTACGAGACCCATGGACAAAAATCTAAGTCCGCTTCATTAATGATCTTTTTGTAATTTTGTTTATATTAAAGGTCTTTTAGGTCTTTAGTGCCTATCCTAAGCCCCCTAAATAGGATTATACTTACTCTTTACACTCAATAACACTCATTATACACTCGAGCTCTAGAATTCCATTCATAGGTTCTCTTTTCAAAGGCTAGTGTTGGAGATTCAAGCTCGGATTTCAAGTTAGCTTTGAATTCAAGTCAATTTCACCCTAACTCTTCTAGTTCTTCAAGGTATGTGGGATTTTTTCATGATTCCCTTCTAATCATGAAGACCTAAAAATCTATTTCTTCAATTTTATAATTTCCATGTATGAATTGCAAAAGGATCTTTCAAATTTGTTTAAATTGAGGTATGGGCTGAACTTAATTATTGATTTTATGATGATTTGAATCGTTTTATTATGACTTGCATACATTTTATGAAGAATTAAATATGCATGTCCCTTTAATTTATGAATCTATGCATAAGGTAAATTTAAGAATGTTTTAATTATTGATTTCTTCATAGATTTCATATGATTTTATCTTATTATGTTGTCTTAATTATTAATTCCTAATACCCATGCTATTCCTTCATTCCTCATGGCATATGCATGTATGGACAAGTACTTTCATAAGATTTATGATGTGAGTTATGACCCAATTATGATTATGACAATGGATTCAAGCAAGCATGGTAATGACATGACACGTAATCATATAATGTCTATGATATGAATTTTCAGCATGCATGAGTGTGGATTCAGCAACATGTACAAGTATGAATGAGCTACGCCTATGCATGTATTCATGAATTGAAGTATGATTTGACTTTTTATGCCAAGTATGCATTATTATGAAGTATGTTTTGCATTTATGCCTAAGTATGCATGAAAATTATTTGAAAGACTTTTGCCTTTTTTTCAAGCATGTATATATATATATATGCATTCCCTTGGGATGTTGACTAAGCACCAAATGATATTGGAGGTGCGGGATCGGCCTAAGGGGTCCTTATATGAAGTATCTTTTCTTAAAACTACGTGCCAACGTAGGTTCATGTTCATGCCCCTTTAACAGATGATTGTGTTATGAAATTCCTTCTGAAATGGGCGAGCTCTATGGAAGGTTTTCGTCTCACTGAAAAGACCAGGTCGTAAGGTGTTGCATGTAAGGAATGTACCAAAGTCTCAACAAAGAAAAGAATCATAAGGTTTGTTCCCAAAGCATGGGAACTCACCGATCTAGTGTTCAAGCCTCAGAATCCAAATTCTTGCCTCCATGCAGAATAATTTCCTTGTTGTCCATCCCTACATGGTTAGGTCATGTAGGCAAAAGTATGTGTTAGCACCTAGAATTTACAAAGTATGTAGATATTACATGAAAAAAAGAACATCACAATAATATCAATATGCGTAATTATAAACAAAAAGATAAGGACACAATATGCATGAGCATGCCATTTAAAATTATGAGGAGAAGAATATTAAATCTATTCCATAACCTTAACATACATATGTGGGAATAGGACCACAACGGACATATACGACCATTCGGACTATTACATAGAATCTTGATATTCATTATATATCAAGCTAAGAGGACTCTACTTGGCCAAGATAAACTAGATCCTCACTCTATAGGCTATAACCTAGAATGGTGAGAACCCATCATTCAACCCCACACTTTAGGCTTTATCCTATCACAGTGAGTGTCCATCATGAAGATAATTGGATCCCACAGCACACCTTTAAGGCATGAAAACATGAACATCTTTCCTATGGTGGTACATAGTTATGGGGCTATTGGATCTACCAAAGCCCTCTCGGTGCTAAGTCATAACCCAAGGAACACATAAATCATGCATGTATATAGCTTTCAACATAGTTCATACTTCATTAGAATCATACTTACATAATTCATAAGTAGCCATCATAGCTCTAGCAAGAACATCATGTCATAAGAATAATCTATCTACATTGATTTCATCATAATATGGGTAGAAATTCCCACCTTTACATCATCTTAAACCATAGGGTATTCATCACCCTCCTTGTCATAACATCATCATAGCTTTCATTACATCATCATTGTCATAAGACCTTCATTATGATCATTCAAAACAATCTTTTCATACTTAAGATCATAAATATTGAAATCCATAGCCTTATCATGAGGAACTAGGTCTAAGCATTGGTCCATTAACATTTGAGTTAAAATCCTGCAATTGAGAAGGATTCATAGAGAAAACATGCAATTAATGTCAAATTGAATCATTAAAGAAGGAACCCACATAGAAACATTATGCCCTAATAATGTATACTTCGAAATCACATACTTTTGTTTCAAAATATATACATTATGAAATTCATAACAATTCATGCATAATTTAACCATAATAATCATATAGGAATCATAATACATGCATTAGAAATCATAGCTTAAAAGCCCATAAGGAATTAGTATGAATTTTGATAAAAAGGGAGATTTTGGAATGGGTTTAATGGATGAAACATATCCACGAATTAAGCCCTACATATCTCAAGTAGAATCCTTAGAATTTGAGAAGAAACTTCGGAAAAATCTTGGCCAATCCTTTAGGTTTAACTTCAATGGAACCCTTGACTTAGAGAGAGAATTGTTGAGTATCCTTGAGAGGGATTTTTTGAATTAGAAGTTTTGAATGACATACGAGTAGAACTTTATAGGATTTAGGTCGGTTAGGGTAGTTAGAGTAGCCAAAATGTCGTAGTTTAGGACTTAGGTGGATTGGAAAAGTCAAAGACAACCTTCACTAAAATCTATTCGAGCCATCCACAAAACTGCTCTTACTAGCTGTGGATAGACTTATAGCTCGTAACCTTCCTCGTGGATCAGGGTGTCACAAAAGTTGAGCGACTTGAATTATAGCTTCTAATAAATAAACATGCAGTACGGATTGTAGATAAACATACGAGCCATAGAACCCTTTGTAGGAAGACCCCAAACTTACACAAATTTTTGGTTCCTTAAGGCCTCTTCCTTGGAGACCATCTTACAGGCTGTATAATAACTTATGGCTCATCTGCTGACTCATAATTCAACTTCTAGCAATGCTTCAATTTTGCATTTTCTCCGAGCACTTTCCACGATACCACCTATGACCCGTATGGGTCGTGAATTGGCTCGTAAAACTTGATTATCATCAAATTTTTCTATGCTTTAGTTTCCCAACCATAAAAATAGAAGGGGTGTTATATTATCCCCCATGAGATCATTCATACTTGAATGAGATAGAATTATGCTTGAATAGAGTAGAAACACAATTATCATCATAGCACATATGCAAAAATGCAACTAAATCATCATTCTAATAGAATCATCAAACTTATGCATCCAACATCATTTAAAAACATTTTGATGATCATGCAACTAACATGAGATACATGAGAAACTTTGAATAATGGATCGTATTAAGTAACTTAATCTTGAAGAGAAGGAAAGGGGTAAGGGTATCATTTCATCATATCCGCTTCAGCCTCCCAAGTAGCACTTACAACTTGAAAATTTCTCCATAACACTTTTACAGATGTGACCTCTTTATTTCTTAATTTCTTCACTTGCTGGTCCAGAATCTCAACTGGTACCTCTTCACTGGTCAAATTTTCTTCGATAGACATATCCTTAAATGGAACAATAGAATTTGGGTCACCCAAGTATTTCCTTTACATTGAAACATGGAACATTGGATGAACCACAACTAACTCCACAAGAAAATCCAATTGATAAGCTACCATTCTACCTTTCTTCTCTATTTTGTAGGGTCACACATACCTTCGACTCAATTTTCCTTCCTTACCAAAACACATCACTCCTTTCATTGGACATACTTTCAAATACACCCAACCACCTTTAACCAACCACCTTTATTAACTCTTGTTCTCTCCTCCCCACATCGGCATAAGACTTTTGATGACTTTGGGCAGCCATCAACCTTTCTATTATGACTTCCACCTTCTCCATAACATCTAGTACCAAATCTGGTCCAATTAAGGATAGCTCTCCAATTTAAAACCATCCCACGATGCACTACATCTTCTACCATATAATGCTTCGAATGGAGCCATACCAATACTTGAATGAACACTGTTGTTATAAGCAAATTCAATAACTAGTAAGTGGTCATCCCAACTTCCTTTGAAATCGAGCACACAAGCTCACAACATATCCTCAAAGGTTTGTATTGTTCTTTTGGCCTGTCCATCCATTTGATGATGAAATACGATATTTAGATTCATCTTTATACCAAGGGTCTTTTGAAATGACCTCAGAAAATGGAAAGTAAATTGAGCACCTCTATTCGACAATATGGATAATTCTACCCCATGCAACTTCACCAATTCTTGAATATAAACACTAGCATAATCATCGGCATTATAAGAAGTCTTTACCAGCAACATGTGCCATGCTGCCTATAGACACCCCATTGAAGGCATCAACCACAACATTGGCTTTAAAAAGTTCCAACAATCTTCTTTGTCTTATGTTCAAATCCCTCTGGCTAAACACATATTTCAAACTCTTATGGTCGATTAATATGTCAACATGTACTCCATAGAGACAGTGTCTCCAAATCTTTAAAGAAAACACAACAACCATTAACTCAAGATTATGCATCAGATAGTTCTTTTCATGCACTTCTAATTACCTTGAAGTGTAGGCAATGAATTTTCCATTTTGCATTAATACACAACCCAAGCCGATATGCGAGGCATTACAATACACATAAAAAACCATCCGAAACTTCATGCGATGTCAAAACGGAGCCGAAGTAAGATGATACTTCAACATTTGAAAACCCCTTTCACATTCATCAGACCATTGGAAATTTATCTTCTTTGGGTCAGCTTTGTCAAAAGAGAAGCAATGGTGGAAGATCCCTCAACAAATCACTTATAGTATCATGTTAAATCCAAAAGGCTTCTAATATCGAATGGAGTCAAAGGTCTAGGCCAATTCTTTGTAGCTTCTGTCTTCTTTTTATTGACTATAATACCGTCCCTTGAAATAATGTCACCAAGAAAAGCCACCTCTCTTAGCCTAAACTCACACTTGTTAAACTTGGCAAATAGTTATCTATCTCTCAATGTTTCCAGCACCTCAAAAAAATCTTCGTGCTCTTTCAGATCCCTTGAGTACACCAATATATCATCTATGAACACCATAAAACAATATCCAAATATGGTTTGAAGATCCAGTTCATCAAATCCATAAAAGCAGCAAAAGCATTTTTTTAGTCCAAATGACATAACCAAAAATTCAAAATGACCATATAGTGTTCTAAATGCCATCAAGTAATATCATCCTCTTTTACCCTCCATTGGTGAAATCTAGACCGGAGATCAATCCTGGAAAAGTAACTTGCACATTGTAGTTGATCAAACAGGTCATTAATTCGTAGAAGTGGAAATTTGTTTTGGCGGTTGTTTTGTTCAATTGTCGATAATCCACACACATTCGAAGTGAACCATCTTTCTTCCTTACAAATAGTACGGGAACACCTCATGGTAACACACTAGGCCTTATGAATCCCTTATCAAGAAAATCCTTTAATTGTTCCTTCAATTCTTTCAACTCTGCCGGGGCCATTAAATATAGAGGGATAGAAATAGGTTGGTTGTCGAGCGAGAGGTCAATACAAAAATCAATTTTCCTTATGGGAGGAATGCTCGGTAGATCATCACGGGAGACAATGGGGAACCTATTTATGATAAGTACTGAATCAAGTGTACGAACATGAGACTTAACATCCCTAACTCAGATAACATGATATAGAAAACCTTTGGAAATCATATTCAAAGATTTTATATTGGAGAAAAACTTTCCTTTGAACACAGAATTAGTTCCCTTCCATTCTAACATGGGCTCATTATGTGACACCCCACATCTTACATGTACTGGTCCTACGCATATGAAACATGATATGGCGGGGTCAAATCAGCACACATTTTAAAAGTGCTTGAATTTCAGATTAGAGGGCTATATGTACGTCTAATGCTCAAGATGACCGAGTGTATATAAGTTTTAAGTCAAATTGAGGAAGTCGTGGCCTTAAATGAAGTGAAAGAAGTGAGGTGCTTGTGGGACTTAGGAAGCAAGCAGGTGAGTCACCTACGTGGTTAGCTTAAATAGGTTAGGTAGACGGAGACGAGGCCCAACACCAAATTTGTTCAAGTCCGATAAAGAATAAACCCTGAGTTAATGGTGTAATTTGGGCCCATGGTTTAGCATCATAAATGGACAATATTTGCCACCCAAGATGGTTTAAAAAAGGGCCAAATTACATTCACAACCCAATTCACAAATAGGGCCCAAACAAAGAAGATGTAAAAGAGAAATATTTGCAGCAAAGCCCATCCAATTAAAACCCAATAAGGCCCAATTGAAAGGGCCAAGTAGGTGCATCACCACCTTGAAAAAATGTGGCTGAAAACACAAGCGAAAGTAGGCCAAAAGTGGCCCTTTAAAAGGGGTTAAAATCCAGCAACTTTAAGTCATTTTTACTTAGCCAAAAATCAGATTTCTTTTAAAGTTTCTCCTTGCTCTCTCTTAACTTTGTAAAGCAGCCAGGGCACACCTTTGGGGTTCTTGAAGAGCACCTAATCCTTGAGGGCTAAGGTAAGTAAAAATACCTATGATTAAGTACTAATTTTCCATGAAAAACATGAGTATGCTGGTTGTACTTGTGCAGGAATTTTGGACAGCATGTGTTCCAAAGAATGTTGTACACTTTGCTTATTTATTAAGAGGCTTTTCTCTTGTTGGTTTTCTCTGATTGTTACCTTAGCTGGAACTATTAAAGTGTGGAATGGATATAATGGATGGAAACCTTATGGGGTTTCAGTTGACATCCACATTCATGGATTCAATGGCCAAAGTAGTAGGGATTTTGCTACGACTTCTTAGGCCAAGCGTGTCCTCTACGGTCTGCGTATGATATCTTAGCTAATTTATACGAAACACCCATGTATCATTGGTGATTTGGGTTACAAGCATCCTAGCCTATTACTTGATATCAACTTATGTAGTCAAGTATCTAGACACATTTGATAGATTAGTTCCCATATTTGCACATCCCCAACATCTTCCCTTAATAGTTGTTTAATTCGTCAATTAGAACTTGTTAGCTGAACTCTGTTTTGATCATTGCAACCCCCCATATCCTACAATTACTTGGTCCAACGAGTCACTTCCACCTTGAACATCGATTTCCTATAGGATTAACCTGAACCTCCAAACTTGGGTTATTATGCCGATGACAACTGCCCCTTCTACCTTTGAGTAGTCCAGTGGAGCAACATAAAAAATGGCGTCATTATTGGGGAATCAGCATGTTTTTATTGGAAGTATTTGTTGAGCTTTGTTCTTGTAGTTAGAATTCTTTTTACTATTTTCTTGTTGTTTTTGTAGATTGAACAATAGGTGTAAATATGAAGGATGATAAAATATTTCATGGTGAAAATGTTGGGGACATGAATGGGATGCAAGATGTCAATTGGGATCAGGTTGGAAGCACCGGTGTTATCCAACTAACCCTATTGGCTGGAGGAATTAACTTTCATGTAACAAGCACACTATATCACAACTCCTCTAATTGAAGGGATCATTTTGAGGGCTCGGCCAAAAGATCCTCATGAAGAGTAGGAACTTTGTTGATGTGTGTCTTCCATTCAACTTCAGGGGAGTGAGCTAGGAAGCTATTCTACTAAGGTATATCCTTTCTCCATCACCGGAGAGGCATTGAGGTGACTAGCGGAGTTACCTTGTGATTATATTACTTCATGAGAGGAGATGTAAAATGAATTCCTTGAGAAATTTTTCCCTTCCTTGAAGATGACAAAATTGAGAAAAAGTATTGAGAACTTCAAGCAGCTAGAGGGTGAGCCGTTGCATGAAATATAGCTCCGATTTCATAAACTCTTGCTTCAATATCCTAACCATGGAGCTTCGGACCATATGCTCTTGCAATAATTTTATGTGAGTCATAATGTTTCAAACAAAGGACTAGATGATGAGTTAGTAAGAGAAGGCTTAATGACATAATCATTCACTGAAGCTTGTAATCTCTTCCAGGCATGACAAAAATTAATAGAGTATGGTACACAAGAGATGACATAGTACCTTCCAGCTACAGAGGACCAACCAAGGAGCAGCTTGCTAAAGGCCAAGAAAGGGATGAGAATATGGCTAAGATGTTAACCCAGCTAGATCTTTTGACCAAGCACGTCATGGGAGGAAATCGTAAGAGTGTGAATGCTGGAGAGAGCTACCGGAGAGGTGATGTTTGAAGGTGCCCAATTTGAAGGTGGTTATAGCGAAGAACGTCATTACATGGGAAACCAAATGGTGGGTTCTCAGCAAGCTTTTCAAAGGCCACTCGAGAATCAAGGTTGGAACAATAACTCCAAATGGCGAATCAAGCATAGACTAATCAACCTCAAGTTGGGGGTTGGCGGAACCATGAGGGAGACAGGTACATTCCACCACATGATAGGGTGAAGGCTGTTGAACTAGTGGTTAATCAAGAAAATCCTCGAATAGAGGATATGTTTTCCCGAATCTTGAGTAAGGTAGAGGCCTGAAATAAGCTCCTAAAGGAAATGAAATATGATTTTTCTCAGCTAAGTCAAACTATGACATCTCATTCGGCATCCATTAAACATTTGGAGACTCAACTTTGAAATATTTTAGCTCATTTAAATCAACATCCTAAGGGAGATCTACCTAGTGACTCAGTGGTCAATCCAAAAAGGAATGATCAGCAGTGCTTAGTCATAACTACTCGAAGTGGAAAGCTGGTCGAAGGCACCAAACCATCACTTGTTATTGATGAAGGCTTAAAAGAGGTGGAAGAAAAAGAAGTGATTGTTGTTGAGGATGATGAGCAGGAGGCTCAGGTTGTAGGTGATGATGTTTTCTGCAATCTTGAGAATGATAAGCAAGAGAAAAGTGAGGATAATGCAGCGAGAGCCAAGAATACTCTCCTAAAAAATTCAAGTCCAGCTGTGAGGCCGAAAGTACCTCACATCAAAGTTAATCCTCCATTCCCACAAAGGTTGAAGAAGAAAAAAGAGGATGTTAAATTTCAAAAGTTTCTTTCTATGTTCAGTTCTTTGTCAATAAATGTTCTCCTTGTGAAAGCATTAATTGAAATGCCAGGATATGCTAAGTTTATGAAAGAATTGGTGACAAAGAAGAGGATGCTTGAAGGTGAGACAATTGAAGTGTCTTACAACTGCAGTGCAATCCTGACACAAAAGCTGGTGACAAAGAAAGAAGATCAAGGGGAAGTCATGATTCCATGCACAATAGGAGCCTCAAACTTCAGTAAAGCTCTTTGTGATTTAGGGGCAAGCATAAATCTCATGCCCCTATCTATATTTGAGGAACTGGGTTTGGAAACCGCTTCGTCGACTACAATGCAACTACTCATGGCTGATAGGTCTATCAAAAGACCAGTGGAAATTCTACACGATGTGTTGGTGAAGGTAGATAAATTTATCCTTCCGTCAAATTTTGTGATTTTGGACTACGAGGTGGATACGGATGCATAAATCATTTTGGAGAGGCCATTCTTAGCCATCGGGCGAGTTGTGGTTGATGTTGAGAGTGGAGATTTGAAACTTAGAGTGAATGATGATGAGGTTGTTCTCAACATTTGCAAAGTTTTGAAACCGGGAGATGATCCTGGGGTATTGTCATTAATGGGCCAATAGGCGATAACTTGAAGAGAAGAGGAATGACGTTGTGCCACGACGTTAACTAAGGTATTATTTGGGAGGCAAACCAAGGTGAGTATTTTACTACTTTTTAGTTTAAATAATGGGTGTTGAATTATGCAGAGTTAACAAGAAAAATAGGAGTGGTAAGTTGATATAGGCAACCAAGAGGGACTACTCGGCATATCGCGGAGTCATATTGATCATCAATTTGATCGCACTTTGGGTCAAATGGTGACTCTGGAGGTGCTGTCAAATTGCACGAACAAAATTTCTAATCAGCGAATCATCGATTTCAGTTGGTGATGGTAAGTTTCACTGCACTTCAGGGCGGAAGGCAAGGTTGTGAAAAAAAAGTGGTCCCTAGCATGCTTGGCGTAGCGCCAATCATGCTAGGTGGTGTGGTTTGGTGTCATCGAACATGCACGCTCACCGACCTACTTAAGGCCTTTCAAATGCCCTGGCCCTTTCACTTTCTACCTTCCCTCCTTTTCTCTTCCCTCACACGCCGATACCCCTCCCTTTGCTTTTCTTTGAAAATTTTCACCAAGAAGTTTGGGAATAATTATAAAAGGGCATCACCAAAGGGTTCAGTGTGTCTCATTGCTGAACTGGCATTATTTTGGCCCTTATTCTAGGTTTTTTTAAGAAAATATTATTTGAGAAGTTGATCAGGGTTTGTGATGTGAAAATCATGCCTCAAACTTTGAAATCTGTGTTTAAAATCGACTGGGTGGGACTTTAGAGTTGCTTTTGAACCCTGTGTTGCATATGTGATTTATTATGGGTTTTGGTATCATTTTATGAATATCAAAATTAGGAGTATGAATGAATTGGGTTAGATTTATGAATGAAGGGTTTCTTGCTTAATGATGAATTATTTGTTGGTTTGGCCACAAATCTTATGCTTTATATGATGCTTGAATGTGTTCAATTGAAACTATGCCATGATCATATGAATGTGTTCTTGAAATGTGCTTGTTTGTTGGATTGATTGCTTCTTTGGGCTATGGGTGAAGTTTAAGTAACCCTTGATCTCCTTTAAGCGATTGAACTTTCCCTATGATAAATTGAATGACATCATTCTTAAGGGTAAGTCATTGTTTGATCTAGTATATAGCCATTGAGACCATGTGATAGTGCTAGTCAATAGTTAAGCTTCATTGACGTGTTATGGTGGGTGAGTATATTGTAGCGCCCGGTAAAATTACCGAAATACACCTAGAGGGAGATTGTCACAACCCGAGCTTAGGGCATAGGAGTGACATGGCGAATGGGAACACGAGAGTTCCTAAACAAGCCTCAAAGTATCCAAATTCACATCATTGGTTCGGAAGCGTAACCAAATGATAAGCACATAATTCTAAGGGACGGGAAAGTAGGACTCACACTATGGGGATATCATAGGGAAAGGGGCCAACATGAATTCACATAACACGTAGCTCACAGAGACGAAGGGGCGGGTAAGTAGGACTCACTCTATAGGGGCAATTCGGGACTTAGGATCTTCCACATTTCCATATTAAACACACGTACTTATCATAATCAATCCATGGTATCCATATCCAATAGATAGTCATATTCAAAAAATTCAAATACCACACATAACATATAGATTTGATGAGTGTCTACAAGAAGTCCAACAATGCCTCTAGACATAAGATGGGACGGGGCCCAAGACATGTCATGAGCTTACCCTCAAAGAAACTAACACAAACAAGACTTCATAGGTAGATGATAGGTGGTTTATCCTTGGGAGATAGGACTCACTACAACAAGCAAAACCGGATATCCGAGCTAGACGTCGTGCGGTGGATAGATGTACTCCTCGGTCCCTACATAGTGAGATCATGTAGGAAAAAGTGTGTGTTAGAACGTTTGAATGTACTAAGTATTCGGGCATACAATGCATATGACTTATCAAACATGCATTTCAATGTTAGGTGACAAGGGCACATAATATAGAAGGAATCACATATCCAAGAGGAGCAGTATACAATATGCCATGAAATCCATGTTGCATGAAATGAAATAATGCTCATATATAGTGGGGATTTGACCACAACCGAAATGAGTAAGACCAAGGGAGTTATTACTTGAAATCCCAATGAAATCCCCTCACTGGTACAGAGGTGGTATACTTGCCAAAGCTTTGTAAACCATACTTCACCTTACTCTAAACACCAATTTCGTATGAAAAAACCCCCTTATGGGAACTATACCCATTCTGGATAGGATTTTCATATAGCATATCATATCACATTCCGTATGAAGCAACCTTCCTTAAGGGAACTACACCCATTTCGCCTAGGATTCTCATAGCCTATGTTAGGCAGATAGTTCAAGGAATGGGAGAGGACCCTTGGGGATAGCCCTGATGCCCCCAATCCATCAGTGCTAAGTCGGCATCCAACGAGAATACGTATACGTAAATATATCCATGCTTTTAAAAGTAGAAACAGTCATTTCAGATCCATTCCATGCACATTTAAGCTCAAATTCCAATACATAATTCATAATCAATTGTACGTAGTCTCAAATGCAAAATCATAGCTCATAGTCATAATACTCATGTATGGGAATAGCTCATTTACATATACGGAATGGTGCAAGCACCCAAAATGCTCAAAGAGCCATAATCATTGACATATATGTGATCACATTCTTGTCATAACCAATATCTTATCAAAATCATATCATAGAACATAAATGGGCTTAACTCACTTCATAATTTCGCCAAAATCCAATGTCCATAGATGCATATGCCATGAATGATGTGGGAAGAATATGGGTAATTGAGATTCAATCTAAAATCAATAATATAATACGAAATTGAAGCAAATCCATGATTAAATCCACATTTAAATGATAATATAAATCACCCATGCATAAATCAAGCTTTAATGGGGACATGCATGTTCATAACTTCACAACTTCAATGTAATTCATCATAGTAAGGCTTAAAGTAACTTAAAATCATAAATAAAGTACAGCTTATACATCAATTGAATTTAATAAATCATATAATAAAAAACCCACATTTAAAGTAAGCTTAATTTCATGAAAATCAATTGAAAAGAGTTTGGGTCTTCTTGGTTGAAAGGGACCAAGAGTCAATCCTACATACCTTGATTTAGGAAGATTAATTTGAGAAGAATTTAGCTTGAACTTGAAACCTAATTGAATCCTAGCTTGAGTCTTGAGAGAAGATCTTAGAGAGGATTTTTAGGAATTGATTTTAGGGTGAGAGTGTTTCTAAGAATGAATTGAAATAAAGTAGTATCAGCTGATTTAGGTGCTTAGGATAGGTAAAAGGGTTATAAAACACATTTAAAGTAAATCACAATAATAAAAGCCATTAATGAGATAGATGAAAATTGAGTCGTTGTGGCTTCACTGGAGGGCTACACGACCGTGCGATGTCACACGGTCAGTGACATGGGCCGCGTCCCAACACTTAGAAAAATTTTCTGCGATCAAGTTACGATACATTGATTTCATACTTAAAAAGATTCATGTCAAAAGCCTTATGGCTCACCAAATGGCCCGTGAGTCTCCACACTACCCGTGAAGGTGGTCGTGTGACCTCACTTATCCTGAATTGTTGGTGCTCCAAGCTCAAGGCCATCACACGGCCTTGAACACGATTTGTGAAGCGTCACATTGTCCATGTGGGGTCCAAGTGCCATGTGCCTTAGTCCGAAACTCCACGCCAAGGTCACACACCAAAAATTAAGATCAAGTGTCACTCCACTAGAGGCTACATGGGCCCTCCTCACACAGAACGTGTAGTCTCCCTTGAGACCACACTTGGTCCAATTCTTCCCCAAAATGATATTTCCAAGTTCCGATGAAGTCGTACAAAGTCCGGGTCATTACATCATCTCCCCCTTTGGAACATTCATCCCCCAATGTGCAAGAGCAAGACATGAAAGGCTTGACTTAGAAATGAAACCTCCAAACATAAGATGCAATACATAACTCACCCCTTGAAAATCATAAAGTCATTAAAACTCGTGCCAAAGCATATTAGAATCATTCAAAACATCATAAAAATCTTTTTAATGCACATGTATGCATGTCGTATTATGAGACTCAAGAATGAAAGAGTTAGGACCACTTTAGAAGAGGAAGAACCTAATGCCTTAGGCTTGAGTAGATTGGAAAATATGGGGGTATCGCTTCATCATGTCCAACCCCACCTCCCATGTGGCAGTCTCCACATGTTGATTTCTCCAAAGTACCTTCACCGAGGCTACATCCTTTTTACGGAGCAATTTCACTTGTGTATCCAAAATCTCCACTGGGACTTCCTCGTAAGACAAGTTCTCCTCAACCTCAATACCCTCCAAGGACTTCCTCGTAAGACAAGTTCTCCTCAACCTCAATACCCTCCAAAGGCACAATAGTGCTAGAATCACCAACTAACTTCCTCAACATAGACACATGGAAGACCGGGTGAATGGAACTCAAGTATGGAGGCAACTCCAACCTATAGGCCACACTCCCAATCTGCTAAAAAATGTCATAAGGGCCAACATACCAGGGGCTTAGCTTGCCCTTCTTACCAAAACGCATCACACCCTTCATAGTCGAAACCTTCACTTACACCCAATCACCAACATGAAATTCAAGACCCCTTCTCCTAAAATCTAAATAGGACTTTTGGCGACTTTGGGCCGCCTTCAATCTCTCCCTAATCGACTTCACCCTTTCCATAGCCTCTAACACTAAATCCGGGCAAATCAATGTCATTTCCCCCACTTCCTCGTAAGACAAGTTCTCCTCAACCTCAATACCCTCCAAAGGCACAATAGTGCTAGACTCACCAACTAACTTCCTCAACATAGACACATGGAAGACCGGGTGAATGGAACTCAAGTATGGAGGCAACTCCAACCTATAGGCCACACTCCCAATCTGCTAAAAAATGTCATAAGGGCCAACATACCAGGGGCTTAGCTTGCCCTTCTTACCAAAATGCATCACACCCTTCATAGCCGAAACCTTCACTTACACCCAATCACCAACATGAAATTCAAGACCCCTTCTCCTAACATCTAAATAGGACTTTTGGCGACTTTGGGCCGCCTTCAATCTCTCCCTAATCGACTTCACCCTTTCCATAGCCTCTAACACTAAATCCGGGCAAATCAATGCCATTTCCCCCAACTCAAACCACCCCACCACTACCTACACCTCCTTTCATACAAGGCCTCAAACGGTGCCATACCAATGCTAGCATAAAAGCTATTATTATAAGCAAACTCAATGAGTGGAAGGTGGTCGTCCCAATTACCCTTGAACTCTAGCACACAAGCCCTCAACATATCCTCCAAGGTTTGAATTGTCCTCTCGGCTTGCCCATCGGTCTGAGGGTGAAAACCGGTGCTTAACTTAATCTTAGTTCCAAGTCCCTTTTGAAATAACCTCCAAAAGTGAGAAGTGAATTGGGTGCTATGATCCGAGATGATAGACCTAGGCACACCATGCAATCTCACCAATTCTTGGATGTACAACCTTGCGTAATCCTTAGCACTAAAGGTAGTCTTGACCAATAAAAAGTGAACCGACTTAGTCATCTGATCAATGATAACACAAATGGAGTCAAATTGTCTTCAGGTCCAAGGTAAACCAACAACAAAGTCCATGTTCACATCTTCCCCCTTCCAAGTGGGAATCGCAATGTCTTGAGCTAGGCCACCGGGCCTTAGGTGCTCCATTTTCACTTGTTGAAACTCGAGCACTCGGACACAAACTTAGATATATCCTTCTTCATCCCATGCCACCAATATACTTCCTTCAAATCCCGATACATCTTAGTAGATCTCAGGTGAATAGAATAATAAGAGTTGTGAGCTTCACTCATGATTACCCTTCTAAGATCGTCCGCATCTAGAAGAAAAAGGCAATCTTGGTACTGAAGCACACCATCTTCCCCTTAGGAGAACACCTCAATCTCCTTTGGTGGTAACCAATTTCTTCAATTCAAACAATGATGGATCTAAATCTTGCTTAGCTTTCACATCAACAACCATTGAAGATTCGGCCCCATTTTGAACATGGATACCACCATCTTTAGAGTCGGCCAACCTAACACCCAACCTAGCCAACCGGTGAGCATCCTTTGCCAACTCCCTCTTCTCCTCTCCAACTTGAGCCACACTTCCCCTAGATGGCATACTAAGAGCATCGACTATGTCACGTCCAAAGTCCCATTAAGGCGGACTAGCACCCGTTACCGACAAGGCTCGGGAGAACCAACATATAGCCATACACTGTCTATAAACATTTCAAGGGGTTTCCACATTCAACATGCTTTCGAGAAAGTAGAGAGTAACAACAAGCCAAAAGGAAACACGTATCACTAGGCCATTGGAGCCACTATGTCTAAAGTACGATACATGTCCACACTTTACTTTACATAGTCTACAAAGCCTTTAGATAAGGAACAACATCCATAAGGACCGGGACAGACCCCGCCTCATAACCAACTATACAATGCAAAAATATAAGCTCTAGACGCACAAAGCCCCGAAGCAACCTGGAGCTCAGTAACAGCTGCTGGATATTCTGTACTCCTACTAAGAAGACTTACTAGCTCCTGTACCTGCAGCATGAAATGCAGGCCCCCCGTAAGGGACGTCAATACGAGATAATGTACTGAATATGTAAGGCAATAGTATATGTAAAGTAGGAACTCAAGTGAAATCAAGTAGCAAGATATAAATGCACAACGCATAGTAAAAGACCACCTTTATTATACTTGTGGAGTTATGTACATCACATTCTTTTCTTTACTCGTCAGTACTTTATAATTTCCTTTTAGGCATGTATTACGAATGACCAGCTGATTAGTGGTAATAGAGGATGACCCATGCTAGGCATTTTAACCCCTGGGATGTTGTCCTCATAGCTATACAAATAGGGATCGACCCATGCTAAGCTTTCGCCCCTGGGTTGCCACCCTCATGAACCAAGTTAGATCGACCCATGCTAGGCTTTTGCCCCTGGGCTGCCACCCACACATTATGAACATTGCTGTGAATTATTATTTAATACTTTGAGATTCTTACTTTGGTGGTCACGATGATTTTCGAGCGTCAGAACTATGTACCAGTAACATACGATAGAATAATAGTCTCTTAAGGCAGCACAATATAGGAAACAATTGTGATATTGACATACTACTTATGAGTTTTAATGACAAGATTGGCTTCACGGATGAGAGTGGATTTTTATGCTAATGCTTGGGAGAGTAAGCTACAGATTTAGTAATGAACAACACTGTCATGGAATAGCTCTTAGAAAGCTCACTAGTTGAAAGTGACACGATTATTGGATTTCATGCCAAAGAATATGGAATAGGATAGCCTTACATACCTTGTCGTGCCACCTCGTTATCACTGCAATGTAATCTCCCTTTTTTTCAAATATTTATCTACAATTGAGTAGGTGATGAAACTAGTGTTAGTGGTGAATAAGCACATGTAGGCAGTTCACTCACACTCACGAGTTATCCCGGACAGCAAGCCCGTAACTACCAACCTAAGGGTGTTCCTTCAACTTCTTCTCCTCTAATTGCATTTATGATCACGCCTCTTACCATATATTCATAAACCTCTAAATATTATCATGAAGTAGGAGCAATATGAATTTATGGCATCCAATTATCTTTCTCATGAGTTTCTACTAACATTCCACTTTAAATTCCAAAAAGGAGCTCACAATTAAAGTAATAGGGGACTCCCCTCCATGGCTATCCCAACAAGCATAAACCACCAGCAAACCTTCCCACAAGATTACCTCATATACAAGGACCTCTCCAACCTCATTGACACATAAACAATCCCCTAATTAACTCAAGCACAAGAGAGGGAGAAAAGTGCAGTAACTTACCTTACTTGTGAGGTATTCTTGCTGTCTTAGCTCATATTTTTCAAAGGCTAAACTCTCCTTTAATCCTAGCTTGAGATGGGGATAATATTCAAGAACCCTAAGAGTTTTTCTTATGGCTGCTATATGAAAATAGAAGGGGAAGAAAGAGAACCTTAAAAATCAGATTTTTTTCTCAAGTGTAAAATGGCTTACAAGAGCTGGTTACATTCCTTTATAAAGGGACCAGCTTAGGCCGACTTAATCCTTAGTTTTTGGCCACATTTTACCAAGTAGGTGATGCACCTACTTGGCCTTTTAACTTGGGCCTTTATGGGTCTCTACTTATTGGGCCTTGGCTGCCCATTCTTTCTTTTTTTTACTTCATTTGGGTTGGGCCAGAAATTTCAAGAAAATGGTTAGTGACCTTGGGCCCTATAATATGGCCAAACAAGTCTTAGTAGGTGGTACACCTACTTGGCCCTTTGGGCTGGTCAAAAAGTCTAAATAGGTGATGCACCTACTTGCCTCATTAAGTCAAGAAAACAGCTTGTTATCTTACCTCTTTTCTAAATCATAATCCCATATATTGCATCTTAATATTCCACTTTAGACTTTTAGCTCAAATAACACCTTATCGTCTCAGGTTTAAATGCCTTCATCGAGTTCATCTTGGATTCACACCCACCGAAACATGTGGGATATCACAACAACTCTCGATCCAATTCAAATTATTACCACCCTTATTAAAAAACGTAGTCCCTTACTTGTACCATAAGCCTACGGCAAGTGTCACATAAGTGGGACTAACACGTAGAAAATATGGAGTGTTACATCCTCCCCCCCCTTAGGAACATTCGTCCTTGAATGATAGTATAGTTAGTCGGCCCAAACGAGTTCAAGCCTAAGCTACATACTACTATTAATCATATGATACATACAAACACATACTTACTTGTCAATGCCTCAACTCCGACCCCTTTTTCCTCCTCCTTCTCGGTGGACTTAAAGAGATGGGGGTACTTGGATTTCATTGCTTCTTCCGCTTCCCAGGTAACCTCTTCTACTTGCTTGTTCCTCCATAGTACTTTCATGGAAGCTACATCCTTATTCCTTAACTTCTTAATTTGTCGATCCAGAATGGCAATGTGTACTTCCTCATAAGTGAGATCTTCTGTAACCTGTACATCTTTGATTGGAGTGATACGAGAGGGATCACCTATGCATTTTTGAAACATTGAGACGTGAAACACCGGATGAACCGCGGAGAGCTTCTGGGGTAGCTCTAGTTCATATGCAACTTGACCAACTCTTCTAGCAATCTTATATGGTCCTATGTAGCGTGGACTTAGCTTTCCCTTTTTGCCAAACCTCATTGCCCCTTTCATTGGAGACACAGTCAAGAACACCTAATCACCTATGGAGAATTCTAGTCCTCTCCTTCTAATATCTGCATATGATTTCTATCGACTTTGAGCTGCCGCTAGTCGCTGTTGTATTATCTTAACTTTCTCCATAGCTTGATGAACGAGATCTGGTCCAAATAAGGCAGTTTTACCTACTTCAAACCAGCCGACTGGTGATCTACACTTTCTTCCATACAAGGCTTCGTAAGGTGCCATTTTGATACTCGAGTGGTAGCTATTGCTGTAAGCAAATTCAATAAGTGGAAAATGATCATCCCAGATACCCTTGAAGTCCAATACGCTAGCCCGAAGCATATCCTCAAGCGTTTGGATTGTGCGTTCTGCTTGACCATCTAATTGAGGGTGAAAGGTGGTACTTAAATTCACTTGCGTCCCCAAACTTCTCTGAAATGACTTCCAAAAATTTGCAGTGAATTGAGCTCCCCTATAAGATATAATAGAGATTGGCACTCCGTGCAACCAAACTATCTCTTTAATGTACAATCTTGCATACTCTTCGACTGTATAAGTAGTTTTGACTGGCAGGAAATGTGCTGATTTAGTGAGCCTATCAACAACTATCCAAATGGAGTCGAACTTCCGAAATGAGCGAGGTAACCCAGTAACAAAATCCATGTTGACTATGTCCCACTTCCAAATTGGAAGTTCTATGTGCTGCAAATAACCTCCAGGCTTTTGGTGCTCTACCTTGACTTGTTGACAATTTTGACATTGTGCCACGAATTCTGCAATATCCTTCTTCATTTTCCCCCACCAATATACTTCTTTCAAGTCATGATACATTTTGGTTGAGCCCGGATGCACTGAATATCTTGAATGATGTGCTTCCATCATAATTCTTCTTTTTAGCCCATCTACATCAGGTACGCACAATCTGTTTTGACATCGAAGTATTCCTTCTTGCGTGAGTTCAAATGCCTCTATCATACCTTGTTGTACATTCTCCTTAAGCCGTAATAGAATGGGATCTGTGTACTGTTTCTCTTTCACCTCCATCATCAACGATGATTCCGCTGCATTTTGCACAATAACTGCTTCATCTGGAGATTCAAGAAGGCGAAACCCCATGTTAGCTAATTGTCGTAGATCCTTGCTTACTCTTGTCTTATTGCGGACTGCCCAAAAGTGCTTGCCATTGTTTTGCAGCTTAAAGCATCTGCTACCACATTTGCCCTTCCGGGTGATACAAAATATCGATGTCATAATCTTTCAATAGCTCAAGCTATCTTCGTTGCCTTAGGTTCAGGTCCTTTTGCTTAAAGATGTATTGTAGACTCTTGTGATCGGTAAATACGTCAACATGAACTCCATATAAATAATGGCGCCATACCTTCAAAGCAAATATAACTGTTGCTAACTCCAAATCATGGGTTGGATAGTTTTTCTCATGTGGACGCAATTGCCTCGAGGCATAGGCTATTACTTTACCATGCTGCATCAAAACACATCCGAGGCCCACTCCCGAAGCATCACAATATACTGCATAACCTTCTTTCCCTTCCGGAAGTACCAATACAGGTGCGGTCGTCAATTTATCTTTCAGCTTCTAGAAGCTTCTTTCACATGCATCGCTCCACTGAAATTTAGCTGTCTTATGTGTTAGCTTTGTTAAAGGTGCAGAAATAGAAGAAAATCCTTCAACAAACCTTCTATAATAACCTGCCAATCCAAGAAAGCTATGAACCTCCGTTGGTGTTGTAGGTCTTGGCCAGTTCTTCACAGCTTCTATCTTTTGGGCATCAACCCTTATTCCTTCATCAGATATAATGTGCCCCAAGAATGCCACAGATCTTAACCAAAACTCGCACTTGGAAAACTTTGCATATAACTTACGATCATGAAGAACTTGTAATACTTATCGCAGGTGATTAGCATGATCTCCTTCTGATCTTGAATACACCAAAATGTCATCTATGAATACTATCACGAACACATCCAAAAAGGGCTTAAACACCCCATTCAACAACAACAACAACAACAACATACCCAGTGAAATCCCACAAGTGGGGTCTGGGGAGGGTAAGATGTACGCAGACCTTACCACTACCACATAGGTAGAGAGGCTGTTTCCTGGAAACCCTCGTCACAAAAACCCGTCAGCAGAACACGCTAGATACGATACACAGGCAAAAAGAGAAGAGCACATAATAATACCTAGATACAAGATAGTAAACATATAAAGGCAGATAAATAACATATAAAAGACAGACAATTACCACTCCTTCCTATCCTCCCTATTAGCCTGCTACTCTAATTCTCGACCTCCACTCCTTCCTATCTAAGGTCATGTCCTTGGTGAGATCAAGTTTCACCATATCGTTTCTAATCACCTCCCCCCAATACTTTTTTGGTCTACCTCTACCCCTACGTATAGCTCCCAAATCTAATCTCTCACACCTTCTAACAGGGGCATCAGTACTCCTTCTCTGTACATGTCCAAACCATCGCAGTCTCGCTTCCCTCATCTTGTCAGCTACAGGGGCCACCTCTAGCTTCTCCCGAATGACCTCGTTCCTAATCTTGTCGCTCCTGGTGTGACCACACATCCATCGTAACATCCTCATTTCTGCGACCTGCATTTTCTGAACATGTACATTCTTTATTGGCCAACACTCCACCCCATACAACAAAGCAGGTCTAACCACCATTCTGTAGAACTTACCTTTGAGTTTAGATGGTATCTTCTTATCACACAATACTCCAGAGGCCAACCTCCATTTTGTCCAAGCCGCCCCAATACGATGTGTGACATCATCGTCGATATCCCCACTACTCTGGATGATAGACCCCAGATACTTGAAGCTTTCCTTCTTGGGGATAAGGTGAGCTGCAAGTCTCACATCAATGTCTGCTTCCTCCCTCGCTACACTGAATTTGCACTCCAAGTATTCTGTTTTGGTCCTGCTCAGTTTAAATCCTTTAGTCTCCAAAGCGTGTCTCCAAACCTCCAACCTATCATTAACTTTGGTCCGGGTCTCATCAATCAGTACTATGTCGTCTGCAAACAACATACACCATGGGACTCCCTCCTGGATAGATCGCGTCAGCTCATCCAACACCAAGGAAAATAAAAAAGGGCTTAGCACAGATCCTTGGTGAAGTCCCATCTGAACAGGAAAATATTCAGAATCTCCTCCCACCGTTCTTACCCGAGTTATGGCCCCGTCATACATGTCCTTTATCACTCTAATATATGCCATTGGGACGCCTTTCATCTCCAAACACCTCCATAGGACATCCCTCGGGACTTTGTCATAGGCCTTCTCAAGATCAGTGAACACCATATGAAGGTCCTTCTTACTTTCCCTGTATTTCTCCACTAATCTCCGAACAAGGTGGATCGCTTCAGTAGTCGACCGTCCTGGCATGAATCCAAACTGGTTTTCTGAGATAGAAACTACTTTTCTCACCCTCATCTCCACCACTCTCTCCCATGCCTTCATAGTATGACTCAACAACTTGATACCCCTGTAATTATTACAACTTTGAATATCACCTTTGTTCTTGTACAGTGGGACCATTGTACTCCTCCTCCATTCCTCCGGCATCTTAGCCGTCTTCATGATAGTATTGAACAGTATAGTCAGCCACTCTATGCCATCCTTGACCATGCTCTTCCAAAAATCTATCGGAATCTCATCCGGTCCGAGCGCCCTCCCTCTCTTCATCCTACTAATAGCCCTTCTAACCTCCTCAACTCTGAACCGCCTGCAATAACCAAAGTCTCGATGACTTTCGGAATATGCTAACTCGCCCAGCTCAATATCACTATCTCCTTTTTCATTTAAAAGTTTATAAAAGTAAGCTTGCCACCTTTGTTTAATAGAAGTCACATCCACTAACACTTCCCCCTCCTCATCCTTGATGTACTTCACTTGATCCAAGTCGCGAGCTTTCCTTTCTCTCGCTTTAGCAAGCCTATACATTCGCTTGTCCGCGCCTTTATCACTTAACTCCTCATATAGGCGCTCAAACGCTGCTGTCTTAGCACTCGTCACCGCCATCTTTGCTTCTGACTTAGCCGTCTTATAAATCTCCTTAAGCCTTTGTTTTTCATCCTCCTCCCTACACTCCAACCACCTTGTATAGGCCACCTTCTTAGCTTTTACTTTGTCTTGAACTTCTTCATTCCACCACCAATCACCTCGACGTCCCCCAAAGGTTCCTCTCGAAACCCCTAGTACCTCAGAGGCTACCTTTCGAATGTAACCAGCAGTATTGTCCCACATATTATTCACATCTCCACTACTACTCCAGGCCTCTAAATCTCTCAACTTTCCTTCCATCTCAAGCGAGAGGGCAGGAGTTAGACCCCCCCATCTAATCCTCGGTTGGGCATAGACAATCTTCCTCTTCTTTTCTCTCTTAATCTCTATGTCCATCACTAGAAGCCTATGTTGAGTGGAAATACTCTCACTCGGAATAACTTTGCAATTCTTACAAAGGCTTCTATCACCTTTTCGTAGAAGTAGGTAATTAATTTGAGTTTTAGCTACCGCACTCTGAAAGGTTATCAAGTGACTTTCCCTCTTCTGGAAACATGAGTTAGCAATAACTAACTCAAAGGCTTTGCCAAAATCCAAGAGAGACGTCCCCCCTCCATTCCTTTCCCCAAAACCAAAGCCTCCATGGACATCTTCAAACCCACTACTGGTAGCCCCAATATGTCCGTTAAAGTCTCCCCCAATGAAAAGCTTTTCCGTCATTGGTATGCCCCTCACCACCTCATCCAATTCTTCCCAAAAGAGCCTCTTGACTTCCTCCTCTAGACCTGCTTGGGGCGCATAGGCACTAACTACAGTCACTACATGCTTACCCACCACCAGTTTAATAGACATCATCCTATCGTTAAACCTCCTAACCTCCACCACATAATCCCTAAGGTCCTCATCTACTAGTATACCTACACCATTTCTGTCCCTAGAACCCCCCGAGTACCATAACTTGAACCCGTCTACATCCCGAGCTTTGGTCCCTACCCATCTAGTCTCCTGAACACACGCTATATTAATTTGTCTCCTCTTAAGACACTTTACTAGCTCTATGGATTTCCCTGTAAGTGTACCTATTCATCCCATTCATCAAATCCATAAAAACAGCGGGGCCATCTGTTAGGCCAAATGACATGACTAAGAACTCGAAATGATCATACCGTGTTTGAAAAGTTGTCTTGATTTCTGACTCTCACTTGGTGATAACCCGACCTCAAGTCAATCTTTGAGAAATACTTAGCACCTTGTAACTGATCAAATAAATCATCAATCCTAGGGAGGGGATATTTATTCTTTATCGTCACCTTATTTAACTGTCGGTAGTCAATACACATCCTCAACGAACCATCCTTCTTGCATACAAATAAAACCGGTGCTCTCCAAGGGGACATACTAGGCATTATAAATCCCTTTTCTAGCAAATCTTTTAACTGCTCCTTTAACTCCCGTAATTCTGCCGGTGCCATTCTATATGGGGGAATGAATATAGGTTGTGTATCTGGAAGCACACCAATACCAAACTCAACCTCTCGTTCAGGAGGCAACCCTGGGAGATCTTTAGGAAATTCATTTACCACCATAATAGATTGAAGGGTTGGGGGATCTGCATCTGTATCTCTTACCCTAACAAGATGGCATATGTAGCCTTTGGACACCATCTTCCTTGCCTTAAAATAGGAAATAAACCTACTTCTTGGCGCCCCAATTTTACCTTTCCATTCAAGGACTGCTTCTTTTGGAAAATGGAACTGCACCATCTTAGTTCGACAATCCACCATAGCATAACAAGAAGCCAATCAATCCATACCCATTATAACATCAAAATCTATCATTTCTAGCTCGACAAGGTCAGCCAATGTGTCACGATTACAAACAGTTACTGTGCAATTACGATAGACCCTTCTAGCTATAATAGACTCACCAATTGGTGTAGACACTTCAAATGGTTTAGTCAATAATTCTGGTAACGTTTTTGAACTTATCGGCAATTAATGGAGTAACATACGATAGAGTACACCCTGGATCAATTAATGCATATAGAATATGCGAAAAGATTGACAATGTACCTGTAACCACATCAGGGGAAGCCTCCAAATTTTGTCGATCTCCTAGAGCATACGTGCGATTTTGAGTTCCACTAGAACTAGCTGCTCCTTTAACACTCCTACCACAACCTGAAGAAAATTGCGGACCCCTACCTAATAAAGGCACTGTCGATGATGATGCAGCAACTGACCCAGTAGGTTGGGCCATACCACCCGTGTCCCTTTGAGGGCAATCCCTCATTATATGACCCGGTGTACCACACCAAAACAAACATCTGTCCCAAACTGGCACACACCTTGTTTACAAGGTTGTCGAGGAGGTCTTGATTGGCTCATACCCCCTTGCTCTTGGTGCTCTACTGTTTGTGAACCTTGGATTTCACCTTGTTGCCCAAACTGAATTCCCCTAGACCCTTTGATATCGGGGTAGAGCACTAGCTGTAGAATAGGAGAATGATGGCCCCGGTGATCTATTAGAAAATCGAGGCCTGAACTCACCTTGGGATGGTGTAAACTGCCCCGTCGATCTAGCCCTCTTGGACTACATTCTTTCTGACTCTTGTATCCTCCTCCTTTGTCATTGATCCTTCAACTTTTGTGCAAAAGCTTGCATCCTTGCTATATCCATGTCTTTATTCAAGGAAGCAATGGTACAATCTCTAATAGATATGAATCTAATCTGTCCACGTATCGATGAACTCGATTCTCCATAGTAGCAACCATGTTAGGAGCATACCTGGCCAAGGAGTTAAACTGGAGACTATATTCCCTCACGCTCATACCCCCTTCGTGTAGATTTAAGAATTGGTCTGCACGGGCCTCTCGAATATCCAATGGAAAATAGTGGTCAAGAAATGCCTTTTTGAACTCTTTCCAACCAATTGGAGGTGCATCTATACCTCTGGATTGCTTCCAGGCTTCGTGCCACAACACAGCTACACCCTTCAATCTATATGTTGCTAGCTCAACAGCTTCTATGCCGCTAACATGCACAACATCCAAGGTCTGTTGAATTTGGTCAACAAAGTCTTGTGGATCTTCTTTTGGATCTGACCCAGTGAATGAAGGAGGATCCAAATTAAGGAAGTTGCGTATCCATTTGCTAGCTGCTCTATCTGCACCACCAGTACCTGCAACTGGACCATCTTGCCTTTGCCCTTGACCAGCAACTATACGAGTCAATAGTTGGACCGCATTCCTTAAATCTTGTTCAGTAGCATTAATATGAGGCTCTTGAGGCATGCTGCCCTCCTTAGCTCCTCTGGAGGTAGAGGAGTCGGGGAACTCTGTGATAAGGACTCGTCCGGAACCTCACTTTGGTTAGGCCTAGCTCGTGATTAACTCGTCCCTTCTCCAAAATCTATCTGCTAACCAGTACTTCTTCTCCTTGTGATAGGCATCATTTGCTATATATAAACACAAACAATTTAGGGGTTAGATATAATCCACCTATTATAATGGCTCTATGGCATGATCTAGAGAATGAAAAGAATGTGACAACTCCTAAATGTCCTGTAGCCTCAAGTTTATAAATGTGGTGCACAACACATCCATAAACAAGACTCTACATGGACACGGCTTTGTAGACTCCCTAGGACGACCCGCTCTGATACCACTTTTGTCACGCCCAAAGTCCCATTAAGGCAGACTGGCACCCGTTACGGACAAGGCTCGGGAGAACTAACATATAACCATACACTGTCTATAAGCATTTCAAGGGGGTTTCCACATTCAACATGCTTTCGAGAAAGTAGACAGTAACAACAAGCCAAAAGGAAACATGTATGACTGGGCCGTTGGAGCCACTATGTCTAAAGTACGATACATGTCCACACTTTACTTTACATAGTCTACAAAGCCTCTAGATAAGGAACAACATCTATAAGGACCGGGACAAACCCCGCCTCATAACCAACTATATAATGCAAAAATATAAGCTCTAGACGCACAAAGCCCCAAAGCAACCTAGAGCTCAGTAACAGCTGTTGGATATTCTGTACTCCTACTGAGAAGACTTACTAGCTCCTGTACCTACAGCATGAAATGCAGGTCCCCTGTAAGGGATGTCAGTACGAGATAATGTACTTAATATGTAAGGCAATAGTATATCTAAAGTAGGAACTCAAGTGAAATCAAGTAGCAAGATATAAATGCGCAATGCATAGTAAAAGACCACCTTTATTAGACTTGTGGAGTTATGTACATCACATTCTTTTCTTTACTCGTCAGCATTTTACAATTTCCTTTTAGGCATGTATTACGAATGACCAGCTGATCAGTGGTAAAAGAGGATGACCCATGCTAGGCATTTTAACCCCTGGGATGTTGTCCTCATAGCTATACAAATCGGGATCGACCTATGCTAGGCTTTTGCCCTTGGGCTGCCACCCTCATGAACCAAGTGAGATCGACCCATGCTAGGCTTTTGCCCCTGGGCTGCCACTCACACATTATGAACATTGCTGTGAATTATTATTTAATACTTTGAGATTCTTACTTTGGTGGTCACGATGATTTTCAAGCGTCAGAACTATGTACCAGTAACATACGATAGAATAATAGTCTCTTAAGGCAGCACAATATAGGAAACAATTGTGATATTGACATACTACTTATGAGTTTTAATGACAAGATTGGCTTCACGGATGAGAGTGGATTTTCATGCTAATGCTTGGGAGAGTAAGCTACAGATTTATTAATGAGCAACACTGTCATGGAATAGCTCTTAGGAAGCTCACTAGTTGATAGTGACATGATTATTGGATTTCATGCCAAAGAATATGGAATAGGATAGCCTTACATACCTTGTCGTGCCACCTCGTTATCACTGCGATGTAATCTCCCTTTTTTTTCAAATATTTATCTACAATTGAGTAGGTGATGAAACTAGTGTTAGTAGTGAATAAACACATGTAGGCAGTTCACTCACACTCACGAGTTATCCCGGGCAACAAGCCCGTAACTACCAACCTAAGGGTGTTCCTTCAACTTCTTCTCCTCTAATTGCATTTATGGTCACGCCTCTTACCATATATTCATAAACCTCTAAATATTATCATGAAGTAGGAGCAATATGAATTTATGGCATCCAATTATCTTTCTCATGAGTTTCTACTAACATTCCACTTTAAATTCCAAAAAGGAGCTCACAATTAAAGTAATAGGGGACTCCCCTCCATGGCTATCCCAACAAGCATAAACCACCAGCAAACCTTCCTACAAGATTACCTATACAAGGACCTCTCCAACCTCATTGACACATAAACACTCCCCTAATTAACTCAAGCACAAGAGAGGGAGAAAAGTTCAGTAACTTACCTTACTTGTGAGGGATTCTTGCTGTCTTAGCTCATATTTTTCAAAGGCTAAACGCTCCTTTAATCCTAGCTTGAGATGGGGATAATATTCAAGAACCCTAAGCTTTGTTTTTATGGCTGCTATATGAAAATAGAAGGGGAAGAAATAGAACCTTAAAAATCAGATTTTTCCTCAAGTGTAAAATGGCTAACAAGAGCTGATTACATTCCCTTATAAAGGGACCAGCTTAGGCCGACTTAATCCTTAGGTTTTTGCCACATTTTACCAAGTAAGTGATGCACCTACTTGGCCTTTTAACTTGGGCCTTTATGGGTCTCTACTTATTGGGCCTTGGCTGCCCATTCTTTCTTTTATTTACTTCATTTGAGTTGGGCCAGAAATTTCAAGAAAGTGGTTAGTGACCTTGGGCCCAGAACCCTAGAAGTCTTCATTACCATTTGGTTTGCAAGATAAATGGTCTGATTATTCAATATTTAAGAGTGGTATTCAGACAAACACTACTGGGATGTTAGTAACATGAGACTGAAAATTTATTTTCGAGTAACATGCAGTACTACATGTGGTGCCGCTTAAAAATAAAACTAAATGATGTGTTCTTTCCCAATTTTTCTCTCAGAGAATAACAAACCCCCACCCCCACCCCCCAAAGCCCTGCTGCCTCACTGCCTTCAACCTGTTACACCAACTCTGGCTGGTTTTCCTGCATGACCAGCATTCCTCCATCAATGTTGCTGAGGCCAAACAAGTCTTAGTAGGTGGTACACCTACTTGGCCCTTTGGGCTGGTCAAAAAGTCTAAATAGGTGATGCACCTACTTGCCTCATTAAGTCAAGAAAGCAGCTTGTTGTCTTACCTCTTTTCTAAATCATAATCCCATATATTGCATCTTAATATTCCACTTTAGACTTTTAGCTCAAATAACACCTTACCGTCTCAGGTTTAAATGACTTCGTCGAGTTCATCTTGGATTCACACCCGCTAAAACGTGTGGGATATCACAACAACTCTCGATCCAATTCAAATTATTACCGCCCTTATAAAAAAGCGTAGTCCCTTACTTGTACCATAAGCCTACACCAAGTGTCACATAAGTGGGACTAACACGTAGAAAATATGGAGTGTTACAGGCTACAACATTGGCCTTGCCGGGGTGATATTTTCTCTCATGTTGTAGTCCTTCTGGAGTTCCAACCATCTTCTTTGCCTCAAGTTGAGATCCCTTTTAGTGAACACATATTGCAAACTCTTGTGATCGGTGAAAACATCAACATGCACCCCATACAAGTAGTGCCTCCAAATCTTCAAGGCAAAAACCACCTACTCAAGATCATGTGTCGGATAATTATGCTCATGCACCTACAATGCCTTGATGCATATGTTGTTGCCTTACCATGTTGCATAAGTACGCAAAACCAAACCCGATCCATAAGGCATCACAATATACCACAAACCCCTCTAAGCTATTAGGTAAAGTCAAGACAGGGGTCGATGTAAGTCGATCCTTCAAAATTTGAAAACTCTTCTCGCATTCATCTGACCACACAAACTTCACCTTATTTTGGGTGAATTTAGTAAACGGAGACGCAATAGATGAGAACCCTTCAACGAACCTCCTATAATAGCCGGCCAACCCTAGAAAACTTTGAATATCCGAAGGAGTCAATGGTCTAAGCCAATTCTTCACAACCTCGGTCTTCTTCGGATCGACCTTAATACCATCACCGGACACCCCATGACCAAGAAAAGCTACTTCACCCAACCAAAACTCACATTCGCTAAACTTGGCATACAACTTCTTCTCCCTCAAGGTTTGTAAAACCAACCTCAAATGGTCTATATGCTCTCACTCACTACGAGAATAAATGAGAATAACATCAAAGAAGATAACCACAAAACTATCAAGGAATGGCTTGAACACTCGATTCATGAGATCCATGAACATGGTCGGAGCATTAGTTATACCATACGACATCACCACAAACTCGAAGTGTCCATATCTCGTTCGAAAAGCCATCTTGGGAATATCACATTCTCTAACTTGCAACTTATGATATCTAGAATGGAGATCAATCTTTGAGAAGTAGGTAGCCCCTTGAAGTTGGTAGAACAAGTCATTGATCCTAGGAAACAAATAGTTATTCTTAATGGTCACCTTATTAAATTGCATATAATCGATACACATTCGAAGAGATCCATCCTTCTTCGTAACAAATAACACCGGATTACCCCATGGAGATATACTTGGCCTAATGAAGCCCTTCTTCAACAAATCTTTCAACCGATCCTTCAACTCTTTCAACTCAACTAGTGTCATACGATAGGGAGGAATAGAGATAGGTTGGGTATCCGGGAGAATATCTATGCCAAAGTCTACTTCCCTTTCTGGAGGGATACCGGGCAAGCCTCGGAAACACATCTGGAAACTCATTCACCACCGGAACCCACTCAAGAGTGGGTGATTCGGACTCCAAATACTTAACCCTCACAACATGATAAAAGCACCCCTTGGAAATCATCTTCTGGGCCTTAAGGTAGAAAATAAACCAACCTTTAGTAGAGGAGTCACTACCCTTCCATTCAAGGATGGGCTCACCGGGAGGTTGAAACTTAACCTTCCGGGTCCTACAATCTATAAAGGCATATGATGCATGCAACCAGTCCATCACCAGAATCATGTCAAAATTGAAAATCTCAAGTTCCACAAGGTCACACGGGAAGAATTTATGCAACACAAAAAAAGGACAATCACGATAGACCCTATGTGCAACAACTGATTTACCTACAGGAGTATAGAATGAGAAAGGATCTTTCAAAATTTTGGGACTCAAACTAAACTTCACAGTCAACAGAGGAGTCATAAAAGACAAATTTTCACTCAGGTCAAGCAAGACATAAGCATCGAAATCAAAGACTTTTAATATACCAGTTACAACATCCGGAGCTTCCTCAAACTCCTAACAGGCATGAAGTGCATAGAACTTGTTGTTTCTTGGGGAAACACCTTGGGAAGCTCTTTGTTGGCCTTAACCACCTTGAGCCGCCTGACCTTGACCTCTATGAGCATTCTTAGGACAATCGGCAATCTTGTGATTCTTGTCACCGCACCCATAACAAGCACCCAAATCCCTCCAACATGCACCTGTGTGGGGCTTCCCATACTTGCCACATAGAGGATACCCCTGCCCACCACCAATCAGTGCCCTAGAAGGAGGCACTCTAGCATTAGTGACCCGAGCACCAGAAGCTTGGCCCTTCTGGAAGCGATTAAGACCACCACCCTAGGAACTGGAGAATCCACCGTCAAAACAGGCCCTCTTAGCATCGTATACCCTCCTCTCCTTGAGTTTTTCCCCTTCGATCTACTCAGCATATACCTATCTCGTATGAGCATGGCGGTACGACATTCTTTCACCAGTGAGCCAGAGATACCCAAAATAAACTTGTGCATCCTTGCATAAGGATCAGCCACAAGTGTCAGTGCATACTTAGAGAGCTTAGTGAACTTGAGGGCATAGTCTCTCACACTCATGCCCCTTGCTTGAGGTTGATAAAGTCAGTCATCTTGGCTTCTCTAAGCTCAAGTGGAAAGAAACGATCCAAGAATGCAATCTTGAACTCCTCCCAGTTGACGTCATCTCTACAAACCCTCTCCATTGACCATTAGGTGTACCACACATGAGCCACATCTTTCAGTTGATAGGTAGCCAATTCAGCCTTCTCCTAAGAAGTGACACCCATAATATTCAACACTTTGGTAAGCTCATCAATGAACTCCTGAGCATCCTCATCAGCCTTTGACCCAAAAACTCAGGAGGATTCATTCAGGTGAAATCCCTCACCCTAGAAGCTGGAGTGGAATCCCGTGGAAGGTTAGTCTGTCTAGCCTGAGATGTTACCACTTGAGCCAGCATAGCAAAGGTCGTACAGAATTCACCATTGGAGATTGGTTCATCCATAGGCCCTTGAGGTGCATGGTCTTCGTTACCAGAGTTGGCCCTAGGTAGATGGGGTCTTCCTCGAGGCATGTTCTTAAACGGAGCAATGACACCATCACGATAAGGGGAATCCAATTATACAAGCTATAGCATGACAAATGAAATGAAGAAGCAAGAAAATTCCTTGAACACCTTCGTAGCCTTCCACTCATAAGCATGGTGCACTTCACACCCATGAATAGGACTCTACTTGACGTGGCATGCTGGACTCTGAGGATCATTTACAAACCTAGTGCTCTAATACCATCTCGTTCATGACCCGAACCTAGGGCCTAGGAGTGACATGGAGAATGGGAACCCGAGAGTCCCCAAACAAGCCTCAATGTATCCCAATTCACATCATTGATTCGAAAGCGTAACCAAATGATAAGCACATAATTCTAAAGGACAGGAAAGTAGGACTCATGCTATGAGGATATCATAGGGAAAGGGACCAGCATGAATTCACATAACACGTTGCACATAGAGACTAAGGGGCGGGTAAGTAGGACTCACTTTATGGGGGCAATTCGGGACTTAGGAAGTTCCACATTTCCACATCAAACACACGTACTTATCATAATCCTCATAATTAATACATGGTATCCACATCCAATAGATAGCCATATTCATAAACTTCAAATACCACACATAACATATAGATTCGACGAGAGTCTAGAAGATGTCCAACAATGCCTCTAGACATAAGATAGGACGGGGGCCAAGACATGTCCCGGGCTCACCCTCAAAGTAATCAACACAAACAAGACTTCATAGGTAGAGGATAGGTGGTTTGTCCTTGGGAAATAGGACTCACCACAACAAGAAAAACTGGAGATCTGAGCTAGACGTCGTGTGGTGAATAGATGTACTCTTCACTCCCTACGTCGTGAGATTATGTAGACAAAAGTATGCATTAGTATGTTTGAATATACTAAGTATGTGGGCATGCAATGCATATGACTTATTAAACCTGCATTTCCATGTTAGGTGACAAGGGCACATAATAAAGAAGGAATTATATATCCAAGAGGAGTAGTATACAAGATGCCATGAAATCCATGTTGCATGAAATGCAATAATGCTCATATATAGTGGGGATTTGCCTCAACCAAAATGAGTAAGCCTAAGCGATGTATTACTTGGAATTCCGATGAAATCCCCTCACCGGTACAGAGGTGGTCTACTTGCCAAAGGTAAACCATACTTCACCTTACGGGAACAACACCCATTTCGTATGAAGTAACCCCCTTATGGGAAATATACCCATTTTGGATAGGATTTTCATAAAGCATATCATATCACATCATACGTCACCTTACAAGAACAACACCCATTTTGTATAAAGCAACCTTCCTTAAGGGAACTACATCCACTTCACCTAGGATTCTCATACCCTATGTTAGGCACATAGTTCAAGGATGGGAGAGGACCCTTGGGGATAGCCCTGATGCCCCCAATCCATCGGTGCTAAGTCGGCATCCCATGAGAAAACGTATACGTAAATATATCCATGCTTTCAAAAGTAGAAACAGTCATTTCAGATCCATTCCATGCATATTTAAGCTCAAATGCCAATACATAATTCATAATCAATCGTACTTAGGCTCAAATGCCAAATCATAGCCCATAGTCATAATATTCATGCATAGGAAAAGATCATTTACATATACGGAATGGTGCAAGCACCCAAAATGCTCAAAGATACATAATCATTGACATATATGTGATCACATTCTTATCATCATAACCAATATCTTATCAAAATCATATCATAGAACATAATTGGGCTTAACCCACTTCATAATTTTGCCAAAATCCAATGTCCATAGGTGCATATGCCATGAATGATGTGGGAATAACGTGGGTAATAAAGATTCAATCTAAAATCAATAATATAGTATGAAATTGAAGTAAATCCATGATTAAATCCACATATAAATCATAATATAAATCATTCATGCATAAATCAAGTTTTAACGGGGACATGCATGTTCATAACTTCATAACTTCGATGTAATTTATCATAATAGGGCTTGAAGTAAATTAAAATCATAAGTAAAGTACATCTTATACATCAATTGAACTTAATAAATCATACAATGAAAAACTCACATTTAAAGTAAGCTTAATTTCATAAAAATCAATTGAAAAGAGTTTGGGCCTTCTTGGTTGAAAGGGACCAAGAATCAATCCAACATACCTTGATTTAAGAAGATGAATGTGAGAAAAATTTAGCTTGAAGTTGAAACCCTAATTGAATACTAGCTTGAGTCTCGAGAGAAGAACTTAGAGAGGAGTTTTAGGAATTGATTTTAGGGTGAGAGTGTTTCAAATGAGAATGAATTAAAATGAAGTAGTATCAGCTTATTTAGGTGCTTAGGATAGGTAAAAGGGTTATAAAACACCTTTAAAATAAATCAAAATTACATAAAAGCCATTAATGAAACAGATGAAAATTGGTTGTCATGGCTTCACTGGAGGGATACACGGCCCGTATGATGTTACACGGTCCGTGACATGGGCCGTGTCCCAACACTTACAAACATTTTCATACTGAAAGCCTTACGGCTCACCAAACGGCCCGTGAGTCTCCACACGGCCTGTGAAGGTGGTCGTGTGACCTCACTTAGCTTCAATTGTTGGTGTTCCAAGGTCAAGGCCATCACACGGACCTCCACATGGTCCGTAAAGCATCACACAGTCCGTGTGGGGTCCAAATGTGCCTTAGTCCGTAACTCCACATCTAGGTCACAGACCAAAACTTAAGGCCAAGTGTCGCTCCACTGGAGGCCACACGGGTCGTGTCACCTCACACGGACAGTATAGTCTCCCTTGAGACAACACTTGGTCCAATTCTTGCCCAAAACGAAATTTTCAAGTTTCGAGAGGTCGTACAAAGTTCGTGTCATTACAGAGGGTATGCGCATAATCCATCTTCCAATGCTCGTATGGCAAATCCGAGGACGGATTTGTGATCAACACAAAAAATTGTGTGGAAAGATGGTCTCGGTCGATTTTTAGAGCGACCCAATCAAAAAATTATTTTTTGATCTGAAGCGCAAAATAGTGTTGGTGCGCGGTAGGAGTATGTCGCACCTGTGTCGCAGACCAGCACTTAATTGTTTTTGAAAACTTTCGATGGGATTGAGAAAACTTGTTCAGAAACTATTTCTGAAAATACACAGTGTGCGACTAGTCCGCATCACGGACTTGGCCTTTTCCGAGCTGAAAATTTTTAAATTTTACGAGGGGTATTCTGGTCTATTCCCAACCCTTCCTAAACTCTTTACACGATCTAATTAGGTCGTTTGACATAAAAAGGGTCTAAAACTCCCCATTCTAAGTCTTATTCCAATAATCTAACAAGGTTAGGGCTTGAGGAAAGACGAGACGACCTGGAGGTTGAGCTATTCGAGAGGAGATCCTTGACGTAATTGATTTATAACTTCATCCCAGGTATGTAAGGCTACCTAAAGCATTAGACTATGTTCATCCATGCGCCCGTTCCTATTCTTGAGTCAAGATCATTAATATAAATCACATGTTTTAAATCTTGTGATTTCTTGAGTTCTAAATTCTTGTACATGTTGGAGTTTTCATGAATTTACTTGAGTCAATTTATGAGTTGCATTGTTATTATCATGAAAAATGAATGCTATTCGACTGTTTGATACTCTATCCCTAAATTTAGTATTTTCTTACTTATGTATTGAATTGAGAAGTATGAATTTAAATCTTCTAAACCCATGAATTGAACCCGAAAAGTATATTTTCTTGTTTCATATATGTATATAGAGAATACCTATTTTATCTTTTGAGTTAAGTCTGGATAATATGATGTTCATGACCAAAATCATTGGGAGTCTTACATTGTATGAGTTAGAGTCATGAGTTGCATTGCATAAATGATGGCCCCGAGTTATTGAGTTATTGAGACACTAAGCTGAGTTATTGAGAAACGAGTTGGATCTTTGAGATGAGTCAAAGAGATGAATTTGAGTTGATTTTTATGAGCACATTTTAGTCTTGGAAGGAGTATTGAGCACCGAGAGGGTGATTGAGGGGTAGCCCAAGAACTACGTTGTCAGTGTAGGTTAGTCGTACAGTTAACTCTGGCGGTCATGTCCCAGGAGATGGACATTCTCTTTGGATCCAAGAGTAAGAGAGAGAATTTGAGGTTGACACCCTATTTTGTGGCAAGTTTAGGGTGGACATGGCAACGACATCTTTTCGTTGTACACCACCCAAGCCCTCGGTAGTGGGGAGTTGTCGGTTAGAGAAACTTCCAAGCAACACTTGAGTTGGGCCTATCTTGATTTTCAAACTGAGTTGCATTAAACACTGAGTTAAATTTTAAAGAATGATTTTAAAATTTAAACTTACCTTGTTTATTTGAGTTGAGATATGAGATGAGGAAAAGCATGATTTTAAACTTTAAACTTGCATTATTAATTTGAGATGAGACATGAGATGAGGAATTGAGTCTTGAGTCGAGCCAGTTGATTGAGTCTGAGCCTTACTTGTTCATTGAGTCATCTTACATACTGTACATTTCACTTTCTGATGCCACTTGGCGATGCATCATTTCATGATGCACATACAGGTGATAGAGGACTTCAGCAGGCGCACCGTTGAAGTTCCGAGTTCCAGAGTTGGTGAGCCCTCCTTTCTATTTGGAGGAGCCTTTATTTTATTTGATTCGTTACTTCTACTCTGTTTGAGTAAGGTAGTCATGGCCTGTCATGGTACCATCTAGATGTTAGAGGTAGAGGTTTCATAGACATTGAGTAGAGGATGTTGAGTATTGTTTTCCAAACTCTTGTTTATTGGAAATTTCCCTTTTTATTAAAGACTTGATTTACTTACTTTACAACCTTTTCTTAGAGTATTTTCCTTCCACTGTCGAGTATGATGTGATGATGAGGCCAAGTGGTTCGCTCGGGGACTAGCAATAGTCTCTAGGTGTTGGCTACGCTAAGGGTACCCTCCCGAGGCGTGACATTTATGACTTTCATCCATGTGATCTGTGAAATCATAGAAGTTTTAGTGAATGGATGAAGGGCCTTGCCAGTCACAAAACGTGATGGTCATTTTGACCACCTAAGTGCACTCGGCTATGCACCCAATTGACACATACACCACTTTAATTGGCTATTGAGGGACTGCTGCAACTTTTGGCGATGAACCTTTTATGTCGCCGATCAAATCGATGTATAGCAGATTGAGCATGAATATCACCAAAAGTAAAAGTGATCCTAAGTCTAAATTATGTGCAAAAAGGTGACGGTCTATTTGACCGCTGAATCAGCTTGGCGATTCACCGAGTATGATACACGGTATAATTGACCTGTCTAATATGAATGTCTTTCATATGATCAAATATTATGTTTAATTGTTTGTCAATGCATCTCACAAGTGTTTGGAGATCACTATGTTGCAGGAATGCGTAAACCCAAGGAACAGGTCACGCATGGTGGATTAAGAGCAGCTAGGGGGTTGTCATAGCTCCAGATAGAGAAGAAAAAAGAGCCCAGCAGCCTCAAAAAGAGGTGCAAGGCAAGGGAAAAAGAAAAGTAGCTTAGCGGTAAGAATCTACTAGTGATGAGGATGCACAACTCAATATAACTGGACCAACTCAGAGGAGGAGGAGGAGAGACCTAGACCTTCTAAAAAGCCTACTTTAGAGCCTAGTCCAAAAAGGCACTGGAGTGAAGGCAGATTGAAGGCCATTTATGATCTTCGACTCCAGACATCCCGAGGGATCAGAGAAGTGCAGATTGAAGGCCATTTATGATCTTCGACTCCAGACATCCCGAGGGATCAGAGAAGTAACTACCCAAAGACACTTGAACAGACTCAGAGCAGTGGGGAAAGGGACAACTTTGTAGGAGTCCATTGATGGACTGACTGATAGATATCCAGAGATTTGGGAGACTCTTAAATTTCACGATTTCCAGTTGTTCACCAAACCTCGGGATCCATATGTGCCTGCCCTGGTCCGAGAATTCTATGAGGCCTATGACAAAGCCATTCCAAAGAACAAAAGAAGAGTAAAGTCATTGCTCAAACCCCTTGATGCTACAGAAGTTTGGGGCGTGCAAGTCCTATGCAATCAAATTGAAATCAATGATATCCTAGGATACATGAATCGGGATAAAAATAAAAGGGATGAGATAATGAAAGTGCAATCATTTGATGACATGAAGGCATGGTTGGCTCCAATGATTGGTATTATAGCTCCCTCGTGCTTAGAGGGGGGAGCCATCATTGAAAATAAAGAAAAAGTTCCAGCAAGATTTTGGGTTGAATCAGCAGCAACTTGATCTCGTCACAAAATAAATCGGTGTTTCACCCAATTAAAGCGGCACTGGTTGGGAGTATCATGGATCGGAAGAGGCTAAATCTTGGTGCTATTATTGCTCCAGAAATCCTCATGAGGGCAAAGCAATTCCAAAGCTCTCTACTCTTTCAAGTCTCATCACTGCATTGTGTAGAAGACTTAGAGTTCAAAGGAATGAAAAGACTGATGTAGAGGTGACTCCATCGGAACCCACTGACATTAGGAGGATCGAGGCTGAGTACTTGAGAGATAAAGAGGATAGAACTAGAAAGAAACTGCCCGATAAAATATCGGTTGTTTATGTTGAGGCTCTCGAGTCTGGCACTGCAGAGCTAGGCACCAAGACAGGTATATCTTCTTCTTCCCCTACTGTACACTCCATTCTGCTCCTGTTCCTTCTACAGACACAGAACACAGAACATAGATGGCCAACCCCCCAGTCACTAGGGCCACCATTTTCGCGATTGGCCGCCTGGCCAAAGTCACTGATCTTTGAGCCACCAAGGTTGATTCATTTGTGCCCAACTTAGTGCAGGCAGCTATAGCCAAGGCTTTGAAGCCATATGTTGAGGCTGAAGCGAATCAAAGTGAGCTAAATGAGGCTCACAAGTTAAGTATGGATAGACTCGAATCCATGATTGACATCCTCTAAAAAGAGTTGGCCAGCCTAAGGGATAGAGTGTTAGCTGTTGAGAAATCAGGGGTGGTAGCATGGACACATCACCTTTGAAAGATGATATTGATGAGTTGAAGAAGGAGGTGACATCCCTCTGGTCCACTGACTTGAGCACATTATGATTGGTACACTAGTATGAGTGCGCCTAAGCCTGCTAGGCCCGACATCGATCTTGAGAGTACACTGGCAGAAGAGAGCATTGATGCCCCCATGACATCTTCTTCATCTCCACCTCCACTACCACCATAGTAGGATTAACTTGACAGGGAGATTCTCATACTTGCTACTTTCTCTTATGATTACTCTTTGTTGTCCCTTGCATATTGAGGGCAATGTTTATTTGGTTAAGAGGGGTGAGCTTGAGGAATTCCTTGTCTTCTGGATGTTTTTATTTTTGAAGAGACAATGATGGTATTTATTTTGATAAATGGTGCTATTGATGGACATTTAGACAATTTTTTAACTTTTTGGATTGTAAATAAATTTTAATTTGGGTTTTAATAGAGTAGTGTTTATTTTAGTTATTGTTTTTGTTTTTCTTGTTGAATGGATGAATGATTGAAATCTTTTGGAAAATCTTGTGCATAGATGACAAGCATGCGAATGTAATATCGTGTCTCTAGTCTTTAGCAATCCGAGCATTGATGATGCATATCTTTGATTTGGATAGTGCCATAGACGAGGAACATGTACTCACCAATTAGTCATTTCTTGATAAATCAATCCTTGAATGGATTTGAGGAATCTTAAATTGACTGTGTGAGCAATTTAACTTAGATATGCGATAATCGAAAAGTGCAAGTGTGTTGCCATTGTTTGAATGCAAAGCTATTTTGCCAATGTGGGATTAGTTATCTTGTTGAAATGCTTGTATTGCATCATCTAGAACTTGCCGGTTTGTTTTGAGGAGTAACTTGGTTAATTCTTGATTAGGAGAGGATCTTAGGCCTTCTTTAATTCCATTAATCCAATTTGACCATAGTGACATCTCTTGGCAGTGAATTGAATCCTTAGAGAACCCCTTTTGAGCCTTGATCCCTTAATTGGCAACCTTGTAACCTTGACTCATGTTTATGAAAGACAATTCCTTTTTGGTCCTTACCAATCCCTCCTTGACCTTAAAAGTAGAGCAGTTAAGGGTGTTAGTAGGAATAAGGAAGTGTCTCCTATGAAAGAGTCGGAAAAAGAAGGGTAAGAATGAACGAAAGACATGAGGAGTCCTAGAAGAAAGTGAAAAGAAAAAGTGAGAAATAAAAGTTTGAAAATTGAGGATCCTCCAAAAAAAAGAGAAAAAAAGTCTTGTTGTGAAAGAGAATGCAAAAGGGAGATACTTAGGATGGTGAATCAAAAGCAAAAATGATGTCAAGAATAAGATGAATGAAAAGGGAACCAAAAGAACCTTTGTGCCTGAAAAGGACATGTAGAGTTTAAGGAGGGATGAGTCACTATTGACCATATTCTATCCTACCCAACCTCTACATTGCAATCCTAGAAAAGTCCTTTGGGATTTTAGTCCAGAAGAAAGTCAAGTGAACTCTGATTGAGAATAAGGGCAAGCCTATGGATTGAAGTTTACATGCTATTTCTCATTTGGGAGAGTGAGAGTTGAAGAGATCCCCTATAAAGCAATACATAATCTTGAGGGTTCAGGATCTTCTTTGGCGTGAGAGCAAATGGTAATGTTTTTTAGCAGCAATTAGCAGCTACATGAGCAATTGTGAGCATAGCCATATTTTGATTACTCCTCAATCATCTGTCAAGGCTTCAAAGTCACTTAAGTGGTTCGTGGAAGCTTGAGAAAAGGTGAAAAAGGTGAAAATGGATGCGTTGCTCCTTGTGGCCCCATTTGCAAACTCTGATTTTTGTAGATTTATGTTTGATTTGCTTGAGAGCAAGCAAAAGCTTAAGATAGGGGTGTTGATGAGTCCATATTTCAGACTCATTTTGGGTTAAATTGCAAGGAAACATTGGTCTTAGTATGCTAGTAATTCCAACTGCTAAAAAATTTGCATGTGCTATGACATGAAATGGATTTAAAAGTGCACAAAAGGGCAAGACTTGGTGGAATCTTGGAAAGTGAACAAAAGAGTGAAAAGGCAATGAAAGCGGTGTTGTCAACATTTTTGGCGGTCCGCCGAATGCTCATGGAGATCGCCTAACTATGTAGCAACCAAGATTCCAGGTCAAGTCAAGAGTGCGGTCAGAATTAATGTAACAAAGCATACTCGGCGATACGCCGAAGTGCACAAATGATCGCCTAAAGTTGCAACACCCAATGTCCCAAAACACTGACAAAAAGGCGATATGAAGAATATTTTGGTACATAGCCAAATTGGATAGATGGAGCAAAGAGTCCTCGCCTAATGTTGTAGTGGAAGAAGCCTTATGAAGATGTACATGAAAGTGGTCAAGTGCACATTCGGGCATCGCTAAAGTGCTCAGCGATGGTCAACCTTGACTGCTGAACAACATTTTGCAGCACAAACTTTCACACATTTGCACGAAGTATATAAATAAATTTTAAAAAGGACATTTTACATCATCTGTTCATTCCATATCAGAACAATTAGTCTGTAGTAGTAGTACATATAACTTTCCTCTTAGAGTGCAAGGGTTGTTAGGGTTATGAAGCTTTTGGGCATCAAATTGGAGAAAATTGTCTAGTGATAATCAATTGATTTGTACTCAATCTTGTTACCCATGACTTCTGCAACTATGTATGGTATTCAATCTTTAATTTCTAATATCTATGGCTAAAACCCCCATAGGTAGGGCGGACATCCCCCAACCAAGGGAGTGGTTATGTCCAGTATGTCCCCCCTTATTCATTAGAGTGTGGAATAGATATAATGGCTGGAAACCTTACGGGGTTTTAGTTGACATCCACATTCATGGATTCAATGGCCAAGGTAGTAGGGTTTTTACTACAAGTTCTTAGGCCAAGCGTGTCCTTGATGGTCTGTGTATGATATCTTAGCTGATTTATATGAAACACCCATGTATCATAAGTGATTTAAGTTACAAGCAACCTAGCCTATTCACTCAATATCAACTCATATAGTAAAGTATCTAGACCCATTTGATAGATTAGTTCTCATATTTGCACATCCCCAACATCTTCTCTTAATAGATGTTTAATTCATTAATTAGAACTTGTTAGCTAAACTCTGTTTTGATTATTGCAACCCCCCAGATCCTACAATTACTTGGTCCAATGAGTCACTTTCGCCTTGAACAACGATTCCCTGTGGGATCGACCCCAACCTCTAAAGTTGGGTTATTGTGCTGATGATGATTGCCCTTTCTGCCTTTGAGTAGTCAAGTTGAGCAACATCAATGCTAGGTTACAATCCCAAGGAATATTCAAGTCATACTTATAGCCATTATGTGCAAAGTATTACAATATTTTCATAGAATAGCTCATCAAAACCAAAGTTTCATAATATCAAAGATAGAGGCTTGATAACTTTCACAATATTCTCATATCTTATAGCATACACAATAGCCCATTTCAAAATTCATATCATTCATATTTTACATAATCTTACCATAAGGCTTTCATCAACGTAGAAGCTTGACATACATCTTTAGTCAAATCATGTTGGGTATATGTACATAAGTTTAAAACCATGCAATTCAAAAGTAAATGACTTGAGAGGAGTAAAATGGAACCACTTGAATATTATTTAAAATAACCCACCAAAAGCGTAGCAAGACTTAGCTAGGGTATCATTAAACCCTCATAAAAATCCATCAATTTCACATGGCATTTCAATGCATAATCATCTACAAAAGTAAAATATTATAAAGCTCTTCATAATATTATCATATAAAAGAGTTCATAAAAACATCCATAAATATCCATGAATTTCATGTAGATGAGGAGGAAGAATGGTTGAACTTGTGGAGGAAAGGTTTCCACAATCAAATCCACATATCTTGTGTGATTTTATGAGAGGAAAATCTTATTTAGATGGAGGAACTGAAACCCTAGCGTGCACCTCACACTTGAATGTGTTGAATGAGCTTGAGAGTGTTTGGGAGAATTTTAGATTTAGAATATTTTTAGAATCGGTTCGAATAAAGTTGCTTAGGGTTGTATAGGGCTGAAAAGGGGTTTTGGGGGGCTTACACGACCTAGTATAGATATTAAATAACAGGAAATTCAAATCTACCCCTTATAAATTTATGCCGGACAAGACCACAAGACCCCATTTACGGGCCGTCGTCTAGCCTATGGACGGTAGGAAATGGGGTTTCGTCTGATAAGATTTCGGGCCCTCAGAAACTTTCTTTGAATCTCATTCCACGACTGGACTTACGACTCGTAAGTCAATCCAAGGGTCGTCTGATATCTCGTATACTCCACTTCAGGAATCAGTATTTTCACTAAATTTGGCCAACATTCCACGATCCCAAGATACACTCGTTAGGACACTTATGGCTCATTAGCCGTTCTGTAAAACCCACTGATACTTGAAAAAATTTCATATTTCACTTCTTAGGCACTTTTACACCCTTCAACATGTGAGGCCTTACAACATGTGTCTGGGTGTCTTGTATATGGGGAAGTGTTGTTCATAACTGCTTATGTTGACTTCACAAAGTAGAGCTCTTCGCTCTTGTTGCTTGAGGAACAATGATGTTTGCTCTAACACCAATTAAGTTCAACCCCCCAAAAAAATTGCATACACATGAAACAGTATGCATGACTTCTGAAAAAAAAAACTTAAATTTAAAACAAAAAAAGAAATAGCAACATTTTGCCATCAATCTTCCTTCTCTTCCTTTTTATGTCAATTCAAACTGGGGTTAACAACCCCCTCTTGGAAAAAAGGAACAATGTTTGTCACCTTTTTTAAAAGTGATTTTACTATGTTCATTAATTTTCTAAACCAAAAAGATTCTTTTTTTTAAGAGTCAATGCTTATTTTTTAAAAAATATTAATATGCACTTACAGTGTCGTTCTCTTCATTGGAAAAAACCTTATTGCTATGCCATTACAAAAAATGACAGTACAAAATCACTTATTAAAATAATTATATCTAACTCAAATTGCTTTATTCTTGAAAAAGTTAACAAGGTTTTCACACCAAAATATTTGTTCAACAAGAAACAAAAAAAAATACAGACTCCTAATCTATTATACGCATGTACGTCAGAAATATCAAAAAATATAGAAAATGATATTCCGATAATATTTTCAAGAATGAAGAATATGACTAGAAAATTAAATTTAACCCTATGCTCTAATACCAATACAGAATTTAATCAACAAACACATAGTTTGCAGGATCATTGAATTTATTTCTCTAGTCAATTAGTGTAATCACATGTATACAAATACAAACTACACCGAAATAGCCACAGTCAAATTGTACCTTGTTACAAATTTTTTTCCAACACTTTTTGGGAAAGAAACCTTTAAAGACTCTTCGCAGGAACTTCTTGAGTATTGGGGATAAAAGAGAAGGAGAAGAAAATAGAATTTTTTTTTTTTACGTACACCGTATGTTTTGAAGGAAGGCTCCTTTTATAATTATAATATTAAATATAAATTTATTTATTATTTAAATTAATTTGTTTGACCCACACGGGTGATCCAAATTTAATATAATTCCTTCACAAGGTTAAAGGTTTTCACACAAGATTTATGGTTCTCCCTATGACTTATAAACTTCTCAAGTTTAAGATATATTTCACTATGATTATAGCTCTTTGTGATTTTCATTAAGATTCATGGCATTTTACGAAGTACATGACTTCCTATAACGATTCATGACCATCACTCTAGTGTTTACGTTCTCTTGTAAATTTATTATGGTTCTTAAAATGCTTTGACCTTGTTTCTGATTTACTATTGCATTTTACGAAGTTATTTAACATGTGTTTCTGACTTGGTCAATTATACATTATGATATCATGCATTGCATTGCTCATATACTTAGTACATTCAACTATTAGCGCATGTTGTATTATAATGTAGGGACAAGCGATCACCCAACATACTCTCGTGGCTAGATACAAACAACAACAACATACCCAGTGGAATCCCACAAGTGAAGTCTGGAGAGAGTAGAATGTACGTGGACCTTACTACTACCTCATAGAAGTGGCTAGATAGAAGGTCGATATTCACTAGATTGATAAGCCTTTATGCTTTTGGGACAATCCATAGAATTTATATTTTTTGCTATGTCAGACTATTCTACTATTTCATTTTCTTACATTGTGGGTGAGCTACGGACATGTCCTACGCCTCGTCTATGATACTAGAGGCATGTTAGACAAATATGTGTAATCCGTTTACTCGGAAATAAGCTTCTTTTATTTTTAGTGGATGTTTGGATTGACTGTTTTTCTTTTATTCTTAATTTTTAAGCACTTTATAAGTTTTGGAAGTATTTGGGTAACACAAAAAAAGTGATTTCAAGCACTATTTTAAAGCTGAAAAAGTACCAAAAAAAAAAAAAACCAAAAACCAAAGGATCCTCAAGTTATGCTTTTTGGCTTTTAACTTGAAAAGTCAATTCAAACACTAGGCTTTATTTTGAGACTTACCTTCCGCTTTGTTTCTTATGGTTATTTTATTTACTTTTTGTATGCTTGAAATGCTAAGAGACTTCATTGGGGTTTTTCGGAAATTATGATCACTGTGTTCGCCTAGGGCATAGCTTGGATCCTGACAATATTTTACTGTCATTTTTAATAATCTTTTATACTTTAAATTTGACTTCTACTACTTTATGCAATTATTTAATAATAAGGGTGAAAATAAAAAAATATTAAAAAAACTTATTTGATTTCACAAATTGGACAAGTAAATTTAAAATATTATTTTTAAAGTGAGGGTTAAAAAAAATATAAAAGGATGATTATTTATTGACTATATAAACAACACAAATTTTGATTGACATTGATAGAGTGTTACAAAAATTATAGTTGAAAATAATTTAAAATTTAAATAAATAATATTTAAAAATCTGACTTGAATTAAATTAATTATTTTGTACTTTCTATATTAAAATATATTTATATAGTCATTATTCTCTGCTATTTTTACTTGTATAAATAAATATTAAAGTTTTGACTAATATTAATAAAAATAATTAGCTTATATATTTAATAGTCATTTATATAGTAATTATTGGACAACATTAGCTTATATATTTAATTGATTTTTCTCACTTTTTTTTATTCAAATGATAATATTTATGCTTAATATCATATTTTTTAAAGAATAAAAAGAAATTGATAATGAAAAGATATAATAGGTATTTTAATAATTTAATAAGAATATTGGGGGTAATCATACCATGTTAATTATATTCATTACCTCCCACCAAGATTAACCAAATAAATCAAACAACATAATCACATTTAATTACACAAATCTACTAAATCAAGTGACTTTTACAAACCATGCCCTAATTGTATTTTCCTGTAAAACCAAATTCAAACAGTAAATGAATTAAAATGACAGATACTTCTTTGATGTTGTTTACCTCATAAGTCATATCTCCCATCCCAAGGCGGAAACTTGTGAATAGTAAAACAAAACCAACATTATTACCTGAATCCTCCATTTAATAATTTTCTACTTTACTCTCTCTGTCCCTGCGTACGTTAGTAAAAAAAAATTCAAATCAAGTAAACGTGCACTAACACCTCGGAAACCATATTCCATCTTTTCTTTCTCCTCCGCAGAATTTTAAAAAAATAAATTGTGTCAAGTAGCTTAGCTGTTTTCATAGTTAAATGATGAATGTTTTTGTACTTGTGATAGTTAGTTTTCTCGCATTTTCAGTTTCTGTTATATTTTCACTGAATTCAGATGGTGTTTCTCTGTTAGCTTTGAAATCTGCAATTTCGTGTGACCCATCAGATTTTCTTTCTTCTTGGTCGGAATTAGACTCATCTCCATGCCATTGGAATGGAATTACATGCGATCGAAATGAGAAGGTCACTTCGATTTCTCTGTCGGCTAAGAATCTGAGTGGCTACATTCCATCTGAAATCGGAGCACTTTCATCTCTATCAATTCTCTCTCTTTCTTACAACAACTTTTCAAAACCCATCCCTATTCATCTCTTCAATGCTACTTCCCTTCATTCCCTTGACCTCTCTAACAACGCTTTCACCGGATTCTTACCTCAGCAAATTGCATCCCTTATAAACCTTAACCACCTCGATCTTTCTGCTAATTTTCTCAACGGCTCACTTCCCCAGGACCTCACTCATCTTACACGTCTCACTGGAACTTTAAATCTTTCATACAACAGATTTTCCGGCCAAGTTCCGGCGAGCTATGGTATGTTTCCGGTAACATTGAGTTTGGACTTCCGGCATAACAACCTGACCGGAAAGATACCTTCAATTGGGTCGTTGTTGAATCAAGGGCCTACTGCATTTTCCGGCAACCCCTTTCTTTGTGGGTTTCCACTGGAGACACCGTGTGCAGAACCAGAAGCTCAAGAACGACCTCCGAACCCGAATAACGAGGAGAAAGAGGGGTTTGTAGGAAAAGGGGGATCGGGAAATGTTTCAGTGGTGGTTTCTTTGATCTCCGGCGTATCGGTGGTGATGGGGGTGATGTTTGCTTCAGTGTGGGTGTTGAGGAGAAAATGGAAGTTGGATGAGGGAAAAATGGGAAATGAAAAGTTGGAGAAGCCAGAGGAGGGGCAAAAGGGTAAATATGTAGTGTTAGACGAGGGGTTTGGGATGGAACTAGAGGATTTGTTAAGGGCGTCAGCTTATGTAGCGGGGAAGAGTAGGAGTGGGATAGTTTACAAGGTGGTGGCCGGCGCTACGGCGGTTGCTGTTCGGCGATTAAGCGACGGGGATGCCACGTGGAGGTTCAAGGATTTTGAGACGGAGGTGGAAGCCATTGGGAGAGTACAACATCCAAATGTGGTGAGGCTTAGGGCTTATTACTATGCAAGTGATGAGAAATTGCTCGTTACTGATTTCATTCGCAATGGCTCCTTGCACAATGCTTTACATGGTATTCTCACTTCATTCTTACTCCCGACTGCTACTATATCTTCACTTAGCCTACTTGTCTTTTCCTTAGTTGAAGGAACGGACAACTGCATACTATTATTCTAAATCACTACTCCGTGTCTCGTATAAATTTCATTTATGCAATTTTGTTCCATATTAAATTGTTCAAAGTTTAAGATGCAAATTGCACCTTTCTTTATATTTGTCATTTTATTTATAGATGTTTTATATTTTTAGGAGATAATTGCACTATTTGCAAAGCTATATTTATGTTTTGGAAAAAATAATAATAAAACTTATAATTTATTATATGATTTTATGTTTTTTAATATGTGCACATTCTCTCACAAATTAAATAAATATGGGACACAAGGATAAACTTTTAGTTTTCCAAAGTCCTGGATATTTATCCCGGAATTAATTAGTAGTACTGGCCTATCTGAGTGAGAAAGGGGGTGCTCTTTGGAGAAAATTATGTCAGATCCTCATACCCAGAACCATTATCTCTGGGTCGATAAACCAGTCAACGTTGAAGATGGCATTTTAATATTTATGCGAAAAAGAAGATTAATTTCTACTCCTTGTTCACAACCAGTTTCAAAGCTCAGAGTGGTAAGAACAAAGATACATAAGATGTCCTTAAAGGTGCTCATAATTATTTGTTGAAATATTCTGTAGGCACATTTAGCAACTTCTGTCAAGGATTCAAGCATGAACCATCTTTGGAAATATTAATGATCTTAATTATATGCTTTTAAGCAGTTAGCTTCTTACTGGCCTTATCTTTCTTCTGATCAAGAATAGGCAACCAAATGTAAATTTTCATGGAAAAGGACTTGTTTGTTGGGGGGGATAATACATGCATGCTTCATTTGTTTTTATCTGAACAGTTAGCGTTTGTGTTTCTACTTCCTGGAAAACATCCATGCAATTGTTGCTCCACCTTTCAACTTCTGTTAGTTTATTGTAATTCACTGGACCCTATTTGTGGAATTTCACTGGGTATGTTATTAGTTGTTGTTGTACTAGTTTATGGTCCCCATTATAGCATTTTCCCCCTGTTTTCTGCTTCCTGGGGAGCACATTTAATGAGGCCGAAGATATTGAGAGAGGCTTTAAAGATGAAGTAAACATTCAGAAGTTACACGAAGGGAAAAAAATTATCTGTCAATTGGATGTTAAGCTATTTGTTTTATTCACGTTCATGAGGAATTAAATTGTTCTAAGCATGGTTCCACATAAAACACGAATCCAAAGTCTGAAATATTTGCAGAATCAACTATAGTCTGAAATATTTGCAGAATCAATTATCTACTAATCATTATATGTTGTAGTTTCTCCTTGTAACATCTATTATTATCAAATTCACTTTAGGATGTTTGACTTTATGTAGAAGTGACATTCAGCTGATGTTGATAAGAAAACAATTACACCACAGGTTATTTTTTTCTGCAAAATTTTTAACTAAGTGGAGAAGTCCACGATGTTTAGCTTTCTGCTAGGCAAATATAAAACCAGAAAAGACAATAAGTAAGACATGAAATTCATCAGCTTCCGAGATGTGGTAAGTCATTTCCTGTTTCGTTGAGTCTGTTTTATCTTGTTATTTTATAGGTGTTGTTTAATGTAACCTATAAATTGTATTGTGGTTATAAAAGCCCTGAGTAGGCAGATACTGGACTTGTGTTAGCCTTGTATATTGCTCTTCGTTCTTTTACTGAACCTTGCACCTCATAAAAACATCAATGTTCATTTAAACTCCAGTCTGTTTTTCTCACTTCGAGTACAAGTCTTTTCCACATAAAGCTTCCTTTTTGCTCTTATTTTTCTACTCTCTTCATCTAAAAAAGAATAACCTGATTTGATTTAGTACATATTTTAAAAAAATAAAGAAGGTAAATCAAAATTTTTGCTCTTGTATGGTTCTAAATTTTGAATGTCACATGGAAAACTGAAACTAAAATGATGCCAAAAAAAGAAAAGACTCATTCTTTTGAAATTAACTAGAAAGAAAAGATGATTATATTTAAAATGGAAGGAGTATTTACAACCTGTGAATCAATCTATATACCCATAAGTGGAAATTACGATTGCAGCCTACTTTGGGGTGGCTTCTTGAGAGTCTGGTTCCTAGTTCGTATTGGTATTTATTATTTTTGTCTCTTGAAAATAACTGACCTATCTCTTGTTTTCCTTCAGTCGGACTTCCATTGTTTCAAGCACATATGTTTGTACCAATTTCAAGATCCGAAGTGACAAGTGTCCTATTCATAATTACTGATCATTGTTCTGAAAAGCTACTGACATATAATGGACCCTACCAATAACATATTCAGCTTATCGTCAATATGGCATGAATCACTTTTTAATTTATCACTGAGGTTCTTATATTTTGGATTTCTAACCTTGCACTTTCCGACAAAGAATTCTATAGGGAAAAAAACACAGTTGATTTCTCTAGAGATCTTGGTGATTTCTCTATATGTAAGCAAACTTGGAGTTTGTTATGATGGAACATTACCCTTGTTAAACAATCTTTTTATGTTTATTTTTTTTTACAATTGCAGGAGGCGTTGGTAATAACTTGCCACCTCTGTCATGGGCAACTAGATTGAAGATTGCTCAAGGCACAGCTCGGGGTCTAATGCACATTCATGAGTGTAATCCCAGAAAGTATGTTCATGGGAACATAAAATCAACAAAAATCCTTCTTGATGATGAATTGCAAGCATACATATCTGGCTTTGGATTGACTCGCCTTGTTTCGGGGTCGTCCAAGACCATTAACAATAGTACCAAAAAGCTAAGTACAAGTCAAATCATATTAAGTCCTCAAAACTCAACTTCGTCTTGTATTATTTACAAGGCACCTGAGGATCGAGTACCTGGCTCCAAGTTCACCCAGAAAAGTGACATCTACTCGTTTGGTATTGTGCTTTTGGAGATTCTGACTGGTCGGTTGGCAGATGGAGGATCAGAGCCAGAAGATGATGGGAAGGGGCTGGAGAGTCTTGTTAGAAAGGTTTTTAAACAAGGACGACCTTTGTCTGAGATCATAGATCCCACTCTCCTGAATGAGGTTCATGCTAAAAAGCAAGTCGTTGCAGCATTTCATATTGCTCTCAAATGCACAGAACTAGATCCTGAGCTTCGGCCAAGGATGAGAACAGTTTCTGATAACCTTGATCGCATCAAATTGCAGTAGAAGAAACTCGATCAATGTTAAAGGCTTTTGCCAACCCCCTAATGTTTAGCATTTGTGATTGTGAATCAGAATTTTTTTGGTTTATGTTGTCCTAAGTCCTAGATTAGTTGTTTCTATTGTGACTAACAATTTCTGTTTTTGGTCTATTTGTTGGATCATCAGTTGAAAATTGCTTGCGTTAACGAACCTTACAAGACTATTGTGTGTGATATAGTATGGGAAACCTTCAGATGGCCCTTACATATTGGAAACAACAACATACCCAGTAGTGTCTCGCCCCATTTTTTCTCACGAAGAAACGGGAACCTGGACGATGTTGTGGCGATGACTCGTTTGGGATTAAAAAAGAGAGAAAGAGAGAGTCGCCACCTAATGAATTTGAGGTGCATTAGGACACCATTCTAAGCCTAACAAAAATTAACCTAACCAGAGAGAGGGTAAGGGCTCAAATTACCTCGAAGGGAAGGTGTTAAGCACCCTTCAAGGTCCGCAAAGCGGGTCCCGACCGTGTCTTGTATTCTATGTGGGGGTTACAAATAAAAGTCTCTTATATTAAAAATAAATATCTTAAATTATTCTAAGTGATACAAATAAACAAGTTAATAAAAAACAATAAATGAAACATAATCAAAGGAATTAATTACTCGGATCAGTTACTCGGCTTTATTCCGAATTTTAGCTTCACTTGGCTTATAAAAGCCTAAGGACAAAATCGAGGTTTGTCCTATTTAAGCACGAGTTATATTCATCATCTCCGAGGGTCCTATTTACCCCTACCCCTCCTAAGTTGATTTTATTAATTAACATGGAAGCGAGCTAGAAATAAAACATAAAAGACTAGCGTATCCTAGGATGCCTAGCGTCCCAACCTATAGTCCGTGAGGCGTTGGACTTCTATTTTGGTAGGGTTCTAGGCTAGAGAAAATCTAAGCTTCTATTAGACTCGCGTTACAAAAAAACACCGAGGACGGACAAAATAGCATATAAGTTTTTACATACGCCTCTTAAACAAACATGCATGAAAACACAAACCAAAATGCAAAGAAATATCCTGCCACCACATAACCCCGGCTAATTAAAACATTGACCTCTAAAGACTTGATATTTGAAAATAAGTGTTATGTTATACTTAAAAAAACTCTGCATAAAGATGTAAACTTAAAAAGTGAAATAAGTTAAAACCCTTTTCTTAATTAAATACTTTTTGCTTATTTTCCTTATCGTATAACATGAAAGAAAACTTGACTAATAAAAACAAGAATAATTCTTTTTAACAAAATCCGTAAGCCTTTTTATCCAAACATCAAAACATTGTCTATCCATAATTATTTATTTATGACTTTTTATAAAACATTATTCCCTCTAAGTTAAACTAACATGGTGACAACTATTTATTAGGCTTTTAAATGTTAAAAGATCCTAAAACATTATTTAGTGAATAAAGAAAATTTAACAATATCAAAGTTGATAAACTATCCTCCTATTCCACTTTTGTAAACATTTTCAAGGATTATTTTTGACAAAAGTTAGGCTAAACAATTGAATTTGCGAGCTCTTATAGGCATGCTTATAAAATATACGTATCGAACGACCTAAAACATGACCTTTAATTCCATAAAAAGGGCCCTTTCCAGATTGAAACGTTATTACTATTTTATAAAAATTTAAAAAATGATAATCTAACTCACATAAGATGTGTTTTAAAAAAATCCAACAGTCCATAACATTGAAAGACACAATATCCCTTATTTATTATTTAATGACTACGCTTGCAACTTAATAGGTTAAATTTTAAGTATGCCATCATTCAAACAAATTTATAATCGTCTCGCGTGATACCTACTCATCTGATGACCAAGGCCAAATGCTAACAATTTTAAACATGATATTTAAGCGTAGATGCTTGATTTTTTTGTTGCTTTCCCAACCATTTGATGCACATAAGACTTATTTTAATTAGATCTTATAATCAAAATTGCCTACGACCGCTAAAAATAAACAGAATAAAAGAACAGGCAATCAACACGTAGCTCCCCTCCCCCATTTACTATATCCCCGTTTCATATTGTTTATGACATTATTACAAAAGAAAGGAAAAAAAACGAATAGATGAAATAGAGAGCAAATCAAGGTCAAGTTATGCCCGCTTTTATCCCAACTTCTACCCCACGACAATTCTTCAATATATCACGGACGGATCCAATATCCTGCTAACAGTACAAACATATTGCAAAAAACAGTAATAACAGAGGGAGAGACTAACCTGTTAATCCGATAGTTGATTGTACCCAAAACTGGATTTCAGATTTTGAGGGAGTGGAATCGAAGTAAGCAATATCACCAAAGAAAACAGTCTTTTGATTTTTTTTACTAGTGCTGATTTTCTAGAATTCCTTTTTTTTTCTCTGTCTTTTTCAGTGTAGAGACTTGTTTATATAGTGAAGCAGGAAAAGAATAAAAGGTAGGTCAATCAATTAAAATAATTTGTATTTCCAGAAAGAAATCAGCACAAAAAATAAATAGGAGTAAAATATGGTCAAAATTAATCCCAAAAATAGAACCTAAAAAAATCAGATCAAATAATATTCTTACCATACTACACAATCAGATATAGAATAGGAAAATATTTTCTATTATGGAAAGAAATGCCAATGTAATCAGTCCAAAAGAAGGGAAAAAAATCAATTAGACCCTTTTTACTACAAATTTTAATTTTCCATAACAAAGGCATATTAAATTTAGGAAGCAAATGAAGCAAAATATTGGGGATCACTGATTTGAGGATAATTACGAATCAGGATTTGGTCTAATAAGACTGATAAAAACAGATTAGCACACAATCAAACCCAGAAGAATTTTCAATTGACTCATGACTTAACTAAATCACAAGCAAAATAGTAATCAACTACATAGTCCATGAGAAGACAAACAGAGGGAAGAAATAGCGATTTAAGCAAAGTACCAGTCCACTCTTAATCAGAATGAAATCTTGACTTCTTACCCAAATGGCGCAATTCATACCTATTCCATTTAGTCACCTGCTCCGAATTTTAATAACAAATTTGGGTTTCAGAGCTCTCTTGCCATAGCCGTTTTTGCGAAAGCACAAAAATTGTTTATCAATGGCGGTTGCGAGTAGCGCTGTGACTAGTGACTGTTTCTGTTGTGATTATTTAAGTTCTACGTCTTCTTCTTCGTCTTCGGATTGCTTTCCTCATCAAGTTAGATTTTTCGGGAGTCGTCGAAGAATTAAGCCGTTGGTATATTGGAGGAGATCGCATTCGTTGAGCCCTAAATGTGTATCCTCCAACTCGGTTGTGAAAAATGGCAATAAGGAATCTTAGAACATCCAGTCTTTCAGCTTTGGAACTTCTGAAAACATCTGCTGCTGATCGATATTCAAAGATGAGTAGCAGCATCATGGTTTTGTGAGGGGTCGCCGACGAGAGTTGTGGCTGGAGAGAGGGGCTGACGGAGAGAGAGGTTGCGAGGGAGAGGGAGAGGGAGAGGGAGAAGAGAGAAGAGGGGGGGGGGGGGACTGCCGGCATGGCTGCCGGCGAGGAGGTTGCAGCGTGTGGGAAAAGGAGAGGGCGGCACTGCTGCGCGTCATGGTGACTGGCAGCGGTGGCAGTGGTGCCGAGGAGAGATGGAGAGGGAGAGAAAAGGGAGTGTTGGGCGGCTAGGGAGGGAGAAAAATGAGGGATTTTAGGGTTTGATGTATTTTAGGAGATAAGAATGACAATAAAATAAAATAAATGAAAATAAAATCAAATTAAATTAAAGCCGTTAGATCAAAATCTACGAATGGTTAAGATTAAAACCTGGCGGGTTTGGGTCGGATCGGATTTGAAAACGGGTACCCGAATTTAAAAATTAGCCATAGATTGTAGGAATTTTAAAATTAAGCCACAAATTCATAATCCGTATTTAAATAGTAGTCAGGAATTTAAAAACTAAGCCACAAATTAGCAAATCGGATTTAAATACTAGTCAAAAATTGTAGGAATTTAAAAATTGAGCCCCAAATTAGTAAATTGAATTTAAATACTAGTCAAAAATTGTAAAAGTTTAAAATTGAGGCGCTAATTGGCTCAAGTTGGATTAAGATGCAAAATATTTACAAATAAGTGGCTAGAATCGAAATAAATTCAAGTAAATTGATCAAAATTGAGATATGATTTCAAAGATTTGGCCAAAATTGACATAGAGTTTATTTAAAAGGTCACGACTTGAACAAAATATAATACGTTGAATCGTAGACTTGTGTAATTCATACCAAACTATGAAAAAAATGTATTAAAAATAATATTTGAATGACGCGATTCGAAAAACGTTATTAAAAATAATATGACACGCATCTAACATTAGAATAACGATTATTTGTTGCTTATTTTTTTCGTAAACAATAATAAATATAAAATGAAAATATAAAGAACATATTCTGGAAAATAAAATCACTTATTTCGCCAATTAGAACATCAAATTTTTAAATAAATAAAAACGTAAAATAAGTTAAGGGTCGGTCAAAATCGGGTGTCAACAGCTGCCCCTTCTTTGCTCGGGAATGAAGGATGAATTGTAGAGCAAAGAAGGTTGACGGAGTAGTCGATTTTGTCTGGCCGATGAACTTTATCGGAGGGCCCGAATAGAACAAAAGGTTTACGGCCGAGACTTCGGTTTAGGAGTCGCCTACATATCTCTAGTCATACGAGAATCATGCCGTGTGTAGTTTTGGATTTAGGAACGACTGAAATTCCTAAAAATGAACAAACAATATGACGTTCGCGGTGTATATAAAATGATTAGGGTGTCACAAAAATGGGAGGTTTAATGCACTCAATAGCAGAATAGCGGCGTAATTCGGAGATTCGCAAGCTCTGTAATTTATAACTAAAAGAAATGCTATGTAACGAAGAGCATATCTATTAAATAGTGGAATAATAGAAAACGTGATGCAAGTTCCCTGTTAGACCATGAATTTTGCCATAAGACGATAAGGATGACGTCTTAGGCTATGACGTCTAGGGCTATGCTAATCATAAATTGTATCCTCGGGTCATGAAATGATGTCCGTAGGCCATGAAGGATGATGCCTTTGGACGATGATACCTTCGGATCATGATGAATGTAATTAAATCCCTAGGCCATGAAATGATGTCCTTAGGCCATGAAGTGATGCCTTTGGACCATGACGCCTTAAGGGCATGATGGGCGGAAATTAAATCCCTAGGCCATGAAATGATGTTCGCAGGCCATGAAAATGCTGCCTTTGGACTATGACGCCTTAGGGGTGCGACATGTTATACTGTTCTCAGGCCGAAGCAAAGATAACTTTGGGCACAATGCGATGCATATAAGGAATCTCGGGCCGGTGTCATGTAAAAATGCAATCTTCGAGCATAATGCAATGCGAATTATATGCAATTTCTCGGGCCAAATTATGCATATCATGCAAGACATGATTTTTGGGCACGATGCAATGCAAGTTTTAAAATATATGCAATTTCTCGGGCCAATATTATGTAAGACATGATTTTCGGGTACGAGGCAATGCAAGTTTTAAAGTATATGCAATTTCTCGGGCTAATATTATGCTAAGACATGATTTTTGGGTACGAGGCAATGCAAGTTTTAAAGTATATGCAATTTCTCGGGCCAATGTTATGCACTTTTCGGGCCAAATTATGCAAGGCATGATTTTCGGGCACGATGCAATGCAATTTTTTAAAGTATATGCAATTTCTTGGGCCAATATAATGCAAGACATGATTTTCGGGCACGATGCAATGCAAGTTTTAGAGTATATGCAATTTCTCGGGCCAATATTATGCAAGATATGATTTTCGGGCACGATGCAATGCATGTTTTAGAGTATATGCAATTTCTCGGGCCAATATTATGCAAGACATGATTTTCAGGCACGATGCAATGCAAATTTAGGGCACATGCGATGCTGATATCAGGCGTTTATGATGCAAGTATCGGGCACAATGTGAATGCAAATATCGGGCACATGTGAATGCATATCTTAGGCTTTTGTAATGTAAATATTGGGCACATGCAATACAAATTTTAGTTATTTATGATATAACTATCAAGTGTATGTCGTGTGAATTTGGGGTCGATGCAGTGCGAAGCATAAAGTGATATTTTATCTTACTAGACTGTTGTTTGCTCGGACAATGCGGGGATATGTGCCTGTCAAATCTGTGTTCAAAGAAAAATAGTTAGTTTATATAAAAAAAGGGGGGGGGGGTTTGATCTGTCCTCTGTCCTGGCCTGGTGTGTCTCATCGATTGCTGATATCCATACCTTTGTCGGGGCTTTTCCTCTTGGGACGGGATGTCATAGCATTTCAATTTTAAAAGGGGTTTATATATAATGTATACACGAGTATATACTTATATATATATATATATATATATATATATATATATATATATATATATATATATATATATATATATATATATATATATATATATATATATATATATGAAATGTTTGAAAACAACTGATAATTTATTAATGTTTGATAGTGGCACATTTTGAGACAAATCCAACGTTCAGCTGAGTAAGGATCTTCGGGCTGCCTGATGTAGAGTTACAACTTCCTTGTTCTATCTGTCGTGAATTTTTGAGCTGGCCTCAAAAATTCTGCCCCAGTTATCTTGTCTGCTTATGCTCTGTTGCGAAAGAATTTTTGAGATACTCTTAAAAATTCCGCCCCAGTCTGTGGTCCAGTGGGGAATTAAAATTTTTATTATGCTAAGACCGAGCTCCACATGAGCGCCTACGTATCCCTCTTAAACAGGAATCAGGTCTGACATAGTTCCAATTACAAAGAGCAAAAGATAAAGCCTAAACATAGTATCTTTTCATAGCATCTGCGTTGATAGGTCTGGGCCAAATTTCGCCGTCCATTTCTGCGAGTATGAGTGCTCCTCCAGTCAAGACGTGGTGAACCATGTACGGGCCTTGCCAATTTGGTGCGAACTTTCCTTTGGCCTCATCTTGATTTGGGAAGATCCGCTTCAAGACTAATTGCCCGGGTGAGAAGTATCTTGGTCTAACCTTTTTGTTGAATGCTTGGGTCATCCTGTTCTGGTAAATTTGCCCGTGACATATGACATTGATCCTTCTTTCGTCAATTAGTGCTAGCTGCTCGAACCTGCTTTGTACCCATTCGGCATCACTCACCTCTGCTTCTTGAATGATCCTCAAAGATGGTATCTCGACTTCTGCAGGAATCACCGCTTCGTTCCCATAGACCAAAAAATACGGTGTTGCCCCAGTGGAGGTACGAATGGCGGTGCGATATCCCAATAATGCAAATGGTAGCTTCTCGTGCCATTGTCTGTGATTGTCAATCATTTTCCGCAATATCCTTTTGATGTTTTTGTTCGCGGCTTCTACCGCTCCATTCATCTGTGGCCTGTATGCAGTGGAGTTTCAATGGTTGATCTTGAATCGATCACAAGTTTCCATCATCAGATTGCTATTGAGGTTGGCTCCGTTGTCAGTGATGATCGTCTCAGGGACTCCAAACCGGCAAATGATGTTGTTTTTGATAAAATCATCGACAACTTTCTTAGTGACAGACTTGTGAGATGTGGCTTCAACCCATTTGGTGAAGTAATCAATTGCCACAAGGATAAACCGGTGTCCGTTCGAGGCTGCTGGCTCGATGGGACCAATGACATCCATGCCCCAAGCTGCGAAAGGCCAGGGTGAACTAGTGATATGGAGTTCGTTGGGAGGAACTCGAATCATGTCTGCGTGAGTTTGGCACTGGTGACATTTCTGAACATAACAGATGCAATCTGTTTCCATCGTTAACCAGAAATAACCCGCTCTGAGGAATTTCTTTGCAAGGGTAAAGCCATTCATGTGTGGCCCGTATGTTCCTGCATGAATCTCCTCCACAAGTCTGGATGCCTCTTTAGTTCCGATGCACCTTAGCAAACCCAAATCGGGAGTCCTTCTATATAGGATTTCTCCGTTTATGAAGAATTGATTTGCTAGTCTCCTAATTGTGCGTTTTTGGACCTTTGTTGCGTCCTCCGGATAACTGCCACTCTTCAAGTATCCCTGTATGTCATGATACCATGGTTTCTGATCTGGTTCTTCCTCCACGTGAAAGCAATATGCAGGTTATTCGTGTAGATGGATGCGAATGGGATCGATGTAATTTTGATCAGGGTGCCGAATCATGAAAGATAGGGTGGCCAAGGCATCTGCAAACTCATTCTGGATTCGTGGAATGTGTTTGAATTCCACCTTAGTGAATCTTTTTCAGAGCTTTTGCATGCAGTCCAAATATGGTAAAAGCTTTCGGTTCTTCACCGCCATTCACCTTGTGCTTGCCGAATCACTAAATCTGAATCCCCAATTGCCAAAATCTCCTGCACGTCCAAATCAACTGCTAGTCGGAGGCCCAGGATGCAAGCTTCATATTCAGCCATGTTGTTGGAGCAATGAAACCTAAGCTTTGCTGATGCCGGGTAGTGTTGGCCCGTTGGTGAGATCAACACAACCCCAATGCCTGATCCGTTAAAGTTCTTAGCCCCATCGAAGAACATCCTCCACCCATCATATTCTTCAAAGATATCCTCTCCTACGAAGGCTACTTCTTCATCATGAAAATAAGTCTTCAGAGGCCTGTATTCTTCATCTACGGGGTTTTCTGCCAGATGATCGGCCAGTGCTTGTGCCTTCACCACTTTTTGTGTGACATAGACTATGTCAAATTCACTCAGCAATATCTGCCATTTAGCCAGCTTACTCGTGGGCATGGGTTTCTAAAAGATGTACTTCAGGGGATCCATCCGCGGTATCAGATACGTCGTGTGTGCTGAGAGATAATGTCACAACTTCTGGGCCACCCAAGTCAAAGCATAACAAGTACGCTCAAGCAAAGAATACCGAGCTTCACATGGCGTGAACTTCTTACTCATGTAGTAGATTGCCTGCTCCTTCCTCCCTGTTTCATCATGTTGTCCCAAAACACACTCGAATGCCTGATCCATGACTGATAAGTATAGTAGCAAAGGTCGACCCGCCTCAGAAGGAACCAGCACCGGAGGGTTGGATAAATAGTCCTTGATTTTATCAAATGCTTCTTGACATTTTGGAGTCCATTTGATAGCAGCGTCCTTCTTTAGTAGCTTGAGGATTGGTTCACAAATGACGGTAGATTGGGCTAAGAACCGACTGATATAGTTGAGCCTGCCCAAGAAGCTCATCACCTCTTTCTTACTCTTCGGAGGGGGAAGCTCACGAATAGCCTTGATTTTTGTTGGATCCAGCTCTATACCCCGGCGACTGACAATAAAACCCAATAATTTTTCGGCGGGGACCCCAAAAGCACACTTTGCGGGATTTAACTTCAAGTTGTACCTTCGTAGCCTGTCAAAGAATTTCTGAAGATCAACCTAATGGTCACATCCTTTCTTTGACTTGATGATGACATCGTCCACGTAAACCTCAAATTCTTTGTGGATCATGTCATGGAACAAAACGGTCATGGCTCTCATGTAGGTAGCCCCAGCATTCTTTAGTCCGAACGACATTACCTTGTAATTGTAGACACCCAAGGTGTGATGAAAGCCGTTTTCTCTGCGTCATCCTCATGCATCTTGATTTGATGATACCCAGTAAAGCAGTCCACAAATGACTGTGTTTCATGCTTAGCACAATTGTCTATCAAAATGTGGATGTTCGGGAGCGGAAAGTCATCCTTAAGGCTGGCCTTGTTGAGGTCCCGGTAATCTACGTAAACCCTGACCTTACTATCTTTCTTAGGCACGGGCATAATGTTGGCGATCCATGTTGGATACTTGGTTACTTCCAGAATTTCGGCTTCCAACTGTTTTGACACTTCTTCCTTGATTTTCAGACTCAAATCAGGCTTGTATTTTCTGAGCTTCTGCTTCACCGGCGAGCAAGATGGATCGGTAGGCAACCGATGAGCCACTATTGAAGTGCTCAACCCTGTCATATCTGCATAGGACCAAGCAAAGACATCCTTGTTCTTTTTCAAGAATTGGACGTATTCCCTTTTCTTTTCCTCGGTCATGTGAACACTGATTCTTGTCTCTTGGATTATTTCATTATCACCCAGATTCACTGTTTCTGTTTCTTCTAAATTTGCTTTCGGCTTTTCCTCAAACTCTTTGATCTTTCTAGCAACCTCTTCACAATTTTCATTTGTTGCCTCAGATTCAATATTATTAAAAGTAATTTTTCTGAAAGAGAACAACAAAATAAACATAAAATAACATCATTGTGGGGTAAATGAAAATTTTATTCATAACCAAAATTTGTCATAATAATGGAATGAGCAAAACATTAAACTATTGATTAGAAAGTCTTTTTTTTTAAGAACATAAAAAAAAATTGATGCCAATTTTCCGTCTCTACCCAAGTGCCCGACGTGGTCTGGATGGGATAGTGGTCCAGCGGCTGATGGCGTCCTCTATGGCTCCCTTCTGCACTTGAGCTTTCTTCTCCTCCTCGTTGATGATGACATTGCAGCTTCTCTCCTCGGCTCTTAACAGGGACAAACCTTGCAACCCATTCAGCAAGCTTTCAACATCATCATTCAGAAACCCGACGGATTGGAAAGTCTGGCTCAACAGTGGCAAGGGACTTGGTAGAGGATAGTAGCACCCTGTTGGCAGTGGCTCCCAGTCGAGATACTCTTCTATGGTGTAAGCGTATCCCATGCCAAATGTGGTTGAGCGATGCAAAGGCTTTATAGGCTCCGTGATTCCTTGCAACCTAGCTCCTAAGCCCTTTCCGGGTTCATAACCCGAGTTCCACATTATGCTCATCACATCCATTACCCTCACTTCTTCTTCTTCCACATCTACCTCTATCAGATCTCCTCTTTCCCCAGAAGGAAAGTCTCCTGCGAGGAATAAATTTCTCACACTTTCTAGCAATTCTTCCTCTTCCCTCTCTAGGTCGCTCTTGAGAAACCCGGCGGACTGGAAATTCTGGTATAATGACGGGATAGGACGTTCCAGCCTTTCTCTCCTCATGGGCATTTCTCCTTCATACCCCAAACCCATAGTATCATTTTTGAAAGGAAGGGAGATTGCGTCGGGAATACCTTGGAGTTTGGCTCCCAATCCCTTGCCTGGCTCGTAGCCTAGCCATAACAGCATGCTCAGGACCTTCTGATTGTACCATGGCGTTTGCTCGATGCCTCCCACAAACTCCACGGTGTGGAACATTCCTCCGTCCATACAACCCTGTCCTTCAACAGCATAGACGGGGTGTCCCTTCTCCCCATGCACCACCACTTCTTTGTGTTCCCATTCGAACTTTAGGCATTGATGGAGAGTGGATGGCACTGCTCCAGCCATGTGAATTCATGGGCGCCCCAGCAATAAATTGTAGGAAGTTGGGATGTCCATCACTTGGAATGCAACGGGGAAGGTGGCTGGACCAATGGTCATGTCCAAAGTGATCTCCCCTATTGTGTCCCTTTGGGATCCATCGAAGGCTTTCACGTTCATCTGTTAGTTCTGAATCTTTGCCAAATCCACACCCAGCCTTGTGATAGTGTTGAGTGGACAGATATTTAATCCAGAACTCGGATCGACCAAGGCTTTGGTGATCATTCTATCCTGGTATCTGGTGGTGATGTAAAGAACTCGGTTGTGAGTGGTCCCTTCAACCAGGAGTTCGTCTTCGTGGAAGAATATCTTGTAAGCTTCAAATACCTGCCCCACCATGTGGGCCATTTCTCCTTCAGTGATGTTGGACGGAACATAAGCTTCACTCAGAACTCTCATCAATGCCTTCTGATGAGGCTCTGAAGTCTGCAGGAGGGACAAGATGGAGACTTGGGCAGATCCCTTACTCAATTGACCCGTGAGGGGGTACTCCTTGGCTTGTATCTTTTTCCACTCCCTACCTTCTTCAACTTCTATGATAGGAGGCTTGGTCCGGCTTGAGCTACCTTGTGTCATGTGTTTGGAGGTGTCCATCTGTTCAGAATGGGTTGCCCCCTGGACAACATCGTTCTCTTCCACCGCTGCCTTTCCTTTGTCATAGCTCCAAGGAACAGCATGCGTGTCAAAGCTTTTCTGAGGGGCCATTGTGACCACAAAAGGGAGCTTGGGCGCGACAACTTCTACTTCAAACGGTCTGCGCCCTTGTACCACGAAAGGCGTTTGAGTTATCACTGTAACTAACTCATCTCACCCTACCAACCATATGGGCCCCTGTGTACCTGCTGATTCTTCCACTTCCAGCATGTTCACCTGATGATTAGGAAGTGGGTTGTTGGACACGTTGGGCGCGGGTTCTTTGAGCTGTATGGTTTTGGTGCCTATGAGTTTCTGGATTTTATTTCGTAGGGATCGGTAGACCTCTATGGTATGTCCTTTCATTCCAGAATGGTAGGCGCATACCTTGTTGGGGTCATACCATTTGGCTTGGGTATCAACGGGTAGAGCCGGGATTGGTGTTATGTACCCGGCTGCTTTTTATCTTTCATAGAGCTGGGCGATAGGTTTGGCCAGGGGAGTGTAGGATTTTGTGGGCCTTCTTTCAAAATTGGGTCGATTTCTGTAGTTTGGTTGTCGAGGAGATAGTGGTGGTGGTGAAGGAGTTTGGTAGTAAGCTGGTTGGGTGTTGTAAACGGGGTATGCCGGGGTTTGGTATTGTGGAGGTGGAGCTTGGTAAGGGGTGTATGCTGGGTAAGGAGGGTAAGGCATAGGGTAAGGTGATGTGGGATAGTGAGGGAGGGGTGAGATTGGAATTTGTGGTTTAATGGGGCTTTTGTGCGCCAAATGACCGCACCCACTTCCGTTTTCTTCCTATTCTCGGGCAAGCTTCCCGATTGTAATGCCTTGTTGGTAGCCTGTAGAGTTTCCAGATTGATAATGGTACCATTCTTGATACCTTCTTCGATTCTCTCACCGAGTCTGATAATGTCGGCGAAACTCTTCTCTGCGACCAACATCATCTTGTCGTAATATTGGGGCTCCTGTGCCCTAATGAAATAGTCCTTCATCTGGGCCTCTTCCATGGCAGCCTCAGACCTCCATCTTACAACATAATCCCTGAAGGTCTCACCAGGCTTCTTCTTCAGGTTTTGGATGTAGAACCAATCGGGTGCATTTTCTGTGTTGAACCCGAATCGGTCCATGAAGTCAGAGGCCATGTCTACCCAACTCGACCATTTTCGGGCATCTTGGTCGATGTACCACGTAAGAGCTTCCCCGGTAAGACTTCTCATGAACAGCTTCATCCTGATCCTTTCACCTCTTCCCACCCCAGCGAGCTTGTCGCAGTACATGCGTAGGTGGTCTTTAGGATCTCCAATGCCGTTGAACAACTCAAATTTGGGAGGCTTATATCCCTCCGGCAGCTCCACATCGGGGTGTATGCATAAGTCTTCATAACTTAGACCGACTACCCGCTTGCTGGATTCGACTTGCTGCAAACGGTTGGTGAAGCTGTCCAATTTCTCGGCCATGGACTTGATCGGCATATCCTTTTGGGAGGATTCTGATTCATGGTATTCATGGGTATAGGGGGCGGTTTCCACGAATATCAGATTTTGATTGTAATTTCCTGGAGCATGGGTGTATGTGGTATTAACAGTAAGTTTGGGAGGCATATTTGGGATGTGGCTAGTATTTAGAGGGTGCAGGGTTGGCTCAGAAGGGCCTGCATGGTGCGGATTTTGGAAATGGTAATTGGGAGTTTGAGCATTTGTGGGTGGCAAGCTGGTGGGGTTAGGTTGTATCTGAGGAGTAGGTTGTGAAATTGGCAGTGTGGTCTGAGTAGTATTGATTTGTTCTTCCATGTTATCCCCAAAAGGGGTGCCGAGAGAAATGGACAGCCTAGCCAAGTTTCGCATGCTAGCCATTTCCTCTTCAAGTTCCAAAATCTTTCTTTCGAACCTTAGGACCAAGTCAGTTGAGTGAGACCCCCTGTCGGAGTTCTCGTTGCTGCTATTGTCGTCGGCCATCTTACCCTTCGTTTTGTTCAAATTTTGGAGTGGCGGAGGAGGAGGAGGAGTCCCTTTTTATCTGGTGTAGTAGGCCAGAATGTAAGGACAGATCAACCCTGGGAAGGGGAAAAAGAAAACAACAAAACCAGCAAAACTTTGTTAGAGGTTAGGGTAATATAAACACGTAATTCAAACAGATTGATCGTCCTAAAATGCAAGGGACCTCATTGAGCCAGAGGTAGGCCTAACACAACAAGCAAGTGGCACGTGATAGTTAATCCAAGCCTTAAGTTGTTTATTCAAATTTAGAGTTAAAGGCAAAAGAAAGTGAATAATTGTTTTATTGAAAAAGAAAACATTACATTAAATTTCAAAGCCTAAGGGTAGTAGGGATAACAAGGGAAAATAACTAGAATGAAACAAATCTTCAGATGTGGCGGCTTCTATAGGTTGGGACAATTTGCTCCCTCATTTCTGGGGTGATGCCGTAGTCCTTGTTCAGCAATTTCTGAGCCCAGACTTTTTCCTCCATATCCTCTTACCCAGGCCGTCCTCCTTGGTCCAGGTCCACCCTCTCAGCATCTTCGAGAATCCACACATAATACTCTGGGGTGCAATAAGGGCGATCCTCTTGGACGATGATGGCCATTACTCTTTCCCACCTTCTACATATGTTGTGTACTTGTGGGATTTCCTCTCCAAACTCGTACTCGGCCAGGCTCATGTTGGACCGCAAGGGGATACTTGAATTAGGCTGAACTGTCTAAGGACTCGCAAAGGGGCGTATGGTTGGACCCCTTTCAAGCCAATGAGCTCGATATAGTAAAGGTCATCTCCTCTAGCTATCGCCCGTGAAATATTCAACCAAGGGTATTTCCACTGGATGTTGCAGCCTGATAACCCTGTCATGAATCTGAACCAATCTTCAGCACCTGCTGGCCTGGCAAATTTGCGCATTCTCGAGGGGTGGGAGTGAATTCTGTTTCCCACTCCGTCGAGAGCGTCTATCATACCTCCACGTTTGTAAAAATGCTCCATTGCCCATAGTTGTAATAGGATGTTGCATCCCTCGAAGAACCTCTTTCCCCGGATGCACTTGGATAGTGCCCTCAAAATTTCTGCTACTATCATGGGCACGATGGTATTTCCTCCAACCTCCTTTCCCTTGGATAGGGTGCGCACAATGTATATTAAGGCGAGTATCTATGTTTTTGTCTTCTCTGGGGAAGACTAGAGTGCCTAATAATGCAACTGCAAAGGCATTCACCCGATGCACCTCCCACTTGGCTGTTGAGCAAGAAAAATCGCTTTTGAAATTCTCATAGCTGTCCTGATGGCCAAAGCGAGCATACAGATAGTCCAGAGAGATCCATTCAAAATCCAGGCAAGCCAGCTTAGGTCTATAAATTAGGCCCAGGCTTTTCATGAATTTCTTTACGGTTTGTCTGTGAGGGACAATCATGCTCCGGTCCCAGTAAGGCAAGTCAATGAACCCACCAATCTCTTCAATCGTGGGGGTCAACTCGAAGTCCCGAAATTTGAAGACGATTCTGGCAGGATCCCAGAACTTCAACAGTGCCTTAATCAGGTAGCGATCCGGAATAACATATATTAGATATGTTAGCCGTCCCAAGAGTTGAGCTACCTCTATGGAACGATCCTTTTTAATGTTTTCCCACCATCTTCTCAGCCTGTGATCTACACCTACTACCATTTGAGTGTTGGCGAAATTTGGGGAAGCCATTATATTTCTGCACACCAAAAAGAAAAGAAATGTTCTAAATTCAATTTTAACAAATTTAGGCTTGGATTGAACTATTGTGACCACATAAACACATAGTATGCAATATTCCATCTTGGAGGGTGATTGGACCCTCTAGACTTAACAAGGTGGCTACTATTACGTAGATTGACCCCCTGGGGGTCAAACTACCTAGGGCTTATGCATGCATGATCTTAACTTTGGGGTGGGTAGCTCTATCCTAAGTTTCTAAAGAGTGGGCTTAGACACGGACTTGGTAATCCTATGTGAGAAGCACGTGGTCCAATGGTAGTAAGACTATCCGCCATTCACCACGCAAGCGCTTACTCTCTAAAATTTGGGTTTGAAAGAAGTCGGGAGAAGTGCAAAGGCACGACATCACCTTAAGAGAAAATAAAGAGGGTCCCAAGTGGGGGAGTTTATGAACGGAATGCCAGTTTAATTAATAAAGTAACATTTAGCAATTAAAGCAGTTTTTAAACAGATAATTTAAAGCAATAAAAATAATAAAAGGGAAAGGAAAAAGTGTTAGAGGGACACGGGGAGGGAGTTATAGGGATAAGGAAAAGAAAAGAAATTAATAGAAAGTAACAAATAAAAGAAAATAAAGCAATTTATACAAACAAATAAGAGGACAAATAAAAACATAACCCACATAAAACAAAACACGTAATGGTTCGAGCCTAAAGTCCCCAGTAGAGTCACCATTATGTCGCGCCCCATTTTTTCTCGCGAAGAAACGGGAACTTGGACGTTGTCGTGGCGATGACTCGTTTGGGATTAAAAAAGAGAGAGAGAGAGAGTCGCCACCTAATGAATTTGAGGTGCATTAGGACACCATTCTAAGCCTAACAAAAATTAACCTAACTAGAGAGAGGGTAAGGGCTCAAATTACCTCGAAGGGAAGGTGTTAAGCACCCTTCAAGGTCCGCAAAGCGGGTCCCGACCGTGTCTCGTATTCTATGTGGGGGTTACAAATAAAAGTCTCTTATATTAAAAATAAATATCTTAAATTATTCTAAGTGATACAAATAAACAAGTTAATAAAAAACAATAAATGAAACATAATCAAAGGAATTAATTACTCGGATCAGTTACTCGGCTTTATTCTGAATATTAGCTTCACTTGGCTTATAAAAGCCTAAGGACAAAATCGAGGTTTGTCCTATTTAAGCACGAGTTATATTCATCATCTCCGAGGGTCCTATTTACCCCTACCCCTCTTAAGTTGATTTTATTAATTAACATGGAAGCGAGCTAGAAATAAAACATAAAAGACTAGCGTATCCTAGGATGCCTAGCGTCCCAACCTATAGTCCGTGAGGCGTTGGACTTCTATTTTGGTAGGGTTCTAGGCTAGAGAAAATCTAAGCTTCTATTAGACTCGCGTTACAGAAAAAACACCGAGGACAGACTAAATAACACATAAGCTTTTACATACGCCTCTTAAACAAACATGCATGAAAACACAAACCAAAATGCAAAGAAATATCCTGCCACCACATAACCCCGGCTAATTAAAACATTGACCTCTAAAGACTTGATATTTGAAAATAAGTGTTATGTTATACTTAAAAGAACTCTGCATAAAGATGTAAACTTAAAAAGTGAAATAAGTTATAACCCTTTTCTTAATTAAATACTTTTTGCTTATTTTCCTTATCGTATAACATGAAAGAAAACTTGACTAATAAAAAAAACAATAATTCTTTTTAACAAAATCCATAAGCATTTTTATCCAAACATCAAAACATTGTCTATCCATAATTATTTATTTATGACTTTTTATAAAACATTATTCCCTCTAAGTTAAACTAACATGGTGACAACTATTTATTAGGCTTTTAAAGGTTAAAAGATCCTAAATCATTATTTAGTGAATAAAGAAAATTTAACAATATCAAAGTTGATAAACTATCCTCCTATTCCACTTTCGTAAACATTTTCAAGGATTATTTTTGACAAAAGTTAGGCTAAACAATTGAATTTGCGAATTCTTATAGGCATGCTTCTAAAATATACGTATCGAACGACCTAAAACATGACCTTTAATTCCATAAAAAGGGCCCTTTCCAGATTGAAACGTTATTACTATTTTATAAAAATAAAAAAATTGATAATCTAACTCACAGAAGATGTGTTTTTAAAAAAATCCAACAGTCTATAACATTGAAAGACACAATATCCCTTATTTATTATTTAATGACTACGCTTGCAACTTAACAGGTTAAATTTTAAGTATGCCATCATTTAAACAAATTTATAATCGTGCACGCGTGATACCTACTCATCTGATGACCAAGGCCAAATGCTAACAATTTTAAACATGATATCTAAGCGTAGATGCTTGATTTTATTTTTGCTTTCCCAACCATTTGATGCACATAAGACTTATTTTAATTAAATCCTATAATCAAAATTGCCTACGACCGCTAAAAATAAACAGAATAAAAGAACAGGCAATCAACACATAACTCCCCTCCCTCATTTACTATATCCCCGTTTCATATTGTTTATGATATTATTACAGAAGAAAGGAAAAAACTGAATAGATGAAACAGAGAGAAAATCAAGGTCAAGTTATGCCCGTTTTTATCCCAACTTCTACCCCACGGCAATTCTTCAATATATCACGGACGGATCCAATGTCCTGCTAACAGTACAAACATATTGCAAAAAATCTGTAATAACTGAGGGAGAGACTAAGCTGTTAATCCGATAGTTGATTGTACCATAAACTGGATTTCAGATTTTGAGGGAGTTGAATCGAAGTAAGCAATATCACCAAAGAAAATAGTCTTTTGATTATTTTTTTTTACTAGTGCTGATTTTCTAGAATTCCTTTTTTTTTTCTCTGACTTTTTCAGTGTAGAGACTTGTTTATATAGTGAAGCAGGAAAAGAATAAAAGGTAGGTCAATCAATTAAAATAATTTGTATTTCCATAAAGAAATCATTACCAAAAATAAATAGGAGTAAAATATGGTCAAAATTAATCCCAAAAATAGAACCTAAAAAAATCAGATTAAATAATATTCTTACCATACTACACAGTCAGATATAGAAATAGGAAAATATTTTTTATTATGGAAAGAAATGCCAATGTAATCAGTCCAAAAGAAGGGGAAAAATCAATTAGACCCTTTTTACTACAAATTTTAATTTTCCATAACAAAGGCATATTAAATTTAGGAAGCAAATGAAGCAAAATATTGGGGATCACTGATTTGAGGATAATTACGAATCAGGATTTGGTCTAATAAGACTGACAAAAATAGATTAGCACACAATCAAACCCAGAAGAATTTTCAATTGATTCATGACTTAACTAAATCACAAGCAAAATAGTAATCAACTACATAGTCCATGAGAAGACAAACAGAGGAAAGAAATAGCGATTTAAGCAAAGTACCAGTCCACTCTTAATCAGAATGAAATCTTGACTTCTTACCCAAATGGCGCAATTCATACCTATTCCATTTAGTCACCTGCTCCAAATTTTAATAACAAATCTGGGTTTCGGAGCTCTCTCGCCATAGCCGTTTTCGCGAAAGCACAAAAATTGTTTATCAATGGCGGTTGCAAGTAGCGCTGTGACTAGTAGCTATTTCAGTTGTGATTATTTAAGTTCTACATCTTCTTCTTCGTCTTCGGATTGCTTTCCTCATCAAGTTAGATTTTTTGGGAGTTGTCGAAGAATTAAGCCGTTTGTATATTGGAGGAGATCGCATTCGTTGAGCCCTAAATGTGAGGTATCCTCCAATTCGATTGTGAAAAATGGCAATAAGGAATCTTAGAACATCCAGTCTTTCAGCTTTGGAACTTCTGAAAACATCTGCTGCTGATCGATATTCAAAGATGAGTAGCAGCATCATGGTTTTGTGAGGGGTCGCCGACGGGAGTTGTGGCTGGAGAGAGGGGCTGACGGAGAGAGAGGTTGTGAGGGAGAGGGAGAGGGAGAAGAGAGAAGAGGGGGGAGACTGCCGGCATGGCTGCAGGCGAGAAGGTTGCAGCGTGTGGGAAAAGGAGAGGGGCGGCGCCGCTGCGCGTCGTGCTGACTGGCAGCGGTGGCAGTGGTGCCGAGGAGAGATGGAGAGGGAGAGAAAAGGGAGTGTTGGGTGGCTAGGGAGGGAGAAAAATGAGGGATTTTAGGGTTTGATGTATTTTAGGAGATAAGAATGACTATAAAATAAAATAAATAAAAATTAAATTAAATTAAATTAAAGCCGTTAGATCAAAATCTACGAACGGTTAAGATTAAAACCTGGCGGGTTTGGGTCGGATCAGATTTGAAAACGGGTACCCGAATTTAAAAATTAGCCATAGATTATAGGAATTTTAAAATTAAGCCACAAATTCGTAATCCGTATTTAAATACTAGTCAAGAATTTAAAAACTAAGCTACAAATTGGCAAATCAGATTTAAATACTAGTCAAAAATTAGAAGAGCTTCCATGTTTACCTCCAGAACGAGAAATAGATTTTGGCATTGACTTACTTCCAGGCACTCAACCCATTTCTATCCCCCCATATAGAATGGCCCTGGCAGAATTAGGTAAATTAAAGGAGCAATTAAAAGATTTGCTAGAGAAGGGTTTTATAAGACCTAGTGTGTCCCCTTGGGGAGCACCAGTGTTAATTGTACGTAAAAAGGATGGCACCTTGAGAATGTGTATTGACTACCGACAATTGAATAGGGTGACAATTAAAAAGAAATACCCTCTCCCCAGGATTGATTATTTATTTGATCAGTTACAGGGTGCCAAATGCTTTTCAAAAATTGATTTGAGGTCAGGTTATCACCAAGTGAGGGTGAAGGAGAAATGTATACCCAAGACAGCCTTTAGGACACGCTATGGTCACTTTGAATTTCTTGTTATGTCATTTCGGCTGACCAATGCACTAGTAGTTTTTATGGACTTAATGAACAGGGTATTCAAGCCATTCTTAGATATATTTGTGATAGTATTTATAGATGACATTTTGGTGTATTCAAGATCAGAAGAGGACCATGCAAATCACTTACGGCAAGTATTACAAGTTTTTCGTGATCGACAATTATATGCCAAGTTTTCCGAATGTGAATTTTGGTTGAAATCAGTGGCATTCTTGGGTCATATTGTATCTAATGAAGGAATAAGGGTTGATTCACAAAAGATAGAGGCGGTGAAAGATTGGCCAAGGTCAACAACACCCACAGAAGTTCGAAGCTTCCTAGGTGTCACGCCCTAAGTCCCATTAAGGCGGACTGGCACCCGTTGCCGACAAGGCTCGGAAGAACCAACATATAACTATTCACCTGCTATGAACATTTAAGAGGTTCCAATATTCAATATGTTGTCAAAAGAAAGTAAACTGTATTAACAAGCCAAAAGTAAATGCATAAGACTAGGCCGTTGGAGCCACGATGTCTATAGTATGCTACTTGACCACACTTTAATTTACATAGTCTACAAAGCCTCTAGGTAAGGAGAAATATCTATATAGGTCGGGACAGGCCCCGCCTCATGTCCAACTATACAATACAAAATACAAGTTCTAAACACACAAGCCCCGAAGCAACCTGGAGCTTAGTAATAGCAGCTGCAAAGTCCTGTTCTCTTACTGAGGAGATCTAGTAACTCCTGTACCTGCAGCATGAAATGTAGGTCCCCCGTAAGGGACGTCAATATGACATACTGTACTAAATATGTAAGGCAGGAAATATTGTATATAAATTAAGGACTCAAATGATATCACACACTGGTGTGTAAGGATGAAAAGACCACCTTTAGGCATACTGCGGAATCATGTACTTTATGTCTTTTTATTACTTTACCTTTCTTTACAGTATAATCTGTGCACAATATATCATGTAAATGACCAGCTGATCAGTGGTAAATCAATAACGGGATCGACCCATGCTAGGCTTTCCTTTCACCACTGGGATACCCCCCGTAATATGGGATCGACCCATGCTAGGTGATTCTTCCACTCCTGGGATACCACCCATTAATAAGCAACTATGAGTTATCTTTTATTTACTTTCCAGATGATTTTTTTGGTGGTCATAACCTTTAGAACTGTAGGAATATAGACATGTGACATATAAACAACCATACAAGATAATATCCCAATGAAAAGAGAGATACACAACTAGTGAACCGTATAGGAGATTAAACAACACATGGACTTTGTTTGGTAAAAAGGAACTCATGTAGATTTGATATCCAAGTACGTATGCAGGTTTGACAATGGCTATGTATGAAAACATTTGAACATGGTAAAGAATGGAGACACAATTATAAGTCATGTCGTAGTTGGTAAGTGCCCTCTATGTACCAAGGACGAACATAGATTTCATGCCAAGTAGTAGGATATCAAGTAGCCTTACATACCTCGTTGTACTATGTCGTTATTACCTAGGAGTAGTATCCTTTTCCTCCAAACACTTATCTACAATATAGAAGGTGATAATAATAGTATTAGCAGCTAATAAACACATCTTGGTAATCCAATTTCACCCAAAAATAATAACCGGGCAGCAAGCTCAGAATTTGCAACCAAAGAGTATTCTTTCAACATTTCCACTCCTAATCGTATTTTCTAATACATGTTCTCATATACATGTCTTATCTAGCTTGTTTTAGTCCCATAACAGTGTTACAAAAGCGCATAAAGTACAACATACAACAATTCTACACAACACGCAAGTACGCAACGTAACATTACATCCTTTCGCTACATTTCGGCGTCAACAATTCCAAATTTGTTTCAACCTCAACCAAGCTGTCCTCAATGTATTTACACACAAATACAGTGCTAAAACAGTACAAAAACAGTCCCCCAAGTGGATGGAAAACATGAGACAACCATTCCCAATATTCAGTCCATAAATTCCCACTAAGAGCGCAATTTAGGTATCATATAAGAACTCATTTTTGCGGAAGATAAAAATGGTCCAGCAGTCTTCTTACATCATTACAGACCTAAGACTTGTCAAAAACAAACATATTACTTCATTATTCAGCCAACCAACAAGAAAAAAGCCTCTTAATTAATAAGAAAAGTGGACGACAATCTTTGGAACACATGCTGTCCCAAATTCCTGCACAAGTACAACCAACATACTCTTCATGTTTTTCATGGAAAAATTACACCAAACCATAGGTATTTTTACTTACCTTAGCCCTCAAGAATTAGGTTCTCTTCAAGAACCCTAGAGGTGAGCCTTTGCCGCTTTAGAAAATGAAGAGAGAGCAAGAAGAAACTTGAAGAGAAATCTGATTTTTTTTTTGCTTGAGAAAATGACTAAAAGTTGCTGGATTTTGCTCCCTTTATAAGGCCAACTTTGGCCGACTTTCTTTTGGATTTCCAGCCTTAATTTATTAAAGTTATGATTCAGCAATTGGCATTTTCACTTGGGCCTTATTGGGCTTCAATTGGATGGGCTTTGTTGCAAATATTTTTCACTCAAATCCACTTAATTTGGACCTTATTTGTGAATTGGGTTGTGAAAGTAATTTGGCCCTTTTTCCTATTCATCTTGGGCTGAAAATGTTGTCCTTTTATGATGCTAAACCATGGGCCCAAATGACATCCTTAACTCGGGGTTTATTCTTTATCGGACTTGGTCAAATTCGGTGTTGGACCTTGTCTCCGTTTACCTAGCCTATTTAAGCTTAGCACGTAGGTGACTCACCTGATAGCTTCCTAAGTCTCACAAGCACCTCACTTATTTCACTTTATTTAAGGTCACAATCTCCTTAATTTAACTTAAAAATTATATACACTCGGTCATCTTAAGCGTTAGACGTACGTATACCCCTTTAATCTAAAATTCACGCACTTTTAAAATGTGTGCGGACTTGACCCCGCCATATTATATTTCATCTGCGTTGGACTAGTACGTGTAAGATGTGGGGTGTTATACTAGGGTTTGCAGGTTATTACAGAAGATTTGTTGAAGGTTTTTCTTCTATTTCTGCACCTCTAACAATGTTGACACATAAGGCAACCAAATTTCAATGGAATGATGCATGTGAAAGAAGCTTTCAAGAGTTGAAAAGTAGGCTAACTTCTGCACCTGTACTAGTGCTTCCAAAGGGCACCGAGGGGTATGTGGTGTATTATGATGCTTCAGGGGTTCGCTTAGGGTGTGTACTAACACAACATGGTTGGGTAATTGCTTATGCCTCGAGAAAACTGCGGCCATATGAAAGAAACTACCCAACACATGACCTTGAGCTAGCAGTTGTTGTGTTTGCCTTAAAAATATGGCGCCACTATTTGTATGGAGTTCATGTTGACATATATACTGATCATAAGAGCCTACAGTACATCTTTAAGTAAAAAGACCTAAATTTAAGACAGCGAAGGTGGCTGGAGCTAATAAAGGATTACGGCGTTGATATACTATACCATCCAGGGAAAGCAAATGTGGTAGCCGATGCTCTGAGTCGTAAGGCAATTATGAATATTGCTGAGCAGTCTATGGTACGTCAAGGAGTGGCTAAGGATCTACGTCAACTAGCCAATTTGGGGGTTCGCCTCCTTGAAACTCCAAAAGAAGGGGTTATTGTGCAAAATGCTGCAATATCTTCATTGGTAACAGAGGTAAGAGAAAAACAGTTCAAAGATCTTATTCTACGACGACTTGAGGAGAAGGTGAGTCAAGGCACGATGAAGGGCTTTGAACGTACCCAAAATGGAGTACTTTATTGCCAAAATAGATTATGTGTTCCTAACATTAATGGTCTAAGAAGGAGGATAATGGAAGAAGCCCATCATTCAAGATATTTGATCCATCCAGGATCAACTAAGATGTATCATGACCTGAGGGGAATGTTTTGGTAGGAAGGCATGAAAAAGGACCTTGCAGAATTGGTGGCTCAATGTCCGAATTGCCAACAAGTTAAGGTAGAGCACCAAAAGCCGGGAGGTTATATGCAATGTATAGAGCTTCCAACATGGAAGTGGGATATGATTAATATGGATTTAGTTACTGGGTTGCCTCGCTCATTTCAGAAGTTTGACTCTATATGGGTGATAGTTGATAGACTCACAAAATCCACACTCTTCTTGCCAGTTAAGAGTGATTATACAGCTGAAGAGTATGCAAAGTTATACCTCAAAGAGATAGTTAGGCTACATGGGGTCCCAATCTCCATTATATCTTATCGGGGAGCTCAATTCACTGCAAAGTTTTGGAAATCCTTCCAAAGAAGCTTAGGGACACAAGTGAATTGAAGTACAACTTTCCACCTGCAAACAGATGGTCAAGCAGAATGCACCATTCAAAAACTTGAAGATATGTTACGGGCATGTGCATTAGACTTCAAAGGTAGTTGGGTAGACCATTTGCCACTTATTGAATTTGCCTATAATAATAGCTACCATTCAAGCATCAAGATGGCACCGTATGAAGCTTTGTATGGAAGGAAATGTAGATCACCTATAAGATGGTTTGATGTGGGTGAAACCACCTTTCTTGGTCCAGATCTAGTCCAACAAGCCATGGAAAATGTCAAGGTAATACGACAACAGCTAGAAAAAGCCCAAAGTCATCACAAATCATATGTGGATGCTAGAAGAAGAGGAGTGGAATTCTCAGTAGGAGATTGGGTACTTTTAAAGGTAATGAAATGTGTTATGAGATTTGGTAAGAAAGGAAAACTAAGCCCACGTTACATAGGGCCATATAAGATTATTAAAAGGTTTGGACAGGTTGCATATGAATTAGAGCTACCCCAAGAGCTTTCAATGGTTCATCTAGTTTTTCATGTCTCAATGCTTCGAAAATGCATAGGTGACCCATCTCGTATCACTCCTGTTGAAGATATGCAGGTTACGGAAAACCTCACCGATGAAGAGGTACCTATTGCTATCCTAGATCGTCAAATTAGAAAGCTAAGGAATAAGGAAATACCTTCAGTGAAAGTACTTTGGAGGAACCAGCAAGTAGAAGAGATAACGTGGGAGGCTGAGGAAGCAATGAGATCTAAATACCCTTATTTATTTGAAGCTAAAGAGGAAGTCCAAGATGCAGAATTGAGGGATTTGTAGGTACGTGAATTTGAAGTCTTATTATGTTGTTAAAAGTTTGTTTACATGAAAGTTTAAACTTGTATGACCTATCCCATTTATGCTAACATTCAGGGACGAATGTTCCTAAGGGGGGAGGATGTAACATTCCACATCTTACATGTACTAGTCCAACGCATGTGAAACATGATATGGCGGGGTCAAACCAGCACACATTTTTTTTAAAAATGCTTGACTTGCAGATTAGAGGGCTATATATATGTCTAACGCTCAAGATGATCAAGTGTATATAAGTTTTAAGTCAAGTTGAGGAGATTGTGACCTTAAATGAAGTGAAAGGAAGTGAGGTGCTTGTGAGACTTAGGAAGTTAACAGGTGAGTCACCTACGTGCTTAGCTTAAATAGGCTAGGTAGACAGAGATGAGTCCCAACACCGAATTTGTTCAAGTCCGATAAATATTGACCCCGAGTTAAGGATGTCATTTGGGCCCATGGTTTAGCATCATAAAAGTACAACATTTTTCAGCCCAAGATGAATAGAAAAAGTGCCAAATTACATTCACAACCCAATTCACAAATAGGGCCGAAACTAAGTGGGTTTAAGGGAGAAATATTTGCAACAAAGCCCATCCAATTGAAGCCCAATAAGGCCCAAGTGAAAAGGCCAAGTTGCTGCATCATAACCTTAATAAAATAAGGCTTGAAATACAAAAGAAAGTCGGCCAAAAGTAGCCCTATAAAAGGGACTAACAGCCAGCAATTTTAGTCATTTTCTCAAAGCCAAAAATCAGATTCCTTTCCAAGTTTCTCCTTGCTCTCTCTTCACTTTGTAAAGCAGCCAAGTCTCACCTCGAGGGTTCTTGATGAGAACCTAATCCTTGAGGGCTAAGGTAAGTAAAAATACCTATGGTTTGGTATAAATTTTCCGTGAAAAACATGAAGAGTTTGCTGGTTGTACCTGTGCAGGAATTTGGGACAGCATATGTTCCAAAGATTGTTGTCCATTTTCCTTGTTTATTAAGAGGACTTTCTCTTGTTGGTTGGATGGATTATGAAGTAATATGCATGTTTTTAACAAGTTTGGTCCTGTAGTGATGTAAAAAGGCTGCTGCACCATTTTTATCTTCCACGAAAATGAGTTCTTATATGATATCTAAATTCCGCTCTTAGTAAGAATTTGTGGACTGAATATTAGGAATTGTTGTCTCATATTTTCCATCTACTTGGTGACTGTTTTAGGACTATTTTAGGACTTTTTTTGTGTGTAAATATGTTGAGAACAGTTTGGTTGAGGGTGAAACAGATTTGGGATGGTTGACGTCGGAATGTAGCGAAAGGACGCAATGTTGCGTTACCTACTTGTGTGTTGTGTAGATTTGTTGAATGTTGTACTTTATGAGCTGTTGTAACGCTGTTATGGGACTAAAAATAGCTGGATATGACGTATCTGGGAATGTGCATTAAAAAATATGATTAGGAGTGGAAATGTTGAAAGAATACTCCGTGGTTGCTAATTCCGAGCTTGCTGCCCGAATATATTTTTTTGGGTGAAATTGGACTACCAAGATGTGTCTATTAGCTGCTAACACTAGTTTTATCACCTACTATATTGTAGATAAGTATTTGGAGGAAGAGGATACTACTCCGAGGTAGTGACGACGTAGTACAATGAGGTATGTAAGACTACTCATTTTTGTGTTATTTGGCATGAATCTAGGTTCTTCCTTCGCACATAAAGGCACGTACAAACTCTGACATCGCTGCTACCCGTGTCTCCATTCTTTACCATGTTCATATGTTCCCATACATAGCCATTGTCGAATCTTCATACGTAATTGGATACCAGAGATACATGCGTTCTTTTTTACCAAATAAAGTCCATGTGTTGTTTAATTGGATACCAGAGATACATGCGTTACTTTTTACCAAATAAAGTCCATGTGTTGTTTAATCTCCTACACATTTCATTAGTTGGGTAACTCTCTTTCCATTGTGGTATTATCTTATTTACATGTCATGTCTATATTCCTACAGCTCTAAATGTTATGACCACCAAAAGAATCATCTGGAAAGTAAATAAAAGACAACTCAAAGTTTCTCATTAATGGGTGGCATCCCAGGGGTGGAAGAATCACCTAGCATGGGTCGATCCCATATTTCGGGGGGTATCCCAGGGGTGAAAGGAAAGCCTAGCATGGATCGATCCCGATATTGATTTACCACTGGTCAGCTGGTCATTTACATGATAAGTTGTGCACAGATTATACAGTAAAGAAAGGTAAAGTAATAAAAAGACATAAAGTACATGATTCCACAGTATGCCTAAAGGTGGTCTTTTATACTTACACACCAATGTGTTATTTCATTTGAGTTCTTATTTTATATACAGTATGTCCTGCCTTACATATTTAGTACATTATCTCGTACTGACGTCCCTTATGGGGGACCTGCATTTCATGCTACAGGTACAGGAGCTACTAGATCTCCCAAGTAAGAATATAAGATTTCTAGTTGCTATAACTAAGCTCCAGGTTGCTTCGGGGCTTGTGTGTCTAGAACTTGTATTTTGTATTGTATAGTTGGTCATGAGGCGGGGCCTGTCCCGACCCATATGGATATTGCTCCTTAGCTAGAGGCTTTTTATACTATGTAAATTAAAGTGTGACCAGGTAGCGTACCGTAGACATCGTGGCTCCAACGGCCTAGTCTTATGCATTTACTTCTGGCTTGCTAATACAGCTTACTTTCTTTTGACAGCATGTTGAATATGGAAACCTCTTAAATGTTCATAGCATGTGCATAATTATATGTTGGTTCTCCCGAGCCTTGTCGGCAACGGGTGCCTGTCCGCCTTAATAGAACTTAGGGCGTGACATCAGGACAATTTTCTGGCTAACCCTCAAATGAAAAAGGAACTCAAGATAGTAAGGGTAAAGTAAAGTGGCTCGTCCTTGGAAGATGGGACTCACCACAATACTCTTCTGAATCTGATTACTCATCAAACAGTTGATATTCGAAGTGCTCGACCCCTATATGGTAAAATCATATAGGCATATAGTATGCGTTAGTACGTTTGAATGTACTAAGTATGCGGGCATGTAATGGATATGACTTACCAAACTTGCATTTCAATATTTTGTGAAAAAGGCACATAATATAAAAAGAATCTTATATCCAATGGAAATATATACAAGATGCCATAAAATTTATGATGCATGAAATGCATTAATACTAATACATAGTGGGGATGGACAATAACCGACAATCAAACTCATGCGAGCTATTACATGAATTAGTACGATAAGACCTCCCATCGGTAGGAGAAGATTACTTGCCAAAGGTAATCTACATCACACCTTACGAAATAAACTATTTTGGTGGATTGTCACCTTCCTTACAGAACTCACCATTTCAGAAGGATTTTCCTTAATTATACATATCATATCATAATCATAAAGGAATAACCATTCCTTATGACTCGATCATTTCGGTAATGGCTAACGTTCCTATGTTGGCACATAGTTCAAGGAAAGGGATAAGGTCCTTGAGGATACCCCTAACACCGCCAATCCATTGGTTCTAAGTAAACAACATCCCACATGAATACTTATACGTGTACGTGCTTTCAAGAGATACAATATTCATTTCAAACCATTCAATGCATATTTAGGCTCAAATGCCAATTTGTAAATCATAATCATGATGCTTATGCAAGGAATAACTCATTTACATATACAAGATGGTGCAAGCACCTGAGATGCTCAAAGATCCATAATCATAAGACATGTATGTGATCACATCCTTCTCATAACCAATGCCTTACAAAAATCATATCATAAAACGTAATTGGGATTAACCCAAATCATAATTCCCATATAAATCAATGTTCATGAATGCAAATACAATGCACAATATGATCATAGCATGGAAAACATAGGTTCAAGTTAAAATCAGCCTTATAAAAATGAAATTGAGGAAATCCATAATGAAATCCACATGTAAATCGTAATATAGATCACCCTCGTATAAATCTACTTTAAAGGCGACATGCATGTTCATAACTTCATAACTCAATATGAATCATCATAATAGTGATCAAAGTGATTTGAAATAATACGTAGAATACAACCAATACATCAATTGGATTTAAGTAAATCAAGTAATGAAAATTCATATTTAAAGTGAACCAAATTCATGAAATCAATTAAAGGTTGGTTGAAAGGGACCAAGAATCAATCCTACATACCTTGATTGTGGAGCTGAATTTTTGGAAGAACATAGCTTGAATTGAACTTCAAGTAACCCTAGACTTGAACCTTGAGAGGTGAGAGTAGAAAGGAATTGGGAGGTGATCTTATGAGTGGTAGAAGATCTTCGGAGAATGAATTAAGAGGGGATGGATCTCATCTGAATCAGGGGTTTAGTACAGGTAAAAATTCATAATTCATAATTAAAATAATCCGGAAATACATAAACACCATTAATGAAATGGGAAAATATTGGAACCGTCAGGCCCATACGGTCGTCTACACTGTTTGTAAGTCGCCACAAAGACTGTGAACAGTGATCGTGAACGGTCATTGAGAAAATTCAGAGGAGCCAATGTTGGGAATTTATTCGAGGCTAAGGGGTACCCCATGGATGACTTAACGGTCCGTGTGATTCCACCCGAGCTGTGACATGGACTGTGTGACTTCACATGGATGGCTACTCGGTCCGTGTGACTCCACACGGGCCGTGACATGGACCGTGTGATTGTACTTGGAATAATTTTTGCACGACAAAGTTATGAGATGGTTTCTCCATACTTAGAATAAATTTACGTAGCGAGTTACATGGAGGGACACACTACCCGTGTCATATCACACTAACCGTGTGATTGGCCGTGTGCCCTCACTTTTTCCAAATTTCCTCCATCTAAAATTTTCCCTATCGTGACCTTGATCAAGTGTCCCTCCACGAGTGACCATAGAGTCCGTGTGGCTTCACACGGCCCGTGTGGGCCTTCCGTGGAGTGATGCCTGGAAGATTCGCTCGAGACAGTCCCAAAAGATCCGATAAATGCTTTCAAAAGAAAACAAAATCTAGGTCCTTACAAGTATTCACTCCATATTAGTGTTCCTTCTAACCTCGATCATATAAGGTGGTATAAGAGCGGTTCTATACAAATTTAGTTCTTTGTAAATCTTGGGATTTCTTGAATATAAAGAGCAAAGAAAAGTAAAAATTAAAAAAAAATTAAAAAAGAAGAGATAACTTGCTCTTTATGAAATCTGTTTACATACCTTCGAAATCTTGCATTAGTTGTTTCCAAACAAAAAGGAATTAAGAAGAAGGGAGTCTACATCTTTGAGGAGAATAGAATTTTTTTTTCTTATTCTTATATAATTCTAGTAAGTTCCTTTTTATTCGTGTTTTCTTTCAACTAAATCCTACTTGTTCAAGGACTAGTTCTTTACTTTCTTTTGTGCCCCAAAAATCTATACTTTATTACTAAGAACTTGATACCTATTTGGGTTTAATGAATCTACAAAGTAATTTTCTTCAAAGGTAATTTGAGGGTAAAAAGACAAGTGTGGGTGTGTTTAAAAGAGGGTAAAATCCATATCAAGTGTGTGATACTTGATATTTTTTTGAGATGTCTAACTCAGGTGGTGATGAGGAAGGGACTCATTTGGAAGCTGAGATCAACAGAAGGAATGACTTTACCCTTCAAGCTATGCACTAACAATTTGAGAGATGGAACCTTCAATTTCAAGAGATGAGGAATATGATTAACGAGAAGAATGAGACCATAGCCGCAATAAGGAGGGAGAATATTGTTGTACCACCCAATAATGTTAGACCCTAAGTTAGAAGAAATGTACCCCATCTCCCTTTTGTAAATCTTGAATATGATAATGATGATTTTGATGGTAAATTTACTCTAGAAAGAAGCGATAGGAGGATACAAATAGGTAGAGTAGAAGATGATAATATAAATAGTATAAAAATGAAGATGCCATCTTTCAAGGGGACAAGGGACCAAGACTTGTACCTCTATTGAGAGAGATGAGTTGAAGCCATCTTTGATTGTCATAACTACTCTGAGGGTAAGAAAGTTAAACTTGTTGTTGTTGAGTTTTCTGATTATGCTCCTTCTTGGTGGATAAAGCTTGCTAGGGACAGACTAAAAGATGAGTTGCCACCTATAACTACCTGGGCAGAGATAAAGAGTGTGATGAGGAAAAGGTTTGTGCCGTCATATTTACAACGAGATCTGTTATCTCGCCTTTATTACTTGAAGTAAGGTTCCATGTAGGGGGATGAGTACTTCAAAAGCATGGATATGTCTACGATCTAAGCTAATTGCATGGAAGAAGAAGAAGCTACAATGGCTAGATTTTTTAATGGTTTAAATTCCGAAATAGCTAATGTAGTAGAGATGCAATAGTATGTAACTTTAGATGAGTTAGTTGATTTTTCGATTAAAGTAGAATAACAAATCAAGAAAAAGCAGCAACCTCACTTATGGAGAAATCGGCCAAACTCCCTCTCTTTGAAGCCATGGTCAAATCAAGAGGGAAAAGCTCTTTCTAAACCTTAAGATGATAGAGGTAAAGGTAAAGTTAAGGAGGGAGGTAAAACCTTCAATCTTAGATCTTCTAAGCCTTTTAGTTCTATTCAATGTCAGAAATGTCATGGGAGGGGTCATATGATGCATGGATGTCTAAATAGATGAAACATCATACTTATAGAGAACGGAGAATATGAGAGTGAAAAAAGTGATGAGGAAGATGAATAGGAAGGAGGTGTAAGTGAGGAAGATGACTTAGAACTACTTAATGATGGTATAATTGGGGTAGTTAGAGAATTATGACTATCAATTTTGGTAGTAAGGATGAAGGACAGAGGGAGAATTCATTCCATACTAGATGCGGGATAAAGGGGAAGACTTATTTTATGATTATTGATAGGGGAAGTTGTGCAAATGTGATAAGTTCATACTGGGTAGATAAGCTAGGAATTTCATGCATGAAATACTCTACCCCATATAGGCTCCATTGGTTGAATGATAGTGGAGAGGTTAAAGTAAACATAGAATACATGATTTCAGTCAATGTTGGTACGTATGAAGATGATATTCTTTGTGATATAGTTCTAACGCAAGCATGTCAAGTTTTAATTGACCGACCTTGGCAATATGATAGGGATACTACTCATCACGGGAGAAAGAATAAGTATCGTCTTCTGCATAATGGTTAGAAATTTACTTTTGCACCATTATCTCCTTCATAAGTATTTGAAGATGAGAAATGATCGAGGCAAATAATAGGAAAGCAAAGGGGAAAGATAAAAAGTGAGCTTGAGGGAATAGAACAGGGCCAAGAGACAGAAAAAAAGAGATTGCCTAGAAAAAGAGAGAGAAGGTAGCTAACAAAGTAAAGAGGTAAGAGAGGGTTTGAGTGAAAATATAAAAAGTTTTTGTGAGAGGAAAGAGGCTAAGGAAAAGGAAAAAAAGAGTCTTTATGTAAAAGCCAATGAGTGATTGAATGCTAGAAAAGAGGGTCTGCCCATAGTACTACTTACTTACAAAGAAGTGTTGATTAACTTTGAACAACTAACTCTTTCTTTGCCAAATAGTGTTTCTTCTCTTTTACAGAGTCTTGACGAATTTTTCCCTGATGATACTCTAGAGGTATTGCAACCTTTGAGAGGGATTGAGCACCAAATATACTTTGTGCGTGGGTCTCAACTGCTGAATAGCCCTGCGTATAGGAATAATCCTGAAGAGACCAAAAAATTACAAAGCCAAGTTGAAGAATTGCTTAAAATGGATTTTGTTAGAGAGATCATGAGCCATTGTTCTGTTCCTTTCGTCTTGGTACCCAAAAAAGGATGGAACATAAAAGATGTGTGTGGATTCTAAAGCCATCAACAAGATAATGGTAAAGTATTGTCGTCCTATCCCTCGTCTTGAAGATATGTTGGATAAACTATATGGATGAAAAATCTTTTCTAAAATTTATCTAAAAAGTGGTTACCATCAAAATCATATGAATCCTACAGATGAATGGAAAACTACTTTTAAGACCAAATATGGACTTTATGAGCAGATAGTTATGTGTTTTGGCTTAACAAATGCACCAAGCACATTTATGAGACTAATGATTCACGCTTTTAAAGATTTTTATGGAAAATTTGTTATGGTGTATCTTGATGACATCTTGATCTTTTCTCAAAATCTAGATGAATACCTAGAGAACCTAAAACAAGTTTTGGAAGTCCATAGAAATCAGCGCTTATTTGCTAATCTCAAAAAGTGTACTTTCTGTGTCATTATGTGGTTTTCTTAGGTTTTGTGGTCAGTTTTTAGGGTGTTGAAGTAGATGGTGATAAAATTAAAGCAATCAAAGAATGGCCTAGACCTAATAGTGTAACTAAAGTTAGGCGTTTTCCTGGACTTGCTAGTTTTTATAGGAGGTTTGTGAGGGACTTTAGCACCATTGCTTCTTCTTTCACTGAAGTTATTAAGAAGGATAAGGTTTTTACATGGGGAAAGGAACAAGATGATTTATTTAACTTGCTGAAAGAAAAATAGTGTTTTGCTCCTCTTTGGTAATTACCTGATTTTTCTTAGTCTTTGGTAGTTGAGTGTGATGCCTCAGGTAAGGGCATAGGTGCTGTGCTGATGCAAGACTTCAAGCCAATTTCCTACTTTAGTGAAAAGCGAGTGGAGAAATATTAAACTACTCAACTTACGATAACGAGTTATATGGCTTGGTAATGGCATTAGCTACATGGCAGCACTACTTGTGGCATCGAGAATTTGTGTTCAAGAGTGCTCATGAGTTATTAAAGTACTTGAAGAGCCAAGGTAAACTTAGATGAAGGCATGCTAAATAGGTGGAGTTTATTTAAACTTTTCCTTATGTATTTTACTACTAACTAGGAAAGGAGAATGTGGTTGCTGATGCGCTCTCAAGAATGTATGTTTTGATCTCTACTCTTACTTCATAGTTGTTGTGTTTTGACCGAATTAAGTTACTCTATGCTAATGATTCTGATTTTTGTAAAAGTTTTGATGAATGTAAGTGGGGTCCTTTTGAGAAATTTAATCTTCGAGATGAATTTTTATTTAAGGAAAATAAGTTGTGTGTACCTAACTGCTCTTTACATGAACTATTTGTTAGGGAAGAATATTGTGGAGGGAAAATGGGACATTTTGGAGTGCCTAAAACTCTAGAAACACTTTCTGAACATTTTTATTGGCCTAGCATGAGAAAGGATGTTGAAAAAGTGTGTTCTCATTGTGTTGAATGTAAACAAGCTAAGTCTAGAACATTGTCGCATGGTCTTTATTCTCCTTTATCCGTTTCTAGTTCTCCTTGGACTGATATTTCTATGGACTTCATCTTAGGGCTTCCAAGGACTAAATAAGGTAAGGATAGTATATTTTTTGTAGTAGACAGATTTTATAAAATGACTCATTTTATTCCATTTAAAAATACTAATGATGCATCTCGTGTCGCTGACTTGTTTGTAAAAGAAGTGGTTAAATTTAATGGAATACCTAGAACTATTGTTAGTTATAGGGATGCCATGTTTTTAGGTCACATTGTTAGTGATAGGAATGCCAAGTTTTTAAGTCACTTTTGGAGAATTATTTGAGGAAAGTTAGGGACTTAATTGCTATTTTTCACATCTTGTCACCCACAAACTGATGGGCAAATAGAAGATATCTTGTAACAAGATCTCTAACCAAGAAGTTTAATGATAACCTCAATGGGCTTTCATTGCAGATCCAAAGGTGTCTTGTTGGGGAAGAAGAGCCAAAGCCCAAGGGGGATGAATTGACCAAATGCTACAATTATATGGTGGCTGAAATTCAAGTCCAAGAGAGAGAATTTTATAGTTGGTTTTACCTTATTTCCTTATTTATGTATAGGTTATTAATGTTTTCCTTGTTCTATTTATGGTCTCCCTAGTACCCTTTAATGCCTTTCTAGAACTACTAGGTTTATTCCTAGTTAAGGTTACTTTATTTCCTTTCTAGAGTAGGATTTACCTTGTAATTTACTTTCTAGGTTTTGGATACTCCATAGTCCTAAGAGAAGGAGTCTTGGACGTCCAAGGATCCTATAATAAATATTGGAGTCTTTTTTCTTTCATAAGAGACAAGTATATTGATATTAATACTATTTGAGAGACTTCATTTGAACCTTTGTGACTTGTTCTTTGAGAATTTATCTTTAAACCTTTACTAGTTCATAGATTGAGCTATAAAGTAATTTATTCTTGTGATATTTTTTATTTCTTTTTGGTATTATTTAGAAGGTGATTAATTTACATACTAATTATTGTCTTTAGTTACTCATAAATCAGTCAAGATCCGAATCTATGGTTTGATTCGTTTTCTCAAGTAAAGGCATTAGATTTCTTCCATAAATCTTTACGTTGTTACTTGGATCTTGTCAAGGCCTTAGAATATCAATTCCTTTGAAATTCTCGGATCTTTCCTTTGAATTTCTCATATCCTTAATTAGTTTTTCTCTTTTCTATTTTGTTGTTGCTTCCGCATTCTAGTATTCACTCCATATTAGTGTTCCTTTTAACCTCGATCCTATCATATATGCAGTGCCATGTGAGAGTGAGCTTTATTTGAGAAATTCATGTCTTTTGTGCTTATTCAAAAATTGCCCGGTTAATCCAAGTTAGATTGTAGATTAGTTTGATTAAGAAAGGATCTTAGGCCATTGTTCTTAAATAGGCCAGTCTAGCATAAATATAACAAAACAAATCGATGATATATCCATTTTCCTAATGTCCGAGCCTAACATGTAACTATTCTTTCAAAACACCTGATTAGCCCAGCCTTATCTAGTGAACAATCCTTAATTGGGCCCTTGTCCTTCCTTGAACATTGTGTACCTTGACTGAGGAATAAAGCCTAAGTTAAGGGTGGCTACCAAAAGTAGCCCTATTTCTAAGGATGGATAGTGTGCACTTCAACACAGGCCAAAAACCTATGTTGAGGGTGGCTAGTGTAAGGGTAAAGCACATAAATAAGGGAAGTGAATCGGGAATACAAAGAAAAAGGAGAAAAATCACATACTTGGTGCAAGAAAAATGTAGGAAGCCTTAATTGAGGTCTAAAAAGCAAAATGACGTGTAAAAACAAGGCAAAAAGATAAAAAATGAAAAGAAAGCACCCTAAAAAGTTTGAAAGAGGAAAAAGGGAGAATAAAGTGAAAATAACAGAGTTGGTAGGGCGAAAGTGTAGAAAAACAAAATTTCATCGAGCGCCTTTAGTCACTATTTTTCGAAAAAATCATACTAAGAACCCCCTAAGGCTACATTACAAGCCTAGAAAGTCCTAGAGTGATTCTAGTCAAATTAGTTGAAGGTTTGAGTCATGAGTATAGGGGCAAGCCTATGGTATTAGTCATTATGCATAGATATCTGTTGTGGGAGTGAGTGAGTTTGCATAGTTCTAATGCTAAAACATGGAAATATCATTGAGTATCAGATATGGGACTTCTTTCTGTGATGGCACTTGCATTGTATTATTAGCATTAGACTTGTTCAGTGATTGTGGATTGTCTATAATACCTTGTGTGACATAGTTGTGTTGTCACATGCACCAGTTTCCATTAGTTTGCTAAATAGCTATCTAATTTTGTTTTGAAGAGTTGGTGTGGGTATCTGAATCTGTGATGTATATGATGTATGCCATTGAGTTGAGGTCTATTTCTGACTGTACTGTCTATATAGATTGAGTCTGTCATTTGAGGACAAGCAACAATTTTAAGTTGAGGGTGTTGATGTGCTACAAAAATACAACACTTTTCTTAAAACTTTGGATTTTACGTGTTCTCAATGCTACTTTAGTTGTTTTATGTCTTTTTGTGTCTATGTTTGCAGGATTACAGGTTGGCCAATGATTTAAGGGAAAGTTAAGAAGTTGCTACAAATTTGCTTTTATACAAGATACCTTAAGGGCTATAGACCATTCTACGCTCGTAAGGTGGTTCCGTGAGGAATTCCAGTGAGGGGCCAAGTTTCTGAAGTTACATCTACGAACATGCAGATGAGCCATAAATTAATGTACGAGTCGTAGAAGAGGTTTCATGCCCTGATGGTCAGAAAATGAAGACTTTCTGAAGTTCATCAGATGAAACCCCCTTTACGGGTCGTAAACCATTTTATGAGTCGTAAAAGGGTGTCGTAAAGGAGAAGTTTAGTTTTTTAGCAACAATGTATGAGACCACAATTATGGGTTGTAAAGTGTTGTCGTAGAGTGTGCCGACCAGTTCTCCTATGTTGTTTAGGATTTGAATTTTAATAATTATAAATAGGTCTTTTAGGTTATTTTTTGGAAGTTCTCACCAATTCACCTATGTTTAGCTTAGTTTTAGGCTAGTGCTCAGAGAACTCCATATTCTTAGAGAAGAAATTGTGTGAGAGTCTTTCAAAACACTTGTGGTTTAATTCAATCAACAAGCTTATGATTTCTATTGTCATTGGATTCGATTGTTCTTAATTCAGTTGTGTAAGTTTTTAATTTTGTCGTCTAAATTCAATAATCTCCTCATCTACACAAAACATGAGTAGCTAAATCCATAACTACGGTTATGGGAACCTTGAAGAACTAATAAAGTAAAACTTGATAATTCACGATTCATTGAATGTGTATATGAATGTATTAATTAACTCTCTTCATTTTGCATGTTTTCTGATGGTGGCAAACATTAGAACCCGCCCAGTGTTACTGACTGGACCGAGGTAGTCATGAATAGGAAAAGAGATTAATTAAATGAGTTCGATTAATATGTTCTCATCTAATCAACCAAACAGAGCCAAGGGGAGGTTGTACTAGGACTTATACGTAATGGTTAGTAATGCACACTATGGAGATGGGCCAGGTCATATAGTGAAATTCTCCTCTCATGTTTTACCAAAGAGCTTAGTGAACTTAACTTACCATTTGTTATGTTATACACTAGATATGAATTATGTTATCTAGTGATACTGAGTTGGAGAATTATGGGAAACACAATACCCAAGTTGCTCTCCTCTATTGAAGTTTCTATCGTGATAGTTAGTTTATTTTTCTCATTGATTTTGCAACACCCCCCCCCCTCCCGGGGAATTGAGTTGATTAAGTACTCGGATTGTATGTTTGTGAATTTGTCTTGAGCCTATGTATTCCCTGTGGGTTCAACCCTAACCTTTGTTAGGTTCTATTTCTTGATAGCGACTGATTTATCCTCTAAAAAGGATGTGTAATTTGGCAATATCACACATATACGAACTCATTCTAGAACATATACAATTAGAATCTTTTGCACTCAGCTTGATGAGAGAGGGGCTTAGAATTGTATGAGGGGGCATGGTGGGGCTAGATGAGGTTGTTAAGGGAATAGGAAAGGTTGGAAAATCCCCAATAAAAATAACCAGACATGACCACGAGACCTCATTTACGGGTCGTGGTCAATTATACGAGTCATAGATAGGGGTCTCATCTAATAGCCCCTAGAACTTTCAGAGACCTATCCACAATTTACATTCCACAACTCGATCTATGACTTGTACAAAGTATTATGGGTCGTCTGAAGAGTCATGGATTGAATCCCTAAAAGATCCCAATTTCACCAAGCCTGCCCCAGGTTTCACAAAACAACTTATGGGTTGTACATCAACTTACGACTCGTAAAACCTTTCGTAGAAGCTGATAGTTAAAATTGTCCAAAGCTTATTTTCATACATTTTTTCTACTCCTCATAGGTGGGGTTTTATAGTGCCAAAAATAGGTGCATGTTTATGCCCCTTTGTGGATGATTATGTTATGCTCATGTAAATTCTTACCAAAATAGGAGGCCCGTAAAGGTAAGGTTACTTCTCCAAAATGTGACCCTTATATGGAGAAGTATGGTCTATCTTTCGCAAGTAGATGACCCTTTCTTCCGGTGTAGGGTGAACATTAAAATTCCATTTAATAACTCATGGTCTGGATGTTCTTCACATCCCCGTATATTAAAGTATTATGGCATTTCATGCATCATGGATTTCAAAGCATATTGATATTATATTCTTTCCTATATGTTTCTTTCAATATGTGTGCCTTTGTTATTTAATAATGAATTGAAGCTTAATATGTTCATAAGCATTTGCATGCACGCATAATTAGTACATTAAAACTTACTAAGGCATACTCTTTGCCAACATGATCTAAAGATATAGGGACCAGGGACTATCATCTTCCACCTCTTGACTGCTAGCTTGATTGATGAAGAATTAATTATTGTGAGTCATATCATCAAAGGAGAAACCACCTTCTATCTATCTCTTATTTTATGATGCTTTACGTATGTACTTTGAGGATGTGCCCAATATATGTCACTGCCCCCGTCCTAATCTAAGACTTAGAGGCATTGTTGGACATCATGTAAACTCTATATACAATATTATTATGTGTTATGTTATTTTCTTATGGAGGATATGATTATGTATATCTCATGTTGTTAATGTTATGATGGTGTATTCATAAGAAGATATGGAAATATGGAAAGTCCTAAGTCCCTTCTATCCACATAGCGTGAGTCGAGCATACTCGACCCTTAGTTCTTATGTGCAATGTGCTATGTGCTATGTGAATTCATTCAAATATCTATCCCTATGACATCCCCATAGCATGATTCACACTTAAACTCCCCTTAGGACTATGTTCTTATGGTCTAATTATGTGCTTCCAAACCAATGATGTGTATATGGATGCTATGAGGCTTATTTGGGGACTCTTGCGTTCCCATTCTCCATGTAACTCCTCATCCTTATACCTAGGTCATGAAAATCTTGGTATCAGAGCACTAAGGTTTAAAAATAATTCTTGGAGTACAACATGCCGCGTCGAATAGAGTTCTATTAATGGGTGTAATGTGCATCATACCTATGAGTAAGAGGCTATGATAGCAGTTTAGGAATTATCTCACTTCTTCATTTCTTAGGTGTTCCTTGGACCATGTATTAATACTTCCTAACTTTGACAATGTCCTTGATGCCTTACAAAAGATCCCTCCAAGAAAATCCCCTCTACAAAGGCAGGTCCAAATTAACGAGCACCAAGACCATCAAGAGCCTATAAGGGAGTTGGTTACATAGGATTAATTATGAATAACCTCTTTCATTCTTCCCCAAGTGGTGACCAAGTAGTCCAAGAGTCTATGAGGGAGTGGATTACAAAGGATGAGTTCTGAACTTCCTTTTTCATGCTTGTCCAAGTGGTGACCAACTAGGCTAGGTAGGCAAAACTTTCTCAACATGCCTCCACTTCAGCTGCTAGAATAAGAGATATTACCTGGATGAATCCTCTGGAGTTTTATAGCTCAAAAGCTAATGAGGAAACCCAAGACTTCATTAATGAACTCTCTAGGGTGTTGACTATAATGTGTGTGACTTCATAAGAGAAAGTTGAACTAAGTGCTTATCAGTTGAAGGATGTTGCTACGGTGTTGTACAACTAATGGTTTATGGAGAGGGTTGATGATGATAAGTTTTGTTGGGAAGAGTTTAAGTTTGCCTTCCTGGAGAGTTTCATTTCTATTGAGCTTAGGGAGGAAAAAATGACAGAATTTATCAACCTCAAGTAGGGTGGTATGAATGTGAAGGAATACGTCCTCAAATTCACAAACTCTCAAAGTATGCTCTTATGCTAGTGGCTGACCCCATGAGAGAATGCAAAATTTTATTTCCGGGATCTACAATTTGGTTCTAAAATAATGTCATATATCTATGCTTATTGGGACATGGATGTTTCCAGGCTTAAGACTTATGCTGAATAGATTGAAGGAGAGAAGCTCAAGAAAAGGAGGGTGAATGATTCTAAGAAAACCCATTATGATGGTGGGTCTTCCAACTATAGGAGTAATGGTAGGAATGGTCACTTCCAACAAGGGCTAAATTTCAAATGCAAAGGTTTCCAATTCTAGAGTTCCTCCTCACAAGGCACATGTTAGAGGTTGGCCAATTCCTTTTTAGTGTAAAACGTGAGGGAAAATCACTTGGGTGCATGGATGAGAGGTTTAGGTCCTTGCTTTGGGTGTGGTGATATGGGCCAGAAGGTTGCTAATTTTCCTAAAGCATCCAAAAAGGGTTAGGGTCATGTGGTCAAAGGTGATCAAGTCCAGCAAAGACCTCCATGAGGTGGTGCACCAAGAAACAACAGGTTCTATGCTTTGCATGCTCGGCAGGAAGTAGAGGAGACTTCGGATATAGTGATTGGTATTTCAAATGTCTTTTATTTTGATGTTAACCTTTGCTTGATCTGGCTGTAAATTTATCTTTGTGACTCCTCTTTTGGCTGTTAAGTTTGGATTGAGTCTTGAAATCCTAGGAGCCTTTTTCAGTTTATACTCTTGTAGGTTAGTTCATTGTTGCCAAAAGAATCTATTGAGGATGTCTTGTCTCCATCTTGCATAAAGTCCTTTGGTGTGATCTTGTGGAACTTGAAAAATTTAATTTTTATATTATTCTCGTGACTGATTGGTTGCATGCTTTATATGTCTTTGAAGATTGTAGAATCCGAAAATTCATATTCCAATTTCCAAATGAGCCTGTTCTTGAGTGGAAGGGTAGTGACTCTACTATTAATGGTTGGTTTATATCATATCGCAAAGATCAGAAAATGATTTCTAAGGGGTGCATCTACCATATTATGAGGGTTTGAGATGTGGAGTCTATGTCACCCACTCATTAGTGGGTTCCGTTGGTTAATGGGTTTTTTTTATGTTTTTCCCAAAGATTTACCCAGTATTCCTCCTGAAATGGAAGTAGACTTTTACATAGATCTCCTTTAATATACTCAACCTATTTCCATTTCTCCGTATCATATGACACCAACTGAATAAAAGCACTTGGAGGATAAATTGAAAGACTTGTTGGGGAAAGGCTTTATTAGAATGTGTATATCGCCATGGGGTTCTCTAGTGTTACTTTTGAGAAAGAAGGATGGATACCTTTGGATGTGCATTGCTATAGGAAATTGAATAAAGCAACAATCAAGAAAAAGTATCTATCACCAAGGATCAGTGACTTGTTTGATCAACTTCAAGGAGCTACCCATTTCTCAAAGATTGACCTCTATTCTAGTTACCATCAGTTGAGGGTGAGGGAGTGTGATATTCCCGAAACTGACTTCCAAACTATATTTGGGCATTTTGAATTTATGGTAATTTCGTTTGCTTTGACTAATCCTCCAACTATGTTTATAGATATTATTTATTGAGTGTTCAAGCTATTTCATGATTGTTTTGTCGTGGTCTTCATTGATGATATTCTCATATTCCCAAAGTGAGTAGGAGCATATCAATCACTTGAAGTTGGTTCTTTAAACATTGAGAGAGAAGCAATTGTTTGTGAAGTTCAGTAAATGTGAGTATTAGTTTTGTGATGTAGCTTTCTTGGTCATATGGTATCTAGTGATAGCATTATTATTGACCCAAAGAAATCTAAGGCCATGAAAAATTGGCCTTGACCATTGACTCCTTATGATATATGGAACTCATTGGGTTAGCTGGTTATTATCGAAGGTTTGTCAAAGTTTCGCATCCGTTGCATCTCTATTGACTATGTTAACTCAAAAGAAGGCAAGGTTTATATGGTCGGATGAGTGTGAGAAGAGTTTTTAGACTTTGAAGGATCGGTTTATATTGGCTCCTATTTTAACATTACCGGATGGCTTAGATGGGTTTGTGGTTATTGTGATGCTTTCAAAATTGTGTTGACATTTTTACTCATGCAACATGGTAAGGTGATAGCTTAAGCATCAAGATAATTGAACGTCCATGAATAGAATTATCCGACTCGTGATATTGAGTTTGCAGTGGCGATGTTTGCTTTGAAGATTTGGAGACACTATTTATATGGGATTCATGTTGATGTGTTCACCAGTCATAAGAATTTACAATATGTGTTTACCCAAAGAGATCTTAACTTGAGGCAAGGAAGGTGGTTGAAACTTCATAAAGATTACGATATAAGTGTTCAACATAATCTCGGCAAGGCAAATATTGTCAATGCTCTTAGTAGGTTATCTATGGGTAGTGTGGCCAATGTTAATTAGGAAAAGAAAGAATTTGTAAATGATGTTCATCCCCTTGGCAAGATTTGGTGTTAGGGTGGTTGACTCTAATGATGGTTGCATTCATGTTCAAAATAGGGTAGAGTTTTCTTTGGTTGTTAATGTCAAGGAAAAACAACACCTGGATTCAACTTTAGTTTAATTGAAGAAGTTGGTTTTTGAAAAGAAGGTTGAGCTTTTCTCCCATGGTGTACTCCGATATCAGGGTGGGTTCTGTTTTTTGAATGTTGATGGTCTTAGTAAAGTGATCATGAGTGAAGCCCATAACTCTAATTGTTCTATACATTAAGGATGTACTTAAAAGTGCCAGGAATTGAGAGAAGTATATTGATGGAATGTATAAAGAAGGATATAACAACATTTGTATCAGAGTGTCATAAGTGTCAACAAGTGAAAGTAGAACATCAAAGGCCCGGTATTTTAGCTAAAGATGTTGAGATTCCTACTTGGAAATGAGAAGATGTCAATGTGGACTTCATGGTTCGCTTTCCCCATACCTCAAAGCAATTTTATTTTGTATGGGTTATCGTTGATAGGATGACTAGTTTAGCTCATTTCCCACAAGTAAAGACTACTTTCAATGTAGAAGATTATGCTAGGTTGTATATCCAAGAGTTCATTAGATTACATAGTGTGCCTATGGCTATTATATCAGATCGTGGAACCCAATTTACTGCTTAATTTTTTAAATCATTTCAAAAAGGCATTTCCATCATCAAACCGATAGACAAGCCTAAATGACAATTCAAACATTTGAGGACATCTTGAGAAATTGCTTGCTGGAATACAGAGGAACTTGGGATGTTGAATTCGCCTACAACAATAGTTTTTATGCTACCATTGGTATGGCATAGATTGAAGCTTCCTATAGGTGAAAGTGTAGATACCCGGTGGGATGGTTTGAGTTAGGTGAGATGGAATTGATTGTCCCGAACTTGGTGTTGTAGGCCATCAAAAAGGTGAAGTTGAGGTCTCGGATTTGCTGTTGGAGGCCATGGAAAAGGTGAAGCTGAGATTGGTTCTTTTGTATGGCTTAATGTGGCTTAAGAAGGATTTTTCGGCTTGGTAGCCCTCCTGGCACCTCCCATGAGTTGTGGTCCTCACCAGTTGTCATAGAAGGGGCTCTTGGTAGGTGTCCCAGCCATCAAACCAAGAAATTAGCTAAGGCAACCACCTGCAGAGCTTGTATTAGTGGTACAGCCAACCACAAGCTATAATGGGGTCTCTTGCAACCTACCACGAACTATGGTGGGCTTTATGGTGAAGCCCTCTCACCAAAATATGATTCTAAGTGTAAAATTTCCGTCTCGGAACATAAGTAATGTTTACGGACCATTTTATGATCAGTGAACCTTTGTACGGACCATGAAGCCTTCAGTGGAATGGTCCTTAGTCTGAAATTTTTCTAAGTCTCTGAAGACCTTTACCATGAACCCTTGTACTATCCATGCTACCTTATACAGGTCGTGGTTCCCTACCACAAGACCCCTAGGCACTTTTTAGTGTTCGCTTGATTAATGGCTTTCTCATAATTTTGGTTACTTTTAAGGGTCATTTGTAACTTTCTAACCTATCCTAAACCCCTGAAAAGACCTATACTACTTCATCCTTATTCAATTTCATTCATTACATGTAGAACTCTAGAAATTTCTCTCTTCTAAGAACTGCTTTCAAGTGTGGCATTGAAGATTTAACTTGGGAACTCAAGAAGGGTGTTCTTCTCAATTAAATTTCTTCTTCATTCCTCTAGTTATCGAAGGTATGTGGGATTGATTCATGATTCCTTTCAATCATGAAGACCCCAAGGATTCCTTACTTCTAAATTTATGAATTCTAAGCATACTTTAAATATGGATTGATTTAATTGAATTGAGATATAGGCTGTATTACATTGATGTTTTAAAAGTTATTTAAGCTTTATGATTTTGAATTGCATTAATATTATGATGGTTTGAATATTCGTGTCTCTTTAATTATTGAAGCTTTGCATAGGTAATTTCATATATGATTTAATTAATTATTTCTTTATGAATTCACTATGATTTCATTATAATATGATAATTTACCCATGTACTCTTAATACCCATGATATTCTCTCATTCATTCATAGCATATATATGCATGAACATATATTATCATGAAGTTTATGATGTGGGTTAATGTCACACGCCAAAGAGAGGGGAGGCACGACTTGCACTCAATATCGTTATTGGACGGGTAAGCCACTAAACATGCTGGTTAACTAAATTAGGGACCATAAGAAATCGAGCAGCATAACATTTAAAAAACAAACTAAGCTGGGACCGTTTAGGCCAAGACTTGGTCAATAAAAAATAATTTATAACAATATAAATAAACCAAAACGATAAAGTACTAGCTAGCCGACAATGCTGCATCAACAGAGGTACAAGCACACATTATATATACTTGCAAATCTTATGACTGGAGACTGAAAGGAACAAAAGAACCAACCCACAATAACATGTCAATAATAGACTGTAAGAGAACCACTAATGTTATCGGGACAGGGCCCCGACTATACCTAACTGTATAACAAAAAGTAAGCATTCAGTGAGGCTCTAGAAGAGGTGGAGCTTACCAACTCACAGCTGAACTAGGCTCCTAGTGGAGGGGTCGATCAGAGTCCCCACCTGAACCTACACGCATGAAATAAAATGCAGCGTCCCCTGACAATAGGACATCAGTACGAAGAAATGTGTACTGGTATGTGAGGCAGAATGTAAAACCATAGGTAACTATATTGAAAAGGGTAATATATATACCACCTGTAACCAAAACACAAGCAACCTTAATATGCAACCTCCTAGTGATCAAATGTGCATGGTATGCTTGAGAATCGCATGTCATTAATAAAATATATATAGATGAAAATGCATGACATACCCAACCAAATGCAAGCAATGGTAGTCCTTTCCGGTAGCTAACCAGCATCATATTTGCCAACCTGTGGCCATTTGTACCGTATACATATATATATATATATTTATATAATCATTTGTGCAAATAGGCCCCATACCTCCGATTATACCTCAAAGTCCATGTATAATATGCAAGGTATGATATGAATATTAAATGCACATAGTAGGCCATAGAAAAAATTTAGCCAATCTTGTCTCATTGGTACACTTATTCTCATAGCATCATGATCATTGTTGTAGCATATACACCAGATTTGTGAAATCTCACATGTCTTTAAAATAAGTTTGGCAACATAACTCAACATTTAGATTGAAGCCTCCACTTTGAGCATGCTAAAAAAGGTGCTTTACATAATGCTCATACTTGGTCCCATGTCAATTAGTAAAAGAAAGTATTTAAACAGGATCAAATGCCTTAGTTGATTAAATAGGGGCACTACGTTAGACATTATTTGAAATTAACACGTTACTTGTTAAGTGCTTCAATTACAGTTTTGTATAAAAGAAGGACTGATTATGAATACTACATTCCCTTCGCATTTTAAATTTATCTTAATGGCACTACACCAAGAAGAGAAAAACCTCAAACATATGAATATGAAGCTGGGAAAATTTGCAAAATGATATATAGATATTGAATGTCCAGTTTAAGGGAACGAATGGAATTTCAACCTAATACCATCATGAAAATAACTCAGCTCCAATCCCAATACCTTTCACGAAAGGTCTTTCTAGCAACAAAATAGTAAGATATCGCATTTGCCGTTTTAGGGAACATCCTGGATTTCGTGCTAAAAGGAGGGATGAAGCTTAGCCTTAACATACCTTCCCAATGGACGTGCTATTGCCTAATGTTTCTTCAATAGAGTTGTTCCTTATGTCCTAAGTTTCACAACAATTATGTATACACAACTTAAAGACACCTATAAATAGTCCAAAATTTAGCATTAATAAGCAGATTTGGCAAAGAGTATTCACGCGAGGAAATATCCGTAAAACTTCATAAAAATGACCGTAAAGGAGCCCCAAGGTTATTACCTGTGAAAATAGGTTGCAAACCAAGAATAACCAACAGGAACACCACCTTTTTCACAGAACAAAAACAGCCCCAAACACAGCTAATAGGAGGAGAAAATAATTGCAAAGTGTAAGACACCCATTTCTAGGCACGGGGACAAATTTTAAAGGTAAAAATGCGAAAAACTTACTTATATCACTAGAGGGATTGTGAGAGCTTTCTCTGCAGTTTCTTACTATTTTGGGATGAAAATGGTTCATTTTTGAGCTTTAAAACGTCAAAATAGCAAACTTCAAGTTGGGCTTGAACCGACCCGTCCCATGACCCGGTTTCCTACTAAAGGCAGTCTTAGTAAATCTGTTATAACTGCTTATTCAGAGGTCGGTTTGATGCGCGGTTTTGTGCATGGAAAACTATGTATTTGATTTGATAGGTACTAGACCTTCGTAATCCTTCTATTTTGAAAGATATGGGCTGATACATTTGACCAATATTTAAGAAGGATTTCTTAAAGAAACTTACGGTAACCTTCGCCAACGTTTATCTTGCAACTTTCTTGATTCCCAAACTTAATGTATGACCTTTGTGCTATTAAAATATATTTAAAAATCCATTATTAGCTAATTATACACATTTAGTCCTATTCAAAATGTGAAACCTAATTTAAACCTTCCCAAAAGGGGAGGTGCCACCTAGGCCATTTCTTTAATCTTGAATGTGTATTTAGGGTATTCCTTTGGCTTAAAACTTTAGGTGTTTGACATTACCACTTATTTGTAGCCTTACTATCCTTAGGTTCTATCTAAAATCATATATGTCTTATGTGACACGCCACCTTATATATATCTGGAAGACGAGAAACACAGGGTCTCATAGTCTCCCCCTTTAAGAACATTCATCTGCGAATGTATCTTGACAACGTCTTGGTTGCACTTCTATCTCTTAAAATGTGATTTTGAGGATGTACCTTTTATCTCTCCAATCCATAAGTCAACTTTAAAAAAATTCTAATTACTAAGATTGTATAGCTATACCGAGACGACCCATATAAACTATGCTCCCAACCTATTTAAAATTTAAGTTACTATAAAAAGATGACTCCCAACTTTTAAAATATGACTCACCTTAATTTGTAAATAGCTAGGAGTTCTTCTTCATCATTTACTCCTCCGCTTCCCAAGTCATTTCCTCAATATTGTTGTTCCGCCACAATACTTTTACGAAGGCCACTTGTTTATTCCGAGGCTTTCTCACTTGTTGATCTAAAATAGCCACTGGTACCTCATCAAAAGATAAGTTTTCAGCAATGTGGACATCCTTAATGTGAGTAATATGTGAAGGATCTCCAATGCACTTCTGCAACATCAATACATGAAACACCGAATGGACCGCCCCGAATTCTTATGGCAAATCAAGCTCATATGCAACCTTGCCAATCTTTCGAATAATATTATATGGTCAAACATATCTAGGACTGAGCTTTCCAAACTGCATGATTCCCTTCATAGGTGATACCTTCAAGAAAACCCAATATTCTACATCAAACTCTAAGTCTCGTAGTCGAACATCTGTATAGGACTTTTGCCAAATCTGGGCTATTTGTAATTTGTCTCTAATAAGTCTCACTTTGACCATCGCATGCTGAACTAGATTAGGGCCTAGCAACTTTGCCTCCCCAAACTCAAGCTAACCAATCAGCAACCTATATCTTCGCCTATATAGTGCTTCATAAGGCGCCATTCAAATACTAGCTTGGAAGCTATTATTATAAGCAAACTCAATAAGAGGTAGGTGATCATTCCAGATTCCTTTAAAGTCTAGAAAATAGGCACGTAACATATCCTTAACGGTCTTGATGGTACGCTCTGCTTGCCCATCAGTTTGGGGATGAAAAGTGGTGTTGAGATTCACCTAAGTGCCCAGACCCTTCCGAAAAGACTTCCAAAAAGGTGCGGTAAATTGATCCCCTCGATAAGAGATAATAGTTAACGGAACTTCATGAAGGTGAACAATCTCTAGAATGTAAAGCTTAGCATAATCCTCCATTGAATATGTTGTTCTTACTGGTAAGAAAGTAGCAGATTATTTCAACCTATCAATGATTACCCAACCAGAATCATACCTGCATAGAGTACGAGGAAAACCAGTGATGAAGTCCATATTTATCATGTCCTTTTTCCATAGCAGAAGCTCAATATACAGAGCTAGGCCTCCAGGTCTCTAATATTCTGCTATAACTTTCTAGCAATTGGGACATTGAGCTACTATCTCTGCAATATCCATTGTCATGCCATTCCACTAATAGATTTGTTGAAGGTCCCGATACATTTTTGTTGCTCCAGCGTGGGGTGAATATCGGGAATGATGGGCCTTAGAAAACATCATGGAACGGAGTTCTTCGATATCCGGCACACATAAGTGGCCTTGCTACCTAAGGACTCCATCTCCGGTTAGCTCAAATGAGGGATGCTGCTGTTAGGAAATAGTTACCCTCAGTGTTCTATGCTCAGGATCCTCGCACTGTTGCACTTTTACATCATTAACAATGGAAGATTCTATTGTATTTTGAACAATTACACCTCTATCCTCTGTACCTACTAATCGCACCTGCAAACTAGCTAGCTGACATAGGTCTTTTCTCATTTCAACCTTATCAGCTTCAACTTGGCTTAGACTTCCCATGGACTTTTGGTTAAGTGCATTGGCAATAACATTAGCTTTACCGAGATGGTATAAAATGTCAACATCATAACCTTTTAGTACTTCTATCCACCTCTTTTGTCATAATTTCAACTCCTTCTGCTTAAATAGATATTAAAGGCTCTGGTGGTCAGTTAAAATATCAACATGAACTCCGTAATGATAATGTCGCCAAATCTTTAAGGAAAATATAACCGCAGCGAGCTCAAGATCATGGGTAGGATAGTTTTGATCATGCTTCCCAACTATCTGAAAGCATATGTAATAACCTACCATGCTGTATAAGAATACAACCTAGGCTAATTCTCGAGGCATCACAATATACAACGTAGCCTTCGTTCCATCCAAAAGAGCCAAGATAGGTGTGGTGGTATGCCATTTTTTTTAACTCTTGAAAACTTTGCTTGCATGCTTCAGACCATCAAAACTTAGCTGCTTTATGTGTTAATCTCATTAGTGGTGTAGAGATAGAGGAGGATCCCTCAACAAACCTCGTAAGATATCCTGCCAACCCTAAAAAGCGACGGACCTCGATAAGATTCAATGGTCTTGGCCAGGCCATTACTACTTCAATCTTCTGGTCATCGACCTTGACACCATCGCCTGTAATAACATGGCCTTGAAAAGCTACAGAAGTTAACCAAAACTCACACTTAGAGAATTTAGCATATAACCTGTTGTCCTGGAGAGTCTGTAATATAGTTTGCGAGTGATCTACATACTCAGCTTCTGACCGTGAATATATCAAGAAGTCCTCAAGAAACACGATCACAAATTCATCCAAGAATGGTTTAAAGACTCGATTCATCAAGTCCATAAAAGTTGTTGGGGCATTTGTAAGCCCAAATGACATGACAAGGAACTCAAAATGTCCATAGCTCGTCCTAAATGTTGCTTTGGAATATAAACTTCCCTGACTCACAACTGGTGATACCCAGATCTCAAGTAAATATTTGAAAAGCATTTGGCACCCTGCAACTAGTCGAATAAGTCATCAATCCGCACAAGAGGATACTTATTCGTGATAGTGATTTTATTTAGCTGTCTGTAATTAATACACATCTATAGGGAGCCATCTTTCTTTGGAACAAAGAGCACTGGAGCACCCCATGCAGATGTATTTGGCCTATAAAGCCTTTATAAAGGAAGTCTTGCAATTATTCCTTCAATTCACTTAGCTCTGCAAGAGCCATTTTGTAGGGAGTAATGAAAATAGGCTGCGTATTCGGGATCAAATCAATTTCCCTTTCGGGGGGAATCCCTAGAAGCTCATCAGGGAACACCATCGGGAATTCCTTCACAATAGGGACTGACCCAAGGGTTAGCGACTCCTTATCAATATCCCTACTATGAACTAAATGGTATATACAACCTTTAGCGATCAACTTTCGAGCCCTAAGGTATCAAATAAACTTACCCTTGGGTGAGGCAACATTATCTTTGCATTCAATGACCGACTCACCTGGAAAAAGGAAGTGGACCAGCTTTGCTTGACAGTCAATAAAAGCATAACAAGTTACCGACCAATCCATACCCGTAACAACATCAAAATCTAGCATAATCAGTTCAATTAAATAAGCTAAGGGTGGACGCTCATTAATTAACACTATACAACCTCGATAGAAATGAGTAGCTATAATAGAGTCACCAACTGGCGTAAATACCCTAACTGACCCTGGCAATAACTTAGGTCTCATATCAAGCTTACCAGCAATGAATGGAGTGATATATGAAAATGTAGACCCAGGATCTATCAGTGCATAAATAGCAAATATACCTGTGATCACATATGGATAATCCTCTAAATCTTGTCGGCCTGTGAGTGCATAAAAGCTATTTTGTACATCAGTAGAACATGAACTGTCTCCTCTACCTCTCCCCCTATCAAGACCCTGAGTAGGCTGCGGATCTTATTGGGGAGCATGTATTAGGGATGAAGAGGCTACAGTGGATCCTAATGGTGAGCTGTTGTACCTCTACCGAACCTCGGGCACTTGCTAATATAATATCCTTTTTTCCATAAAGGTAACATGCACTTGAACCTTTCCTACACTACCCACTATAAAGCTTACCGCATTTTGGAAATGGAGGAGTAGGTTGTCTTATTTGAGCAGAGTGCTCCTATCGACGGCACATAGACTGGCGTGAACTGTGCTCCAGCCTTGACTAAGTATAATGATCAAATCACTGGACCTGTATCTGTGATAGGGAACTACCCACTGAAAGATGTGGGTATCGGTGAAAAAGAGGATTAAAATCACCCCGTGGATCCCTATAAGACCCCATAGTATGAGCCCTCATATTGTTCTTCATATCTCTATGGGTATCTTAAATCCGACGAGAAAGGTCCTCTGTAGTCTAAGCTAAAGCCTGAATAGAGAAATATCTACACCATCCTGTAAAGATGCTATCCTGCAGTCTCTAATCAAATGAACCTCCAAACTATCCATATAACGATGAACTCTAGCACTTATGGTACGCATAATATCTGGTGTATACGTAGCCATAGAATTAAATCTAAGGCTATATTACCTTACACTCATATTCCCCTGCCCAAAAGTGATAGACTGATCAAGAGGGGCTTCCGACACCTCCCATGGTAAGTTATGGGCTAAAAATGCCTCAGTGAAGTCCTCCCACTCTGCTGGCGGAGCATCAAGCCCTGTGGATCTCTCCCACACCACGTACCACAAGATGGAAACATCACATAGTGGAAATGAAGCCAACTCCACTGCCTCGGTGTTAGAGACATGCATCACCCTCAATACTCTATACATATGGTCTATAATGTCATGTGGATCCTTAGTGGAACGAGACCCTGTAAATACTAGAGGGGCTAAATTAAGAAACTTTTGTACCTTTGAGCTTTCTGTTTCATTCCTTCTGGTGTCTGCTCTCACCTCTAGTTGTCTCCTATGAATAGAAACCACGCTAGTCAGTAGCTGAACAACCATCATTATACCCTGCCCCCAAGTCTCTGGTACTGGGGGTACTGGACCTCCTTGGCCCTCTACAGGGGCTGGTAAATCTGGTACTATAAATTTTGGAGGGTCTCTACGTGCCTCAACTGGGAGTGTATTTGCCTGACCCAGCAAAGAAAAATTGATGCCTTCTCTCGGATCTATATCTACCTCACGTTGTGCAATCCCCTAAATATAGACAGCCTGACAAATAAAACAAACCACAAAGCACGATTAAGATTTCATATGTTCCTATAACCTTTCTCTATAACACGATTTATTAAGTGAAAGAAAGGTAACCATTCCCAAATTCCTCATAGCCTCCTGATTATAAGTGTGGTACAAAACACACCCATAAGAAAGACTCGACTTGACACAGCATTGTGGACTCCCAAGGACACGACCTGCTCTGATACCATATTTTTTATGCCCCAAAGAGGGGGGAGGCGCGACTGGTAACCCGATACCGTTATTGGCCGAGTAAGACACTAAACATGCTAGTTAATTAAACTAGTGACCAGAATAAAATCAGGTAGCATAACGTTTAAAAAACACTATGTGGGGACAGTTTAGGTCATTACCTGGTCAGCAACAAATAAAGTACATCAAGATAAATAAACCAAAATGATAAAGTACTAGCTAGCCGACAAGGCTGTAACAGTAGAGGTACTGGCACACACTATATATACATGTCAATCTTATAACTGGAGATTGAAAGGCACAAAAGAACCATCCCACAATTATGTTTCCAAAATAGCCTCTAAGAGACAACTAATATTGTCAGGACAGGGCTGCGACTATACCCAATTGTACAACAAAAAAGTAAGCACCCTATGAAGGTTCCAGGAAAAGGTGGAGCTTACCAACTCACAACTGAACTGGGCTCTTAGTGGAGGGGTCGATTAGAGTCCTTACCTTAACCTACATGCACGAAATAAAATATAGTAGCCCCCTACAATGGGACATTAGTACGAAAAAACGTATAGTGGTATGTGAGGAGAATGTAAAACCATAGGTAACTATAGTAAAAAGGTTAATAGAAATACCACCTGTATCCAAAACTAAAGTAACCTTAATGACTAATAAAAAACCTCCTAGTGATGAAATATGCATGGTATGCTCGAGTATCGCATGTCGTGATTACTTATATATAAATGAAAATGCATGACATACCCAACCAAATGCTAGCAATGGTGGTCCTTTCCGATAGCTAACTGACATCATATTTGCCAATTTGTGGCCATCTGTACCTTATACATATATAATCATTTGGGCAAATAAGCCGCATTCCTCATGTTATAGCTCAAAGTCCATGCATAACGTGCAATGTATGCTATGAATATTAAATGCACATAGTAGGCCATAGTATACATTTATCCAATCTCGGCTCATTGATACACTTATTCTCATAAAATCATGATCATTGTCGTAGCATATACACCGGATTTGTGAAATCTCACATGTCTTTTGAATAAGTTTGACAACTTAACTAAACATTTAGAATGAAACCTTAACTTTGAACATGCTCGTAAAGCACATGTCAATTAGTAAACGAAAGTATTTAGACAGGATCAAGGGCCTTAGTCATTTAAATAGGGGCATTACGTCAGACATCATTGAAAATCAATGTGTTACTTGTTAAGTGTTTCAATTATAGTTTTGTATGCAAGAAGGACTGATTATGAATACTACATTCCCTTCACCTTCTACATTTATTTTTATGGCACTATACCAAGAAGAGAAGCACCTGAAACATATGAATATGTAGCCGGGATAATCGACGAAATGATATATAGATATTGAATTTCCAGTTTAAGCAAAAGAATGGAATTTCAACCTAATACCATCATGAAAATAACTCAGCTACAATCCCAATACCTTTTACAGAAGGTCTTCCTAGCAATAGAATAGTAAGATATCGTATTTGACGTTTTGGAAAACTTCCCAGATTTTGTTCTAAAAGAAGGGACGGAGCTTAGAATTAACATATATTCCCAACAGACATCCTATTACAAAAAGTTTCTTCGTGAGAGTTGTTCCTTACATCCTAAGCTTTGCAACAACTATATATAAGCAGCTTAAAGACACCTATAAAATGTCCAAAATTTAGCATTAATGAGCAGATTCGGCAAAGAGTATTTACGCGAGGAAATGTCCATAAAACTTCGTAAAAATGACTATAAAGGAGCCCCAAGGTTATTTCCTGAACACATCATCTACAAACAAAGAATAACCAGCAGGAAGACCATCTTTTTTATAGCCCAAATACAGTAAAGGGAGGGGAAAATAATTGCAAAGATTAAGGAACACATTTCTAGGCATAGGGACAAATTTTAGTGGTAAAAATGCAAAAAACCTACCTAAATCACTTAGAGAGCTTGAGGGAGCTTTCTCTTTAGTATCTGACTGGTTTGGGACGAAAGTAGTTCAATTTTGAGCTTTAAAACATCAAAATAGCCGACTTATTGTTGGGCTTGACCCGACCCGGCCCATGACATATTTCCTGCTCGGGCAGTCCTAGTAAAACTGTCATAACCTTTTATTCTAAGGTCGGTTTGATGCACGGTTCTATGAGTTGAAAGCTAGACTCATAGATCTTAAATTGGATAAGTCATGGAACTTCACAGTCCTTGTATTTTGGGAGATATGGCCTAATACATTTTCCAACATTTAAGAAGGATTTCTTAAAGAAAGTTACGGTAACCTTGGCCAACCTTTATCTTGCAACTTTCATGATTCCAAAATTTAATGTATGACCTTTGTGCTATTAAAATAAATTAAAAATCCATTAGTAGCAAATTATACAATTTTAGTCCCATTCAAAATGTGAAACAAATTTAAACCTTCTGAAAAGGGCGAGGTGTCACTCGGGCCATTTCTTTAATATTTAATGTGTATTTAGGGTACTCCATTGGCTTAAAACATTAGGTCCTTGACATTACCACTTATTAGAATCCTTACTATCCTTAGGTTCTATCCAAAATCATATATGTCTTATATGACACACCACCTTATGTATATATAGAAGACGAGAAACACGGGGTCTCACAGTTAAGACCCAATTGTGTTGATAAATATAATTTCAAGCAAGTAAGGTTATGATAAGATATTAGATCACTAAGGTCTACTAGAGCTACCCCAGAAAGCTTCTGGGGTAGCTCTAGTTCATATGCAACTTGACCAACTCTTTCAGCAATCTTATACAGTCCTATGTAGCATTGACTCAAGTTTCCTTTTTCGCCAAACCTCATTACCCCATTCATTGGAGACACCTTAAAAAATACCCAATTACATATGGAAAATTCTAGTCCTCTCCTTCTAATATTTACATATGATTTCTGTCGACTTTGAGCTACTTCCAGCCGTTGTTGTGTTATCTTGGCTTTCTCCATAGCTTGATGAAGAAGGTCTAGTCAAAATAAGGCAGTTTCACCTACTTCAAACCAGCCGATTGGTGATCGATACTTTTTTCCATTCAAGGCTTCGTAAGGTGTCACTTTGGTACTCGAGTGGTAGCTATTGTTGTAAGAAAATTTAATAAGTGGAAAATGATCATCCCAGCGACCCTTGAAGTCCAATACGCTAGCTCGAATCATATTCTCTAGTGTTTGGATTGTGCATTCTGCTTGACCATCTAATTGAGGGTGAATGTGGTACTTGAATTCACTTGCATCCCAAAACATCTCTGAAATGACTTCCAAAAATTTGAAGTGAATTGAGCTCCCCTATTAGATATAATAGAGATTGGCATCCCATGCAGCTAAACTATCTCTTTAATGTACAATCTTGCATAGTCTTCGACTGTATAAGTAGTTTTGACCGACAAGAAGTGTGCTAATTTTGTGAGCCTAAAAACAACTACATATGGAGTCGAACTTTTGAAATGAGCAAGGTAACCAGATAACAAAATCCATGTTGACCATGTCCCACTCCTAAATTGGAAGTTCCATGTGCTGCAAATAACCTCCACGCTTTGGTACTCTACTTTAACTTGTCAACAATTTGGATATTGAGCCACGAATTGTGCAATATTCTTCTTCATTTTCCCCCACTAATATGCTTCTTTCAAGTCATGATACATTTTGGTTGATCCCAAATGGACTGAATATCTTGAATGATGTGCTTTTATCATAATTCTCCTTTTTAGCCCATCTACATCAGCTATGCACAATCCGTTTTGACATCAAAGTATTCCCTCTTGCGTGAGTTCAAATGCCTTTGTCATACCTTGTCGTACATTCTTCATAAGCTGTAATATAATAGGATCTGTGTACTATTTCTCTTTCAATTCTGCCATCAAAGATTATTCTGCTATATTTTTCACAATAACTGCTTCATCTGGTGATTCAAGAAGGCGAAGCCTCATGCTAGCTAATTGTCGTAGATATTTGTTTACCCCTTTTCTTTTTGTGGACTGCCCAAAAGTGCTTGCCATTGGTCTAGGGCTTAAAGCATCTGCTTCCACATTTCCCTTCCAGTGTGTTACAAAGTATCGATGTCATAATCTTTCAAATAGCTCAAGCCATCTTCGTTGCCTTAGGTTGAGGTCATTTTTCTTAAAGATGTAATGTTGACTCTTGTGATCGGTAAATATGTCAGCATGAAGTACATACAAATAAAGGTGCCATATCTTCAAAGCAAATATAACTGTTGCTCACTCCGAATCATGGGTTGGATAGTTTTTCTCATGTAGACACAATTTCCTTGAGGCATAGGCTATTACTTTACCATGTTGCATCAAGACACATCCTAGGCCCAATCCCAAAGCATCATAATACACTGCATAACCTTCTGTCCCATCAGGAAGTACCAATACATATGTTGTTGTCAATTTATTTTTCAACTCCTAGAAGCTTCTTTCACATGCGTCGCTCCATTGAAATGTAGTTTCCTTATGTGTTAGCTTTGTTAAAGGTGCAGAAATAGAAGAAAATCCTTCAACAAACCTTCTATAATAACCTCTTAGCCCAAGGAAACTACAAACCTCCGTCGGTGTTGTAGGTCTTGGCCAGTTCTTCACAACTTCTATCTTTTGGGTATCACCGCTTATTCCTTTAATAGATACAATGTTCCCCAAGAATGCCACAGATCAAAACCAAAACTCACACTTAGAAAACATTGCATATTACTTACTATCACGAAGAATTTGTAACACTTGTCGTAGGTAAATAACATTGTCTCCTTTTGATCTCAAATACACCAAAATGCCATCTATAAATACTATCATGAACACATCTAAAAATGGCTTAAACATCCTATTCATCAAATCCATAAAAACAGTGGGGGCATTTGTTAGGCCAAATGACATAACGAAGAACTCGAAATGACCATACCGTATTTGAAAAGTAGTCTTGGGTATATCTTGATTTTTGACTCTCACTTGGTAATAACCCAACCTCAAGTCAATCTTTGAGAAACACTTAGCACCCTATAACTAATCAGATGAATCATCAATCCTAGGGAGGGGATATTTATTGTTTATCGTCGCTCTATTTCACTGCCAGAAGTCAAAGCATATGATCAGTGAACCATCCTTCTTGCGTACATATAAAAAGAGGTGCCCCCCAAAGGGACATAGTAGGCCTTATAAATACCTTTTTCTAGAAAATCTTTTAACTGCTTCATTAACTCCCATAATTCTGCCAGGGCCATTCTATATGGGGGAATGGATATAGGTTGTGTATCTGGAAGCATGTCATAACGAACTCAACTTCTCATTCGGGAGGCAAACCTAGGAGATCTTTAGGAAATACATCAGGAAATTCATTTACCACTGAAATAGATTGAAGAGTTGAGGGATTTGCATCTATATCTCTTATCCTGACGAAATGGCATATGTAGACTTTGGCCACTATCTTTCTTGCCTTAAAATATGAAACAAAACCTACCTTTTGGGGCCCCAATGTTACTTTTCAATTCAAGGACTGCCTCATTTTGAAGAAACTGCACCATCTTATTTTGGCAATCCACCATGGCATAACAAGACGCCAACCAATCCATACCCATTATAACATCAAAATCTATCATTTCTAGCTCGACAAGGTCAACCAATATGTCACGATCACAAATAGATACTATGCAATTACGATAGACCATTCTAGCTATAATAGACTCACCGATTAGTGTAGACACTTCGAATGGTTTAGTCAATAATTTTGGTACCTCTTTGAACTCCTCAACAATTAATGAAGTAAAATGCGATAGAGTAGACCCTGGATCAACTAGTGCATATAGAATATGTGAAAAGATGGACAATGTACCTATAACCAGTAGTTTGGACCATGCCACCCATATCCCTTTGAGGGAAATTTCTCATCATATGACCCAGTATACCACACCAAAAACACATATTTGTCCTAAATCAACATGCACCTAGACGAGTCCTCTTGCATTGATTACAAGATTGTCAAGGAGGTCTTGATAGGCTTATACCCCCTTGCTCTTGGGGCTAGACTTTTCCTGAATGTTGGATTTCACCTTGTTTCCCAAACTGATTTCCCCTAGACCCTTGATATCGGGGTGGAGCACTAGCTGTAGAGTAGGAGAATGATGGCCTAGGTGATCTATGTGAATATCGAGTCCTAAACTCACCTTGGGATGGTGTAAACAGCCCCATTAATCTATTCCTATTAGACTGCACTCTTTCCGATTCTTATATCCTCCTCCTTTGTTGTTGATCCTACTACTTTTATGCAAAAGCTTGCATCTTCGCTATATTTATGTCTTTATTCAAGGAAGCAATGGTACAATCTCTAACAAGATATGAATTTAATCTATCCACGTATCAATGAAATAGATCCTCTATAGTGGCAACCACGTTAGGAGCATACCTAGCTAAGGAGTTAAATTGGAGACTCTACTCCCTCACACTCATACTCCCCTGTTGGAGATTTAAGAATTGATCTGCACAGGCCTCTCGAATCTCCAATGGCAAATAATGGTCAAGAAATGCCTTTTTGAACTCTTTTCGACCAATTGGAGGTGCACTTATACCTCTGAATTGCTTCGAAGCTTCGCACCACAACACAACTACACCCTTCAATCTATATGTTGCTATCTTAACGACTTCTATACCACTAACATGCATAACATTCGAGGTCTGTTCAATTCGGTCAATAAAGTCTTGTGGATCTTCTTTTGGATCTGTCCCAGTGAATAAAGGAGGATCCAAATTAAGGAAGTCACGTATCTGTGTGCTAGCTGCCTTATCTACACCACCTGTACCTGCATCTCAACCTTCATTCCTTTGACCTTGACCAGCAACTATACGAGGTAATAATTGGACTACATTCCTTAAATCTTGCTCCATAGCAATAATAGGAGGCTCTTGAGGTTCTTCTTGCCTCCTTAGCTCCTTTTTTTGGTGGAGAAGTCGGGGAACTCTATGATAAGGACTTATCTGGAATCTCACTTTGGTTAGGCCTAGCTTCTGATTGGCTTGTCTCTTCTCCAAACTTTATCTACTTACCTGTACTTCTTCTCCTCATTGCTATGTATAAACACAAACAATTTAGCGGTTAGATATAGTCCACCTACTATAATGGCTCTATGGAATGATCTAGGAAATGAAATAAAAGAGACAACTCCTAAATGTCCTATAGCCTCATGCTTATAGATGTGGTTCACAACACACCCATAAACAAAATTCTGCATAGACACGGCTTTGTAGAATCCCTAGGATGACCTGCTTTGATACAACTTTTGTCACGCCTTCAAATCTATAAGGACATACAGGCACTCGATGCCCTCGCGACCTGAAAGAACCAACATACAAACTGTGCTTACTATGCGTATTACTATAACAACTACACATCGGTGAAAAGATCATAAAAGCTTTAGAGATAAGAGATCAAAATGAGTAGCACAAAAACTTACTTACAAGGCTTGGCTGTTGAGGCCATAACCATTCAGAAACAAGATGCAACTGAGTCATATAGAATAAGTCTACAAAGACTCTATAAGATAACATAGGTCGGGACAAGCCCCGTCTTACTTTAAACTATAACACAATACCAAAATGCATATACTATAGACTTAGTAGAGCCCCGAATCAATTTGGAGCTTAGCTAAAGCATCTGAGTGTCAGGTGTGCCTACACCGAAGGTCTACTAACTGGGGTACCTACACCTAAAACATGAATTGCAGCATCTCCTAAAAGGGATGTCAATACAAAATAATGCACTAAATATGTGAGGCAATAACATATGTAAAATGAGAACTCAAGTGAAATCAAGTAGAAATACATAAATATACATGTCATAATAAACGACCACCTTTGTTGTACTTGTGGAATTATGTATATTACATTCTTTTCTTTAGTCGTCAGTACTTTATAATTTTCTTTTAGGCATGTATTATGAATGACCAGCTGGTCAATGGTAAAAGAGGATGACCCATGCTAGGCATTTTAACCCCTGGGATGCTGTCCACATAATTGAACAAATAGGGATAGACCTATGCTTGGCTCTTGCCCCCTGGGCTGCCACCCTTATGCACAAGTGAGATCGATCCATGCTAGACTTTTGTCCCTCGACTTCCACCCACACACTATGAACATTGCTTTGAGTTATTATTTAATAATTTGATATTATTACTTTGGTGGTCATGACGATTTTCAAGCTTCGGAACTACGTACCAGTAACATACGATAGGATAATAGTCTCTTAAGGCACCACAATAATATAGGAAACAAGTGTGATATGGACATACTACTTAGGAGTTTATATGACAAGATTGACTTCACAGATGAGAGTGGACTCTCATGCTAGGGCTTGGAAAAGTAAGCTACAGATTTCTTAATGAACAACACTACCATGGAATAGCTCTTGGGAAGCTCACTTGTTTATTGTCACACGAGTATTGGATCTCATGCCAAAGAATATTGAATAGGATAACATTACATACCTTATCGTCCACCTCATTATCACTGCAATGTGACCTCCTCTTTTTCCAAATATTTATCTATAATTGATTAGGGGATGAAACTAATATTAGTAGTGAATAAACACGTGTAGATAGCTCACACCCACACCACAAGTTATACCCGGGCAGCAAGCCCGTAATTACAAAACTAAGGGTGTTCCTTCAACTTTAATTGCATTTACAGTCTCACTTCTTACCATCACACATATAAAACAACCTCCATATATCATAATGTTGAAGGAGAATTGTGAACTTATGGTATCCAAGCATTGTCTCATGAGTTTCTACGTAACATTACACTTTAAATTCTAAAATGAGCTCACACTTGAAGTTAAAGGGAACTCCCCTCCATGGCTGTCCAAATATACACAAACCACCAGCAAACCTTCCCATGAGATCACATCATGTAAAAGGGACCACTCAAACATCCTTGACACATATTAAGTTCCCTATTTAACTCAAACACAAAAAAAAAGGGGAGAAAAGTGCAGTAGCTTACCTTACTTGTTGGGAATTCTTGCTCTCTTAACTTATATATTCCAAGGGATGAAATCTCTTCAATCATAGCTTGAGATGAGGTATAATACTCAAGAACCTTAAGGGTTTTTTGTGGATACTATATTGATACGCCCAAATTACACTTCAAATAGAAGAGTAAAGCGGTCGTTGGTCAAATATAGAACTCAACCAGAGTTGAGGTCGATCCCACAGGGAACACGTAAGAATTGTTCTATTAGTACCCGGCTTTCAGATGTAAATGTTATTCCCAAGATAAACGTACATAAAGTAAATGGGGGTTGCGTTATTTAATTTAAATGCTTGTGTAATGTAATTAACAAAAACGTTATTCTGATTTTCAGACAAATAGAGAGAAGCTAGGGTTGTGTTCCCCATGACGTCCAATACGACAACTAAACTGGTTTGGTAAACTCGCTCTTAATGGTGCATGCAAAATCCAACAACTTAGCTAATATCTAGTTCACCTTTCGGTCCTTCCTAGTTATATTTCACTCATCTCCTTTCGGTCTCAGAGTGTATGCAATTCTAACCGTTGTTTTTGATCTCAGAGTACCTTCACCTTTCAGTCTCAGGCACTTAGACTAGGTTCATAACCCGAATTTCTGTTGTTAACCTCTTTTCCCAATCACTATATCCCTCTCGGGTATGTAGCGAATACAGGCTTACCCTAACGTGTCAACTCATTAAGGAGAAGTTAGAACGAAGAATTTAACAATACATGCAATAATTATTCGAACGAATTACCCCAGTTTGCGTTATCTTATTGAGTCGTCATGGTTCCCACAACCCTAGTTGTGGGTTTAGCCTAGCATAGTATTGATAACTTGCCCACAACAATTAGATGAAGACATAAAGATTGAATTACAATTGAAAGAACAAGAATCCGTGTTACAAGCGTCGAACAATGATCACAAACACGAATCTCACGATTTACAAAGTCAAACAAGTGTTTTTAGATTTTTCTCTCTTGTTTCTGCCGTCCAAACAGTAGTCCTAATGAAATAAAATAATGTATTATTTATACTAAGTAAAACTAATTCGATACAATTTAGGAAAAATAGGCTGGGCACAGGGAACGGTCCGTTACACGGACCATCTAAGGCTAGACGGCTCGTTTAGCTCAGCTGCTGCGTCGGCACGGCCCGTGACATGGTCCGTGTGGCGTGAGACGGGCCTTCTGTCCCTCCGTGTGGCTCCACTTGTACAAATTCAGATATTTTCGACGAAGGCCCTTTTGAGTTACGTCACTTACACGGTACACGACACGGCCCGTCTGGTGGCAGACGGTCCGTTTGACGGTCCGTGTGGATCTCCTTGCGCAATTTCCTAAAATTTCGACGAGTGCCTCTCCTAGTTATGTCAGCCACACGGCGCGTGACATGGACCGTCTGAAGGTAGACGGCCCGTGTGCTCGTCCGTGTGAGGTTGTTTCCAGCTCGTTGCACCAAGTGTGGTGCCACGGTCGGCCACACGGACCGTGCGGTGTGACACGGCCCGTGTGGGCCTTCCGTGGCCCTACACTTGGCCTTGTTTTCCACTCGTTCCTTGTGTTTTCCTCAATTACCCATGCCTTTGCTATTTTCCTGCACAGTATCAAAACACACCTATTAAACTAACAACAACGCTTAAGAACGCACAATAATTCTATGTCTTAAGCGTCTAAAAGTCGTATTTTCATGACTCATCAACACCCTCAATTTAGAACCATTGCTTGTTGCAAGCGATGACGAAAAACACATAACGACACACAAAGACAAACGCTTAACAAGAAGTGAATAGAGACCCCTTTATCATCAAATTCATGCTCAAAAAGTCCACTTGCGCTGTGCTCATACCCCAACGGACTCTTATTAGATCAACCTAAGCACTATACTATCTCCCGTTGGCCCTACTTAAGTCCGAGAATAAAGATGAGCTGGTTAGTATAGCCACCAAATAGTGCGGTGATAGTGCCCCTCACTACAAGGAAGTCTCACACACAGTGTAACAATGTAGCACAGAGACTGGAATGTAGACACTCACACTCAGAAAGATTTTCAACCGACACACAAGTATAGACCATATGCTTGCCTTTATTTTCACCACCTTGACTCTTGAATGACCTTTTTAGGATCACTTTAGGACTTTTAAGGCTTGTAACGTAGGTTCGGGCTTTGGGTGAGGTATATTTAGGATCAAAGTGACTAACTTTTCGTTCCAAGACCCTGCTTTGACTCAGCCTCTACTTTCAGCCCCCAAACTCTTTGTTTCCCCTGTTTTACCTCTTAATTTTGCGGATGGGCGTGGTTACCTTCTTCGTTCATTCATTCACACGCCTAAGATTTCCCTCTTTTTTTTTCAGTCCAACTTTTCTTCTCATTACTCGACTCCTTTCCATCCATATTATTCTGCCTCTCTTACAATAGCCACCCTCAACTTAGAATTTTAGCCTGAGTTGAGGTTCACAATGTCTTTTCAAGGACCAGGGCCAATGTAAGCACCCTCAACTTAGGCCTTTGTCCTGGGTTGAGGTTCACAATGTCCTTAAAGGGACCAGGGCCTTAGTACGGTCTGCAGATAGATTGGAAACATGAATTGGGTAATAAGAAAGAAAAGGTCTATTAAGGCTTAATCATTTGGTTCAAAGGGAGAAACTTCATTTGGTTAATTCGTTTTAGGCTTAGTGACTTCTCAACAACAATGGCCTAAGATCCTATCCTAATCCACTCATTCAATCGTTTTAGGGGGACCAACCCGGCAAGTTCTAGTTTACAAGTGTGTCAATTGAATTCAAGCAAGTCCACTCCCACACACATGGCACATATTCCCCACCATTCAGCACTACACAACACAGTCAAGCTTCATTATTCAAGATGCCAACTAGGCAATGTACACCGTGCTTTAAGATGATCACAAAATCAGTCAGCATGGGATGCATGCACACACAAGTTTCATGGATTTTTATTTTTTTTTAAATTGTTGGGGTTACTATATACTCTTATGAACACTTGTCTTTACACACACAAAACAAACAAAATAAACCTAAACATGCCAGTTTTAATAGATACTACATCTTCAGAGAAAAGAAACATGGCAAGAAAAACTCGTCAGGGTAGGATGCCCCACCCCCAGCAAAATACAGTGCAATGTCCCCATTGCACCATAATACATATTAAAGCAAAAATAGGAGTGGGACATACTTGGGATGCCCTAGGCGTCAGGTGGGTCATCATGGCCCGATCCGACTGGTGGGTCCGGGTAGGCAACATCAGCATCTGGCCCCACGACACTTCCAGAAGCACCTGTCCGGGCAGCCTCATACGCTAGGCGCGCCCGCTCCTCCTGGGCAGCAGCCTCTCGCCTGGGCCCTCAACGCTTTACGCAGCCTCCTCACTTCCTCACGCTGCGGGTCTTTCGGAGGGCTAGTGCGCTGGCTGCAGCGCTTACCTTTATCTTTATGACCGGAAGCCGTTGGAGCAGGTACTTGGGCAGCAGGTGGTACGAGTGGTACGCCCCAGCCCTCGGTCAGGCTTGGCTCCACCGGGGCACTGAACAATGATTTCAATGAATCTAGCGGCGGAGCCAGAGCTGGCACCGAGTTGTTATACCGGGTATACAGCTCTATATTTTTTTCTTCATATCCTGCATCGTCTGTACCAAATGCACCCTCTCATCATCGGACATACTTCCAAACATGCGATGGAAGTAGCCCTCCAACGTGTTGACCTGCTCCTGTAAACTCTGTATTTGGCCCACTAGTTCGGCAGGGAGACGGTCCTCAGCCAGCTGCACATGAGCCTGCACCACTTGAGGCACCCTGACCACCATTTGGTCAACAATCGCCCGTGTCTATCTCTGTTCTGTTACCATGCGGGCTAGAAGGTCATAAGGGACATAAGTGTATCCCTGATGCGCCTGAGGTGCTGTGCCACTGCCCCCGGGCTACTCAAATCTGTACCGGTCTGGGGGGCCGTGGGGGGCTCCTCAAATGACAAGGGTTGCTGCGGAGGAGCCCGAGGAAGCTGCGTAGGAATCCCAAGCCGACGGGCTCTACTGTGATACAACGGGTTGTCTATGTCCCTGATCATGGCAATGTTTACCACACTCGTTGGTGATGGGGACACGGGCCTGCCTGCAAAGTGCCCAAATCAGGCATGGGAATGACATACCTGCTCATTCTGATAGGCACGGTCCTTGATCTCCATGGCAATAACACGACCCACATTAATACCAAGTCGAGCTACCAAACACGCTACCAACGAAGCATGAGAGAGTTGGAGCGTGTTGTCATTCACCGTGGGTCGTAGTCGGTCCCGCACCACCGACCACCAGAACTTCACGACAAATGTGAGGGAGGCCTTGGTAATAGGAATCTTGGGGTTAGTCACCCAAGGTGCCTCCGCTCCTTGGAGCGCAATCTGCTCCGCAACCCACTGCAACTCCTTGGCCCGTTTAGACGGGTCCGACATGTGAACCTCATCAGTAATGTTCACATACCTGGCAATGAATAGCCCATCTGGTGGGGTACGGTAGTCAAGGCCAAATAAAAACCTGTTGATGGTCTCCGCCAAGATATCTACCTGAGTTTCCCGGATGGTAACATAGTCCCGGTGGGACAACTTAGCAGCAAGCCGCTTCTTTGCTCTTCTGGGCAGGTTGCCTTCGATGGAGGCAAGTAGACTGGCAGCGTAGCTGGAGTAGAACTCGGCAATCATATCAGGCCCATAATGTCCGGGAGGGCTGGCCATCCATCCAAACTGGTAAGCTGTAAAGGCATCGCGTATCTCCGGGATGGAATCCAATTTATCCACGAGGACTCGCATCTCCGGAATAATCGGCTTCCCCTGATAGCCCCCGGTGCCTTTAGTGATGCCATTAACATAAATTGCCTTTGCTACGGGGACTGTCCACCGCCTGCATAAGAAGACCAGAAGCCACTTGGCAGTTTCCGGGTCAGAAGTCCGGGCAACCGCCTGCTGAGTGGCCTCATCGTCACTGTTGCGGAGGAGAAGAATGTCCTCCTCACCCCCAGCATCGTGCTCTGCGGTGACTGGAGTGCCAGCCTCGTCCTCCTGCTCTGGGGCTACATCTTCCCCCTCCACCCCTACCTCTGGAGCTTCCTCCTCAGATTGGGAAGCTATGTAGCGTCTCACTGCACGTGAACGGGTAGTGCGAGGGGGTGGGGGGAGACATTGCCGGCGATCTGCACAGCTGACCCGCCGTCGGAGTCATCACTTGAGTCACTCCCCTGATGTTGACTGGAGGATTCTATGATCGAGTCCCGGAGACGTGACTCATGCTCGTCCCTACGTTGGCAAGGTCTTAGATGGGGGCCTATATTAACGTGCAAACATCACAAGGAATAGAAAAAAATTAGTTATGTCATGATGCTTGGGACGACACACTAACGGGTACTCAGACTTCCCCTGTGTTAACACAGTGACAAAAACCCTTAAGAGTGGCGTCACCCGATCTATCATAGGGAATTTTGCACTAGAATGCATATAGGAATCAATGACAATAATTACAGTGAAGTCCATAAAAAATGAAGTATCATGACACGGTGGCCCCACACGGGCCGTGTAAGGGTACACGGGTCGTGTAGAGGCCCGTGTGAGGGCCGTGGGGGGTGGCAGACTCCAATTAACATGGGAAGGGCAGCCACACGGCCTGTGTAGAGTCAGACGGTCCGTGAGAAAGGACCGTGTGGCGTGCCTTGGCGCGAATCATGGAACTCGAGCCGGACGGCCCACGACACGGCCCGTGTGATGCCACACGGACCGTGTAACGTGCCGTGACACGGCCTTCATCCCCAAATCAGCCCCAATATCATAAAATCCTCATACATAAGACATTGCAACAAAAACTCAAGATCGGCCATTTAAACTACGCGTACCACACTTCCTACAACATGACTCCTATTTTAACGACCCTAAAATCACAAACACCCTATGTTCAAGAGTTCAAGAAAGCAACAATGGTGGTTTAGAGTAACCCATTACCCAATCCTTAAGAAATTTTGCCCTAGAGAGTCATAGACTTCACAATCAACAAGTATATACATAACATCACACGAAGGAATAAAACTAGAAGAAAAATTTCAAGCAAAAACTTAAAGAACAACTAACCCAAAACAAAAACTTACTTGAGAGAGAATAGTAGACTTTGAACTCGAAAAGTTGCCTAAGGAAATTGGGACGGATCGTGAACGGATTGCACAAACCGTGTGAGAAGAGATGAAGATTTGGTGGTGTGAGGAAGAGAGGAGAGGGCGTGTGGGGTGAGTTAGAGAGAGAGAGTGAATGTAGAAATAAAATTGGGAAAGAGGGTATAAATACCCAAGGATACGCGGCCCAAGACGCTCCGTAAATGGGTCATGCCACGTGGCACAGTCCGTGTCGCTTACCGTGGGCGGCTCGCGTCTGTTCCCGAGGCACACGCCAAAACGGTCCGTTAAGCGGACCGTTACTTGTGGCATGTGCCGTGTGGTATGCCGTGTGTCGGCACGCATGACTTTTCCAAGGTGTGTGCTCAAACGGTCCGTTACATGGTCCGTTCAAGTTCACACGGACCGTGTGCTTTAACTTGGCAGCTAGACAAACTTACCTGGGGCACGCCCACCAGACGGACCATTACACGGGACATATGAGTGTACACGGGCCGTGTACATGCCTGTGTGGCTCTCCTTGCAAACTTTTTGTCAATTCCGTCCCCCGCACGCCTGATTAGGCTTCCTTTCACCATGTGCATCCTTCCCTGAGACAAAAATACAAGCCGATATAAAGCATAAGTCAGTTATTTTTTTTTTGATGGGTTGCCTCCCATTAAGCGCTTGGTTTAACGTCACGGCTCGACGTGGTTTTCTCGACTACTCAGACTTCGTCAAGATGGAGAACCTCTATCACAGAGGTTTCATCTGCAGCTCCCCAGTACTTCTTCACGCGCTGCCCATTGACCTTGAAGCGGTGCCCGTCATCCGTCTCTAACTCGACTGCTCCATGTACGAATAAAGTGCAAAAGAGGGAGTAGTAATAAGTCATATAGAATCAATGGATTCATGATAAAGTAAAATGCCTCGATGACATATTTTATCACAATTAATATTTTTTGCCTGATAGAGGGATCAAATGGTATATAGTTCATTTGTTGGTAGCTTGGAGGATTAAAAGCATGACTCTTGCTTTCCAATTGGCTGTTTTTGCATTAATTGCTACTTCACTAATCTTATTGATTAGCGTACCCGTTGTATTTGCTTCTCCTGATGGCTGGTCAAGTAACAAAAATGTTGTATTTTCTGGTACATTTGTATGGGCCAGACCACTAGCTTTCCTGGGAACAGCCTCAACCTGGAGTTGTAGAGCAGTACTCTATCACCAACCTCAAAGCTCCTTGGTGCAATCAGCCTGTCATGATAGGCCTTCATTTTATCCTTGTATAGGGCAGCACTCTCGTAGGCCTGGAGACGAAACTCATCCAGTTCATTTAGCTGGTCCATCCTCATGTTGGCTACCTCCTTCCAGTTCATATTCAGGGCCTTAAGAGCCCATAGCGCCTTGTGCTCCAACTCAATTGGCAGATGACAGGCCTTACCAAACACCAACTGATATGGGGACATACCAATGGGCGTCTTGTAAGCTGTCCTATAGGCCCACAATGCATCATCTAACTTCCTCGCCCAGTCCGTTCTTGTGGCATTCACAGACTTGGTCAGGATCTCCTTGATTTCCCTGTTGGACACCTCAACCTGCCCACTTGTCTGCGGATGATAGTGCGTGGCAACCTTGTGTTGGCGTAACCCGTATTTAGCAAGCACAGCCCGAAAGGATTTGTTGCAGAAGTGGGAGCCCCCATCACTAATGATAGTTCTGGGTGTCCCAGATCTGGCAAAAATGTTCCGCCTCAGGAACTGTACCATATTCTTGCTCTCATTATTTGGCAACGTTGTTGCCTCCACCCATTTAGAGACGTAGTCCACTGCCACCAGGATATACTTCATCCCAAAAGAGCTCACGAACGGGCCCATGAAGTCAATGCCCCATACATCAAATAGCTCAATCTCCAAAATAGGGGTCATTGGTAGCTCTTGGCGCCTTGAAATGTTCCCTTGGCGCTGGCACTGGTCGCACCCCCGCACCAAGTCATGGGCATCTTTATAGATGGTGGGCCAGTAGTACCCACACTGCAGGATCTTTTTGGCAGTCCTGGCACCACCATGATGCCCCCCACTGGAGAGGAGTGGCAGGCTTCCAGGATGCTCAACATCTCTGCCTCTGGGACACATCTTCGGATGACCCCATCTGCGCATGTTCTGAATAAGTATGGGTCATCCCAAAAGTACCTGCGCATACCATGAAAAAACCTTTTTCTCTGGTGAGGGTTAAGGCCTTCCGGCATAATATCACTCACCAGGAAGTTAGCAAAATCAGCATACCAAGGGACTAAGTCCGCAGAAGCGGCTAATACCTGCTCATCGGGAAATGAATCATCGATGCTCAACCACTCATTAGCGCGGGCCGCGTCCTCCAACCTTGACAGATGACCTGCCACTTGGTTCTCCGTGCCTTTACGATCCTAGACCTCGAAGTCAAACTCTTATAGCAAGAGCACCCATCTGATTAATCAAGGCTTAGCATCCTTCTTGGACACGAGGTACCAGAGCGATGCGTGGTCAGTGTGTACGATCACCTTAGTGCCCAGGAGATATGCTCGAAACTTGTTGAATGCATACACCACAGCCAGCAACTCCTGCTCCGTCAAAGTATAATTCCTTTGATCCTCGTTTAGTGTCTTGCTGGCGTAGTAAATGGGATGGAAGATCTTGTTGCGCTTCTGCCCCAGCACAACACCCACAGCAATTCCACTTGCATCACACATTACCTCAAATGGGGCACCCCCAGTCTAGTGCAACCACAACGGACGCAAAGATCAGCTTCTGGTTCAAGGTCTCAAAGGCTTGCCGACACGCCTCATCAAACTAGAACTTGACATCCTTCTCCAACAGTTTGCACAATGGGTGTGCAATCTTGGAGAAGTCCTTGATGAATCTGCAATAGAACCCAGCATGCCCAAGGAAACTCCGAACCCCTTTTATTGAGATACGAGGTGGCAATCTCTCAATGACTTCAATCTTTGCCTTGTCCACCTCAATCCCCTTATCTGACACCTTATGGCCAAGGACGATGCCCTCCTTGACCATGAAGTGACATTTCTCCCAATTTAAGACCAACTGGGCCTCTTCACAGCGCTGCAGTGCCTTGCTTAGATTATGCAGACAACCATCAAAAGAATCACCCACTACTGAAAAATCATCCATAAATACCTCGAGGGTGTCTTCGACCATGTCTGAAAAGATGGACATCATGCAACGCTAGAAAGTGACTGGGGCATTGCACAGTCCAAATGGCATCCTTCTGAAAGCAAATGTCCCATAGGGCCATGTGAAGGTGGTATTCTCCTGATCTTCTGGGGCTATTGATATCTGATTGTAGCCCAAATATCCATCGAGGAAGCAATACCATCCTCGCCCTGCCAGCCTGTCTAGCATCTGATCCATGAACGGCATGGGGAAGTGGTCCTTTAGAGTCCATCTATTCAACTTCCTGTAGTCCATGCACACTCGCCATCCGGTGACAAGTCTCAGCGGGACAAGCTCATTCTTGTCATTGGCCACCACCGTCATGCCCCCCTTTTTTTGGGACACACTGCACTGGGCTTACCCACTTGCTGTCCGAGATGAGATATACCACCCCAGCATCCAGCCACTTAACGATCTTCTTTTTCACCACCTCTTGCATGAGTGGATTAAGCCTTCTTTGATGCTCAACCTTGGGCACACAGTCATCCGCCAGTTTGATTTTATGAGTGCAGATGCCTGGAGGAATGCCAATTATGTCTGCAATGGTCCATCCAATAGTTCGCTTGAACTTTTGGAGGACCCCCGATAGCGCCTCCACCTGGTATTCCTGCAGATCTGCAGCCACAATCACAGGAAGAGTGTTATTAGTACCTAAAAATGCATACCTGAGGTGTTGGGGTAACTCTTTAAGCTCCAGAGCGGGCGGTTCCTCGATAGAGGGTTTCGCTGGTGGTGTTGGCCTGTTTTGCAAATCTAAATCCAACTTCCAAGGGACGAATGGTACGGTGCCCATGCCCTGTAATGCATAGATGGTGTCTTTATACCCATCAACACCATCTTCTGAAAAGTTCATAAGCACTGCCGCCAGTGCGTCTACTGTCATCTTTTCCTCCATCGAGACTTCAGAGGAGCCTTGTCATCAAAATCCATGACAGACATCACCAGCTAACTCTTTGGGTCTTTTCATGGCAGCGCACACACTGAATTTCACCTCTTCGGTGTTTAACCGGAAGGTGAGTTCTCCGCGCTCTACGTCCACTAGTGCCCTACCAGTTGCCAAAAACGGCCTTCCAAGGATGATTGGTACCTCAAAGTCCACCTTACAGTCGAGGATGACAAAATCGAAAGGGAAGATGAACCTGCCAACCCGAAGTAGAACATCACACAAGATCCCCACAGGCCTCTTCACGGATCTATCTGCCATCAGTAGCCGCATGGTTGTGGGTGTGGGGGCTCCCAAGCCCAACTGCTGGTACACTGCCAGCGGCATCAAGTTAATGCTGGCACCAAGGTCACAAAGAGCCCGTGCAAAGTCAATGCACCAATGGTGCACGGGATGTGAAGGCCCCTGGATCTCCCTTCTTTTCGACCAAGGACCTTGTAGCGATGGCGCTACAGTGGTGTAAATTATCAGCTGGCTCAATTGTGGCTGTCCTCTTCTTAGTAACTAAGTCCTTCATGAACTTAGTGCAGCTAGGCATCTGTTCAAGTGCTTCCACCAAAGGTATGTTCACAGACAGCTCCTTTAACATGGACGAGAACTTTTGGAACTTGCTATCCTCCGCCTTCTTTTTCAGCCTTTGGGGGAATGGAGGTTGCGATTTCGGGATGGCTGGCAGATTTGGGTAGTTGGAGGTGTTCGTCTCTATTGCCTGCTTGGTCGACTCTGGCTCTGCTGTCGCAGCCTCAGGTCTATCACTCCTATCGTCAACCTGACCCTCCATGGGGCTATGCATCTTGTCACCTGCTTTCACCTGACCTGCATCATTAGCAACAACTGGGTTAGAAAGTACCTTACCACTCCTCGTGGTGATCGTTATGCAGTGGCCATCGTTCTTCCGGTTTTGCACTGTGTCACTCGGGAGAGACCCAGCTTTCCTCTGGTTAACTGCCACTGAAAGCTGCCCCAACTGCTGCTCTAACTGCTTGATCGAGGTGGAGTGCGAGTCTACCAGCATTCTAACATTGGACATTTCGCTCTTTACATGCCGCACCCCTGCCTCGGTGGCCTCCACTTTGCTTAGGACTTTTGTCATCATGTCCTCTAGCCTAGAGTTGCCACCACCTTCGTTTTGACGGTCACGGTTTCTGTAGCCATCCCTATTCTGCCAGCTCCCTTGGTAATTTTCCCGATTGTAGTTCCGACCTTGGTTACCAGAGTTGAAACCCCTGTAACCCCCTTGACTACCAAGAAACTGAGCTTCCTCATCGTAGTCGCTGCCTTGATCATCATACCTGGGAAGTGCTTCCATTACTTTGACCTTCTCAGTGCCCCCACCAAGGAACCTCTTTGACAGCAAATCGATTTGTGTCCGCATATGGGCCATGTCCTGGTCCCGTTCTTCCTCCTTCTTGCGCTGCTCCTCACTCATCTCAAATACTATTCCAGAGCAATCTGCCTCTCTAGTATACCATGCCCTGTTATTCTTTGCCACCTGATCTAAGATGACCACTATGTCCGGGAAGGTCCTAGACATATATGACCCTCCACAAGCTGCATCAATGATTGGCTTGGTAACAAAGTTACAGGACCTGTAGAAGACTGCTTTCAAGTGTTCGTCAGTGAGATGATGGTTTGGGCACTGTTTGAGCTTTTGTTTGAATCTCTCCCAAGTCTGATACAGCGCTTCATTCGGCATTTGTTTGTGAGACCCGATCTCATCTTTGAGCTTCAGTTTCCATGAAGCAGGGAAGAATCGTTCCAAAAAGGCCTCCTTTAGTTCTCCCCATGTGCGGATGGAATCGTGGGGGAGCTCGTTCAGCCACCTTATTGCCTCTCCAGACAGAGACAGTGGAAATAGTCTCAACCTCAGCGGTTGCTGACTAACTCCTGGAATTTCGGACGACTGACAGGTAGCTAAGAAATTCAACAAGTGTTGATTTACATCCTCTGTGGCAGCTCCAGTGAACAACCCCTTCAACTGCACCATCTGCAGCATGGTGCTGGTGATAGTGAATTTGACCCCAGCAGGATAAGGTGGCAGTACTCTTGCCCCAATGGTCCCAGCACCATCATCATCATCATGCGCTGCTGGTGGGTACTGAGGGCCTTGAGGTCTCAACGGGGGTTGGTGTTGCTGTGGTGGTACGAGTGGTACCTGGCGAAGTGGTGCTGCGGGTGGTACCACATTACCAACAAGATCATCCATACCCAACCCATCGTGACCTCTATCAGCAGGATTCACTGCCAACTCTCTCTGCCTTGCTGCTTCACGGTCCTGGGCGTTCATTCTGCGAATTGACTTAGTAAGCTCTGGATCGTAGGGAATAAGTGTTTCACCCTTGCTTCGGGTGCTTGGCATGCAATGCTGATCCCCTACGAGGAAAAAAACAAGAAACAAAGTAAAATCAGGGACTAGACTTACAAGCTGAAAGTAGCAACTATTAGACTAGTTCTTTGCCGCGTTCCCCGGCAACGGCGCCAAAATTTAATACGCCCAAATTACACTCTGAATAGAACAAATAGAGAGAAGCTAGGGTTGTGTTCCCCATGACGTCCAATACGACAACAAAACTGGTTTGGTAAACTCGCTCTTAATGGTGCATGCAAAATCCAACAACTTAGCTAATATCTAGTTCACCTTTCGGTCTTTCCTAGTTATATTTCACTCATCTCCTTTCGGTCTCAGAGTGTATGCAATTCTAACCGTTGTTTTTTATCTCAGAGTACCTTCAACTTTCAGTCTCAGGCACTTAGACTAGGTTCATAACCTCGAATTTCTGTTGTTAACCTCTTTTCCCAATCACTACATCCCTCTCGGGCATGTAGCGAATACAGGCTTATCCTAATGCGTCGACTCATTAAGGAGAAGTTAGAACGAAGAATTTAACAATACATGCAATAATTATTCAAACGAATTACCCCAGTTTGCGTTATTTTATTGAGTCATCATGGTTCCCACAAACCTAGTTGTGGGTTTAGCCTAGCATAGTATTGATAACTTGCCCACAACAATTAGATGAAGACATAAAGATTGACTTACAATTGAAAGAACAAGAATCCGTGTTACAAGCGTCGAACAATGATCACAAACACGAATCTCACGATTTACAAAGTCAAACAAGTGTTTTTAGCTTTTTCTCTCTTGTTTCTGCCGTCCAAACAGTAGTCCTAATGAAATAAAATAATGTACTATTTATACTAAGTAAAACTAATTCGATACAATTTAGGAAAAATAGGCTCGGCACAGGGCACGATCCGTTACACGGACCGTCTGAGGCTAGACGGCTCGTCTAGTGGACCGTCTGGCTCAGCTGCTGCATCGGCACGGCCCGTGACATGGTCCGTGTGGCGTGAGACGGGCCGTCTGTCCCTCCATGTGGCTCCACTTGTACAAATTCAGATATTTTCGACGAAGGCCCTTTTGAGTTACGTCACTTACACGGTACACGACACGGCCCGTCTGGTGGCAGACGATCCGTTTGACGGTCCGTGTGGATCTCCTTACGTAATTTTCTTAAATTTTGACGAGTGCCTCTCCGAGTTACGTCAGCCACACGGCGCGTGACACGGACCGTCTGAAGGTAGACGGCCCGTGTGCTCGTCCATGTGAGGCTGTTTCCTGCTCGTTGCACCAAGTGTGGTGCCACGGTCGGCCACACGGACCGTGCGGCGTGACACGGCCCGTGTGGGCCTTCCGTGGCCTTACACTTGGCCTTGTTTTCCACTCGTTTCTTCTGTTTTCCTCAATTACCCATGCCTTTGCTATTTTCCTGCACAGTATCAAAACACACCTATTAAACTAACAACAACGCTTAAGAACGCACAATAATTCTAGGTATTAAGCGTCGTAAAAGTCGTATTTTCATGACTCATCATATATGCAGATAGAAGAGGGAAGAAAGAGAACCTTGGGTATCAGATTTTTCTCTTGTGAAAAATGGCTAGAATAGCGTGTTATATTCCTTTTTATAGGGACCAACTTGGCTGACTTCCTCCTCAAATTTTGGCCTTAATTTACCATGTACAGGATGCAACTATTTGGCCTTTTAGCTTGGGCCTTCATGGATCTCAACTTATTGGGCCTTGGCTGCCCATTTTCACTTTTTCCTTTACTTGAGTTGGGCAAGAATTTCCAAGTAAATGCTTAGTGACCTTGGGCCCTATAACATGGCCAAAACGTCTTAGTAGGTAGTGCATCTACTTGTCCCTCTATGTTGGTAATAGTTTATATAGGCGATGCACCTACTTGCTTCGTTAAGTCATGCAAGCAGCTCGTTATCTTACCTCATTTTTCAAATGTTAATCCTATATATTATGTCTTAATACTTCACCTTAAAATACCTCCAACTCAAATAACATCTTATTATCTCAGATTTAAATGCTTTCCTTGAGTTTTAATTGGACTCATACCTGTTGGAATATGTGTGATATCACAACAACTCTCGATCCAATTCAAATCATCACCCCTCATAGGAGAACACTTAGTCCCTCACCTATACCATAAGCCTATGCGAAGTGTCATATTTATAGGACTAACATATAGAAAATACGTAGTGTTACAACTAAGCTTTGGATTTAAGGGAAGGCTCTTTCTTCATCAAATCTCTTCCTGAATCTTCTCTATTAGCTAACGTGTGTCGGATTGATTCTTGGTTCCTATCAACCAAGAACATCCAAACTCTTTTTTCTTGAATTTCATGGAATTTTACTTTCTTTAAATATGGGTTTTGTGAATTATGGTTTAGTAAATTCAATTAAAGTATGGGCCATGCTTTATTGTTGATTATAAGTTGATTTATGGCCTAATATGTTGATTACATGAGTATTATGTAGATTTGGTTGTGCATTGTCCCTTTAAGAATTGATCTAAGATTGGATAATCAATATTATGATTTCAATGCGGATTTTACTTGTCAGTTTTCTTTAATTTAATATTATATTGTTGATTTTATATTGAATCTATATTACCCATTTCTATTCACATATCATTTATAGCATACACATTCATAAACATTGGATTTGTGTGAAAATGAGATAGTGGGTCAAGCTAATATATGTTTTCCAAATGAATCGGTGGGTTAAGCTCACTCATATGGTTTTGGCAAGAATGTGATCACATAAATGTCTATGATATTGGATCTTTGAGCATATTGGGAATTTACACCTCATGTAATAATGTGAATGGGCTATTCCTATGTATGAAAAGTATGACATGAATAATTTGGCTTTTGAGCTGAAGTATGAGTTATTATGAATGATGTTTGGCTTTTAAACCAAAGTTTGAATTAAAATGATTTGATAACACTTGCATCTCTTTTGAAAGCATGTACACGTATATGTATTCTTGTGGTTGGTGATTTTGCACCGATGGATTGAGGGTGTTAAGGCTATCCCCAAGGGCCCTCTCCCATCCCTCGGACTATGTGCCAACCATAGGAATATGTTTATGAAAATCCTATCCGAAATGGGGGTGCCCGTAGGAAGGTTAACTCTCAAAAATAGGGTTGCCCATAGGAGAAGTGTGATATGATATGATATGAAAATCCTATACGAAATGGAGGATCCCATAAGGAAGGTTGCTTCTCCGAAATGGGAGTGCCCGTAAGGTGAAGTATGGTTTAACTTTGGTGAGTATACCACCTCCTTATTGGTGTGGGGATTACATCAGAATATCAAGTAATAGTTTTCTTAGTCTTACATATGTCGGTTGAGGTCAAATCCTCATTATATATGTGTATATTGCATTTTATGCATCATAGATTTGATGGCATATTGTTATACTACTTTTCTATGGATCTATACTTCCTGTTATATTATGTGCCCTTGTCATCTAACATTGAATGTAGGTTCGATAAGTCATATGCATTGCATACCTGCATACTTAGTACATTCAAACGTACTAACTTATACTTTTACCTATATGATCTAACCATGACCAGAGATATCCTCCATCTACAATTCAATTACTAGATTTGATCTTAGGGTACTTATTATGAAGAGTCCAATCTTCCAAGGACAAGCCACCATTCCTCTACCTATGAAGTTTTGTTTACATTATGACTAGTGCCATTGTTAGATATCTTATCGACTCGTTTATATTTATATGCCAAGTATTATATTCAAAGATTATGATTATTCTTATGGCTATCCATTTGATATGGGTATTATGGATTGATAATGAGAATTATGATAAATATATATAATTTGGTGTGGAAACGTGGAAGATCCTAAGTCTCTTATTGCCCCCATAGCGTAAAACATACACACCTACCAGTTATTATGTGTTATGTGCTATGTGAATCCGTGTTAATCCCTTATCCCAATGAAATCCCCATAGCGTGACTGATACACCCAAATTTACACTCCAAAAAGCAATGGTAAAGCAGTCATTGATCGAATCTAGAACTCAACAAGAGTTGAGGTCGATCCCACAGGGAATGCGTGAGAATAATTCTATTAGCACCCTTTTTCAGATGTAAATTCTATTCCCAAGATAAACTTGCATGAAGTAAATGGGGGTTTTATGATATTTCAATTCAATTCCTAATATAAAGTAACTAATGCGTACGTTGACTACTGGAGTTCAAACAGTTAATGAGAAGCTAGGGTTGTGTTCCCCATGACGTCTATTACGATAACCAAATAGGTATGGTGAATGCATTCATGATTGTGCATACAAGATCAAACAAGTTAGATAACACCTAGGTTACCTTCCAGTCGTTCGTATATATATTTTACTCATCACCTTTTGGTCTCAGAATGTGTACAATGGTAATCTTTGTTCTAGATCTCAGAATACTCTCACCTTTCGGTCTCAAGTACTTAGACTAGGTTAAGAACCCCGAATGTCCGTTGTACAATTCTTTTCCTTATTACCATATCCCTCTCACGCATGTAAAAAATACAGGCTTACCCTAACGAATCGACTCATTAGGGGAGAAGTTAAAGCAAAGAATTCCACAATGTATGCGATGATCAATCCCAAGAGTTCACCTCCAAATTTCTTTATCTTATTGAATTGTCATGGTTCCCACAACCCTAGTTGTGGGTTTAGCCTAACATATTTAAAACAATTTGCCCACAACAATATAAATGAATCATGATAAATGACTTACTATTGAATTGATAATTCCACGCGTTACAATCTCCAAAGAGATGATTGAAATCCAAGAATTGAATGTAAATAATAGCACAATTGTTCTCCTCTTGTTCTCTAACTCTAGTGTTCAATAATAATTAAAAATGGAATAAAACAAATATATATATATATATATGGAAAAACCTACTCAAATTTAAAATAGGAAAATAGACGTCGGCATAGGTACGGGTCACTACACGAACTGTGAGGGACCACACGGGCTGTCAAACGGTTTGTGAGTCTTCACTGCTCTTACGATCCCATGCGTAGGCACGGTCCGGGTAGAGGTTCACGCACCGTGAAGTGGCATGTATACCTTCCCTTAGCAACTTCTCAACAGCACTTAAGTCCTCCATCTTCACTGCCCATGTCACAGTCCGCAGTTGGTCACACGATTCTTGATGCCCCCCGTCTCTCTTTATTTGCACGATATTTGTTGTTTTCGACAGTGATTCTTCTAACTTACATCAACTTCATGGTATGTGACACGACCTGTGACAATTTCTAGAGTCTGTAAAAGGTCTCGTGGAGTTTTCCCTGGGCTCCATTCCAACTCCTTTGCTCTTCAAGCCAAATGTGAGGCCAAGACGGGTTTCACGGTCAGTGTAACATGGGATGGTTCATGAAGGCACCCGTGGTCCTTCACTTGGTTTAATTCAAAGCTTCCTTTATTATGGGCCAATTCACTTACCCTCCCACGGTCCGTGTGAGGCTACATGGGTCATGAAGGTCTCCATATGCCACTACTTCAGTGCTTTTTCGCTCTTTTTCTTGCACTTCACCTATCGTTCCATGCCTTCACCATTTTCCTGAAAACTAATCAAATACACACATCAAACCAACATATTTTCTTGAGAATGTGCAAAACTTCTACGTTCAAAGCATCATAAGAGTCGTATTTCGATGATTCATCAACACCCACAACTTAGAACATTTTCTTGTCCTCAAGCAATGACGACATAAATAAATAATGCATAAATACAAGGGCCTCATCAGACCTATGGGTAACCCTTCAATTTCAACATATATGCTCAGAAAATGTGCTTATACCCCAAACAACCCCATATCGATTAAGGTTAACATCCTGCATATATGGTAAGTCCACATAAGATTGGGAACCAAGATGAGCTAGTTTTATTAGCAACCAATCAGTGCAAGGATAGTGCCCTCGCTACAATGAAGTCTCACACACACAACAAATCAATGTAGAATAGAGATTAAAATACAAACACTCACTCTCACAAATGATTTTCAGTGGACACACAAGTCTCGACCATATGCTTGCCCTTATTTTCACCAACTCAACTCTCGAATGACCTTTTTAGGATAACATTAGAACTTTTGTCGTTTGTAATGTAGGATCGGTTTAGGGTGGGATACATTTATGATCAAGTGACTAATCGACCCCTCCAAGACAATATTTTGACTCGGCCATCTGCTCTCGGTTTTCAGTTCCTATTGCCCCTACTTTTCACTTTCTCTACAAACTGGGTGTAATTTCTGTGATCTTTATTTTATATTTTCTTTTTCTTTTTTTTTCATGTTTTGTTACACAGTCACACTCCCAATTTTCTTTTTCCCTTTTCATTTTGCTCTTTTCCTTACTTATTTTTCTGCATTTTCCTACAATAGCTACCCTCAACGTAGGCTTTTGGCCTAGGCTGAGGTTCATAATATCTTTTAAAGGACCAGGGCCAGCATAAGCCACCCTCAACTTAAGCCGTTGGCCTAGGATGAGGTTCAAAATGTCCTTGGAGAGATCATGGCCAACGTAAAACTTCACAAACAGATAAGGGAGGTGCTTTTGGTAATTACAAAGAAAATGATCTATTTAGGATCAACTACTTGGTTCAAAAAGGGTACCTTCATTTTGTTACACAGTCACACTCCCAATTTTCTTTTCCTCTTTTCCTTTAGCTCTTTTCCTTACTTATTGTTTTGATTTTTCCTAAAATAGCACCCTCAACTTCGGTTTTTGGCCTAGGCTGGTTCAAAATATCTTTTAAAGGACCAGGGCCAGCATAAGCCACCCTCAACTTAAGCCTTTTGCCTAGGCTGAGGTTCACAATGTCCTTGGAGAGACCAGGGCCAACATAAAACTTTGTAGACAGATAATGGAGGTGCTTTAGGTAATTACAAAGAAAAGGATCTATTTAGGCTCAGCTATTTGGTTCAAAAAGGGAAACCTCATTTGGTTTGTAAACTTTTAGGCTAAGTGAATGATCAAAAAAAAAGGGCCTAAGATCACATCCTAATTCAGTCATTCCATTGTTTTGGTAGGACTAACCAGGCAAGTTCTAGCTTACTAGTGCGCCGCCTGAAATTAAACAAATACGCTCACACATAAGCAGTACATCTCTTACACTAACTATTACTAATCAACATAGTCATCCTTCATTCATCAATATACCAACCATACAATGCATAACATGCTTTTCAAAATGCATAACAGTTTGCCAGGATGCGATGCATGCACATACATGCTTTTGGCAACAATTTCAATTTCAAATTGAGGCATTTTACTAAGCTCCAAGCATGGGTTACCCTAAACAAATATAAGAATATGTATTTACACAAACATTAAAACTGTAACATGCCAGTTCTACTAAATAATACACTTGAGAGAAAACAAATCTAGTAAGAAAACTCTCAAGTGGCAGGATGCCCTACCCCTTCAAAAAAGATGGTGCAATGCCCTCATTGCATTATAACTAAACATAAAGCACAAAATGGGAATAGAACACACCTGGGACGCCCTAGGCATCAGTCAAGCTGTCGGGGTGAGACCCACTAGCAGGGCCCTTGTCATAAAAAGTCAGACACATGCCAAAGGTGCTCCCGGAGGCTCCTATCCTAGCTTCCTCACGTGCGAGCTGCTTTCTTTTCCTCTTGCTCTGTGGCTGGTCTACCTGGCCTCTCATGGCTTTGCGCAACTTCTTCTCCTCTCCATGTTGCGGATCCTGCATAGGGCTTCTTCGATGGGTGTCGGTCAAAGACTCGATTATATGCCTGATATTGCCATAAGACCGATGAGACTTACCAAAAGTGAAGTACAGAAGAGCGCATATTAAGAATAAATAACTTAAGATGCTCATCTCCACTTACTCTATCTAACCAACTTTATCCGATTCAACCGCAGCAGAAGAAGGGGCCGTATCAGTCGGCTTGCCAATCAACTGACCCGCTTTCCTTTGTCGCTTGCCTTTGTCCTTTCTTCTTGATTCTTCAGTGGGTGGCACCAGTGCAACTGCTGGCATTGGCAGAACGCCCCATATGTCATCTAAAATCGGAGCCACTAGGGCATTAAAAAGCGATATCCAATACTCTAGAGGTGAGGCCGGTGTAGTGTAGTTGTACTGAGTGGTTAGCTGGGAAATTTTGTCTTTCATATCCCGCCCTGTCTGCACCAATTTTGACATTTCATTGGTAGATATACTCCCAAACATATTATGGAAGTACCCCTCCAAAGTGTTGACATGGTTCTGCAAGTTGTTAATTTGACCCAGTAATTCAGCTCAGAGACGATCCTTTGCCTGTTGGCCGTGAGACTGAATAACCTGAGACATCCGTGCGACTATTTGATAAAATATTACGCGTGTTTGCCATTGGTCAGTCACTACTCTGGATAGAAACTCATAAGGGACGTACGCATACCCTTGTTGCATCGGAGGAGTTGCACCACTTCTCTTGGGCTGCTAAGAAGCCTTAAGTGACTGTGAGGCGGTGGTGTAATCCTTGAATGACTAGGGCTGCTGTGGAGCTGCCTGTGGAAACATCGCAGGCCCCCCAACCTGCGTGATCTAGCGTGCATCAGATGGTTGTGAACATCCTTAATCATGGCAATGTTAACCACACCTTTGGGAGCTATCTTCTTGTCAAGGAAGTGTGTTGTAGGGACATGGGCCCATTTGCAAAATGTTCGGATAAGGCATGGGAAGGACATACCTAGTCTGTCGGATAAGGCTCGGTCCCGCATTTTAATGGCAATGATCTGACCCACGTTAATCTCATACATAGAAATGAAGCACTCCACCAACGAGGCATGGGAATGTTGAAGCATGTTTTCATTAGCTATGGATCTTAGCTGGGCTCGCACCACCGACCACAAAAATTTTGTAGCAAACGTGAGAGACGCCTTGGTAATAGGAATTCTGGTGTTTGTAACCCAGGACGCATGAGCCCCTTGTATAGCAATTTGCTCAGGAATCCATTTTTATGGTGTGGCCCGCAAAGATGGATTGGACATTCGGTTCTCATCGGTGATCAGAACATGTTTGGCGATAAATAAGCCATCTGGAGGGGCCTGATAGTTTGGACCAAATAGAAACCTGTCGATGGTGGTCTCTGAAATATCCACCCGTTCCACACAAACCATGGCATGCTCCCACGGGGACAATTTATAAGCCAGCTGCTTCTTCACTCTCTTGGATTGGCTTCCCTGAATGGAATCCAATAGGCTGACAGCATAGCAGGAATACAATTCAGCAATCAGCTCGAGCCCGTAATAGCTTAGCAGTTGCGCCATCCACCCAAATTAATATGATTCAAACATATCCCTGATATTCGGGACCCCATCTAGTTGATCTAAGAGGACTCGCATCTCAGGGACGATGGCCAGCCGTTGGTATCCCCCAGAGCCTTTAGTCAGTCCATTCATATAAATCTCCTTCGCACGGGGGACTTTCCATTGACCGCTTAAAAACACCATAAGCCACCTAACAGTTTCAAGATCTGATGTTCCAGAAACCGCATAGTGTGTAGCTTTATTATCACTGTCTCGGAGGGTCAAGACGTCGTCCGTAGTCTCTGTGTGGTGTTCGTCCATATCTGGGGTGCATGCATGTTATCCTGTGTCAGGAAATCATCCTCCACCATAACATTAGCCTGAGGAACCCCCTCCTCGGACTAGTGGGCTATAGTTTGGCCCGCTGCATGAGATCTTGTAGTACGAGGGGAGCAAGGGGAGACATTGCCGGTAAAGCGTACCTCGGACCCTCCTTAGGAGTCATCGCCTGAGTCACTCTCCTGGTGCTGACTAGAAGATACATTCAAAGAATCCCAGAGATGTGACTCAGGCTCGTCCCTAGGTTAGCTTGACCTTAGACGGGGACCCATGGTACCTACAATTTCCACGAAGAATAAAACGGTTAGTCATCATGGACTAAGTAGAGTGACACACTAACGAGTACTTAGACTTCCCCTGTGCTATGAAAGTGACAAAAACCATTAAGAGTGGCATCACCTAGTCTATCATAGGGAAATTGCACTGAAAGATATGTGGAACCTAGACTAATATTCATCAATGAAACAAACATCAAGTAGAAAGGTGACATGGATGGAGGGCCCTACGCGGGTTGTGTAGCATGACAAGGTGTGCGATAGGGCCCGTGTGAGGCACTCAGTAGTTGGGTGACCCAAGTGACTCGACATAGGCTACTACACGGGCCATGTATCGTACACAGTCCGTGCAATGCACCGTGACGAGCCCCGTCACCCCATTCAGCCCAAAGCATAAAACACCCACACTCATTCATGCAAATCGACACTATTACGCGCAGATCTATCAACATACTCCCTTAAAGCACACAAGGACATCATTATTCCAACTATAGAACCCCTAAAATCACAAAATTTCCATGTTCAAGTTTACAAGATTCAACAATGTGTTTAAGATAGCCCAACACAATATCCACATAAAGTTTACACCGTAGTGTCTTCTAAACAACGAAAGGAACCATATTTAGGCATAGATTCACACATGTAATAAGGACTAATGAAAATTTGAACTAAAAGAAAAGGACTAGAAGACTTACATGAAGAGAGACTTGGTGTTAGAACAATAGAAAATCACCCAAGGGTAATGCTACGGATCGTTAGAGTGCTTCACCAATTGTGACAAAAGAGAGAGATAAGTTTCATTTTGGGGTGTGGGAAAGTAAACCAAGCATGAGAGGTAAATGAAAAGAAGTGAGAGTGGGGTATAAAGGGTATAAATACCCTTACCAGATGGTTCATCTCCATGGTTTGTCACATGGTCCGTGTAAGGTGACATGGTCTGTGAAGATGAACCGTGTGCCTAGACGTAATGAATTTGAAAATCGTACCTGGCAACAACATCCCCACGGATGACTACATGATCCGTGAAAGGTTTCATGGTCTATCTGAAGTGTTCGTGTGCCCGACCTTAGAATATAGTTTAGAGCTTACCTGGGTCACGCGTCGTACAGTCAGTGACACGGTCCGTCTGGAGGTACATGGTCCATGTAGACGCACGTGTGGCTCTCCTTTACTTGTTTTGGCCTGCTGCATTTTTGGGTCACAACTCAAACCACATGTGCGCATACACCCTTCAGCAAAGTGCTTATACCCTCATGGAACCATAAATAAAAAACAAGAAAATGCATGACATAAAATACACTTTTTTCATATATAATGGGTTGCCTCCCATGAAGCGCTTGTTTAACATCACAGCTCGACGCAGTTGTGTTAACTATTGAGACTTCATCAAGGTGTAGGGCCTCAATCACTGAGGTTTCATCCGCAACACCCAAATACTTCTTCACTCGCTGCCATTTACTTTGAAACGATGCCCTTTGTTAGTTTTGAACTCGATCACACCATGCGAAAATACCTGGACAATCTTGATGGGCCAGACCACCTAGATTTGAGCTTACCTGGAAACAACCTCAATCAAGAGTTCTACAGCAGAACCTTGTAACCAACACCGAAACTTCTTGGTGCAATATGCTTGTTGTGATGGGGCTTCATTCTGTCTTTGTACAGTGCTGCACTCTTATAAGCCTGGAGGTGAAATTCATCCAACTCATTGTGCTGATCAAGCCTCTCATTGGCAGCCTCTTCCCACTTCATATTTAGGGTCTTCAAAGCCCAGAGCGCCTTGTGCTCCAATTCCACAGGTAGATGGCAGGCCTTACTAAACACCAATTGATACAAAGACATACCAATGGGGGTCTTATAAGCGATCCTGTAAGCCTATAGTGCATCTTCTAGTATTCGAGCCCAATACGTTCTTGTGGCATTCAAAGACTTGGTCAGGATCTCCTTGTTCTCACTGTTCGACACTTCAACCTGCCCACTCGTCTGCGGATGATAAGGTGTTATGACCTAGTTTTGTCATACACCGTACTTAGCTAGTACAAAACGGAAGGAGTTTTTGTAGAAATGGGAGCCCCCATCACTAATGATAGTTCTAGGTGTCCCAAACCTGGAGAAAATGTTCCGCCACAGAAATTGTACCACACACTTGCTTTCATTGTTAGGAAATGCCATCGCCTCCACCCATTTAGAGACGTAGTCCACCGCCACTAACATGTTCTTCATGAAATAGGTGCTCACAAATAGGCCCATAAAGTCAATGCCCCAGACGTTGAACAATTCTATTTCAAGGATAGGTGTCATGGGTAGCTCTTAGCGCCTAGAGATGTTGCCTTGGCGCTAATACTAATCCCAACCCCACACCATGTCATGGGCATCTTTTTAGATAGTGGGCCAGTATTATCCATATTGTAAGATCTTCTTCGCTGTCCTGGCACACCATGATGGCCCCCCATGAGGGAAGAGGGACAGGCTTCCATGATGCTCATCATCTCTGCTTTTGGTATGCATCACCTAATGACGCTATTCACGTATATTCTGAATAGATATGGGTCATCCCAAAATTACCTGCGAACATCATGAAGAAACCTTTTTCTCTGGTGAGGGTTAAGTACCTCAAGGCATAATGTCACTCACCATAAAGTTAGAAAAATTAGCACACCAAGGGATTAAGTCAACAGAAGTTGCCAATACCTGCTCATTAGGAAAGGAATCATTGATGTTTAACCAATCCTTAGCTCTTGATTTATCTTCTAACATTGATAGGTGGTCTGCTACTTGGTTTTCCGTGCCTTTCCAATCGTAAACCTCATAGTCAAACTCTTGCAGTAAGAGTACCCATCTTATTAGTCTTGGCTTAGCATCTTTCTTTGCCATGAGGTACCTTAGTGCTACATGGTATGTGTGCACAATCACCTTTGTACCTAATAGGTAGGCCAGAAATTTGTCAAACGTGTATACCACAGCCAACAACTCCTGCTCAGTCACGGTATAATTTCTTTGAGTGTCATTAAAGATCTTGCTGGCATAGTATAGGATGAAAGATCTTGTTGCGCTTTTGCCCTTGCACAACATCCACAACAATCCCACTAGCATCACACATCACCTCAAAAGGGGCAACCCAGTCAGGTTCAACTACCACAGGCGCATCGATTAACTTTTGCTTCAGAGTCTCAAAGGCATGCTGACAGGTGTCATCAAATTGAAACTTAGCATCTTTCTCCAATAGTTTGAACAGTGGATGTGCAGTCTCAGAAAAATCTTTTATGAACCGACGGTCACATGCCCAAGAAAACTCTGGACCCCTTTTACTGATATGGAAGGTGGCAACTTCTCGATAACCTCAATCTTCGCCTTATCAACCTCTATGCCCTTATGAGAAACCTTGTGGCAAAGGACTATCCACTCCTTGACCATGAAATGGCATTTCTCCCATTTCAACACCAAGTTGGCTTCCTCACAACATTGTAATGCCCTGCTAAGATTTAACAGACAATCGTCAAAGGAATCACCCAATATGGAGAAGTCATCCATAAATACCTCAAGGGTGTCTTCAACCATGTTGAAACATTGACAAAATATTATGCATTTACATGTATTTATGATATGTAACTTAGGCTTGAACTTGTTTAGATCAACTAACTATACTCATTCAGGGATGAATGCTTCTAATGGGGGGAGGATGTAACATCAATACAGAGCTTTCTAGTGATGACAATACTTCAAGACAGAGATCAAAACCACTTTCTTGTCAGGCAAGTTCCACTATTCTAGTGACGTGTTTAACAATTCTTTTGTCAGATTCTTTGAAGCTATTATTATTACTTTGGTTATATCTTCCATTTTGTCTTTTTCCTTCTTGTTCAACTTCTTGCTCCGATCATATTCTCTGTTCTCTCCCTTTTTGGCATTTATTTAATGTTTGTATATCTGCCATTTGCTTGTTGTTTCTTCTTTTGCTTGCAATATTTTTTCCTAAATATTTCTCGCCTAGAACATGTAACACCCCACATCTTACATGTACTAGTCTAATGCATATGAAACAAGATACGGCGGGGTCAAATCAGCAAACATTTTTAAAAAGTGCTTGCATTTCAGATTAGAGGACTATATGTGCATCTAACGCTCAAGATGTCCGAGTGTATATAAGTTTTAAGTCAAATTGAGGATATCATGACCTTAAATGAAGTGAAACAAGTGAGGTGCTTGTGGGACTTAGGAAGCTAGCAGGTGAGTCACCCACGTGCTTAGCTTAAATAGGTTAGGTAGATGGAGGGGAGGCCCAAGACCAAATTTGTTAAAGTCTGATAAAGAATAAACCCCGAGTTAAGGATGTAATTTGGGCCCATGGTTTGGCATCATAAAGGGGCAACATTTTCATCCCAAGATGAATAGGAAAGGGGAAAATTACATTCACAATCGAATTCACAAATAGGGCCCAAATTAAGTGGGTGTAAAAGAGAAATATTTGCAGCAAAGCCCATCCAATTGAAGCCCAATAAGGCCCAAGTGAAAGGGACAAGTTGCTGCATCACCACCTTAATTAAATAAGGCTTGAAATGCAAAAGAAAGTCGGCCAAAAGTGGCCCTTTAAAAGGGATTAAAAACCAGCAATTTTAAGTCATTTTCACTTGGCCAAAAATCAGATTTCTTTCCAAATTTCTCCTTGCTCTCTCTTCACTTTGTAAAGCAGCCAAGGCATACCTTTAAGGTACTTGAAGAGAACCTAATCCTTGAGGGCTAAGCTAAGTAAAAATACCTATTTTTTAGTTTAAATTTTCCATGAAAAACATGAGGAGTATGCTGGTTGTACTTGTGTAGGAATTTCGGACAACATTTGTGTTCCAAAGATTGTTGTCCACTTTCCTTGTTTATTAAGAGGCTTTTCTCTTGTTGGTTGGCTGGATTATGAAGTAATATTTATGTTTTTAATTAGGCTTGGTTCTTCAGTGATGTAAGAAGGCCGCTGGACCATTTTTACTTTTCGCAAAAATGAGTTCTTATATGATATATCTTAATTGCACTCTTAGTAAGAATTTGTAGACTGAATATTGGGAATTTTTTCCTCAAATGCCATTCGGGATCTGTAATGCCCCAGCCACTTTCCAGCGTTGTATGATGTCGATCTTCCTTTATCACCCTAATATACACCATTGGACGCCTTTCACCTCTAAACACCTCCATAAGACATCCCTAGGGACTTTGTCGTAGGCCTTCTCAAGATCAAAGAACACCATATGAAGGTCCTTCTTTCTTTCCCTATATTTCTCCATTAATCTCCGAACAAGGTGAATTGTTTCAGTAGTTGACTGCGTTGGCATGAATCCAAACTGATTCTCTGAAATAGACACTACTTTTCGCACCCTCATCTCTACCACTCTTTCATAGGCCTTCATAGTGTGACTTAACAACTTGATAACCATTTAATTATCAAACAAGTCCCTCAATTGTTCCTTCAACTCTTTCAGTTCTGTCGGGGCTATTTGATATGGAGGTATAGAAATAGGTTAAGTGTCGGGTAAAAGATCAATGACAAAGTCAATTCCCTTTCAGAAGGAGTACCGGGAAAGTCTTCGAAAAAGACATAGGGGAACTCATTAACTATAGGAACCAAATCAAGAGTATGAACTTTGGACTCAACATCCATGAACCGGACAAAAATATACATGAAACCCTTGGAAAATCATTTTCATTGCCATTGCACAAGAAACAAACTTAACCTTAAACACCAAATTTGTTCCCTTCCACACAAGGATGAACTTATTAGGAACTCGGAATGTGACCCTACGGGTTCTACAGTCAATAGAAGCATAAGGTGCATGCAATAAATCTAAACCAAGAATAACATCAAAATCAATCATATCAAGTTCAACAAGATCATATGGAAAGACTTTCTGCAAGACCTACCTGGGACAATTTCGATAGACTTTCTTGGTTAGGATCGACTCACCAATTGTAGTATAAATCTAGTAAGGTTCTAGGTTCTAACAAGACTTCGGGAGACACTTCAAAATTTATGACAAGGTAAGGAGTAACAAAAGCCATGATTGAACCAGGGTCAAGCAAAGCATACACATTCATGATCAAAGACTCTTAACATACCTGTAACTACATCGGGAGACTCCTTAACCTCTTGCCTAGCATGTAGAGCATAAAATTAGTTAACACATAGAGGACCTCCTTGAGCTTGGGCACCTTGTTGCACTTTCCCTTTTTGAACTAGTTGGCCTTGAGGACTCCTTCTTTAACCTTTGTCAGCAACACATTAGGACACTTGAAGACCTTGTGTCCTCTCTCTCTCCATAACCATAGCAAACACTCATTCCTCTCAAGCAACCACCAACATAGTTCCTCCCAAACTTGGGACACCATGGAGGAATAGCGCCACCATACTCTACACCATCAATTTGAGCCTTATGGTTAGATACCCTATCCTTATCAAAGCTTTGAGGAGAACCTTTGGATGACCCTTGGCCTTGTTGAAAAAGGCCACCACCGGACTTAGCATGACAAAATCCACCATCAAAATGAGCCCTTTTGGACTTTCTTATCCTCAACTTTTTAAGTTTTTTACTCTCTCTGGCATATGTCATGAGCCGAGAAATATCTATCTCCTTAATGAGCATGGCGGCTTTACACTCCATCTTTACCAAATCGGACACATCCAAGGCAAACTTGTTCATATGGGCCCTAGAGTTGGTTACTAAAGAAGGAGCATACTTAGACAACTTTGTGAACTTGCGGGCATACTCTCTCATACTCATGCCACCTTGCCTCAAATTCATGAACTTCATCATTTTGGCTTCCCTTAGTTCAAGTGGGAAGAAACTGTCAAGGAAAGAGGCCTTAAACATCTCCCAATCAATAGAACCTTCTTCACCTCTTACGGACTTCCATTGTGTGAACCAAATTTGAGCAACTCCCTTAAAGTGATAAGCCGTCAAATTCGCCTTCTTCTCAGATGATACCTTCATAATCTCTACCACCTCATAAACCTCATTAATAAACTCTTGTATATTCTCATCCACCTTGGAACCATGAAACTCCAAAGGATTCATCCTAAAAAAAATCTCACCCTTGAAGCGGGGTAGAAGTCTTCGGAGAAGCAACAACTTAAGGCAACATAGAGATAGCGGCCATAAACTCCTTATTAGTCACTTGGTTGCCTTGAGGGCCTTGAGGAACTTGAGGAGCTGGAGGAACTTAGTCCTTGTTAGTATATACTTCCCTAGGCAATATAGTACGTCGTGGAAGCATTTTTCTGAAAGTATCAAAGGACAAGTATTAGGGAATGGGAGTCTTGAAGGCACGACATAGATCACAAGTGAAGCAAAGATTCCTAAATGTCTCATAGCCTCTCGTTCATGGATGTGGCGCGCTTCACATCGATGAACAAGACACTACTAGATACAGCATGTTGGACTCCCTAGGATTCTCTCAAACCTTATGCTCTGATACTAAGTTTATTACGATCAGAATCTAAGGCCTAGCTGTGACATGACGAATGTGACACTCAAAGGCGCCCCATCAAAGTCTCTTGTTCATATCATAAACATACATAAGGTAAAGTAAGTAATTCATAAGAGAGTACCAAGCAGAATATATCAATATCAAAGTCATAGTTTCCCTTAGGGGAATTACAACTTCTTTGGTTCAAAACATGCTTCCGCTTCATAAATCTTGGCAGGGTCTAGAACATGCTACTAATTCACCCTCAAGATAGAAAAATAATGAAATCATAAAGTCTCAACATGAAAGCATAACATGTTTAAGGCTTGTCTCCGAAGCATGGGAACTCATCAATAATCTTTAAAGCACAATCTGAAGTCTAGCCACGAATAGAATGAGTAGTCTCGTCGTCTATCTCTACATGGTTAGATTATGCAGGCAAAGAAGTATGCATTAGTACGTGAAATATACTAAGTATGTAGGTCTGACATGCATCAAGGAATATCGTAACATAATATCAATATGCATAATCATAACCAATAGAATAAGGACAAGATATGAATTATCAATGCATCTTTAAAAACCATGAATAGAAGCATCATAAAACCATTCATCACCTAACTTACATATGTGAGAATAAGACCATAATCAACAATAAGATCATGAGGACTATTATTTGATCCTGATATTCCATTTACATCGAGCGAAAGAGGAGTCTACTTTGCCCAGGTAAACTCGACCCTCACCCTATAGGCTCTATCCTAGCACGATAAGAATCTCATGTACATAAAGAACTTACCCTTTAGGATCTATCTTAGCACGGTGAGTATCATAAGAATATAATGCTAAATGGATCCATTAGCTAGCCTTATAGGCACATGATCATAAACCTATGGTGGCATGTAGTTATAAGACTTGAGGATTTATGTAAGGGCCCTTAGGGATAGTCCTGTTCACACAATCTCATTCGATGCTAAGTCATATCCCACAGAATACAAACAATGCATATACATAGTTTTTAACATAATTCGTACTTTATCAAAATCATACTTTTATAGCTTGTAAAATAGGTGCCATAAACTCATAAAAACATCTCATATCATAGTAGCTCATGAATTGCATGGCTCTAAAAATTAAGCTACTAGAAATTGCACTTGAGAACCACGAAACCCATGTACGGTCCGTAGTCCCATTTACGGACTGTAGAACCTTTCTGTAGATCTCTCCCAAACTTAGAATTTTTTTTATCCTGTAGGGTCCCTCTCACGACCCAATTTACGGTCTGTATTAAGGAGTGAAACTCGTAGAGTCTCTCTTACTTTGACTTTCAGTGACCAAAAATTTTCACCATGTTCTTGACCTCAACCACGAGACCTTCCTACGACCCGTAGTTTAATCCACGAGTCGTAGATTGGTTCTAACACCAGTTAGTTCAAGTTATTCTGCAACTTTTTCATTTTCAGGATTTTCAACATGTGGGGTGTTACAACACATGACTATCTTCATGATTCAATTGTGCATTGACCATTTTCATGTATTCTTATGTTTTTACACTTTATATAATATCATGATCCTTGCTTGGTCTTTGTACTACTTATCTACTTTTACCTTGCATTGTATGCCTACATACTTTATACATTCAAATAGTATACTTCATTGCCTACATTACATCACAATGTAGGGATAAATGACCATACTACTCCTTATTTCGTGGCTAGATTTGATTTGCGCCTTGTAGATCATTGGTGAGTCCTCATGACCCAGGAACAATCCTATTTCTTCTAGCTTTTATCTTGTGCCATTGAGATACTTCAATACTTGCTCGTACTTTCTTTGAGGGTGAGCTAGGGACATGTCTCAAGCCCGCTTAGTCTAGTATGTAGAGGCATTGTTGGACATCATTTGTAAAGGTCTATGTTGTTGAGTTACTCTATTCCATTGATCGAACTTTAATACCTTGTTTCTATCTTTCGATGTATTAAATGTTTGTTTCAAGACCTATGAATGCTTATGATATGTTAAGAGGCGTGATTGAGACTTCTTCGGGACTCCTAGGTGTTGTGTCATACTTGGGGCCTAACTTGGGTCGTGTGACAATTGTAGCTTTGGAGTCTATGTTGTCGGTGTACTTATTTCTAATATGTGTTGTGATTGTTAGACTACCTTGGCTATAATTCCACATTTCTATATGCCTTTGATATTTGTTTTTACCTTATGTATGTTAAAAGGCTTGGCTAGAATCATTCGGGTTCTAATCGTCATGTCACGTCTAGGGTGTAACTTGGATTGTGACACTTTTATAGTAAATTTTTAAGTGGAATTTTCATAAACAACCACCTAGTGAAACATAATAGGCTAAAATAGCCACAGTTTTAAAAATTACAGTTTATAGCCTTTTGAATGTGTAATGTGCTTTGTATAAAACGGTATTACACTACTATTTTATACAAAAAAGACTACTGGCATTTAATGTTAATTAATTTCTGATTAGATACAATAAAGAAAATGTTCCCTTAAATAATGGAAGGTGATTGTATTCAATATTTATTACCTAATATGAATGTGTAAACATAAATCCGAAAAAGGAAAACTACAGCGACGAGAGATGCTGGAAAAGAGAAAAAAAGGGGCGCTGATCTATACGAATTCAACTGAGGTAAAGTTGATTTTTGATTTATTTTTTTATATGTTTGATCGTGTGATTTCTGCGTATTATACTAATTACTGTAATCGTGATGAACTAAAATTGTGGTTTACTTGCATTTGAAATTCTTGGCATTTTTTTAATATATCATTCTCCATCTTTTGAAATAAATATTTTAATTGTGTTTATTTGTTGATTTGGGTGGTAGGAACATGTGGAATTAGTGTTGTCATTCAACTGATGTGTGTATTAAAATGGTAAAATGGTACGACTTGATGTTGTCCTTCGCGATTGTGCATATGTGTGTTCGCGATGAAAAATTTATACAACAGTTATGTTGTGTGGGTATAAAATTGTTTGTCGAGATGAATGAAAGCGCATGCAAACTGTTGAATTGTATGCACCACAACCAAATGTTTTTGGTGTATATAAGGAATTGTTTTTTGTTTATATGTATATGTATATGTAAATGTTTGTGAATAAATTTTTTTTGTCTATATATGTATGAGAATGTATATAGATGAGAACGCAAATCAGTTTTATATATATGTATATATATATTTTTGTATACAGTTGTATAGTAACGAATGTTTTGTGTATAAGGATTTTTTTTGTGTATATGTATATGTATATGTTTCTGAATAAAATTTTATTGTGTATATTTGTATGAATATGTATATTGATGAGAACGCAAATCAGTTTTATATATATATTTTTTGTATACAGTTGTTTATTAAATTTTGTTGTATACAAAATATGCATATTGAACTGTTTTATGTTTGTAATTTGTTGTATATATGTAATGTGTTATTTATAGAAGTGACTTCAATGGCTCTTATGGTAATGCATTCGGGACGGTGTAACGATGAAAACTGTTACGTTGACTACATTTTAGAGGGCATTGTTTTCAGAGAGCAAGCAACCTACCTGGAATTGTATACGTTGGTTGCAAACCAAATGGGTGTTGATCTTACTAAGAATGTAATCAGAATGGAATACAAGATCGAGTCTGTAGATATGCCAATTGTGATACACAATGATATGGGTGTGAGGGTTTGTGTTATGTTGAGGAAATCTAGTAATGATTTCAATAAGTATCCAATTTGTGCAAGCATTTTTGCTAAGGAAGTGGTTGATACTGTTGTTGGTGGAAGTTCTTCCAAAAAAACAGTTTTGGTGATTGAGGCACATTCAATAGTTGGATTTGGTGATTTTGAGAATCATGATCTGTCAGTTGATGAGTTAGTTGAGCCCTTGAATGCTTTTGGTTCCTCGGACATGAATGGAGTCATATGTGATCCTTCGCATAAGAATGTGGAGGTAGACCAGGTATACATAAACAAGGCTACGTTGAAGTCTGTTATGTCTCAATATGCAATTGCGGAAAGGTTCCAATTCAAGTTAAGAAGGTCGAATGCAGTAAGGTATGTGCACATTATACATTTGTCTTTTTTCGTGCTGTCAAATTTGTGTGTTTTTCTTTGTTGGGTGCAAAACACAATTATTTATGTATATGAAATTTTTTTATGTATATGATTGCAGTTATACTATTGTGTGTAAATCGGAGGAATGTGAATGGTTGATGAAAGCTTCTGCAATTAATAAAACTGCCATGTTTCGAATAAGAACATTCAACATGGTTCATACGTGTCAGTTGAAGGATCGAATATATTCACAGTGGCAGGCAACCAGTAATCTGATTGGTGGGCTTGTGATGCCTAGATTGGAAAATCACAAGCGAAAGTACACGGCTTCAGATATTAAAAATGATATTAAATAGGATCTTGGGGTTGATATTACGTACATGTTAGCATGGAGGGCAAAGGAGAAAGCATTGAATTGTTCAAGAGGAACTCCATCTGGGTCATATAACAAATTACCTGCTTATTTATACATGTTGGATAGTACCTATCCGGGGTCACACGTACGTTTAAAGAAGACAGAAGAAGGTGAGTTCTTTTACGTGTTCGTTGCTCTGCGTGCTTTTATAAAAGGATTTGATCACTGTAGACCTGTAATTGTTGTGGATGGGAGTCACCTTAGAGGTCCGTATAATGGCCAGTTTCTTTCAGCGAGTACCATGGATGGGGCAGGTATGATGACATGTTTTCATGTGTATATATCTAAATCTAATGCATATAATACTTATTGTGTATACAACTTAGTTAACTTTGAAAAAAAATGTTTATTGTATGTACAGGACACATATTTCCACTAGCCTATGAAATTGTCGATTCAGAAAATGATGCTTCCTGGACGTGGTTTTTCCGTCAGTTTAAGGAAGCATTTGGAAAAAGGAATGGAATGTGCGTAGTTTCTGATAGAAATGAGAGCATCATAAAAGCTGTTATGAACGTATATGATGGAATACCTCATTATGCTTGTATATGGCACTTATGGAATAATGTTCAATCGAGGTACCGTAAGTCGCATGCAAAGTTGAACGAGGTGTTTTATACGATGGCAAAGTCTTATACACATGTTGAGTTTGATAAGTTGATGAAAACAGTTGAAAAGGTTGATATAAGAGTTAAGGAGTACTTGCAACTGGCTGGGTATGATAAATGGGCTAGGATTTATGCAACTGCATATCGGGGGTAGTGTATGACTTCAAACATTACCGAAAGTATAAATTCTGCTTTGGTGTCAGCGCGAGAGTTGCCGATTTTAGACTTTCTGGAAGAAGTCCGGCTGATGTTTGGCAGATGGAACTGCGAAAATCAAAAGCAAGCAACTTATATCTTTACCCCCCCTATGGGTAAATTCCAGGATATTCTAGTGAAGAACGAAATCAAGAGTACGAGGATGACGGTAATAAGTTTTAGTTGTATAACTATGAATAATTCATTTGTTTGTTGTATTCTTATTGTGTATATTATTCTTAACTTTTTTTGTGTTTTTAATAGGTTGTATCGTCAAGTGTCCACGTGCACAACGTTAATGATGAAGGGAGAACATATATAGTCTGTCTTAAAAAAAAGACATGTAGTGGCGGTCGATTTCAAATTGATGAAATACTATGTGCACATGCTTGGGTTGTGTTAAAGTATAAACATGTTGAACCAGATGAGTATTGCTCTGATCTGTATAAACCAAAAACAGTGTTGAAAACTTACGAGATACCAAGCTATCCTCTACTGGATCGAAAGGATTGGGTCATACCAGACCATATATTGGCTGATGTGGTTCTACCGCCTGTATATAAAAGACCTCCAGGAAGGCCAAAGAAGAAGACTCGAGATAAGTCATTCTCTAAGCTGCTGGCAAGCAAGAGTAAAAATACATGTATTATATGTGGAAATGCAGGTCACAACAAGCGTTCGTGTAGGAATAGGCCCTGTAGTGCTTAACATGGAACAAATTTTATGATTTATGGGATTAGTTTTATGGCCTGCATGTATTTGTATTCTGTGTGTTTGGGTTCTTGTTATTTGAATAAATAATTTCAGCATGTTTGAAAATTAAAAAAATGATGGTTATACACTTTGTGCAGATGTGTTTTCTGCCGTGAATAAGTTGAATTGTATAAATTTTTCATGTTTGAATACAAAAAAAGCTGTTTTGTGTGAAAAATGTATACTTCACATAAAAGGCACACGTTGTATACTTATGAATACCATTTATGTAAAAAGGTGTGTAAATTGTATTATTATGCAAAAGTTATAGTATTTTATTTATGTATAAATTATACTAATAATTAATTTTTATACGCAATCACACTGCCTGATAATGATACCTTTACAAGATGTCTTTTTGCCAAACATTATACAACACTATAACCACATATGCAGATTCAAGCTATTTTTTTTATATATTCAGCAGTTTCAAGCACTTTTTTATACAGTTTCAAGCACTTTTTATACTATGCATATATATATGCAAGTATATATATGCATAATAAAATTTATGCATTCAGCAGTTTATACATAGTTTATAATTGCATAAACAAAATTTATACATTCAGCAGTTTATACATAGTATATATATGCATAACAAAAATTAATACATTCAGCAGTGTATACATAGTTTATAATTGCATAACAAAATTTATACATTCAGCAGTGTATACATAGTATAAAATTGCATAACAAATTTTATACATTTAGCAATTTATACATAGTATATAATTGTATATCAACTAGTTGCATGGATAACTCACATCATTGACGAAAAACTATAACATTGCCCCAGAAAAAAAAGTGAGATCATAAAATACTTAGCAAGAAAAATTATAGCTCCGAAAATGCAATATCTAGTGTAAGACAAAGCCATGAAAAATCAAAATTAAAAATGTTGTTTAAGCTACATAGAATATAAATATCTGGTAAGTTATTCTATGTTCCAAACAGATGTGTTGCCTGAAACTGAGTATCAGCTAGACTTGGATTCATTTGCCATCAGTGCCAACAGACGTTCTATTTTGCTTCGGCGGAGCCTCATTATCGCTGATGGCATCTTGTTGTATCTTCCTCGTACCGTAGTCCCACAAAAGAGCTGCGTAGCGAGTGCGCATTTGTTCTGAATCAATACTGGTTATTGGGATGCCGTTCCCATCGCTCAAAAATTCTGCAAAAGCTGCCAAATACAGTCCACATTCCCTACAAAACAAAGACCAAGAAAAAAGTAAAGGAAAAGCCATATATAATTGTGTAAGTGTATAAAATAAAAAGCTGTATGATGTCTTTAAGTAACTTACAGGCTGCCTTCAGGCTGTATGGGTATTTTGTTCACATGGACTACGTCAAATGGATCGTACTCAGAGTGTAACTTATAGCTTGGATGCTCATGAACGTCCAACCCCTTCTTTTCGTAAAAGTCCTCAGTCGCGAGGTATGTGGGTATAAGTTCCGCGTACTTGTTCACCTCTTTAGTTACGAATACGTCATGGACAACAGATCTGATTGAGTCGTAAATGTATATGGTGCATTTGGTGAAGCATACGACAATTTGAACCCAATGGAATTTATCCTCCATGTTGACTGGAATAAAAACGTTGTCAACTGTGTGCCATGGCACGGCCGCTTGCAACCTGAACCCATTTATATATGCGCGTATTGTCCGTTCCGAGTTAGCATTACACGCACCATTTTCATGATCAGCATACGAAGCCCATATGTCGTGCATCAGTGCACTAAAATTGCAGTCCACAGTGGTGAATCGATATGTATTTATCATAGAATATTTTGACTTTTTTCTAAGATAATACATGATCACATCTATGTGCTGGAAGAAAAATGTGTAAAACAGAAAATAGTAAATATACGAAACTGATTTGTGTACTCATCTATTTATATATATACACAAACACAAAAAAAAGTTTTTTTATATACAAACATTTTTTAAAAAAGGTCATTTTTTTGTGTGGAAAAAAAATGTATAAATGATACATACCGAGTCGTTGATGACCTGGCCCACTGTTGCTAGATTATAAAATCAGTTTTTGTCTGAAATTGTTGCTACACCAAAGTCAAGCGGTGGATGCAATACAGCCCTGTGTTTTCTATAGTGGACTTCATTGTGTTTCCTATTGTTTGGTATTAGTTGAACATTAGTATTTCAATATAAATATACAGGCGTGAACAGTAATGAAAACACTTACTTGTTTTGATGTCTGGCTAGGAGTCCAACTGACAACCAGTCCCATAAATTCTTATACAGAGAAGCATCATGTGTGTCGTGAATTGAGTTGAATGGGTGCTTTTGATGAAAAATGTTGGGCCTATGTGATGAACTAGCACCTATAGAAAATTGTTCTGTGTTTTGTCATTGTCTGTGAATACAAATATACAGTAAAAATAATGTTTATGATTTATGTTTTAGATTGATTTTACCTGTTTCAGATTCGAATGATGCCATGTATAGTGAAACATTATATGGACCTGGGCGTCTAGGCCTCCTGGCTGGTACAGGTGTCCCGACTATTTCAAGCGGAGGCGTGTTGATGTAGGCCAATGGATGTACCACAATAAACCTTTCGATATTAAAGGTCTCTGGATTAAGGCTTGGGAGAAGCTCGTCAGGGAGTTCAAATTGAGATTCGAAAAATTCTTGAGCCTGATTTGGGTCTCCCTTTGAAGGTTCATGCTCCTCCCCCAAATTGGAGTCAGCTGCTTCTGTATTTACAGCTATCTCCTGGAAAAAAATGTTAAAATGGCAGATATTCATGTGCGTTACCATGTGATACTTTACAACCCAACTAGTTCTGATTGTACCTCGCAATTGTCGGAACCTGGTGCATGGCAACTATTTGATAGTTTGCTCTAAAGTGGCATCCATTGCATTGTTTTTCGCTTAAGCCTCGTCGCCATGAAACTGCAATGAAGTATTATTTTATTATATATTATTTTAATTAGATGGTATAGGCATGCATATACCTCTTTGTCGGCAGTTTCTTTGCAAACAGTCTCCGCTTGTCCAGTCGATTGATCTTTGTCAATTACGGGCGAGTCCACACGACTTTCAACAAATTGCTTCTGCATTTTCATTTAGAAATTTTGTGTGCAACGTGTGTGTTTTGTATAAGTATAAAAACAACAAATTTAATAAATTAAAGATATAACTATGTTCAATCTATGCAGGGTAGCTGGAAGTGATACCTCTGTCCCTCCTGAATCAACATAAATGCATTGTTGGATTCGAGATGTATCGCTAAACAGAAAAATAGATTTTGCGGGTCCTCCGCCCTCAACCTGGAATGTGACACTAGTTTATACAAACACACTGTCCAGTATATATATAAATTTGACAGGTATGCATATGTACTTACAGTGTATAAAACAGCGTAACTATACAGGTAGACATTTATAAATGGCCATTGTATAAAAAATGTACTTGCATTGTATATATGTACTTGCATTGTATATATACTTGCACCGTATAATTATTCAAACAATATGTGTGCATATATAATTGTATTATACACATGCACATGTTTTATACAAAATGTGTGTGTATAAACCTATAATGTATAATGTTGTGTGTTTATATGTGAGATAATTAATAAATATGTGTGTATAAAAAAATAAATCTGTGCATTTTGTTATGTGTTATTCAGGTATAAAATTTATACAAAAATAATAGAAAGGACATCAGCACAGTTAATATCATATACTTGAATGTATGAAGATGAAATGTTGTACCCCTTGGCTAGTGTGAGTACTTGTTACTTCATTGGGGGCTTGTTCTGTGTCATGCACTGGCGAATTTTCCATATCCTCCTTGTGATCGTTTTTGTTGCTTCTCACTTCTTTCAAAATCTCCTTGAAGTTCTGTTGAACCATAGTCTTTAATTTTTTAAACTCTTCCCTTACCTACAGATTATTTACGATTAGAACACATGTGTTAGTAATAAAAACGAAAACAGTAAGTGTTTGTTTTGAGTTCTATACATACAAATTGTTTGCACGATTCAAATTCATCACGCGAAATCGTTTGTTCATTTGTCCTACTACTTGAAGGCTTCAAAACTGTGTCCTTATTTCTTTTACGTTCCAATTGTTTCCTTGTCTGTGTCCTTTTTCCAGCATTTGCATCCTATTATCTCTTTTCCGGTGACTTTTAAGAAACTTTTGATGCAGAAGTTCTCAGTTTTTTCCTTGCGGGTGATGCACGAGGTATGATTTTTTTCTTTTCCTTTGCTCTATCTTGTAATGGGAGGCTCCTGAAAATCATCATCGGATCGGATACCTTGATGGCGAGGCTGTACAGTATCTGATACAACATACTCCGGTGGAAGTTCAATGCTTGAGAGCTCCCGTTCTGTTGCTGTTATATTTTTTAGGACAACCTAGAAAAAATCATGTAGGTGTCATTAATATCAATTATTATAAACTTTAAGACATCGATATTGGAATGTTATACCTTTTTACGAGTGCCTCGGAACAGTGAGTTGATTAAGAAATCACATCGGGGCTTGTCAGTTGTGGTTACCCAGTTGCGTATCCTAGGAATGTGATCAGAAACTTTAACAGCAATCTTCCGATTCACATGCGAGCAACACTCGTATATCCAAACCTACATGGCTAGCGAAAACCCGTGAATCCTGTAGTACTTTCCAGTCAATGTAATCTTGGCGTGCAAATTTTTTAGGAGCTCTCCGAATGCCTCGTTGCCCCATGGATATTCTACATGTCTGTCGATTTGACGAGATCGAAGTGTTTCCTTGTACTATTGTGGAGGATGGCTCTTCGGACATGATGAAATTGTGTATAAAATACAACGTGGCAAACTTCAGAGCATCCTCGTCGTTGGCACCCTATACCCTGTTCATGCAACCGGCAACCAGTTGTTGCTTGGTAATCGATCTATTTGTATCTCCAAAGTATTGCCATATTAGACGGCTTGGCTCTTCGGTATTGAACACAAAATTTGATGACTCGTCGCCGCACTTTAGTCCAAATATGATGGCAAAATCCCTACAAGTGAATCGTAGTGTTGAACCATTCACATGGATGACGAATGCATCGCATGAACTGCCCTGCACCTCAAACATCATAAAAGCCCTGAATATTTGAGCCTGGACAGTGCATTGATTCATATCCAAAAGGTGTGAGAAACACGTAGTTTCCCGAAACCTCCTCAATTGCCTGGCAGTCAGCATATTTGTCAGATCATCCATCACGTTTGTGTTTGTATAACACTGCATATGCTGAATGACAGTAGGGTTCCCTTCCATAATATATTTGACTACCTGTTGTGAAACATACGCAATAGTACAGATACTTAAAGGTATGCATATTTTTTTGCAGTGTGTAACAAAATATCAAGGAAGATTTTATACTGTATATCAAATAATATATTCAGGTGTATAAATTATACTGTAGATATAATTGCTCAGACAACAATAGTTCATATAGCAAAAAATGACTTAGTATTGTGGAAAGTATAGTTTCTACAAGACAACCAAACCTTCCAGTTTATATCCAAATGCACCATTTAAAATAAAAAGACATCAAAATTTATTCAAGATTTTGATCCATCTACTCAAGATTTATTCAAAATCAAGAATCTAAAAAAAAAGGACAAATTTTTTATCATTTTGAAAAGTAATAGCATACATCAAAATACAACAAGGGTGCATATATACTGCAGTGTATAAAATATGTTGGAATTGTATAATTTTTTAAAGCAATTGTATAATGAGTTGGAAGCAACTATGTAATAATCGTATAATTTATCAGACAGGTGTACATGTATACTTTGCAATATATATAAAAAACATCTCAAAACATATATGTGCATATACTTACATTTTGTGTATATACTTACATTTGTATAAATACTCATATAACATATGTGCATATATACTTGTAATGTATAAATTTTCTTAACAGATTCCAGGTATGCATATATATACTTGTGATGCATATAAAAATATTTGAATTGTATATGTGCTTATGAATATGTATAATTTGTTGGCAAAACACAGATGTAAATGTATATTTATTAAGAGAGTGTGCTTTGTATTAAAATAATGTATAATAATATAACTTATACATAAATTTTATACTAATAATATCATTTACAACCCTTTCACATCACTATATTTTTTGAAGAAAAAATGAAATTAACAGAATTTTATATAAAACAGAATTTTTTTTTATACACACAAAAATAAACTTCATATCTCATACACTATTTCATATTCCAGAACATTTTACTTTTTTTTCTAACAATGTTTTTTTTAAAAAAAATAAACCTGGTTGTCCTGATTCCGTCTGAATCAGGGTCATCCCCATTTTTATTTTCTTCACCACTGCCGGAATCGAGATCCACATCTTTCCTCTTCCTATTTGAAGTACTTGGTTGATGAACATTATCATTACGCTTCTTGAATCTATTTTCTACACTAGCCCTATCTCTTGCAGTGCTTCCTGCAATGGGCTCATCCTCTTGAATTATACCCAACGAAAAAGAAGGCAAATCATCCATACTAAACTTATCATGCAAAAATATACCTCTAGTTATCCTCTTAGATGATGATTCGTCTGCCATTGTAGTGAATATTGTGCTTTATCCGGCTGTTGAAACAAAGATTTAGAGCGGTTTTACACCCAAAAATGGGGGGAAGTGAAATTTTTTTTTTAAAAAATTACGAACCGCCAAAACAATAGAATTAAAAGCTTAAACTATCGAAATCTAGAAGATTATGTAGAGAAGATTAAGGAAAATAAAATTTGAAAAACTTACCTGTAACTGCCGCCGAGTGATTTGAGGAGCAAAATGGAAAGAAAATCTCTGAAATTTTTTAAAGATGAGAGAGAATAATAACGTTGGAATGATGTTTTGGTTTTATACAATTGCTGCTGGGCCCACGGATTTATAGCCACCTTTTTTAGAAAAGGCTGGTTGTTAATGTAATTTTTTAAAACTGTGGTTAAGTTATATAATTTTATATTTAAAGTTTGCCTATTTGTGAAATTTTTCCAATTTTTAATGAGATATATTATATATCAAACATACATCTAAATGGGGAGTATTAAAGTATATTCTATATATTATTATGAATTTCTATTTGTCACTTTGAAGAAAAGTGATGATAATTGTATTCTATCACTTAAAATAAATAACAAACTTTCTCGCTTCTCTCTAACTTTCTCCGCAATATTATTTTTCTTGCTTTATTATTTTATTTATTACAAAAAATAATTAGTGAAATAATAATTTTTAATAGAATAACTTCCAATTATTTTTATGCAAAAATTATAGTTTTATTTTTTAAAAAAATAAAAAATAGGTTGCATTCATACTAAAATTCGAGTATATATTTGCTTGGTGTAGTTGGAGGGTAAGTATTATTTTAATCGAATTAACTATAATTAGTTAACGATAAAAGACGGTATGTTTATTGTTTATGTTTCCACTGCTATATTTTTACTTGTAAAATCCTTCCCCGTCTTCTCTGGCTCAGCCACAGACGCTCATACAAACCCTAAATTAATTTAACAGCGAACGGAACCATCTCTATAAATTTCTCTTCCAAATCTCCTTGTCATTTTCCTCACGATCCATCATCTTCTCGTTTCACCGGAAACCATTTTCGGAGATTTCTGTTAAATCTTATTTTATTTATTAAAAAATCTTATCTACATCGTAATCGGTTTCCTTCTCCTGGGTCTTATCTCAAATTTTCCAAGGAAACATCTATCAATTTTAGTCCATCTTATCTTTTTTAGAAAATCTCGATTTTGTATAAATTCAGACCATTTGACAAAAGTTTTTGAATTTGCTTCTTTTAACTGGGATTTGTGTTTTGCGCTTACAAGTTGTAGGAGAAAAACAATGGTGGGAGGTGGAAACAGGAAGGATGAACAGTTGGTGATAAGCAACAATAACGTTTTCGCTGCGCTTGGAACCCTAAGGAAAAAGAAGAAGTCTGATAAGGATGCTAAAGGCAAGAGCGCTGCGGGTTCAGCTTCTAAAAATGTCAAGCAGTCGGAAAAGGATCCTGAGCCTGTTTTCTGGGCCCCAGCGCCATTAACTGTGAAATCCTGGGCAGATGTTGATGATGAAGATGATGATGATTATTACGCTACAACAGCTCCCCCTCAGGCTGTTTGGGGAGCTGATACTGCTAATGAACAACATCACAAGGCAAAAGAAAGTGTAACTCCAGTGGAGGTGTGAATTATTTGATATTTCTACTCAGCATTCATGAAAGTTCTTGAATTTTGGACACTGCTTTTTGTTGCTTTATGAATGATTGCTAGATACGTTCATGTTAGTGTTTTTTCTTACTTTAGAGTTATAAAGTGTTGTTGGTAATTCTATGCTGGTAGATGAGTTCACTTGACCTAGCTAATTTGTCCACATGGTCATGATATGTTGTGTGTGCCTGTGTGTGTGAAATTTATTTGTCTGTATGTATGTGGCTTAAACATTGTGTGTGCATAAACAATAAAAAAGCATTGTGTGTAAAAAATGTTTGTGCGTCAAATGGCTTTTGAGAGTGTACATTAGCAGTGTAACAGTATTTCTCTGGTCGGTAAGGTCAACTGGAATCACAGTATCATGACGAGGATAATGTGTTTTCTCTCATTTTCCCTTTTGTATGGTGGATGTTTGCTCGCTTAGATTGCAGTGGTTATGTAGCTGAGTGTAGTTAATTTTATTTCTCTTCTTTTTTTCCTTAATTTGCACCGGGTGGCCGAGCCTCTTTGAGCCCCAACTATTCCCGGGGTGCATAGGCCCTCGGCGAGAATTTTCCCGCAAGTTCACCACGATTAATTCAGGGTTTACCCAGTCCGATGGCTCTCAGAATTTGCTTGCACCCAGTGGGTTTCGAATTTTTATTTGTCTTATATTATAGTTTTCTTTTATATTGTAGTTTGTTTATTTGGTGCTAATTGTCCTTGGGACACTTTATGCCTGTTACTGCATTGTTTCTTGTGCATAATTTTTCTTGTACACAGTTATGTGACTTAGGGGGTGTTTGCATTGAGTTTTTTGAAGTGGCTTATAAGTTGAAAGCCAAAAGCTAGAAGTTGGGGACACCTAACTTTTGTTTTTTGATTTAAAAAACTTTTTTAGCCTTAGAAAAAAGTCACAAAGCACTTTATTTATTTGTCAAGCAATTTCAAAACTTAAAAAAAAAGCTTAACAGCCAGAATCCACTTAAAATAAGCCAATACAAACACCCATTTAGCTTCATATTATGTAGTCTTCTGTCAATTTTATCTGTATCAGATGTTGCACCTATATTTTTGTTTTCTGGATTCTTTAGCTGCTTATCCAAATTATTAGGACTTAACTGGTCGTTTAAGATGACAGTTTCCTCCTAGAAATTTATCACATGATAACAAGTAGAAGAAGATGCTGGACAACAGGGGCTGTACTATGTTAAGTATGGTATGGTGGTAACATGACGTTAGCTGAAGAAGATTTCAAGTCTAATTGTTGTTTTTATTTTACACCATTTACATAAATGTTGATGTATTAGTACTATTCGAACACTAACTTATTGTTATCTCAGCTTGGAAAGCAATAAAACCCAGTGGGTTGGATTGTTTTCCACTCTATGGTTTTGATAAGAAGGGACAATATGGTGCATGAAGCATGCAGTGTTCAGGGTCCAGAAGAGGACTACACCCCAAGGGAGTGTAATGTACACAACCTCCCTATATGGTGCTGATATCAATAGCATTTTCCTCATTTCAATGTAGCATCCATGGTCTTTTGGGTTACATGGTTGATATATGATGACCTTAAGTAAAACAAATCTAGTGTTCATTTCCATACAAGTTACCCATGTAAAATATGCTCATTAGTATAAGTTAGATTTCTTGGCACCCAAGGTTATTGACCTAATGGTTGGTGGTGTGGATGCAATCCTTGGAGATCAAGGTTCAATCCAACATAGGAAGAAAAACTATGTGAGTTCTTCCTGCCTACCTGAGCCTTGGTGGCAGACTTTACCTGGTATCTGGGCTGCAGGAGGTAGCACGTACTCGGTCGAATCCAGATGCATGCAACAGTTACCTTTGAAGAAAAGCAAAGTTGGATTTAATGTACAATTACAGGCTTCCTCTCTGTCTTGGGGTATTTTGCTAACAGGATTTATACCCGAGAACAAATGAATGTACCTCAAATGGCTCTTGAAGAGATGACTTTTAATCTTTATGACATTAGGTGGTGGTGTTGGGCTGAGAAGCTGTTCAACTTAATTTCAAGAGCTTACACTAGTCTGGTTGTGGGCTGAAATTTTGTAATGATCTCTGCCTTCTCGATTCTTTCGCTTCTTTTCTGTTGCTGTGCATTCGATGACCCTAATTTTTAAGACATTAGGTGGTGATGTTGGGCTGAGAAGCTGCTCAACTTAATTTCTAGAGCTTACTCTAGTCTTGTTGCGGGCCAAATTTTTTTAATGATTTTGTCTTCTTGGTGTTGGCCAATAAAAAATGTATATGTTCAGAAAATGCAGGTTGCAGAAATGAGGATGTTAAGATGGATGTGTGGTCACACCAGGAGTGATAAGATTAGGAACGAGGCCATTCGAGAGAAGCTAGAGCTGGCCCCTGTAGCTGACAAGATGAGGGAAGCGAGACTGCGATGGTTCGGACATGTGCAGAGAAGGAGTACCGATGCCCCTGTTAGGAGGTGTGAGAGGCTGAATTTGGGTGTTACACAGAGGGGTAAAGGTAGACCAAGGAAGTATTGAGGGGAGATGATTAGACAAGATATGGTGAAACTTGATCTCACCGAGGACATGACCTTAGATAGGAAGGAGTGGAGGTCAAGAATTAAAGTAGCAGGCTAATAGGGTAGATAGGAAGGAGTTGTTAATTGTCTGCCTTTTATATGTTATTTAGCTGCCTTTTATATGTTAATTGTCCCGTATTTACTTATTATCATGTGATTTTCGTTATTAATTACTCTTCCTGTGCACTTTCTCCTTCTCTTTCTTGCTTGTTTATCATATCTAGCTTATTCTGCTGATGGGTTTTTTGTGATGAGGGTTCCCAGGAAACAGCCTCTCCACCTCTATGAGGTAGTGGTAAGGTCTGCTTACATTCTACCCTCCCCAGACCCCACTTGTGGGATTCCACTGGGTATGTTGTTGTTGTTGTTGTTGATTTTGTCTTCTTGATTCTCTGTCCTTAAGCTTCCTTCCTGTTGCTTTCTATTCTTTCTTGCTTCTTTTTCCACGCTGAACTTTTGATTGATAAACTTTCTTTTGTATTACCAAGAATAAACTTCTAATTCTTGCCTTTTTCTTTCATGTTGCCAGTGGTTTGTGATTTCCATACTGACATGAAGGATTATCAATAGCTAGATACTATTTGCTTTAACTGAAATTTATTCCCTGACATCTGTTTGAAGATGGCCACGCTTGGTTTTAAAGTTGCTTCACAAAACCAATTTTATTTTTTGTTTACTTTGTGATGAAGAGCTTGCAACTACAACTAGTTTGGTATAATACTCCCTCCATCCCATTTTATGGGGCACCTTTTGATTTGGCACGGTGTTTTAAAAAAAAAGGAAAACCTTCGAAACTTGTGGTCTAAACAATCCGTAAGATGCTTGTGTAGTTGTAAATCATTTTATCAAGGGTAGTAGGAGAATTTTAAGTTAAAATGTTTCTAGTTATAATAAAGTGACATTCTCTTTAGGACGGACTAAAAAGGGAAGTTTGGTGCCACATAAAATGGGACAGAGGGAGTATAATTTTTCATCTCCCCCTATATGCTATTTGCCCTCTATCTAAAAGAAAAACATTTCATTTGTTGGTGATCATATTATAGCGTCTTAAAAATGGAGGTTTCTCTTTCATTCTATTGTTACTGTTCAGCAGCTATCTGCATTAAATCTTGTAACCTGTTCATATCAGGAAAGTGAAAGTGAAGAAGAAGGGCTTGATGAAGCTGATGATGATAATGAGGAAGATCATGAGCAGGAACCTGATTTACCAGAGGAAAAAGAGCCAATTGTTAAGAAGCCTGCTGAAAATGTGGCACCCAAAGAGTCGGAAAGGCAGCTTTCTAAGAAGGAACTTAAGAAAAAGGAACTTGCTGAGCTTGAAGCTGTGCTTGCTGAATTTGGATTAAACAAAGCTGAGAGCAATAATAATTCACAAGGTAATTTGCTTATAATTTTAACTAAAATTTTCCTCCGACCCAAAGGGATGGAGGTGAAATCATTGGACAATTTTATTCTTTCCTCTGCAAAGATGCTCTATTATGTCATATGGCATTTATTCTTTCACCTTTTCTTGTTCTTGCGTTTTACCCCCTCAATCAGAGCATGTTTTCTTCTGGTGAGCCTTGAAAGTTGTATGCTCATTTGGTAATTGGTAAGTGTGGTCATTTTGTGAGATTTTTTACAAATATGCGGAACTCCAATATGGTGGTAACTCACCTATCCTTATGTTACATTCTGGATTGGAATTGGTAATGTGGTATGTGTCATTTTCCTAACAAGTTTGGGTTATATATGGACTATTTCGAAGCGACTGGGTGCTCCATTCCACTTGCAGGTGCTGCACAGGATAAGGTGGAAAAACTCAATGGAGAGATGGCTAAGAAGGATGATAATGTTCCAGGGGAGAGCAAGAGTGCAAAGAAGAAAAAGAAGAAAGATAAATCATCAAAGGAGTCTAAAGAGCAACGAGATCAATCCAATGGTGTTGAGCTTGGAAATGGGATCAATGAAACGGTGGCAGCTGAGAAGGGAGAAGATGCACCTACTGTTGCTGCGAAGGACAAGATAAAGAAAATGGCATCTCTTAAGAAGAAAAAATCAAGCAAGGAGGTAGATGCTGCTGCCAAAGCTGCGGCCAGTGAGGCTGCAGCAAGGAGTGCAAGGCTAGCTGCTGCAAAGAAAAAGGAGAAGAACCATTACAACCAGCAACCCCTGCGGTGAAATGTTTCTTGACTTGGAAGCGTGTACCTTGTTCATTTATTAAATGCACAATAAACATCGGAATCTGGTTCAATGGAGATGGACTCTGGCATACTATTTAATTTTACCAAAAGAAGTTATTAATCTAAAAGAATAGGTTTACTGCATGGTTGTGGTGGTCTTTTATATTCTGCTACTGGATGGACGGTTTTTGTGATGTTGCTATTGAATTGAAATGAACCAAAATTCAATTTGTGACCTCATGAGTTTGCCAATGAGTGTATACGTTTTCTATTGGAGCTTTGAAGCTAGGTAATAGTACTTCTGCTGCGTCTGGGCTTCTGCTACCATCATTAGCTACATAAGTAACTACTTTATCATCTAAGTAAAAGGCAAGATTGTCTGTGGAAGAGTGACATTCCTTGGATATACACCCAGATTCAACTGTTGAACCGCAGCCTGTTGTTACTAGTGCTTTGTGAAGCTGACACTACCTATTTATTTTGGTTTTCAGGGGAGAAGGAAGTTAAGATTACTTCATCGTGTTTTATGCTGCTTTGTATTGTTCGTCTCTGTTGCTTATTATTTAGGGTGTCAAAATGAGCCCAAATATAAGTAATTCACCCAATTCGCTCAATGTTTTACGGGTTGGTCCCAAGTTAATTTGAATTGGGTTCATTCTCAACTCGTTCAAACCTTAATCCATTTTGAAAGAATTTTCAGTTGAGCCAATTTAACCTCCAATTTTGATCATTTCTAAGGTTCTTTATTGCATTGATGTAATACATGTTTTCTATCTATTTTATATTTTCTATGATCTATCTATCTATTTGTAATTTTTTATTTTTATGTTCGTGAGTTGAATTCAAATTGTTGTTATAAAAAGTAAATAATAATAATATGTTAAAATTATTGAAATTGAGCGGGTCAAATTGGGTGGGTCATGACCCAACTCGAATTTTAACCCATTTGAGCCCAAAGTAAATTTGGACGGGTCATAATCCAACTCAGTTTCTATTTCAACCCATTTTAATATTCTCAATTTCAACTAAACCCGCCCGTTTGACACCCCTACTTATTATCACCCTCCCACTGGCCCAAAACCCCCGACTTCTTTTGCTGCAAAAAGAAAGGTTTTATTGCAACAACATTGTTCTTGTTGCATCTTATGCAGTCTCTGGATCAGAGCTACAAAATTCCTATCAAGAAGACGAAATTTCTCAATTTATCTTTTAAGGAGTGACTAATAAAAGTTCAAAAGACGGTACCTGTGGACAAGAGAGATTTGTGTTCGCATTAATAGCTAGTATCTACCATCTTGTAAAATTAAATTTCCAATAGAACTTTTGAGAACTTGTCATGGTCTTTGCGTTGATGTATTCATGTCTTTGTGGGATTAAACAACTCAATTTCCTTTGCCTAGAGATACATCTACCACTTTTTCAAAATTGAAATTTAACCACTTGAGCCCTTTTATTCGATTGAAAAAGTAAAACACCAACTCAAAACAGTTTAACAAAAAGACCAACTCAACTATTCGAACAAGTCTAAATGACAAACCTAACTACGCTATAACAAAAGTAAAACAAAGATCTAAGACCAAGTCTGGATGTCTGTGGAAGCTTTTTGGACGCCTCACTTTTCTCTTCTTCCTCGATTTCCATTCATCAATCTTTATTTTTGTCGATCAAGTTGAATTTTGGACATATATGTCCTCTCTGTTGATCTTTCATGTATTCCCCCTCTATTTGCCAATCACTTTATAGCTTTTAAATTCTATAGCTAAGGTCCTTTGCTGAGTGTTATCGTCATTCTATTCTAGCCTTGATTTGCAAATCTGCAAGTCACTCTAGCATATAAGCAAAAGAGTAAAAAAAACACAAAAATAAGAAGATGATCGTAAGTGTCATTACAATAACCACTAGTAAAAGAATTTTCTTCCTCAAAAGTTAAGGAAAATGAAGTATCCTAAGGCTAAAAAAAGTGAGGATATTTGGTTTGCATGTCAAGCTCGGCCTCCCAAGTAGCCTCTTAGATTGGATGACGCTTCCACTAAACCTTTGCTAAATCTCCTCAAACCTCAACTTTCCAACATTCCTATTGATGAGTTGGTATTTTAACAACTTATTTGACTGAATTATTACTATGTTTTAATGCTAATTAGAGGAGTTTTGAGCCCTCGTTCTCTTGTAAATAGACATTTCTTAGAAAAGCAAAGAAGGATTTGGAGCTTAAAATTCAATAAAAACGAACATATAGTTCCTAAACATGATGTCTAACAATGCTTCTACAAATTAGACTTGGTGGGGGTGAAGACATGTCCCAAACTCACCCTTAAATGATAGTAAAACAAGAATAGTCTCACAATATCTCAATGACAAGAAAGTAAAGCTAGAATGCAAGAGGTTTGTCCCCAAAGCATGAGGACTCACCAAAATCTTCAAACTTAAAATTCAAATCTAGCCACAAATTTGAGGATGAGGATGGTTGCCTATCCCTACATTGTAATATAATGTAGGCAAAAAGTATATGTTAGTACATTTTAGTGTACTAAGTATGTAGGAATATAATACAATAATAATCATGTAATGCAAAATATTACATAGGTACATAATCAAGTAAGTGAGTAGTGTAATAGTAAAGAAAACATATATCAAAGTACCAATATGTTATAAGTGAAGTCATGCAAATAACATAGTAAGTCATACATATGTGGAAAGTACCATAAACGATAAAAAAAATCATGCGATCTATAACATGCAATCCTAATGTTGCTCTGTAATGACCTGAAGGTCATTTTTGATAAAATCACTATTTTACCCCTTTAGATAGAGGCCTCGAGTCATGTTTGATTGATTTTAAAAGTTGATTTTCGAGAATTATGTAAAAAGTTAAGATTTTTGCTAAAGATTAGATTTTTTTGAAGGTTTAAGTTGCCTAATTTTAAAATTTTAAGTCATTTAGGGATTTGTGTCTCAGAACAGAATTCCACCGATTTCATTAATTCTAGAATGTGAAAATTGGCCTAGGAGAGTTGTCGAAATTAGATTTGGAGTTGTTATGTAAATTTTAGGTCCAAAGTTAGAAATTGAGATAAAGATTGATTTGGATTTGATTTTGGTCAATGTTTTGAGTTTTGATACTCGAATTGGATTTCAGATAGTTCCATGGATACCGGGGAGGTGATTTTGGTACTAGAAGAAACTTTTTCCTAATTTTAGGATATTCTTATAGTGTTTTAGCCTTTCAAGTAGCCTAAGTTAGTTAAGTTGTGCCTAGTCGAATTTTGGGTCAGGGAAGCCTCAGATCTAATTTTTGATAATTTCATTGAGTCCAAAATGTCAAAATTAGTAGGATAATATATATGATTTGTGTGTATGGGTTTTCGAATGAATTCTGAGAGTTGATTCTGAGCTTTTGAACTTGTTGGACTTTCTGTATATCTGGTGGTGCTGCATGCCGCTTTAGTGAATATCTAGTTGCTAAAGTGACCACACTAAAGCGAGGGAGGACCCACAATAGCGAGCAATTGCGAAAGTGACCAGACTTTTCTTTGGCGAAGCCCTCACTTTGTGGGTGTCACTTCCACTACATCTGAAGGTTGAATTTCAACCCTGGTTATGCATCTACGCATTTCCTCCATTTGTAAACTTTGACAGCTCGACTTGGATGATTTTCACATGGTGTTTTGAAGGCTTTTCACTGGAAAAGGTATTTTTTTGACTCCCCTTTTCATTACCCATTAATTATCCCTTGATTTTACCATCAATTTTGGAGTTTTCAATTGATGAAATTGGAAACTTTTTGTGGACTTTGTTTTTTCACAAAATAATGATTATGAGCACATTTTATGTCACGACCTGGATTTAGGATCTAGGAGTGACATGGAGAATGGGAACCCAAGAGTGCCCAAACAAGCCTCAAAGTATCCAAATTCACATCATCAATTCGAAAGCATAAAAGAGATAGTAAACACACAGTTCTAAGGAACAAAAAAGTATGACTCACACTATGGGAATATCATAGGGATAGAGATTTGCATGGATTCACATAACACATAGCACATAGAGCTTAAGGAGTCGGTAAGTATGACTCACTCTATAGGGGAAAATGGGACTTAGGATCTTCCATATTTCCATATCATAATACATATACACATCATATCATAACCAAATCATAATAACCATATCCAATAGATAGCCATAACCATAATCTCTGAATAACAACATATAACATATATCCATACAAGAGTCTACAAGATGTCCAACAATGCCTCTAGTCATAAAATAGGATGGGGACCAAGATATGTCCCGAGCTTACCCTTAAAGTGAATAGCATAAACATAAGAAACATAGGTAGATAGACCATGTAAGATCAACCGAGCTATTACTTGGAATCCTGATGTTATCCCCACACCAGAAAAGAGATGGTCTACTTGCCAAAGGTAAATCATACTTCTCCTTATGAGCCTCCCATTTCGGAGAAGTAACCTTCCTTACCGGCCTCCCACTTTGAATAGGATTTTCACATTATATCATATCATATCACAGTTTGTAACCGCACCTTACGGGCCTCCTATTTCGGTGAGAGTTATCATATCAAATACCTATGCTGGCACATAGTTCAAGAGAGAGGAAGAGGACCCTTAGGGATAGCCCCGACGCCTCTAATCTCATCGGTACTAATTTATTATCCCACAAGAATACATAGACGTATACATGTTTTAAAAGAGGTGCAAGTCATTTAAATTATTTCAATGCATAATTGGACTTAAAAGCCATACATTCTTCATAATCATTCATACTTGGGCTCAAATGCCAAATCACATTTCGAATCATATTTTTCATGCATATGAATAGCCCATTCACAGTATCAATATGGTGTAAACACCCAATGTTGATCAACGAGACATATCATAGACATTTATGTGATCACATTCTTGTCATAGCCATATATGTGAGCTTAACTCACCGAATCATTTCCATAAACATACGTGAGCTTAACTCACCGAATCATTTTCATCAAATTTGAATGCTCATGAATGCATATGCCATGAATGATATGTGAATCACAATGGGCAATAAAGATTCAATCTTAAATCAACAATACCATATGAATTTAAAGTAAATCCATAAGTAAAATCTACATTCAAATCACAATTTAGATTACCCATGCTTAGATCAAACTTTAAAGGGGAAAATGCATATTCAAATCTTCATAATATTCATGCAATTCAATATGTTAGGGCTTAAATCACTTTAAAATTAATAATAAAACATAACATATTGTCACGATCCGAGACTAGGGTCTAGATGTGACACGATGAATGGGAAGCCGAGAATTCCCAAACAAGCCTCGAAGTATCCATATCTACATCATCGGTTCGGAAGTGAAATCAAATAATAGCCACATAATACTAAGGGATGGATAACTAGGACTCATGTTATGGGGACATCGACGGAAAAGAGATGTACATGGATTCACATAGCACTTAGCATATAAGAGCTATGGGGCGGGTAAGTAGGACTCACGCTATGGGGCAAACAGGACCTAGGAACTTCCATATTTCCACACCAAACATGCAAGCATAACATATGTTTGTAATCAGTCCAACAATGCCTCTAGTCAGAAGATGGAAAGGGGGCCAAGACATGTCCCCAGCTCACCCTTAAATAAGAAAATAGACATAGGATAACATAGATAGAGGAAGGTGGCTTGTCCTTGGAAGATGGGACTCACTACAAGTTCAACCTTCGGTATTTGAGCTACTTGTCAAACGATGGATAGTCGTAGCGCTCGGTCCCTATATGATAAAATCATGTAGGCATAGAGTATGCGTTAACACGATTGAATATACTAAGTATGGGGGCATGCTATGCATATGACTTATCAAACTTGCATTTCAATGTTAGATGACAAGGGCACATAATATAGAAAGAATCGTGTATCCAAGGAAGGGTAGTGTACAATATGCCATGAGATTCGTGATGCAGGAATGCAAAGATGTTCATATTTAACGGGGATGTGACCTCAACCGACAAGAGTAAGACCAAGTGAGCTAGTACTTGGAATCTCGATGAAATCCCCTCACTGATACAGAGGTGGTCTACTTACCAAAGGTAAACCATCCTTCACCTTACGGGAACATATCCCATTTCGTATGAAGAAACCCCCTTATGGGAACATATCCCATTTTAGAAAGGATTTTCATAACATATCATAATACTTCACCTTACGGGAACATATTCCATTTCGTATGAAGCAACTCTCCTTATGGGAACACATCCCATTTCGGATAGGATTCTCATAACATATACTAGGCACATAGTTCGAGGAAAGGGAGAGGGCCCTTGTGGATATCTCTGACGCTCCCAATCCATCGGTGCTAAGTCAACATCCCATTATAATACATATAGTATATATATATATATATATATATATATATATATATATATATATATATATATACATACTTTCAAAAAAGCAATAGTCATTTCAAATCCAATCAATGCACATTTAGGCTCAAATGTCAAATCATAGCTTGTAGTTTTATTCATGCATAGGACTAGCTCGATTACAAATACGGATTGGTGCAAGCACCCAAAATGCTCAAAAGCCATAATCATTGACATATATATGATCACATTCTTGTTATAATCAATATCTTATCAGAATCATTTCATAAAAACTAATTGGGCTTGGCCCACTTCATAATTTCAATAAAGACCAATGTTCATGAATGCAAATGCAATGCATGATGTGAGAATATCATGGGTAACATAGATTCACGCTAAAATCAACATTATAATATGAAATTGAAGTAAATCCATTATTAAATCAACACCTACATCATAATATAAATCACCCATGCATAGATCAAGCTTTAAAGGGGACATGTATCTTCATAACTTCATAATCTCAATATAAATCATCATAATAGGGCTTTAAATAACTGAAAATCATAAATAAAGTACAACCCATACATTAATTGAATTTAATAATATCAAATAATGAAAACCCACACTTAAAGTAAGCTTAATTTCATGAAAATTAATTGAAAGGAGTTTGGGTCTTCTTGGTTGAAAGGGACCAAGATCAATCCCACATACCTTGATTAGGAATATGAATTTGAGAAGAATTTAACTTGAGGTTGAATCCTCTGATCGAACCCTAGCTTGAGTCTTAGAGAAGGACTTAGAGAGTATTTTGGGAGTTGATTTTTAGTGGGAGAGTGTTTCCAATGAGCATGAATTAGAACAGAAGGGTATCAGATGATTTAGCGGTCTTGGTTAGGCAAAAGAGTCATAAAACACAATTAAAATAAGCCGTAATTACATAAAAGCCATTAAGGAAATGGATGGAAAACAGAATGTCACGACTTCACTGGCACCTACATGGTCTGTGAGTCACTTCACGGCCATGAACAGTCCCCGTGAGGTGACACTTAAACAAATTTGCGATGCTCAACACTTAGAATTTTTCTGAAGCAAAAAGGGTGCCATATGGACGACTACACGACCCGTGTGACGCTAAACGGGTCGTGTCAAGAGCAGTGTGACGACACTCAGAAAACTCTTAAACGAAAAGGTTACGAGATGGTAATTTCATACTTAGAAAAATTTCACGTTGCGAGCTATACAGTGGGCCACACGGCTCGTATCACACCACACAGATCATGTGGGTAGCCATGTGCCCTCACTTAGTCCGAAACTCTTTGTCGAATTCCCATAATCAAAATTATGGCCAAGTACCTCTCCACTAAAGGCCACATGGTCCGTGTGGCTTCACACTGGCCGTGTGGGCCTCCCATGAAGTGACACTTGGTCAAATATTCTCCCAGGCCAACGTTATGAGATTTGATAAAGTCATTTGAAAACTCAGGTCCTTACACACATATCTCTATTGAATCAAATAAACAATAATCTTAAAACCCTATGATTAAAGTAATCTTAATTTCATGAAAATCAAGTGAAAAGAGTTTGGGGTCTTCATGGTTGGAAGAGACCATGAATCAATCCTACATACCATAGTTACCCTAGAAGAAACAAGAAGAATTTGATGAAGAAGAGAGCCTTTCCTTAATTCCCAAGCTAAGCCTTCACTAGTCACTAGAGAGGAGTTCTTATGAGAGAGCCTGAATAAATTCTAAGTGTTGAATGAATTTGAATGAGAGAAAAAGAGTATAGATCATTTGAATGTCGTACGCTAGGATAGAAAGTAAAAAAAGACCCTTAGGAGTAGCTTAAATTAGAAGAACGCCATTAATGAAACAGATGATAAAATGTTGCCAAGGGTCCCATACCAAGGTCACACGAATATACAAAGGCACACGGACCATGTGCCCTTTCGTGAAGCCACACTTAGCCAAAATTTCACTGACGAAGTTCCGAGATGGTGATTCCATACTTAGAAAATTTTCACACCAATGCCCATAAGGAGGGCCATACAGACCGTGAAGAGTTATACAGACCGTATGAGGTTCATGTTTGAAGTACCTTGGCCAAATTATGCTTTTCAAGGCCTAGGCCACATCACACAAGCAACCACATGGCCCATAAAGTGCCACACGGACTGTGTGGGGTTCATGTGGTGCGAACCTTAGTGAACTCCAAAGTTAAGGCGAACACTCTATACACAAGGCCAAGGGCCACCTCAAGGCCCCTCCACACGACCCATGGTGAGTCACATGGACCATGTAGGTGTCCATAAGGTGTCACCTTGGCCAAAAACTTTTCAAAACCAAATTCCAAGCACCATTAAGGTCATACAAAGTCCAGGTCCTTACATCATCTTCCCCTTGGGAACATTCGTCCTCGAATGTGCTAAAACAAGGCTTGAAAGACTTGACTTAATCATGAAAATTATAAAGTCATTAAAACTCATATTAAAACATTTTTAAATCATTCAAAACATTTTCAAATTATTTTTGTGCACATGTATGCATGTCATGTCATGAAACTCAAGAGTGAAAGAATTAGGGCCACTTGGAATAGAAAGAACCTAATACCTTAGGCTTGAGTAGATTGGAAAATATGGGGATATCGTTTGATCATGTCCAGCTCCGCCTTCCATGCAACACTCTCCATACTCCAAAGCACCTTAACCGAAGCCACATCCTTGTTGCGAAGCCACTTCACTTGCCTATCCATGATCTCAACCGGGACTTCCTCATAAGAGAAGTTCTCCTCAACCTCAACAACTTCGAAATGCACAATAGGTACTAGGATCACTAGTCAATTTCCTCAACATAGACACATGAAAACGTGGGTGAATAAAACTGAAATCCGGAGAAAACTCCAACCTATAAGCCACATTCCCAATCCACTCAACAATATTATAAGGACCTACATGATAGGGACTCAACTTGCCCTTCTTACCAAAATGCATTACACCCTTCATGGGTGAAACCTTCACATACGCCCAATCACTCACATGAAACTCAAGATCCTTCTTTCTAGCATTCAAATAAGACTTTTGGAGACTTTGAGCCGTCTTCAATATCTCCCTAATCAACTTCACCTTCTCTATAGCCTCCTATACCCAATTCGGGCTAATCAAAGCCATCTCTCCCAACTTAAACTACCCAACCGAAGATCTACATCTTCTACCATGCAAAGCTTCAAATAGAGCCATACAAATGCTAGCATGAAAGCTATTGTTATAAGCAAAATTAATAAGTGGTAGATGATCATTCCAATTACCCTTGAACTCCAACAGACAATCCCTCAACATGTGCTCCAAAGTTTGAATTTTCCTTTCGTCTTATCCATCGGTTTTAGGATGGAAAGAGGTACTTAAATTCACCAAGTCCTCTTTGAAATGATCTCCAAAAGTGAGAAGTAAATTAGGTGCCATGATCCAATATGATAGACCTAGGCACACCATGCAACCTCACCAACTCTTGGATATACAACCTTGCATAATATTTGACATTAAAGTAGTCTTAACCGGTAGAAAATGAGTCGATTTAGTCATCTGATCAATAATAACCCAAATTGAATCAAATTGCTTCTGGGTCCGAGGCAACCCAAAAAAAAAATCCATGTTCACATCTTCCCACTTCCAAGTAGGAATCTCAATATCATGAGCCAAACCACTGGGACTCTGCTGCTCTACCTTCACTCGTTGACAATTAGGACATCAGATCCAAACTTGGCTATGTCTTTCTTCATACCATGCGACCAATACAATTCCCTCAAATCCTGATATATTTTGTTAGATCTCAGATGTATGGAAAAATGAGAGTTATGGGCCTCACTCATTATCACCCTCCTAAGATCATCAACATCCAAAACACATAATTGTTTTGATACCGAAGCATACCATATCCCCCTTGGAAGAAAACCTTTATCTTCTTTTCGACAATTAACTTATCCCACTCAACCAATGACGGGTATAGGACTTGCTTAGCCTTGATAACAACTCTGCACATGAATACCACCATCATTAGAGTCAGTCAATCTAACACCCAACCTAGCCAAACGGTGAACATCTTTACCAACTCCTTCTTCCCTTCATCAACATGAGCGTCGGCTACAACATTTCACTACTGGAAATTTGATATATGGCAACGGTTATCTTGCCACGTTTGCCGAACCGTGGCAATATTCTCCCTATAGCTACGTTTCGAACCGTAGCAATAAACGATTAACATTAACCGTGCTATTAGAAAGAAAACCGTAGCTATAAATTTGGTATGGCAACGGTTCAATGTATTCGTTGCAATAGAAGACATATGGCAACGATTTCCAACCATTGCCAAATGACCCAAAATAAATTAACCCGCGAAATATATTTTATTTCCCTCCATTCACTTATTAGAACGCCCCCAAAATTAATTAACCCGCTCCACTCACTTAAAACGCCCCCAAAATTTCCACTTCGTCGTCTCCAGTACAGGCTTCGTCGTGGCCACTTTAGAAGACCATCCTCAGCATTCCGTCCTCATCTCGTCCTCATCTTCAGATTTCTGTTAATTTGTCAAACCAACAAGATGAAGATGAAGAAGATGCAGCTTCGTTAGGGCGACATTTCTCATCTCCGGTACATCTTCGTCTCCACTTTAGAAGACCTGAGAAAAGGTGAGTTATTTAACTCCTCGTCTCCGGTAAGCTCCGTTAGGGCATTTCATCATTATTGTCTGAAACACCCAAAACCCAATTGCTACGTCTCTCAGGTGAACCACGTGAAAGGTCGAGCTCCGGTGGATTTATCGGAGGTACAAGGTCGTTCAGCTGCATATCTCTCAAACATCTACAGAACACGTCTCCAGTTCTGAAGGGCTTGTTTTCACAGAGAAGTTAGAACTTGTAGAGAGGTACGATTTTTGATTTACGGGCGTATTTCTTGATTTCTAAGTCCCCACAAGTGTAATTTGTTGTGCATGTACTTTGTTTTTCAAATGCTGAAATTTCATTATAGGGTTTTGAAAAATCATAAAGAATAACAAATGGGTTTCTGAAATCTATGTTATTTGCTGTTGTTAGTGCCATTTTTTCAAAGTTCTCTGTGGATTCTTTGAAATGAAGTGTATTCTTAGCCAGTTCTGTCAAAGTTCTCTGTGTATTCTTGGAATAATTGCAATTTTTGATGTTGCTATGGTCTAAGGTCTTTTTTCCCTCATGTTTGAACATGGTTTAAAGGATCGTGTTGAATTTCATCGAATTGTGTGCGAGTGTTTGTACATTAATTTGGCTGTAATAGTTGGAATTGGGGGAGATGTAGTTGTTATTTTCATGCTTGTTTGACAAATGCTCATATTTATTTGGTAAGAGATGTTCTTTTGAGACATTCCATGTATTATGGGGAACTATTGATCCTGTGAGGATTTTAAATTATTAGTTTCCACTTTAAGTTGTTGTAACAGTCTAAATTCGTTTTGGCATTAATCATTTTTCAAGGACTGGTAATTGAACAGAATTTAGAAACCCGGGTTTCACAATCATCCGGGAAATGTGGAATGTATAAAGGTCTGAAATTTCAAAAAAGTTTGACAACCATTGGTCTATTAGTAGGGCATTTCATGCGTTCCATGTTTTAAAAACAGAAAATTGGCATTAAGTTAGTTAAATGGGATCGATTACTTTGGTTTACTTAGCTGGTTTGAGTGTATGAGTACCATCTAAGCACGTGCTAGTTGTGCCATTTCAATACATTGGATCATTATAGTGGATATCATGGAATTTGTCATTTAATGTGCACATGCTAGTTTGTGTTGGAAAAAAGAAGTGTCTTAAAAAATGTGCACATGCTAGTTTTTGGATTTCATTACATTGGTTGTTTTGTGATACTAAACAGAACTTTTGCTATGCGGGGATGAGTTAATGTATTATTTTATATTTTAGCAACTCAAAGTTTTGGTCAGATCATTAGATTTGCTTACATTCAAATGAAAAAGGTGCGTAATAGTAGCTGTGATGCTACTAGTAGAAAACCACTTAAATATCATGATTTTGTTAGAATAAAAAAGGTAAAAGAATATCTTGAAACATTTAAATATAATTATCAGCTTTAATATTTTGTGTAATGTCACGTAGGGTGCTCAATGGATACCGGAGATAAAAGTTGGATGGATCTCCGAAGATCCACCACTGAATATATTTGTGGAGTTACTGATTTTCTTGATAAGGCATTTGAACGAGCCTCTCAAGGAAATGAAATATTATGCCCTTGTAAAAAGTGTTTTAATCGTTATTGGCATTGTAGAAATGTGGTTGAGGATCACTTGATTTGTCACGGATTCATTCATGGATACACCAAATGGGTTTTTCATGGAGAAGGATTTTCCTCAAGAGAAGAGCCATCTCCAACAAATGATGATGAAAGTTCTGACAAGCATGACGATATTGATAAACTACTTCATGATACTTTTATAAATGTAGAAGATGACTTGGGGCATGAAGGAATGAGGGAGGAACCATCTGAAGATGCAAAAAAGTTTTATAAATTGGTTGAGGAAGGAAAACAAGAGTTCTATCCAGGGTATAAGAACTTTTCTAAGTTGAGTTTCACCATCCGATTATACTTGTTTAAATGTCTTCACAAGTTGACTGATGTTGCGTTTTCAGACTTGTTAGACTTGATAAGAGAGGCATTTCCATTTGCTCAAATACCTGAGTCTTTTTACAAGGCAAAAAAGGTGATAAAAGATTTAGGTCTTCATTATGAGAAAATTCATGCATGTACTAATGATTGCATGTTATTTTGGAAAGACAATGCAAAGTTAGATAATTGCTCCGTGTGTGGATCTTCAAGATGGAAGAATGTTAATGATGGCTTAACTAATAAGGGCACTAAAATTCCAGCAAAGGTTTTAAGGTACTTCCCTTTAAAGCCTAGGCTTCAGAGGATATTCATGTGTGCCGAAACATCTGTAGCTATGAGATGGCATGCTACTGAACGCTCCAAAGATGGAAATTTAAGACATCCTGCTGATGTAGAAGCTTGGAAGGATTTTGACTCCTTGCACCCTGACTTTGCTCGTGATGCACGTAATGTTAGATTGGGTCTTTCAACTGATGGTTTTAACCCATTCCGAACTATGAGCATTTCCCATAGCACATGGCCGGTTATGTTAATGAACTATAATTTGTCACCATGGATTTGTATGAAGTCGGAGTATATAATTTTATCGATGATTATTCCAGGTCCATCATCTCCTGGAAACGATATAGATGTATACTTACAACCATTGATTGAAGAGTTGAAGGAACTATGGGAAGTGGGAGTCAAAACGTATGATGCCAAAACTAACAAATCATTTACTATGCGTGCAGGTTTATTGTGGACAATAAGTGATTTTCCAGCCTTAGCAATGCTTTCCGGATGGAGCACCAAGGGGAGATGGGCATGCCCCACTTGTAATTATAATACTTCTTCTCAATATCTCAAACATAGTCATAAGATGTGTTACATGGGCCATCGGGCATTTTTACCTCTTGATCATCCATATAGAAGAGATAAAAAATCATTTGATGGTAAAGAGGAGCATAGAGCTGTACCTACTCCCTTATCAGGCATACAAGTGCTTGAAGAACTTCATGAATTCAATAATGTTTTTGGAAAGGGGCAAAAGAAAAGAAAACGGAAGAATGATGGTCCATGGAAAAAGAGGTCTATATTTTTTGAATTGCCATATTGGGCAACGAACAAACTGAGGCACAATCTTGATGTGATGCACATAGAGAAGAATCTTTGTGATAGTTTGCTTGGAACTTTATTGGATATACTTGGAAAGTGCAAAGATCACATAAATTCTCGCTATGACTTGCAAGTGATGGGGATACGCAAAGAGCTTCAACCGGTAGTGGATGATGATACTGGAAAGATTCATCTTGCTAAAGCTTGCTTTTCCATGAAATCAGAGGAGAAAAAGATATTTTGCACCGTTTTAAAAGATGCCAAATTACCAAAAGGGTATGCCTCTAACATATCAAATCATGTGAAAATTAAAGAGATGAAAGTATCGTGATACAAAAGCCATGATGCTCATTTTATATTGCATTACTTGCTCTAAGTTGCTGTCAGGAAAGTGCTACCCAAACATGTGTCTTTGATTCTAATTAGGTTGGGAAATTTTTTTAGAGCTATATGTAGTAAGGTTATAAGAAGATGTGATCTTGATAAGTTGAAGGCGGAAATCATAAATATAGAATGTGAGCTTGAAAAGATTTTTCCTCCCTCCTTTTTTGATATAATGACACATTTGCCTATCCATTTAGTAGATGAAATTATACTTGGGGGCCCGACTCATTTGCGTTGGATGTATTCTTCTGAAAGAAATATGTGTGAATTCAAGGGGCTTGTTCGTAATCGAAAAAATTCAGAAGGATCAATAGTAGAGGGATTTTCAGCTGTGGAGTGTTTGACCTTTTGTTCAAGATACCTACCTGATTGGGTAAAGACAAGATTCAGTAGGTATCAAACTGAGGATGATGACGACACTCAAGCAGAAGGAGATGATTTATCACCTTTATTTCCTAAGATAGGTCATCCAATCGGAAGTGATAATAAAAGGAAAGGCAAGACTTTCAACATGGAGCATCATGAGTGGTTTGAAGCACATCGATATGTTTTGTTCAATACTGGAGATGTGCAAGTCGAGACATTCATCAAGTAAGATAAAATAGTTGTTTGATTTGGATTTTATTTATACGTTGTGATAATGTGTTTTAGATTTTATTTATAAATTCATATTAATTAGATAGCAATATATACTTGCAGGGAACATAAGAATTTACTTGATAATCATACTCGAGGAAATGCATGGGTAAAGGCAAAGATCCATAGCAGAGAATTTGGTGATTGGTTTAGGGAAAAAGTTCAAAATATTGAAGTGTCCAATCACTTAAGATGGCTAGCCAAAGGGCCTAACTTTGTGGCTAAAAGATATACTGGATATTTAATTAATGGATATCGATTTCATACAAAAACACGGGATGTCCCATGTAAGAGTCAAAATAGTGGAGTGACTTTGTCAGCAACAACAGATAGTTTTGCTAGTACAAGGGACCAAAACCCTGTCGATGGAATGGTTGTCTATCATGGAATTATTCAGGATATCATTGAGATCGATTATTGGGGTTGTTTTAGTATAGTACTATTCAAATGTGATTGGTTTCATAATGAAATCGATGAATATGGTTTGACTCGCGTATACTTTAACAAAAAATGTAGTACAGATGATCGTTTTGTATTAGCATCTCAGGTGTATCAAGTATTTTATGTTGAAGATCCAATTGAGAAAAATGTTTACTATGAGATAAATAAGGTTCCTGCTGATTTATATGATTTGGAGGAAGAGAATTGTCCTAATATTGAAGAAACATTTTGGAGGGAGACTAATCATGATATTGGTTCATCAGAAAGATTAATTGATATTGATGATGTGAGATGGTCGAGAGAAGATCTCCCTGTAGATATCATTGATATGCCTTCCGTTGCACAACATTTACAAGATGTACCTACGGAAACATCGAAAGAGGAGGATGACTTTGATGATACTGATTGGGATTGGATGGAGGCAGATGATTGACAAAGGATTTTACGAACTTATTCAAATATGTAGTCTTCTTTTTTGGGTGGCAAGTTCTAATAAATTCGTTTTTGAGTTGCAGCATAGCAATGTGAACAGCTGATTGCCTTCTAAGTTTATCTCTTTTTGTTAATTTCTATATGAATGTGCTTGTTTTTCATTTTAGCTAAAAGAAGTACTTTTGCTTTTCATGTCCTTCTAAATTATCATTTGTGGCTATATAGTAGACCTCTTCTTAGAATCTACCATGTGATTCTAAACTAAAGTAACCTCTAGTATCATGTTGTATGCACCAAGTAATCCTAAAAGCTGCTGCCTTGAAGTTGAATTTGGGTTTCTTGTAAATGTTAAGAAAATGTGGGTCTATTTCTTGTACTCCTCAATATATATGAGCTGGCTTTGTCTTTGTATACCACCAGCAGAAGTGAAATTGATGTCTGATTCTTGAAAAGGTATGAGCAAGGTATTGACTTTATTTCTGTTGTCTGATTGCTGTCCGATTCTTGAAAAGGTATGTGTTGTCTGATTGTTGTCTGGTGTTTTGCATTTGCTGTTTGTTTGCTGTCTGTTTTGCATTTGCTGTCTGAGACTTGGCAAGTTCAAGAACACAAACAATGGTCTTGTTTTGCATTTGCTGTATGATTGTTGTTCTATGACTACTACAACTACAACTACAACATTGGTTTATGTACTATGGGTGGAGACTTAGAAATTTTGGTCATTGTTTGCTTCACTGGTTGCCTCATTGACTTTTTGACTGATTTTGTCTTATTTTTTTTACAGATTCAGACAGTCATGAGTCAACAAGAGCCTTCAAAAGGAAATAAAAAAGCCAAAAATAAGACATTTGCTAAACCTGGGTCATTATCATTCTTGGCGAATAAAAAACGACGGGTTTTGACAACAAATGATATTGTTGAAGCTATACAATCAGAGAAAGGGCATCTGCTAAAATTGATTGAGGAGCAACAAACAGTAGCACCAGAATCTGAAGCTGATGGACAATCTATAAAGGAGCAGACGCTAGAGGAGCAAGTTGTAGAGGTGCAACATCAAATGAATTCTGTCGCTCCTCCAGTAAATGAACAATCAGCAGAACAAGGTAATATATAAGCTTAAACACAAACATGGGATGCATCTTCGATTTCTTATTCCCTCTATTTTATTTATAGATGAAGGCATTTCCATTAAGAAGACAAGAGGTATAACGCAAATGCCTAAGGTACATGCCCGAAAAGAGCGTAAACTGATCACAATCAATGCCCAAAATCAGCCCGTTGGTCCTACTGATGAAGTTGTAACAGAGTTAAGTAGCCTAGGTACATTGGCAAGAACTGCGACTCTTTGCCCATTTGATGTATTTGACTGGAAGAACATGAAGACGAAAAAGGATTTATGGGCTTATACGAAGGTCTGGAATATTCAATTTTTAATTCTTTGTTAAAGTTTTTTACACTTAATTAGTAGCTAACTAAAAGATACTTAATTGTAGGAGAAATACATTATTCCTGAAGCTGCAAAACCATGGACTTTGGCTACAATTCGAGAGGCTTGGAGAAGGCATAGAAGATAGCTGAAGTTACATCATTATGACCCATATGACAATGATGAAGTTATCATGTCGAAGAAATCGGCTCATATTCCAGAATGTCAGTTTAGAGTGCTTCTCAAATATTGGAAGTCTGACAAATTCAAGGTAAAATGTATTTCGAATATTATAGTTGCAACTTATTATAGTCATATACTTTCAGTTATGAAGACTGTACTGTAGTTACTATAACACCCATATAATTTCAGTAAACATTGTTGATTTATATATTTTTGCAGAAAATGTCCGAAACTAATACTAAGAATCGAAAGAAGCTGTTGAATCCACACACTGCTGGCAAAAAGTGTTTTGCTTTAGTTCGTAATAAATTGGTGTGTTCTTTTATTTATTGTGAAGTTGTTAGCTGTCATTTATGTAACTCTTACTATATATTTTTATGTGAATAGGAAAAAGAGAAGGAAGTTGTATCACAGAAGGAGGTCTTTGTTGCTACAAGAACAAGAAAATCTGGACGTTCGTACAAGGCCTCGAATGAAAACACAATAAGTAAAATTGTATGATTGCTGATGACTTCAATCTTTAATTGACATTATTATTTATTGTAAATTTTATTTACATGGTTGTGCTTGTTGATGTACTTTCATTTTTTAGGCTGAAATGGAGAAAATTGAAAAAGAAATGAGTGTGATTGGTCAGTCCGGTGATGCATTTTCAGTCGTCATGGGCCCTGAACATCCGGGTCGTCTCAGGCTATATGGATTGGGGGTTACAAACAGCAGTTTGAAAAAAATGACAATTCCACACCAACTTTAGATGCAACAAATGATGTGGTACAACAAATGCAAGAAAGGATGCAAAAAATGGAGAAACAAATGGAGGAACAAAGGAGAACTATGCGACAAGAAGTAATAACAGATGTAGTTGCACAACTTCAGCGTGCAGGATTAATTGATCCAATCATACTAGCAGCGTTATCTGTTCCTTCACCAGCAGAAGGAACATCTGGACAAGCGGCTGATCAAGGTTATTCTTTGTCTATTTCAAATTTTCTGCTTCTTTTCTTGTTGATGCTTCTTCCTCTTCTTGTGCTGCTACTGTTGCTTCTGCTTCTTCTTCATCATCTTCTTCTGCTTTTGCTTCTGCTTCTGCTGCTACTGTTCCTCTTCTTTCTCTTCTTTTGTTCTTTGTTGCTTCTGCTTCTTCTTTTGGTTCTCTGCTGAACTGATTGTATTGTTGTGAATGAGTCAAATTTCCAGTAGTGAATGAGTAACTTTCACTCTATGAGAATTAGGAAGATTAACCATAATAGATTTAGATAAAGGTTTGAAACTGGAGAAGAAACTTCTATCAAAAGTCATGTGCTCAGATGCTCTTCATTCTCCTAATTCAGTTTTTGCAGAAGCTGTAGGATTTATGCTACATTCTCCTCACTTAGAGACATAGCATTTGCAGGATTATCCACTGCTTGTTGACTTCCTTCAACTGGCTGAAAGTGATTGTTAACCATAGCTCCTTTGTGGTACCTTTTGACTTTAGTGAATTTGAAATTTTCTGTCTATCTTTAGTTTTCCAGCATACTTTGTCTTCTTTCTTTTTGGCATCTTTTCCTTAAACTGATAGTCTATCGGAAATAATATCTCTGTCTTTAGGATAAGGTTTGTGTACACTAGTGGGATTACATTGAGTACGTTGTTGTTGATGCGCATCATCTCATTTGCTACCAAAAGAGTTGCCTTTTCATCACTTAGATATGACAAGGAGATTCAAACTCAAGCTCTCTATGCCTTCTTTTCGCTTTTGTCGATCCAAAAAAGCTTCTTTTTTGCCTAAAAGTCCAAAGCCAATTTCAGTATACAAATTTTCCCATACCAATATCAAACTGATATGTTTTCAATTGTTAGATGAGGTCTTGAAAAATCGGAACATCACTAGTACTTGAAATTTTAAGAAAACATCATTTGCTAGCTATATCAGAGATAACAGGTTAGCTGTGATCTTTTCTTTGGTTGTTTAACCTCCAATATACCAGTTATATCGAAAATAACATACCTCATCAGCATCATTTTTCAAAGAGCTGGTTCGATAGGCTTCAAAGAGTAATTTGTCTTCTACCATATCCTTCATGGCCTTCAATTCATTCATAAGCTTCAATGCTAGAGATTCAATATCTTGCATCTGCCGCTGTGAAAATGCTATAGCACTTTCTGAATTTTGTATAATTGAGGTCCCGGTGCTAAGCTGAGGTAAAGAACGAGATAGACGAGGACCTTCTAGACTGCCCTTCAGAGGGCTGCTTCGTTTTCCTAGATTGGCTTTTGGATAGCTGTAGTTTTTAGGAAAAAAGGTCAGTCCAGAGACTTTTCATTTTTGTGATCCTCTTCTTCTTTTGTTCTTTTGTTTTTGATCTGTTTTTGATCCTAGCAAGGACACTAGGGCCAAGGAACTTCTGTTACAAGGGCCAAGGAACTTCTGTTACATTTTTATTTAAGCAAGACTAGATTGTCTGGCATCACAATGTGATTATTAATTATATTGCATTTTCATTATTTTTAGGTGATGAAATTGAAGGGGATGAAAGCAACACGGAAGCTTGACCTAGGAGATGGATTGGGTTCATGGTGATCACAACGTACATTATTCTAGAAACATTATATTGTATATTTTTTTGAGAATTTAAAGCTATGTTGTGTTCACCCTTTTTGGCATATGCATGTATATTTAACTTTATCGATACTATTAGCTAATTAATTACCAAATGATCGATCAGTATGTGAATCTTCATGAATTGTAATTTTCGTAATGATGAATAGGTATATATTATTTAATTTTGTGATCAATTTTAAATTACTGTTACATAAAATTATTATATTATAGCATGACTTTATCTGGGCATGTAGTACGTAATTATGACATGCAATTTAGCCTATTTATTTGTTGCAACTGATTAAGAAAAATTGTTGTAATAGGTAAAAAACCGTTGCATTACGAACGCAAAACCGTTGCAATAGACTGAAGGATTATTTGAATAGATACGCAAAACCGTTGCATTAGTGTTGAAATAACTGTAGCACTACAGGTCTATTGCTACGGTTTCCAATTGTTGCAAATGAAACCAAACCGTGGGATATTCTTAAAGGAGAAACCGTTGCATTAGTGTTGAAATAACTGTATCACGAGAGTTCTATTGCTACGGTTCGTAATTGTTGCAAATAAAAACTTAACCATTGGATTCTCTTAAAGTAGGAACCATAGCAATAGTTTACCTCAATTGCTACGGTTGTGCTAACCGTAGGATTAACCGTAGCAATAGAGCTATTGCTACGCCACCTAATGTAGCGATTAGTTGAACCGTGGCAATAGACCTACGGCGACGAGAAGGGGGCCTATAGCAACGGTTTTGAACCGTTGCCATATATCAAATTTCCAGTAGTGTTTTCCTTGCCGAGATGATATTGAACACTCATGTCGTAGTCCTTAAGGAGTTCCAACCACTTCCTTTGCCTCAAGTTAAGATCTCGTTGGGTGAAAAAATATTGCAAAGTCTTGTGATTGGTGAAAACATCAACATGAACTCCATACAAATAATGTCCCCAAATCTTCAAAGCAAACACCACAACTGCTAACTCAAGATCATGAGTTAGGTAATTACATTCACGCACCTTCAATTGCCTCAATGCATAAGCTATGACCTTACCATTTTGCATAAGCACACAACCCTAACCAATCTGAGAAATATCACAATATACCAAAAACCCATCTAAGCCATCCAATAGAGTCAAAACAGGAGCCGATGTAAACCGATCTTTCAAAGTCTGAAAACTCTTCTCACATTCATCCGACCATACAAACTTGGACTTATTTTGAATCAACTTGGTCAATGGAGATGCAATAGATGCGAAACCTTCAATAATCTCCTATATTAACCGACCAACCCAAGAAAACTTCGAATATCTGAAGGAGCCAATGGTCTAGGCCAATTCTTCACGACATCAGTCTTGTCGGGTCAACCTTAATACCATCACCAGATACCACATGACCAAGAAAAGATACTTCACCCAACCAAAACTCACATATACTGAACTTAGCATACAATTGTTTCTCTCTCAAAGTCTAAAGAACTAACCTCAAATGATACATATGCTCCCACTCACTTCAAGAATAAATAAGGATATCGTCGATGAATACAACATCAAAACTTCAATGGAATGGCTTGAACACTTGATTCACAAGATCCATAAATACAGCGGGAGCATTAGTCAAACCAAACAATATCGCCACAAACTCAAAGTGCCGATATCTAGACTGAAAAGCCATTTTGGGAATGTCACACTCCCTAACCTTCAATTGATGATAATCTGAATTGAGGTCAATCTTTGATAAAGGTGTAGCCCCTTGAAGTTGATCAAACAAATCGTTGATCCTTGGCAATGGGTATTTATTCTTGGTGGTTACCTTATTCAATTGCCTATAATCAGTGCATTATGAAGAGTCCCATCTTTCTTCCTTACAAATAATACCAGAGCACCCCATGGCAATATGCTTGACCTAATGAAGCCTTTCTCCAACAAGTAATTCAATTGATCCTTCAACTCCTTTAACTTAACCGGTGCCATATGATAAGGAGTAATAGAGATAGGTTGAGTATCTAGGAGAAGATCTATGCCAAAGTCTATTTTCCTTTTGATAGGAATACTAGGCAAGTCTTCGGGGAAACACATCCGAAAACTCATTAACCATCGAAACCAATTGAAGAGTAGGTGATTCAGTCTCCAAACCCTTAACTCTCACAATATGATAGATACACCCCTTAAGAAATCATCTTTCGGGCCTTGAAGTAGGAAATAAATTGACCTTTAATAGCGGAGTCCCTACCCTTCCATTCAAGGACGGGCTCATCCAAAAATTTGAACTTGACCTTCTGGGTTCTACAATCTATAGAGGCATATGAAGCATGCAACCAATCTGTCCCGAGAATAACACCAAAATCAAACATCTCAAGCTCCACAAGATCACATGGAAAGACTTTACGCAAGATAGAGATAGGACAACCCCGATAAACTCTTCAGGCAACAATATACTCACCCACGGGAGTATAAACCGAACAAGAATCCCTTTTAATTTCAGGGCTCAAACCAAATTTAATAGCCAAAAGGGGAGTCACAAAAGATAAATTCTCACCGGGATCAAGCAAAGCATAAGCATCAAAATTAAAAACTTTTAACATACCAATCACAATATTCAGAGTCTCTTCACTCTTGTTGAGCATGTAAGGCATAGAACCTATTGTTTCTGGGGGCACCATATTGTGGAGCTCTTTGCTGGACTTGACCTACTTGGTCCACTTGACCGTGACCCTTCTAGAAAACTTTAGGACGATTAGCAACCTTGTGGTTCTTATCATTACACCCATAACATGTACCCAAATCTCTCCAACAAATACTTGAGTGATTCTTCCCATATATAGTACACTGAGGAGGCATTGGCTAATCTCCAACCCGTGCCTTGATAAGAGGCACCCTAGTATTGGCAACCCTTGCATTAGAACTTTGATCCTTTTGAAAGCGACCATAACCACTACCACTCTTGGAGTTGGACAACCCACAATTATAACGAGCCCTCTTAGAATCATGTACCCTCTTCTCCTTGATCTTTTCTCCTTCAATTTGTTCAACATATGTCATGATCCTGGAGATATCCATATCCTGAATAAGGATAGTCGCACGACATTACTTCACAACCAAATTAGAAATCCTAGAAATAAACTTGTGCATTCTTGCACGGAGGTTCGCTTACTAGCATAGGATCATACTTTGAGAGCTTTGTGAACTTGAGGGAATAAACCCTCACACTCATACCACTCTGTTTGAGATTGATAAATTTTTTCATCCTAGCCTCCCTAAGTTCAAGAGGGAAGAAATGATACATAAAGGCAAACTTGAACTCTTCCCGATTGACTCTATTACTATAGACCCTCTCCATCAACCATTGAGTGTACCACACTTAAGCCACATCTTTCAACTGATAAGCACCCAACTTAGCTTTCTCCTCAGAAGTCACTCCCAAAATGGTCAACATCTTGGAGAATTCTGCTATGAATTCTTGAGCATCCTCATCAGCGCTTGATCCATAGAACTTTGGAAGATTCATCTAGGTGAAATCTCTCTCTCTAGCAGCCGAAGTGGGATTACGAGGAGGAAGATTAGCCCATCTAGTCTAGGTGGTCACCACTTGGGCAAGCATGACAATAACAATACAGAATTCACCATTAGTGATTGGCTTTTCCATAGGTTCTTGAGGAATTTGGTCTTCATAAACCAGGGCCGGTCTTGGTAGGGGAGCTCTTCGTTGAGGCATCTTTTGTAATGTAGCAAGGACATCACCAGGATTAGAAAACTTTAACACACAGTCCAAAGCACGACATAAGACATGAAAAAGTGAGGCAATTCATAGAGTGCCATCATAGCCTCCCACTCATAGGCATGGTGTACTTCACACCCATGAATAGGACTCTACTCGGTGCAACATGTTGGACTCCAGGGATCATTTGTTATCCTAGTACTCTGATACAAAGCTTGTCACGATCCAAACCTAGGGTCTAAGAGTGATATAGCAAATGGGAAACTGAGAATCCCCAAATAAGCCTCAAATTATCCAATTCACATCATCGGTTTGGAAGCGTAAAAGAGATAGTAAACACATAGTTCTAAGGGACTAAAAAGCATGACTCATGCTATGGGGATATCATAAGGATGGGGATTTGCATGGATTCACATAACACATAGCACATAGAGACTAAGGGGCAGGTACATATGACTCACTCTATGGGGGCAAAATAGGACATAGGATCTTCCACTTTTCCATATCATAATACATATACACATCGTATCATAACTAAATCATAATAAGCATATCCAATAGATAAACATAACCATAATGTCTGAATAGCGACACATAACATATTTCCATACAAGAGTCTACAAGATATCTAACAATTCCCCTAGTCATAAAACATGACGGGGCTAAGACATGTACCGAGCTTACCCTTAAAGTAAATAGCATAAATGAAAGAAACATAAGGTAGATAGACGGTGTCTTATCCTTGAAAGATAGGACTTGCCACAACACCTTCTCAAATCTGATCTAGCCATCAAACGGTGAATGAAGTAGTATCGGTCCTTACATGGTTAGATCATGTTAGCTAAAGTATGCATTAGTATGTTTGAATGTACCAAGTATGTGGACATGCAATGCATATGAACTTATCAAACCTACATTCAACGTTAGATGGCAAGGGCACATATATAGAAAGAGATATATAGCAAAGAAGAGTAATATAACAATATGCCATGAAATACATGATGCATGAAATGTCATGATTCTTAGATGAGATCTCAATCGACATATAAGACCAAGCGAACTATTACTTGGAATCTTGATGTTATCCCCACACCAGAAAAGATCTGGTCTACCCGCCAAAGGTAAACTACATTTCTCCTTACGGGCCTCCCATCTTGGAAAAGTAACCTTCCTTGCGGGCCTCTCATTTCGGATAGGATTTTCACATTATATCATATCATATCACAATTTGTAACCGCAACTTACGGGCCTCCCATTTTTGAGAGGATTACCATATTAAATACCTATACTGACACATAGTTCAAGAGAGAGTAAGAGGACCCTTTGGGATAGCCTTGACGCCTCCCATCTCATCCGTGCTAATTCATCATCCCACAAGAATACATATACATATACATGCTTTCAAAGAGGTTCAAGTCATTTCAATACATACTTGGGCTCAAAAGCCAAACATTCCTCATAATCATTCATACTTTGGCTCAAAATCCATATCACATTTCGAATGATACTTTTCATGCGTAGGAATAGCCCATTCACAATATCAATATGGTATGAACACCCAATGTTGCTCAAATATCCATATCATAGGCATTTATGTGATCACATCTTCTCATAAACATATATGTAAGCTTAACTCGCCAAATCATTTTCATAAACATATGTGAGCTTAACACATCAAATCATTTTCATCAAAATCCAATGCTCATGAATGCATATAAAATTAATGATATGTGAATAGCAATGGAAAATAGAGATTCAATTTTAAATCACCAATACTATGTGAAATTCAAGTAAATCCATAAGTAAAATCCACAATCAAATCACCATTTAGATTACCTATGCTTAAATCAAACTTTAAAGGGGACAATGCATATTCAAACCTTTAAAATATTCATGCAATCGAACATATTAGGGCTTAAATCACTTTAAAATTAATAATAAAATATAGCCCATATCTCAATTTAATCAAATAAATAATAATCTTACAAACCCATAATTAAAGTAAGTGCAATTTCATTAAAATCAAGTGAAAAGAGTTTGGAGTCTTCATGGTTGGAATGGACCATGAATCAATCCCACATACCTTAGTTATCCAAGAAGAAACGAGAAGAATTTGATGAAGAAGAGAGCCTTTCCTTAATTTCCAAGCTAAGCCTTCACTAGTCACCAGAGAGGAGTTCTTATGAAAGTACCTGAATAAATTCTTAGTGTTGAATGAATTTGAATGAGAGAAGAAGAATATAAGCCATTTGAATGTCTTAGGATATGATAGAAAGTCACAAAAGACCCTTAGGAGTATCCAAAATTACAAGTACGCCATTAATGAAACAAATGATAAAATGTTGCCAGGGGTCCTTACCAAGGTCACACGGACTATACCAAGGCACATGGACCATGTTCCCTTACGTCAAGCCACACTTAGCAAATATTTCACCGATAAAGTTCCATAATAGTGATTCTATACTTAGAAGATTTTCGCACCAACGCCCATACGGAGGCCTATATGGATCGTGAAGGGTTATACAAACTGTATGAGGTTCATGTGTGAAGTGTCTTGGCTAAATTATGGTTTTCAAGGCCTAGGTTACATCACACAAGCCATCACACGACCCGTAGAGTGCCACACAGACTTTGTAGGGTTCATGTGGTGTGAACTTTAGTCTTGAATTCCAAAGTTAAGGCCAACACTCTACACACAAGGCCAAGGTCCACCTCAAGGCCCCTCCACACGGCCCGTGGTGAGTCACACAGTTCGTAGAGCTATCCATAAGGTGTCACCTTAGTCAAAAACCTTCCAGAACCAAATTCCAAGCACCATTAAGGTCATACAAGGTCCTGGTCCTTACATTTTAGCTCCGTTTTGAAACGATTTTCTCTAATAGATTCTTGATTATGAGAGGAACATTTTTGTCTAAAAATTTTCAAATTTTGTCCTTAATTTCTTATATTAAATTTTTTGATGATTTTGCCCTATTCCATGAACTGTTTGATTTTGGTTTCATTAACTTCTAATTGTGATTGTGAATTTATTTTTGAATAGATTGTGGCAATTTGAATTCGATTTGGAAGGGGAAAGCTCTCTTATTGAATTGATTATTTCGCTAATTCAAGGCGAGAGAAACATAAACCTTGTTGAGTTTCACTGAACTTGGTATCTTTCTTTCTTTGTGTATATTTGGGGATTAGAGGAATGATTTAGCAGATATGATTAGGTAATAGGGATATTGGTGTGATAATAAGTATAATTAACCTTTGAATTGATATGTACGTGTTATGATAATGGCTCTTTGAGTTGATAATGTGGATTGAGCTTGTAATACCAATTGTTGAAATGTAGAAATTGTTCCTATTGATCTAATTGTTGAGCTTTGACTCTTGTTCTATAGAAGTGCCTATTGAAGTACTTTATATGTAATATTGAGCTAGTTGTATTGTAAGAGCGCAAACCGCTAGTGATATTGCCCGCTTTGGGTCTAGGCCCACACGAATTTAAAGCGTGTTGCTAGTAGGTAAGACTTGTTTACTTATAAATTCAGTATCTCTCCTGTATTTTGCCGATATGAGACTTCTCATCTTTAGATAGGTTGATACACCCTTTATGGAGTCAGCATCCTCGTTGAGGTTTGCCTCACCTCCTAGGATTTGCCTAGACTCAGGACTAAGGTTTTCCCCGCCTCATTAGGATTCACCTAAATTCAATTGAACTCTAACCCACATTGACAAGACTTACACAGGCTTTGGCTCTGATACAAATATGTAATATCCCAACCCGCTAGTGATATTATCTGCTTTTGGCCTAAGCCCGCATGGCTTTAAAATATGTTGCTAGTAGGAAGGTCTTGTTTACTTATATGCCCAATATCTCACCTGTGTTTTGCCGATGCGGGACTTCTCATCTTAAGATGAGTTGTTACACTAGCAAAGCCTTCATTGAAGCTTAATGGTTCAAGCTGTTGGTCAACGATTTCCAAGTCAAAATAACTTAATTTCGAAGCTTTGCCACTTGAAGTATATAAGGCTTCATCCATGGAGCACAAATTCCGAACTCTTTATTCGTCAAGTTCAAGCATGGAATTTATGGTTTTTCATGATTTGATTTCAAATGCTTGAATTATGATTATAACATGATTAATTTACTTAATTATGCATGAATTACGATAAATTAGATAAATTTCATGATTTCCAATCAATTTCAAATGATTTCAAGTACAAGATGATAAGGGCTTATTGAGTAGATTAGGGTTCCTTTACTAATGATCCAATTTGATTTTAATTGCATTGATTCCACATTAGTTTTATCCAATTCCATGATTTTAACTTCAATTGTCAATGGACTCATACTTTTCCCTAATTTCCAATGATAAAACTATGATTTTCGTGATGCTGATTTTATCTATGGAAGTATGTTACGATGATGATGACAATGAGGGTGTTCTAAGACCCTAATATTATGAAATGATGATAAGATGGAGAGTATACCCACACTCTATGAAAGCATATAGATGGAATATTCATATGACATGAAGTATTTTGCTTAAAAGTTATGAAAGTATGATTTTGATGACTATGATGATGTCTATGTACATTGCATGATTATGTATTATGTGGAATTTGACTTAGCACCGAATGAGCTTAATTGAGGGGGGCTATCCCCAAGGGTCCTTATATAAATCCTTAAGCTTCATAATTACGTGCCACCATAGGATTATGTAATATGCCTATATGGTATTGTGAAAGTGGATCCACAGGTATGCATGTTATTCACCATGTTAGGGTAGAGACAAAGGGTGAGGTATAGTCTACCTTGGTAAGTTGGCTATTCTTTCTCTAATATAGAGGCAGCATCGGGATTCTATGTAATAGTCCACATGGTCTTATTGTCAGTTATAATCCTATTCCCATATATGTATGTATTCTAGGTCATGAAATGTTTATAAATGCTCCCTCTCATGATTTTTTGCATGCACTAATCATTCATATCTTGTCCTCCTTCTATTGCTATGATAATGCATATTGTTATTATGATTACGATATTTCTTTGATGCATAGAATACCTACATACATAGTATATGACAACATACTAACACATACTTTTTGCCTACATGATCTAACCATGTAGGGATGGATGACAAGACTACTCCTTACATTCGTGGCTAAAGTTGGACATCACACTTAAAAGATTGTTGGTGAGTCCCATGCTTAGGGGACAAACCTCACTCTTGCTTATGTTTTGTTATATTGAGACTATCATTTTATTTTATCTTGAGGTTGAGCTAGTAACATGTCCTAGCCCCCACCAAGCTCTATGATGTAGAGGCTTGTATGGATGAATTGATGTAACTCCCTATAATAGAAGTCTATGAATTCTTATGATTTTCACTTGCTTTACTTATTATATTGATTTAATTCCTTATGTATGCTTATTATATGTACTAGAAGCTTGGATGAGGTGCCGTTCAATTCCTCGTTCGCCGTGTACGACTAAGCCCTCGGTTTGGGTCATGAAAAACTTATTATCGGAGCACATGGTTTGAAAATATCCTAGCAAGTCCGTCATGATGCATCAAATAGAATCTTGTTCACAGGTTTAAAGTGTGCCACATCTATGAATGAGAGGCTATGAGACATTTAGAAAGTCTTCACTTCCTTTGTGATCTATGTCGTGCCTTCAAGACTCTTATCCTCCAATGCTTGTCCTTTGGAAATTTCAGAAATGCCTACACGATGTGATCCATTGCCTAGAGGAGTCAATGCCAATGAGGATCAAACTCCTCTAGCTCCTCAAGTTCTTCAGTACTCTCATGCCAACCAAGTGACTAATGAGGAGTTTAGAGTCGCTATCACTATGTTGGCTCAAGTTGTTGCTTCTCTTAAGACTTTCACTACGGCCTCTAGGGTGAGAGATTTCACAAAATTTAATCCTTTAGAGTTTTATGGTTTTAAGGTGGATGAATATCCATAAAAGTTTATTGATGAGGTCTACAAGGTGGTGGAGATTTTTGGGTTATCTTCAAAGAGAAGGAAGAGTTTGCATCCTGCCAACTCAGAGGGGCTGCTCAAGTTTGATTCATTTAATGGAAGTCCAAGAGGAGTGATGAAGAGGGTCATGTTGGTTGGGAGGTGTTTAAGGCCACATTTCTTGATTATTTCTTTCTGCTTGAGTTAAGGGAAGCTAAAGTTATGGAATTCATGAACTGAAAGCAAGGTGGTATGAGTGTGGGAGAGTATTCCCTCTAGTTCACAAAGTTGTCCAAGTATGCTCCTTCATTGGTGGCCGACCCTAGGGCCCGTATGAAAAAGTTCTTTTGGGAGCTTCAGCTTTAGTGAAGAAAAGAGTTAGTCAAAGAAGTTTATTGTGTCATGATCTGGACCTTGGACCTAGCTGTGGCATGGCGAATGTGACACCCGAAGGCATCCCATCTAAGTCTCGTGTTCATATCATAAGCATCCATAAGGTGAAGTAAGCATACGTAAGAGAATACACAAGCAAAATTAATAGAATTGGGAGCATTGTAGTTTCTGTTAGGGGAATATACATCAATCCATAGTGTCCGAAATATGCCTCTACATCATACGATCTTGGCGGGGTCTGGAGCATAGCTTACTAGCTCACCCTCAAGATATACATCAAAAGAAAATGATAAAGTCTCAACATATGGAACCCTCATATGTGGGAATAAGACTATAACTGACATATAGGACCATATAGACTATTACATGGAATCTCAATGTTGCCTTTACACTGAGTAAAAAAGTAGTCTACTTTTTCAGGGTATACCTTACCATACGAGATCCTTCCCATTCCGATAACTGCTTTAACATGACATTACGGGAACCTTCCCATTTAGGCGTATGCTTTACTTATGTGGATCCACTAACACAATACCATATAAGCGTATAATCCCCATCACCTATGATGGCACGTAGTTATGAGAAAGGTAGTCTTTACATTAAGGACCTCTTAGGTCGAGTTCCCATCCCCAATCTCATTTAGTACTAAGTCATATCCCACGAAATCCATAAATCATGCATATACATAGCCTTTTTCAACGTGATTCATACTTCATTAAAATCATACTTTTATATCTTGTAAAATAGTCATCATAATTTTTCATGAAAACATCTCATATCTTAGGAATAGTCCATTGACTTAGCTTCCATAGAGTGTGGGTAGATATCCACCTTAAGATCATCATCATAAACATTAGGGTCTTAATCACCCTCTTTACATGGAATCATTATCATCATAACATCATCATCATAATCATTTAAAACATGCTCTTTCATACTTGAGATCATGATCATGAAAATCTATGGCTTTTGTGAGACCTCGTGTTCCTTCTCTTTCATATATAGGTAGGGTGGTGTGTCATATAAGATATATATGATTCTGGATAGAACCTAATGATAATAAGGCTTCCAATAAGTGGTAACGTCAAGGGCCTAAAGTTTTAAGCCAAAGGAATACCCTAAATACACATTCGAGATTAAAGAAGTGGTCCGAGTGGCACCTCGCCCTTTTTGGAAGGTTTAAATTAGGTTTCACATTTCAGAGGGGACTAAAAGTGTATAATTTGCTAATAATGGATTTTTAATAGTTATTTTAATAGCACAAAGGTCATATATTAAGTTTTGGAATCAAGAAAGTTGCAAGATAAAGGTTGACCAAAGTTATCGTAAGTTTCTTTAAGAAATCCTTCTTAAATTTGGGTCAAATGTATCAAGCCATATCTCCCAAAATATAAAGAGTTAGAAGGTCCATCACCTATCAAATTGAAGATGTATGAGTCTAGTTTATAATGCATAAAACCGAGCATCAAACCGAATTCAGAATAAGAAGTTATGACAGTTTTACTGTGACTTCCCGGAAGGAAATCGAGTCATGGGTCGTGTCGGGTCGACCCACCTTAATGTCGGCTAATTTGAGCTTTTTAAAGCTCAAATCAGTGCCATTTCATCCCCAAACAGTTTATAAACTGAAGGAAAAATTCCTTCAAGGTACGAAAGGGATTTGAGTAATTATTTTGCTTTTTTACCGTTAAAATTCATCCCTGTGCCTAGAAATGTGTGACTTACGCTTTGCAATTGTTTTCCCCTCCTATTAACTGTGTATGGGGCTGTTTTTTGGTTGTACAAAGGGTGGTTTTCTAGCTGGTTATTTTTGGTTTGCAGCTGGTGTGTTCAAGTAATAATATTTGGGCTCTTTTATAGTCTTTTTTATGAAGTTTTACGGATATTTCCTTTCGTAAATACTCTTTGCTGAATCTGGTCATTAATACTAAATTTTAGATTATTTTAAGTTGTGTATATATAGCTGTTGTGAAGCTTAGGACGTAAGGAACAACTCTGGTGAAGAAACATTGGGCAATAGGATGTTCGTTGGGAAGGTATGTTAAGGCTAAGCTCCGTCCCTCTTTTTAGCATGAAATCCGGGAAGTTTCCCAAAACGTTAAATGCGATATCTTACTATTTTGTTGCTAGAAAGACCTTCTATGAAAGGCATTTAGATTGTAGCTGAGTTATTTTCATGATGGTATTAGGTTGATATTTCATTCATTCACTTAAACTGGACATTCACTAACTATATATCATTTTGTCGATTTTCACGGCTACCTATTCATATGTTCGAGATGTTTCTCTTCTTAGTGTAGTGCCATTAAAATAAATGTAGAATACTATGGGAATGTAGTATTCATAATCAAACCTTCTTCTGTACAAAAATATAATTCATATGTTCGAGATGTTTCTCTTCTTAGTGTAGTGCCATTAAAATAAATGTAGAATACTATGGGAATGTAGTATTCATAATCAAACCTTCTTCTGTACAAAAATATAATTGAAGCATTTAACAAAGTAACGTGTTCGTTTCTAATATTCTCTCGTGAAATGCTCCTATTTAACCTACTAAGGCACTTGATCCTATTTAAATACTTCCTTTTACTAATTAACATGAGACAAGTATAAACATAATGTAAAAGGACCTTTATGAGCACTCTCAAAGTTAAGGCTTCATTCTAAATGTTTGAGTTAAGTTGTCAAACTTACTCAAAAGATATGTGAGATTACACAAATTTGGTGTATATGCTACGAAAAATGATTATGATGCTATGATAATAAGTGTACCAATGAGCCAAGATTGGATAGATTTATGCTATGGCCCACTATGTGTATTTAATATTCATATCATACATTGCACGTTATGCATGGACTCCGAGTTATAATCGAGGTATGGGGTCCATTTTCCTAATTCATTTTATATATATATATATATATATATATATATATATATGTACATGGTATAGATGGCCACAGGTTGGCAAATATGATGCCGGGAAGGACCACTATTGTTAGCATTTAGTTGGGTATGTCATGCATTTGCATCTATATATATGTATTCACGACATGCGATACTCGAGCATACCATGCATATTTAATCACTACGAGGTTGCTTATTGGCCATTAAGGTTACTTGAGTTTTGGTTACAGGTGGTATTTCTATTACCCTTTTTTCTAGTAGAATCTTGCTTATAGCTGTATTGTGCAGCACACTTATAATCAGGAGGCTATGAGGCATTTAGGGATGATTACATTTCTTTCACTTAAAAGATTGTGCTATAGAGCAACGCTATAAGAACATATGAAATCTATATCGTGTTATGTTGTTCTTATTTAATGGGTTGCCTACATTCAGGAGATGGCACAACGTGAGGTAGATATGGATCCGAGTGAAGGTACCAGTTGTTCTTTGTCTGGTCAGGCAGATGCACTCCCTGTTAAGGCACGCAGAGAGCCTCCAGTATCCATAGTACTAGATTCACCGACACCTATTGAGGGCCAAGGAGGTCTAGTACCCCCACTCCTACCAGAGACCGGGGATTAGGGGATGAAGGATGCTATTAAGCTATTAACTATGATGGTTTCTATTCATGAGAGACAACTAGAGGCGAGAGCAGACACCAGAAGGGATCAAACAGAAAGCTCAAAGGTATGAGAGTTTCTTCACTTGGGCCCTCCCGTACTTACAGGGTCTAATCCCACTAAGGATCCACAGGACTTTATAGACCATATTATAGAGTATTGAGAGTGATGCATGCCTCTGTCACTGAGGTAGTGGAGTTGGTTTCTTTTCGACTACGTGATGTCACCATCTTGTGGTACATGGCGTAGGTGAGATCTAGAGGGTCTGATGCTCCACCAGAAGAGTGGGAGGACTTCTCGTAGGCATTTTTATCCCATTACTTACCACGGGAGGTGCGGGAGGCCCGTCTTGATCAGTTTATCAGTTTGAGGAAGGGGGATATGAGTGTAAGGGAGTACAGCCTTAGGTTTAATTCTTTGGCTAGGTATGCACCAGATATTGTACGTATGATGAGTGTCAGAGTTCATCATTATGTGGATGGTTTGGGGGATCATTTGATCAGAGGCCTCTTTACAAGATGGAGTAGATATTTTTCGTATTCAGGTTTTTTCTTAGACTACAGAGGACCTTTCTCATCGAATTTGGGATACCCGTAACGATAGGGATAAGAATAACATGGTTTATACTATGAGCTCTTATAGGGAGCCACAGGGTGAATTTAGGCCCCTATTTCACTGATATCCACCTCTGTTAGTAGGTAGTTTCCCACCACAGATGCAAGGCCAGCGATTCGATCGTTATATTCAATCAGGGCCGGGGCAGAGTTTAGGCCAGCTTGATAGCCATCGACAGAAGTGTTCTGCACAAATAAGACAGCCTACTTAAATGTACACAGTGCGGTAAGCTTCATACTAGGCAGTGTAGAAAAGGTTCAAGTGTATGTTACCATTATGGGATGACAAGATATTTTATTAGCAACTGGCCCTTTAGTTAGTCCCTACTATGAATGAATTCCCTATAATATTCCCCGATAATGTTATAGGGATCCCCCGAAAGGGATCTGAATTTTGTTATAAATGTTCTTCGTGATATGCAGTCTTTATCCATTCTTCCCTAAGGAATGGATCCTGTAGAGCTAAGAGACTTGAAGGAACAACTGAAGGGCTTGCTTGATAAAGACTTTATTAGGCCAAGCACATCTCCATGGGGTGCTTTAGTACTCTTTGCTTGAAAGAAAGATGGCTCCTTACGGATGTGTATCGGTTACAGACAGCTAAATAAAGTCACTATCAAGAATAAGTATCCTTTTCTATGGATTGATATTTTTTCAAAGATCGACTTATGACCCAGGTACTACCAGCTACGAGTCAGGGATGTTGATATCCCAAAGGCAATTTTTAGGATGAGTCAGAAGCTGAGCATGTAGACCACTTGCGAGTTGTATTATAGACTCTCCAGGACAACAAGTTATATGCTGAATCTTCAAAATGTGAATTTTGGTTAACTCCTATAGCTTTTCGTGGCCATCTTATTATAATCGATGGTATCAAGGTCAATGGCCAGAAGATTGAAGCAGTAATAGCCTGGCCGAGACCATTGAATCTGACTAAGGTCCATAGAGTTTTAGGCTTGGTAGGATATTATAGGGCGGTTTTTTGAGGGATTCTCATCTATCTCTGCACCACTAACGAGATTGACGCATAAAGCAGCTAAGTTTCGATGGACTGAAGCATGCGAGTAGAGTTTTCAAAAGTTAAAGAAAAGGCTTACCACTACACCTAGTCTGGCTCTTTCGGATGGAACTGAAGGCTACGTTGTATATTATGATGCCTCGAGAATCGGCCTAGGTTGTGTTCTTATGTAGAATGGTAGAGTTATTGCATATGCTTCCAGACAGTTGCGAAAGCATGAACAAAATTATCCTACCCATGATCTTGACTTCGCCGCAGTTGTTTTTGCCCTAAAATTTGGTGGCATTATCTATATGGAGTTCATATTGATGTTTTTACCAACTACCAGAGCCTCCAATATTTATTCAAGTAGAAGGAGTTGAACTTATGACAAAGGAGATAGCTAGAATTACAAAAAGATTATGATGTTGATATTTTGTATCATCCTGGTAAAGCTAATATTGTTGCTAATGCACTTAACCGGAAGTCCATGGGAAGTCTAAGCCATGTTGAAGCTGATAAGGTTGAAATGATAAAAGACCTATGTTAGCTAGCTAGTTTGCAGGTGCGGTTGGTAGATACAGAGGATGGAGGTGTAATTGTTCAAAATACAGCAGAATCTTCCATTGTTAATGAAGTAAAAGAGCAACCGCGCGAGGATCCTTAGCTTAGAACGCTAAGGGAGAGCATTTCACAACAGCAACATCCTTCATTTGAGCTAACTGGAGATGGAGTCCTCATTCTCATAACATATGCTAGGCACGTAGTTCGAGAAAAGATAGAGGACCATTGGGGATAGCCCTGACGCCCCCAATCTATCGGTGCTAAGTCAACATCCCACGAGATTATATATAATACATATATACATACTTCCGAAAAGGAAATAGTTATTTCAAATCTGATCAATGCACATTTAGGCTCAAATTCCAAATCATAGCTTGTAGGTATAATATTCATGCATAAGACTAGCTTGAGAACCAATACGGAATGGTGCAAACACCCAAAATGCTCATAAGCCATATTCATAAGACATGTATGTATCACATTCTTGTCATAATCAATACCTTATCAAAATCATATCATAAAACATAATTGGGCTTAACCTACATTATAATTTCCATAAAGACCAATGTTCATGAATGCAAATGCAATGCATGATGTGAGTATAGCATAGGTAATATAGATTCAAGCTAAAATCAACATTATAATATGAAATTCAAGTAAATCCATAATTAAATATACATTTAAATTATAATATAAATCACCCATGCATAAATCAAGCTTTAAAGGGGACATGCATCTTCATAACTTCATAATCTCAATGTAAATCATCATAATAGGGCTTTAAATAACTCAAAATCATAAATAATGTATAACCCATACATCAGTTGGATTTAATAAAACCAAATAATGAAAACCCACACTTAAAGTAAGCTTAATTTCATGAAAATTAATTGAAAGGCGTTTGGGTCTTCTTGGTTGAAAGGGATCAAGAATCAACCCCACATACCTTGATTAGGAAGACGAATTTGAGAAGAATTTAGCTTGAAGTTGAATCCCCCAATTGAACCCTAGCTTGAGTCTTGAGAGGAGGACTTAGAGAGTATTTTGGGAGTTGATTTTAGTGTGAGAGTGTTTCCAATGAGAATAAATTAGAATAGAAGGGTATCAGCTGATTTAGGGGTCTAGGTTAGGAAAAAAAGTCACAAAATGTAATTAAAATAAGTCGTAATTACATAAAAGCAATTAATGAAACGAATGGAAAACAGACCGTCACGGCTGCACTGGCACCTACACGGTCTGTGAGTCATTTCACGGCCCGTGAACAGTGCTCGTGAGGTGACGCTTAAATAAATTTTGCGATGCTCAACACTTAGAATTTTTCTGAAGTAAATGGGTGCCATATGGACAGCAACACGACCCGTGTGACACTACACGGGTCGTGTCAAGAGCCGTGTGATGACACTTACAAAAATCTTGCACGAAAAAATTACGAGATGATAATTTTGTACTTAGAAACATTTCACGTTGCAAGCTATACAGTGGGACACATAGCTCGTAACACACCATATGGATCGTGTGGATGGCCGTGTGCCCTCACTTAGTTCGAAACTCTCTGTTGAATTTTCGTAATCGAAATTATGGCCAAGTACCTCTCCACTGAAAGCCACACAGTCCGTGTGGCTTCACACTAGCCATGTGGGCCTCCCATGGAGTGACACTTGGTCAAATTTTCTCCTGGGCCAATGTTACGAGATCCGATAAAGTCGTTCAAAAAATCTGTTCCTTATAGAAGTGTATTGGTTGGGTGGTACGAAGAGGGATATTTCCAAATTCGTAGTCGGTTTCCATAATTGCCAACAATTTAACGCTGAACATCAAAGGTTGGGAGGTCTAGCACAAAACATCGAGATTCTTACTTGGAAGCAGGAAGAGATCAACGTGGACCTTGTGATTGGCTTGCCTAAGACTAGGAGGCATTTCTATTCCATTTTGGTTATTGTTGATAGAATGACAAAATCAGCCCACTTCCTGCCGATCAAGACAACCTACGGTTCCGAAGATTATGCCAAGTTATGTATTCATGAGCTAGTGAGATTACACGGGGTTCCATTGGATATTATTTTGGATCATAGTGCTCAAGTTACTTCGCACTTTTGGAGGTCCTTTCAAAAAGGCCTTGGTACCAAAGTCAACTTGAATATGACGTTTCACCCACAAACAGATGGCCAAGCTAAACTCTTGAAGACATTCTTAGGTCTTGTGTTTCGGATTTTAAGGGTAAATGGGATGAGCACCTTCCACTTATCAAGTAATCTTATAACAATAGCTATCACATTAGCATCGAAATGACACCCTTTGATGCTTTATATGGTAAACATTGTATATCCACAGTTGGATGGTTAGAAGTGGGGAAAATAGTCTCTTTGGGTTTAAATTTGGTGATGGAAGCGTTATAAAAGGTGAGGATGAAAAGGGAAAGGTTGAAGGTGGCTCAAAGTTGGCAAAGGTCCTATACCGATACTAGGAGAAGGGATCTTGAGTTTGGAGTTGATGATTGGGTTTACTTGAAGGTTTTGCCAATGAAGGGTGTGGTTCATTTTGGTAAGAAAGGGAAGTTAAGCCCTAGGTATGTAGGACCTTACAAGATCATGAGGGGTGTTGGTAAAGTTGCATAAGAATTAGATTTACCCACAGAAATGAGCATAATTCATCCAGTTTCCCATGTCTCCATGTTGAGGAAGTGTATTGGGGACCCTAGTTCCATTGTGCTTCTAGAAGCGGTGAATGATGAAGAGAGTTTGGCTTATGAGGAAGTCCTGGTCGAAAATATAGGATAGGCAAGTCAAGCGGTTAAGAAACATGGATATAGCATCCATCAAAGTCCTTTGGAGAAACCAATAAGTGGAAAGTGCCACTTGGGAAGCCGAAGCAAATATTTAAAAGTGATACCCCTATCTCTTCCATTCTAATCAAGCTTGAGGAAATATGATTTTCCTATTTTATAACCTCCTTTCCTTTCATTTCATTTTCATTTCGTCTATGCATGATTATGTGATTTTGAGGTTGAATTGTAAATGGTATTTGGGGCATGATTTTGAGATTTTCATTATGCATATGTTACATTTTTGTACATGATGCATGTCTTCCATTCCTTAGGGCCTTGCTAAGGGACTAACGTTCCCAAGGAGGAGATATTGTAAGGGCCCACCTACGGAAAGCAATTAATGTGCGAAGGAAATAAATTCTAGAAATGTTTTAGTAGTAATGGTGTTCATGAGGGGTCTTACGGGCCGTATGTTGATGTACGAGCCGTACATTAACTGATGGGTCCTAAGCAAGCATTTCCAGTAGCTCATGTTTGGAGGACCACCTATGTACGAAGTGGTCTATGGACCATAACATAATCCATGAGTCGTAACTTGTGCATGTAAAATGAAGGTTAGACCTGGTAGAAATATGATTTTCTGAGATTGGAGGTACGAGGTATCAGACAACCCGTACTCTGACTTAAGAGCTATAAGTCTTTTCATGGGTTGAGAATCATAGATTGATTCTGAGGATTGAAAAATGTTATCAGACGAAACCCTATTCTTACACGACCCATAGAATGGACCTCGACCTGTAAATGGGGTCTTATGGTCCTGTTTGGCAGAATTTTAAAGAGGGAAGATTTGACATTTTCTATTATTCTAAGGTTAAACCACATCATTTAGGCCCTAAATCTTCACTTTCTAGCCTTATATACCTTCATCACTCCATTCCAACTCATTCACAAATACCATAAGCCCCCAAACACTCTCAAAGCTCTTCAAAGCTTTCAAGTAGGAAGACCAAGCCAGAGTTTTGGTTTCCTCACCCCCCAAACCAAATTTTCTTCCATTAAATCACCAAGGTATGTGAGTTTTGATTTTTGGGGACCTTCCCTCCACGAAGTTCAACAATTCCCCTTCTTCATGGATTTCTCAAGTCATGGTAATATATGATGATTTTATGAAATCTTTCATATGATCATTTTATGAAGTATTTTATGATGATTTACCCTTGTATATTATTATGAAATGTAAAGTCATGTGAAGTCTATGTTTTAAGTGAGGATTTAATGATACCCTAGCAAAGTTTCTTTATGCTTTTGGTGGGTTATTTTGGATAATGCTTAAAAGTTTTATTTCACTCCTCTCATGGCGTTTACTCATGATTTGCATGGTTTTAAGTTTATGTAAATATACCCACCATGATTTGACTAAGAGATACATGCGAAGTTTCTCAATTATTGAATTCCTTGTGACAAGATATGTACATTATGCAAGTTATAAGAGCGTTAACAGGTATGCTATGAGCTTATGAGCATGATATGAATAAAAAGAATGATGTAACGCCCTAACTTGATGAAATATCCTATGCTTGATAAGCTACTGCAAGAATAATATTATGATGCTTTGAGACTATGCATGTTATGGCTATAACTATGTTTCGGGTATTTCATGGGTTTGTGACCTAGCATTGAGAGGACCTTGGTAGTCTCCCATTGGCCTTAACTATGTACCACTATAGGTATGATATTGATCCCTTATATGGGCTTTTAGCTACCAAAAGGCAGTGCCATAATGTAAGGATATTTGTTGAACCTACCGAAAAAGCTATGTCGCAAGCTGTGGATATCATGAGAAACCCACTGAAAATTATATGTCGTAAGGTGGTGGCACTTTCTGAAAAGACCAGGCCGTAAGGATAGTGTTTAGTCTACGTTGGCAAAGTAGATCACTTCTTGTCCGATTTGGAGTGAACATGGGGATTCTAAGTAGTAATTCACTTGGTCTTATATGTTTGTTATGGTCCCTTCCCACAATGTATATGATGTCATGTGATTTGATATTCTTCTTGCACGTTCAGTTAAGCATTTTCCATTCATGACACATTAAGACTATATTCATTATTTAGTATTATGCATACTATTTAATTATGGTTTATATTCCTTGACACATTTGCACCCCGCATACGTACATTCCAAGTACTAACGTATATTTTGCCTATATGATTTAACCATGTAGGGACCGGAGCTCCATTCCATCCTCTTCCTCCATGTGGCTAAGTGGTTGGATTAGAGATTTTCTATTGGTGAATCCTCCACATCCAAGGACAATACCCACTTACTTTCATGTTCTATTAAGACTTGCCTATTTTGGATACTATTTATTGAAGGTGAGCCCGGGAAGTGTCTTGGCCCCCATTCTATTCATGACTAGAGTCGTTGTTGGATATAGTTAAGGTTATGTATATTATGAGCTTGACTCGTTATTCTTATGTAATTATTGAAGGTTTCCCTTTGTCCTTATTCCCTTATGTGCTAGTTGTATGTTGATGTTGAGGAGAAAGTCCTAAGTCCCTATTTGTCCTCATAGCGTGAGTCATACTTACCAGCCCCTTAGACTTATTTGCTATGTGATTCATGCTAATCTTCTTCCCTATAACATCCTCATAGCGTGAATCCAAAGTCACAATTTCCCTTAGAAATAATTTGTTACATGATTGTAGTTTAATTTATGTTAAGAGGATTGTTTTGGGTTCCCCATTCATCATTTCACATCTTGGCCCTATGGTTGGGTCGTTACATCCAAAATCTAGAAAGCCTCTTTACGAGGGATAAGCACGACCAATAAAAGGAACTATGGGTCAAAAAGAATGTCTCATTGCCACGACTTGAACCTAGGGTGTAGGTGTGACACGGCAAATGTGATACTCGAAAGTGTCCCATCAAAGCCTCTTGTTCATATTGTAAGTATACATAAGGTAAATAAACAATCATAAGAGTAAGAAAGCGAGACATAGCATCATAAGAGTCAAATGTTACCTTTTAGGGGAATTACCACATCTTTAGTCTAATACATGCCTCTATATACTTGATCTTGTTGGGGACTAGAACCTAGATTTACTAGCTCACCCTCAAGATTAGAAAGCAAAAAATTCTTTAGAAATATCATCATAAAAAAGAAATATAAGGGCTTGTCCCCGAAGCAAGAGAATTGGCCAATCTTCAATAGCAATACCAAAAGCTAGCAACAATAGTGAGAATTAGAATTGTCGTCCATTCCAACATGGTGATATCATGTAGGAAAAAGTATGTGTGAGTACATTAGGATGTACTAAGTATGTGATCATGCAATGCATCAATGAACATCATACATAATAGCAATATGCATAGACATAGCAATAGAATAAGGATAGGATATGCATGAATCGATGCAACTTTAAAAATCATATAGGGAAGCATCATAAAATATTTCATACCCTAATAGACATATATATATGTGTGAATAAGACCATAACCAATATTAAGACTATGTGGACTATTACACGGAATTCTGATGTTCCCTCTATACTCAACAAAAGAGCGGTATACTTTGCAAAGGTATACTCGACCCTCACCCTATAGCCTCTATCCTAGCATGGTGAGAATCCATCATTTTGACCTCACCCTTTAGGATCTATCCTAGCACGGTGAATGTCCATTAAAAATATATATTGATCCATTAGCACACTTTATAGGCATATAGGCATCATCATCATCATCCTGGCGGCATATAATTATAGGACAATGGAATCTACCAATGTCCTCTCAGTTCTAAGGCATATCCCACAAAATACATAATCATGCATCATATTGACATTATTACAGTTTATACTTTATCAAAATCATACTTTCATAGTTCATAAATAAGATGCATGACCTCATCATATCATAGGAATAGTCCATCTACATAACTTTGAATATAGTGTAGGTATACTCACCATCTTATACTCATTCAATAAACATTAGGGTCTTAAGTCAACCTACCATCATATCATTACCGTCTTAAAATCAAACTTTCATACTTAGAATCATAGTCATAAAATCATAGCTTTAACATAGGGAAATTAGGGCCTTGTGTGGGTTTATGAGCAATTGAGCTAAAACTATGCAATAGGATGAAAATAAAGTAGGAATCTGTCACGACCTGGGGTTTGGACCTAGATGTGAAACAACAAATGGGAACCCAAGAGTCCTAAAACAAGCCTCAAGTATCTATATCCACATCATAGGTTCAAGAATAATATTTAATAGCAACACATAGTTCTAAGGGACGAGGAAATAGGACTCACGCTATGGGGCAATACGGGGCTAGGGACTTCCTACATTTCCACACCAAACATACGTATGGTCAATAGAAATTTCTTATAAATCATTCCAACAATACATAAGCAAGATACAAGTCATAACCAATGGATTTCAAAGAGTTTACATAGTGCCCAACAAATGCTATAGCCAAAGGAACAGGAGGCTAGGACAAGTTCCGGGCTCACCCTAAAATAAGGAAAGAATGTTCCGAATTAGCATAAAAGAAAGGTAGTTGGCTTGTCCTTGGAAGACGGGACTCACCATAATATACTCTGGGATTGGACTATTCATCAACCTATTGGTACTCAAAGTGCTCGGCCCCTATATGGTAAAATCATGTAGGCATAGAGTATATGTTAGTACGTTTGAATGTACTAAGTATGCGGGCATGCAATGCATATGACTTACCGAACCTGCATTTCAATGTTAGGTGACAAAGGCACATAATATAGAAAGAATTGTATATTCAATGAAAATATGTATACAAGATGCCATGAAATTTATGATGCATGAAATGCGACAATGCTCATATATATTGGGGATGGACTATAAACGAAAAATCAAATCCATACGAGCTATTACATGAATTAGTCTGATAAAGACCTCCCATCGGTAAGAGAAGATTATTTGCCAAAGGTAATCTACATCATACCTTATGGAACTCACCATTTTGATGGATGGTCACCTTCCTTACGGAACTCACCATTTTGGAAGGATTTTTCAGAATCATACAAAACATATTAGAATCTTAAATGAATAATAATTCCTTATGACCCGATCATTTCAGTAATAGCTAACGTTCCTATGTTGGTACATAGTTCAAGGAAAGGGAGAGGGCCCTTGGGTATAGCCCTAACACCCCAATCCATTGGTGCTAAGTCAATAACATTCCACTTGAATATTTATACATATACGTGCTTTTAGGAGACACAATGCTCATTTCAAACTGTTCAATACATATTTAGGCTCAAATGTCAAATCATAGATCATAATCTTAATGCTCATGCACGGAATAGCTCATTCACATATACAGAATGGTGCAAGCACCCAGAATGCTCAATGAGCCAGAATCATAGACAAGTACGTGATCACTTTTTTTGTAATAACCAATATCTTATCAGAATCATATCATAATCGTTTCAGAAAACATAGTTCGGCTTAACCAACTTCATAATTTTCATATATTAATGTTCATGAATGCAATGCAATGCATGATGTGAGGATAGCATGGGTAGCACAGATTCAAGTTAAAATCAATACTATAATGTTAAATTAAGTAAACCCATGATTTTAATCAACATCTAAAACATAGTATAAGTCACCCATGCATAAATAAACTTTAAAAGGGGACATGCATGTTCATAACTTCATATCTCAATGTAAATCATCATAATAGTTATCACTCCCCAAAGAGAGGGAAGCGCGACTGGCACCCGATACCGTTATTGGCCAGGTAAGCCACTAAACATGCTAGTTAACTAAACTAGGAACCAGAAGAAAATTGGGTAGCATAATGTTCAGAAAAAAACTAAGCCAGGACCGTTAGGTGATGACCTGGTCAATAGCAACTCACGTACATCAAGATAGGTAAACCAAAACGATAAAGTACTAGCAAGCAGACAAGGCTACCACCACAGAGGTACAGACACACACCATATTTACATGCCAATCTTATGATTGGAGACTGAAAGACACAAAAGGACGAACCCACAATAATATGTCCAGAATAACCTCTAAGAGAATCACACTGTCGGGACAGGGCCCCGACTATACCCAACTGGTCAACAAAAAGTAAGCATCCTGTGAAAGCTCTAGGAAAAGGTGGAGCTTACCAACTCACAACTGAATGGGGCTCCTAGTGGAGGGGTAAATCAGAGCCTGACCTGAACCTGCACGCACGAAATAAAATGTAGCATCCCTAGGCAAAGGGAAATCAGTACGAATAAACATGTACTGGTATGTAAGGCAGGAAGTAAATCATAGATAACCGTAGTAAAAAGGTTAATAGAAATACAACCTGTAACCAAAACTCAAGTAGCATTAAAGGCTAATAAGAAACCTCCTAGTGAATAAATATGCATGGCATGCTCGAGTATTGCATGTCATGAATACATATACATAGATGCAAATGCATGACATACCCAACCAAATGCTTGCACTGGTGGTCCTTTCCGATAGCTAACCGACATCATATTTACCAACTTGTGGCCATCTGTACCATATACATATATATATAATCATTAGGGCAAATAGACCTCATACCTCCAATTATAGCTCGGAGTCCATGCAAAACGTGCAATGCATGATATGAATGTTAAATTCACATAGCAGGCTATAGTAAGAACTTAGCCAATTTTGGCTCATTGGTACACTTATTCTCATATCATCATAATCATTGTCATTTAGCCAATCTTAGCTCATTGGTACACTTATTCTCATAACATCATAACTGTTGTCATAGCATATACACATGACTCGTGGGATCTTATGTGTTTTTTTAACAAGTTTGGGAACTTAACCCAAGATTTAGAGTGAAGCCTTAACTTTGAAAATGTCCATAAAGGTGCTTTACATAACGCTTATACTTGGCTTCATGTCAATTAGTAAAAGAAAGTATTTAAACAGGATCAAGTGCCTTAGTAGTTTAAATAGGAACATTTCAATGGAGAATATTGGAAACCAACACGTTACTTGTTAAATGCTTCAATTGTATTTTTGTATGGAAGGACTGATTATGAATACGACATTCCCTTCACATTCTATATTTATTTTAATATCACTACACCAACAAGAGAAACACCTTGAACATATAAATAGGTAGCCGAGAAAACTGACAAAATGATATATAGATATTTAATGTCCAGTTTAAGTGAATGAACGTAATTTCAACCTAATACCATCATGCAAATAACTCAGCCGCAAGCTCAGTGCCTTTCACAGAAGGTCTTTCTAGCAACAGAATAGTAAGATATCACATTTGACGTTTTAGGAAACTTCCCGGATTGCGTGCTAAAAGGAGGGATGAAGCTTAGCCTTAACATACCTCTCCAACGAATGTCCAATTGTCAAATGTTTCTTCATGAAAGTTGTTCCTTACATCCTAAGCTTCGCAACGACTATATATATGTATCGTAAAGACACCTATAAATAGAAGAAAAATTTAGCATTATTGACCAGATTCAGCAAGGAGCATTTACACGGGGAAATGTCCGTAAAACTTTGTAAAATGACCGTAATAGAGCCCAAAAATTTTGGCATGAACACACCAGATGCAAACCAACAATACCAGCAAGAACACCACTCTTTTTACAGCCAAATCAGCCCCAAACACAGATAACACGAGGGGAAAACAATTGCAAAGCGTAACACGCATTTCTAGGCACACAGACAAATTTTAACGGTAAAAGGTAAAAATTTAAAAAACTTACTCAAATCCCTTTGGCACCTTGAGGGAACTTTTCCTTCAGTTTATAATCTATTTGGGGATGAAATGGCACTGATTTGAGATATAAAAAGCTCAAATTAGCCGACATTAAGGTGGGTCAACCCGACACGACCCATGACCCAATTTCCTACTCGGGCAGTCTTGGTAAAACTGTCATAACTTCTTATTCTGAATTTGGTTTAATGCTCGGTTTTATGCTTACAAACTAGACTCATACATCTTCAATTTGATAGGTGATGGACCTTCTAACTCTTTATATTTTGGGAGATATGGCCTGATACATTTGACCTAAATTTAAGAAGGATTTCTTAAAGAAAATTACGGTAACTTTGGCCAACCTTTATCTTGCAACTTTTTTGATTCCAAAACTTAATGTTTGACCTTTGTTCTATTAAAATAACTTTTAAAAATCTATTATTAGCAAAATATACGCTTTTAGTCCCATCTGAAATGTGAAACCTAATTTAAATCTTCCAAAAAGGGCGAGGTGCCACTCAGGCCATTTCATTAACTCTGAATGTGTATTTAGGGGATTCCTTTGACTTGAAACATTAAGTCCTTGATATTACCTCTTATAGTCAGCCTTATTATCCTGAGGTTCTAGCAAAAATCACATATTCCTTATATAACGCCACATTATTTGTGTAATGGAAGACGAGAAACACAGGGTCTCACAGTCTCCCCCCCTCCAGAACATTCGTCCGCGAATGTGTCAAGACATCCCCTTGGTTGAATTACCATCTACTAAAATGTTATTTTTTGGATACATTTATTACCCTTGCAAACCATAAATCAACTTCCAAAAACTCTAATTACTAAGCTTTGTATAGCTATCCCCCGACTAAATATACAAGTTACACCTCCAAATCCTTTAAAACTTAAGATACTAAAAAAAAGGATGACTGCCAGTTTTGGAACGCGATTCGCCTTAAATTATAAATAGCTGGGGGTGATTCCTCATCATTTCTTTGGTTTTCCAAGTTATTTCCTCAATATTTTTGTTTTGCCACAACACTTTCACGAAGGCCACTTTTCATTTTGAAGCTTTCTTATTTGTCGATCTAAAACAGCCACTGGTACCTCATCATAAGTTAAGTCTTCAGCAATTAGGGATCCTTAATACAAGTAATACACGAAAGATCTCTAATGCACTTCTGCAACATAGATACATGAGACACTGGATGGACTACTCTCAATTCTAAAGGAAAATTAAGCTCATATGTTACCTTGCTAATTTCTCTAGTAATTTTATACAGTCCAACATATCTAACTCTGAGTTTTCCTGTCTTTCCAAACTACATGGTTCCCTTCATAGGTGATACCTTTAAGAAGACCTAATCTTCTACATCAAACTCTAAGTCTCTTCGTCGAACATCTGCATAAGACTTTTGCTAATTTGGGCCGTTTGCAATAAGTCTCTAATAAGATTCATTTTTTCTGTTGCTTGTTGAACTAGATTAGGGTCTAGTAACTTTTCCTCCCCAACTGCAAACTAATCAATCGGTGACCTACATCTTTGCCTGCATCGTGCTCCGTAAGGATCTATTTAAATGCTAGCATGAAAGCTATTATTATAAGCAAACTCAATAAGAGGTAGATGATCATGCCAGTTTCCTTTGAAGTCCAACATATAGGCACTAACATATCCTCAATGGTTTGGACGGTACGTTCTAACTGCCCATCAATTTGTGGATGTAAAGTGGTGATGAGATTCACCTGACTGCCTAGACCCTTCTGAAAAAACTTCAAAAAATGTGCGGTAAATTGAGACCCTCGGTCAGAGATAATAAATACTGGAACTCCATGAAGGCAAACAATCTCTTGAATGTAAAACTTAGCATAATCCTCCGCTGAATATGTCATTCTCACTGGCAAGAAATGAGCAAATTTTATCAACCTATCAAGTATCACCCAAATAGAGTCATCCTGCATTGAGTATGAGGCAACCTAGTGATGAAGCCCATATTTATCATGTCCCATTTCCAGAATGAAAAATCAGTATACTTAGCTAGGCCTCCAGGTCTCTGATGTTCTGTTTTAACTTAGCTAGGCCTCCAGGTCTCTGATGTTCTGTTTTAACATGCTGGTAGTTGAGGCATTGGCCACCATCTTTGGAATATCTTTTTCATGACATTCTAACAATAGATCTATCGTAGGTCTCAATACCCCCTTTTTTGTGTTGCCCCAAGTTGAGCTGAATATCTAGGATAATGAGCCTCAAAACGAATCTTGGTGCAGAGCCCTCCGATGTTTGGCACACATAAGAGGCCCCGGTACTTAAGGACTCCATCTCAAGTTAGCTTAATTAGAGGAGGATGTTGTTGTGGACCACTTTCCCTTGATATCATAAGCGTAGGATCCTCACGTTGTTGCTCTTTTACTTCAGTAACAATGAAAGATTCTGCTGTATTTTGAACAATTACACCTCCATCCTCCGTATCTACCAATTGCACCTGCAAATTAGCTAGCTGGCACAGGTCTTTTGTCATTTCAACCTTATCAGCTTTAACATGGCTTAGACTTCCCATGGACTTTTGGCTAAGTGCATCAGCAACAACATTAACTTTACCGGGATGGTACAAAATGTCAAAATCATAACAAAAAATTATAATTCTAGCCACCTCCTTTGTCATAAGTTCAACTCCTTTTGCTTGAATAAATATTGGAGGCTTTAGTAGTTGGTAAAAATATCAACATGAACTCCATATAGATAATGTCACCAAATCTTTAGGGCAAATACAACCACTGCGAGCTCAAGATCATGGGTAGGATAATTTTGTTCATGCTTTCGCAATTGTCTGGAAGCATATGCAATAACTCTACCTTGCTGCATAAGAACACAACCTAGGCCAATTCTTGAGGCATCACAATATACAACGTAGCCTTTGGTTCCATTCGGCAGAGCCAAGATAGGTGTGGTGGTAACTCTTTTCTTTAACTCTTGAAAATTCAGCTCGCATACTTCAGTCCATTGAAACTTAGCTGTTTTATGTGTCAATCTCGTTAGTGATGCAGAGATAACATGATGGTAACATGCACTTGAACCCTTTCTTCACTGCCTAGCATGAAGCTTACCGCATTGTGTACATGGGGAAGTGGGTTGTCTCATTTGTGCAAAACACTTGTATCCATGGCTATGAAGCGAGCCTAAACTCTGCCCCAACCCTAACTCAATCTAACGACCAAATCGCTGGCCTGTATCTGTGGTAGGAAACTACCTATGGACTGAGGTGGATATCAGTGAAATGGGTACATCACCCTGTGGCTTCCTATAAGACCTCATAGTATGAGCCTCTTATTCTTTTCCCTATCTCTATGGGTACCCCGAATCCGATGAGAAAGGTCCTTTGTAGTCTGAGCAAAAGCCTAAATATGAGAAATATCTACACCATCCTGTAAAGAGGCTATCCTGCAATCTCTGATCAAATGATCCCCCAAACCATCCACATAATGATGAACTCTAGAACTTATGGTACGTACAATATCTAGTGTATACCTATCCAAAGAATTAAACCTAAGGCTATACTCCCTTACACTTATATCCCCCCGCCTCAAACTAATAAACTGGTCAAGACGGGCCTCTCGCACCTCCCGTGGTAAGCAATAGGCTAAAAATGCCTCAGAGAAGTCTTCCCACTCTGCTGATGGAGCATCAGGCCTTCTAGATCTCTCCCGTGCCTCGTACCACAAGATAGCGACATCACGTAATCGAAAAGAAGCAAACTCCACTGCCTCGGTGACAGAGGCATGCATCACCCTCAATATTCTATACATATGGTCTATAAAGTCCTGTGGATCCTCAGTGGGATCCCTGTAAATATTGGAGGGGCATAATGAAGAAACTGTCGTACCTTTGAGCTTTCTATTTGATCCCTTCTGGTATCTGCTCTCGCCGCTAGTTGTCTCTCATGAATAGAAACCATCATAGTTAGTAGCTGAATAGCCTCCTTCATCCCCTAATTCCCAATCTCTAATGGGGCTTGGGGTACTAGATCTCCTTGGGCTCTAACAGGCGCTGGTGAATCTGGTACTGCGGGTATTGGGGACTCCCTATGTGCCTCAATGGGGAATATATCCACCTCACAAGGCAAGACATGATTGGTACCTTCACTTGGATCCATACTTATCTCATGTTGTGCCATCTTCTGAGCGTAGGCACTCCATTAAATAAGAACAATATAACATGATATAGATTTCATATGTTCCTATAACTTTGCTCTTAGCACGATCTATTAAGTGAAAGAAATGTAACCATCCCTAAATGCCTCATAGCCTCCTGATTATAAGTATGGTGCACAACACACCCATAAGCAAGACTCTACTAGACACGGAATTGTGGACTCCCTGGGGCACGACTTGCTCTACTACCATGTTTGTCATACCCTAAAGAGAGGGCAGGTGCGACTGACACCCGATAGCGTTATTGGCCGGGTAAGCCACTAAACATGCTAGTTAACTAAACTAGGGACCAGAAGGAAATCAAGCAACATAATGTTCAGAAAAAAATTTAATCGGGACCGTTTAGGTCATGACCTGGTCAAAAGCAAATCACGTACATCAAGATAAGTAAGCCAAAATGATAAAGTACTAGCTAGCAGACAAGGCTGCCACCACAGAGATACAAGCACACACCATATATACATGCCAATCTTATGACTGGATACTGAAAGACACAAAAGGACGAACCCATAATAACATGTCCACAATAGCCTCTAAGAGAATTATTAACATTGTCGGGACAAGGCCCCGACTATACCCAACTGTACAACAAAAAGTAAGCATCCTGTGAAAGCTCCAGGAAAAGGTGGAGCTTACCAGCTAACAACTGAATGGGGCTCCTACTAGAGAGGTAAATCAGAACCCGGCCTGAACCTGCACGCACGAAATAAAATGCAGTGTCCCCAGGAAAAGGGACGTTAGTACTAATAAACATGTACTAGTATGTAAGGCAGGAAGTAAAATCATAGATAACCGTAATAAAAGGTTAATAGAAATATCACCTGTAACCAAAACTCAAGTAGCCTTAAGGGCTAATCAGAAACCTCCTAGTGAACAAATATGCATGGTATGCTCGAGTATCGCATGTCGTGAATACATATATATAGATGCAAATGCATGACATACCCAATCAGATACTAGCACTAGGGGTCCTTTCCGGTAGCTAACCGGCATCATATCTGCCAACCTATGGTAATCTGTACCATATATATATATATATATATATATATATATATATATATATATATATATATATAATCATTTGGGCAAATAGGCCCCATACCTCCGATTATAGCTCGGAATCCATGCATAACGTGCAATGTATGATATGAATGTTAAATACACATAGTAGGCCATAGCAAGAACATAGCCAATCTTGGCTCATTGGTACACCTATTCTCATAGCATCATAATCATTGTCATTTAGCCAATCTTAGCTCATTGATACACTTATTCTCATAACATCATAACTGTTGTCATAGCATATACACATGACTCGTGGGATCTTATATGTCTTTTTTTTTAACAAGTTTAGGAACTTAAACCAAGATTTAAAATGAAGCCTTAACTTTGAAAATGTTCATAAAGGTGTTTTACATAACGCTTATACATGGTCTCGTGTCAATTAGTAAAAGAAAGTATTTAAACAGGATCAAGTGTCTTAGTAGTTTAAATAGAAGCATTTCACTGGAGAATATTGAAAACCAACACGTTACTTGTTAAATGCTTCAATTATATTTTTGTATGGAAGAAGGACTGATTATGAATACCACATTCCCTTCACATTCTACATTTATTTTAATGGAACTACACCAAGAAGAGAAACACCTCAAACATATGAATAGGTAGCCGAGAAAACTGATAAAATGATATATAGATATTTAATGTCCAGTTTAAGTGAATAAACGGAATTTCAACCTAATACCATCATGAAAATAACTCAGCTGCAATCCCAGTACCTTTCACAGAAGGTCTTTCTAGCAACAGAATAGTAAGATATCGCATTTGATGTTTTGGGAAACTTTCCGGATTTCGTGCAAAGAGGAGGGACGAAGCTTAGCCTTAACATACCTCTCCAACGAATGTCCAATTACAAAATGTTTCTTCACAAACATTGTTCCTTACATCTTAAGCTTCACAACGACTATATATATACATCTTAAAGACACCTATAAACAATAAAAAATTTAGCATTAATGACCAGATTTGGCAAGGAGCATTTACGTGAGGAAATGTCCGTAAAACTTCGTAAAAATGACTATAAAAGAGCCCCAAAATTTTGACCTGAACACACCAGATGCAAACCAACAATACCAGCAAGAACACCACTTTTTTAACAGCCCAAAACACAGCTAATATGAGGGGAAAACAATCGAAAAGCGTAAGGTACGCATTTCTAGGCACACAGACAAATTTTAATGATAAAAATGCAAAAAACTTACTCAAGTCCCTTTGGCACCTTGAGGGAACTTTTCCTTCAGTTTATAATCTGTTTGGGGACGAAATGGCACTAATTTGAGCTTTAAAAGCTCAAATTAGCCAACATTAAGGTGGGTTGATCCGACCTGACCCATGTCCCGATTTCCTACTCGGGCAGTCTTGGTAAAATTGTCATAACTTTTTATTCTGAGATCGGTGTGATGAATGATTTTGTGCATTGCAAACTAGGATCATAGATATTCAATTTGATAGGTGATGGACCTTCTAACTTCTTATACTTTGGGAGATATGGCCTGTTACATTTCACCCATATTTAAGAAGGATTTCTTAAAGAAACTTACGGTAACTTTGGCCAACTTTTATCTTGCAACTTTCTAGATTCCAAAACATAATGTATGGCCTCTGTGCTATTAAAATAACTTTTAAAAATCCATTATTATCAAAATATATGCTTTTAGTCCCATCTGAAATGTGAAACCTAATTTAACCCTTCCAAAAAGGGCGAGGTGTCACTCGGGCCATTTCTTTAACCCCGAATGTGTATTTAGGGGATTCCTTTGACTTGAAACATTAAGTCTTTGATATTACCTCTTATAGTCAGCCTTATTATCCCGAGGTTCTAGCAAAAACCACATATTCCTTATATAACGCCACACTATTCGTAAAATGGAAGACGAGAAACACAGAGTCTCATAATAGTGATCAAAGTGAATTGAAATCGTAGGTAAAATACATCTCATACACTAATTAGATTCAATAAATTCAAACTATGAAATCTCATATTTAAAGTAGACTAAATTCATAAAATAGGTTGAAAGATTTTTGGGTCTTCTTGGTTGAAAGGGACCAAAAACCAATCCCACATACCTTGATTGAGGAGCTGAATTTGAGGGATGAACTTAGCTTGAGTTGGACTCCAATAGAACCCTAGCTTTGATCCTTGAGAGGGAGAGTACAGAGGAAAAGGGAGGTGATCTTATGAGGGGTAGAAGGTTTTAGGACAAAAAAGAACCATCTCAAAAGTAAATAAAAGACAAAGTGAAGTTTCTTATTGATGGGTGGTATCCCAGGGGTGGAAGGATCACCTAGCATGGGTCGATCCCATATTATGGGGGGTATCTCAGGTGTGAAAGGAAAACCTAGCATGGTGGATCCCCATATTGATTTACCACTGATCAGCTGGTCATTTGTATCATATATTATGTACAAATTATATAATAAAGAGAGGTAAAGTAACGAAAAGGACATAATGTACTAATTCCACAGTATGACTAAAAGGTGGTCTCTTATCCTTACACCGATGCATGATTTCATTTGAGTTCGTATTTCATATATAGTATTTTTTGCCTTACATATTTAGTATATTGTCTCGTACTAATGTCCCTTACGGGGACCTGCATTTCATGTTGCAGGTACAGGATCTAGTAGATGTGCCCAGTAGAAGTACATGATATCAAGCCATTGCTACTGAGCTCCAGGTTGCTTCGAGGCTTTGTGTGTCTAGAGCTTACATTTTTGTATTGTATAGTAGTTAGTCATGAGGTGGAGCCTGTCTGGAACCTTATCAGATACTTTACCTTATCTAGAGGCTTTGTAGACCATGTAAAGTAAAGTCTTGTCATGTCTCATACTTTAGACATCGTGGCCCCAACGGCCTAGTCATACGCATTTCATTTTAGTTTGTCAGAACTGTCTACTTTGTAAAAAGAATGTTGAATGTGGAAAACCTCTATAATGTTCATAGAGAGTTCATGGTTACAGGTTGGTATTCCCGAGCCCTATCGGCAACGGGTGTCAGTCTGCCTTAATGAGACTTTGAGCGTGACATTTGTCATAGACCTTCTCAAAATCAATTAACACCATATAAAAATCTTTCTTTCTTTCCCTATATTTCTCAACTAATCTTCAAAAAAGATGAATTGCTTCAGTAATGGACCGCCCTGGCATGAATCCAAATTGATACACGAAATAGACACTACTTTTCTCACCCTCATCTCCAGAACTCTCTCCCAGACCTTCATAGTGTGACTTAACAACTTGATACCCCTATAATGGTTACAGTTTTGAATATCCCCTTTATTCTTGTACAAGGTGTTAGAACTGCGCACCTTACAATTTGCCTACTCGTTTGGAACAGGTTAGATGACCTGTTTCAATCGTACAGAATTCAAGCCTTGAACACAGAGTTTTTACGTGGAAACACCTAGCTCATGATAGGTGTAAAAACCACGACCTGTACCACTACAGGAATTTCTCCAAATTTATTAAAATCAACGTGAGCCTTCAAAAGTTAATTACAACTTGTAATAACCTTACTTCTACACTTCCACCTACAATCTACTCACAATCCTCCCAAGGATTATATTCCAACTTATCTTCTTGTTAACTCTAACTTGAAGATAAAACTATTCTCAGTTATAGATTCTGAGAATTACAACGTTCCTATGAAACAAAAGAAAATCCTAGACTCGATTTTATTGTTCTTTCTTATGCTTCGTTTTTTCTCTCTTTTCTGCGCACTTTGTTGTGAATCTTGAATCTGGTTTTATAGCTGTAAGAAAGTTCCTTCTCCAACTTCTTTTCGAATTCCTTTTTGCAATCCACATCTCACGCTTTTTGACAAACTTTCCTTCTTTGTAACCTTCTTCTTTTAGGAGTTTTAGTTGAGATAATGTTCCTTGTTTTCCTCCTTATTTCCAGTGCCAGGTATTGTCTGTTTGTAATAGTACATTGCACTTTCTTGCTGCTGTGTCGTGTTGCACTTTTCTGTGTCGTCTTTTTATCTGTAGAATGAACCTGATGAATTTTCCTGTTTCATCTATTTTGTTAATCATCAAAAGTCCTTGTCTCAACAAATTCCCCCTTTTTGATGATGACAAATTTTCTGAGTTGACACCATCCTTGTTCATAACAATGAACCAGGTTAACTTGTTCGCAACAATGAAACAGGTTAAACAAGGTTAAACAGTAAGTATAGTAACTATATGCATTTCAACTCATCTTCCCCCTTTGGACATCATCGAAAAGAAAAGTGATAAGTATAAGCAAGGAGAACCAACATGTATAACCAGCAGTAGAACAGAACAGAGAATGTATATTTATATACGAGAGTACACAACATAAGCAACAATAACGGAACAAAAGATCTACCACCAGTCAAACCACCTGCCATGCAAAAAAGAAAAAGAGACAAACAACTTAAACAAGGCACAAAAAGGAAGAGAGGACACAAAGGCTGGAAAGAGAGGCCGGAGTTAAGGGATGAGCTTGGTAAGGGCATGAACAATATCGGTGTGTTTAGCTTGCTCCTTCATGAGAGTCTCCTCTAGTTCCGTAATTTTGAGGGTGAGGGCCTGCTTTTCTTGCGCAAAACGTTCTCGTTCCTGAGCCATCTCCACATCCTTAGCGTTGAGAGCCATCTGAAGACGATGCAGGGGAGTGCCCGGTCGCTGCATTGAACCAGGTAAAGTCGGATGGTCCACCTGTCCTATCACATCTTTAGTGGTCTGCATGGTCCAGACCTGGACTGGGACGGAAGAGGCCTCAAAAATGGTAGCCAACCAAAATCCGTAGGGAAGAGCATGTCCCTTTTTATCCTGAACAAGAACCCTCTGAATGTGCTGCAGCATGAGAGCAGGAAGGTTGATTGGAACACCTTCATCGAGTAGTTCCATCAGTGTTAGGTCCAAATAGCTCGCTTCAGAGCGACGCTCCTGTCGTGGAATGATGATCTTATGGACCACATCAAAATATAGCTTGTGAAGAGGCGACATTTCCTTGCGTTGGACACGTCTATGGTGGGTGAGAGAGGGCTCCCCAGCAAATTTCTGGGTGATTTCCAAAGCAGATGGCAATTGGTCTAGAGGAGGCCACTCGTGACGGACATAGTGCGCCCAGCCAACAGCAGGAATTTGTAGAAGACGGCCAAGATCAGAGGAAGAGAGGCGGAGAGAAACCCCTCGAACAGTTGTGCAAAGAACAGAGTCACGCACACTTCCTTGTGCGGAAAATTCGAGCATTTCAGTTTTGGCTTGTGGTGGGGGAGAAAGAACCCGTCGTTTTGTCAGGGAAGGAGGCGAAGAGACGGTTTGGGCGGCAAGGATGGGACTTTGCTGACAGGGTAATGATGAAGGAAACAAGTTGAATGTGCCTGGTTTAAATATTTGACTCAATAATAAGTATAATTTTGCACAGCAAGTGTTACCTGGTAAATTGACCTGTTCCAATCGTTGATGCCTGTTGCGACAATACTCCGGCATATAAGACCACGTCCTCATGTTAACCTCTACAAGATGAAGGGATATACATGAGATAAATAATTATCTAAAGCACTCCAAAACTTATAAAACATATCATGATATTTTGAGTTAGTCAAGGAGGGTTTTATGTAATTTTGACCATCCCCAAGTCTAGCCTGATTTGTTCAAACTGTTCTCTACTTAGTGCCTTGGTAAAAATATCAGCAATTTGATTTTCAGTGGGGCAAAACATGATCGATACCAGCCCTTTGTCTACACAGTCACGAAGAAAGTGATGCCTTATGTCGATATGTTTAGTCCGTTTGTGTTGGACTGGATTTTTTGCAATGTTGATGGCGCTCGTATTGTCACACAAGATTGGAACATTTCCAACATCTACTCCAAAATCAAGCAATTGTTGTTTAATCCAGAGCAATTGGGCACAACACGAACTAGCAGCTACGTATTCAGCTTCAGCTGTGGACAATGCGACAGAGTTCTGCTTCTTGGTGGACCAGGAAATTAAACATGTTCCAATGAAGTGAGCCATACCGGATGTGCTTTTGCGATCAACAAGGTGACCAGCATAATCAGCATCAGTGTATCCTATGAGATTGAAATTGCTACCTTTAGAGTACCATAACCCCAGGTCAGAGGTGCCTTTGAGATACCGAAAAATTCTCTTCACCGCCTTGAGATGTGATTCTTTTGGATTGGCTTGAAAACGAGCACAAAGTCCTACGCTAAAAACAATGTCAGGTCTACTAGCAGTAAGATATAACAAGGAACCAATCATACCTCGATAGAGCTTTTGCTCAACAGTTGAACCTGTGTCATCCATCTCCAACTTTGTGGCAGTGGCAATAGGTGTATCAGTTTCCTTGGCATCTCCCATTTTGAACCGTTTGAGAAGTTCCTTCACATATTTACTTTGGTGAATCATGGTTCCAGAGGGGGTTTGCTTGAATTGAAGGCCCAAGAAGAAGTTTAGTTCTCCCATCATGCTCATTTCAAATTCTCCATTCATTAGTTTTACAAACTCTTGAGTCATGACCTCATTTGTAGACTCAAAAATGATGTCATCTACATAGACTTGGACAATGAGAAGATCAGGGCCTTGAGTCTTTAGGAATAAAGTATTATCAATTTTTCCTCTAGTGTGACCATGGTTTAGGAGAAATTTTGATAGCCTTTCATACCATGCTCGTGGAGCCTGCTTTAGTCCATACAAAGCCTTATCGAGTTTAAAGACGTAGTCAGGATGTTCCATACTTTCAAATCCCGGAGGTTGTTTCACATAGACTTCCTCCTTTAAGTATCCGTTTAAAAATGCACTTTTTACATCCATTTGATACAGGGTGATTTCTTTGAAGACGGCGAAGGCTACGAGGAGTCTAATGGCTTCAAGCCTTGCAACAGGTGCAAAGGTCTCATCGTAGTCTATTCCTTCTTCCTGATTGTATCCTTGGACCACTAGTCTCGCCTTGTTCCTTGTAACTGTTCCATGTTCATCCAGTTTGTTTCGAAAGACCCACTTAGTGCCAATAATAGTTCTTCCTGCTGGTTTAGGTACTAAGTGCCATACTTTGCATCTTTCGAACTGACTGAGTTCTTCTTGCATGGCAAGAATCCATTTCTCATCTTGCAGTGCTTCCCCTATCCGTTTTGGTTCTATTAATGAGACAAAGGCTTGAAAGGCACATAGGTTTCTTATTCCAGATCTTGTAGTGATTCCAGAAGTCAAGTCTGTGAGAAGGTTATCAAGAGGATGTGAGTCTTGATATTTGTAGTTTCTTATCACCAACCCCTGGTTCTGTTCGTTTTGTGACTGGGCTAATGGATTGGAGTTTGAATCTGCCTTTTGACTTTCAGATTCTGCTGTTGTTCCCCCTGTCTGTATGCTCTCGTCCTTTTCAGTGAGTGAAACAGGTAAATTAACCTGTTCTTTTGACCGGAGTTCACGTTCATCAACATCCTGCAAATTATTCTCAGGGACACAGATGGTTTCGTCAAATATAACATGAATGCTTTCCTCAACACAATTTGTGCGTTTATTTAGGATTCTATAGGCCTTACTGTGTAGAGAGTATCCCAAGAAAATTCCCTCATCACTCCTAGCATCAAATTTTTCTAAATTATCTTTACCATTGTTATGAACATAGCATTTGCAACCAAATGTTCTAAAGTGGGAGATGTTGGGTTTTCTTCCTTTGAGTAATTCATAGGGTGTTTTATTTAACAGAGGTCTAAGCATACATCTGTTGAGTATATAGACAGCAGTGTTTACTGCTTCAGCCCAGAGGTTTCTAGCTACATTACTAGCTATCATCATTGTTCTAGCCATGTCTTCTATGGTTCTATTCTTCCTTTCTACCACTCCATTTTGTTGAGGGGTTCTTGGGGCGGAGAAGTTGTGATCAATACCATTTTTCGAACAAAATTCTAGGAATTTTATATTTTCAAATTCGGTTCCATGGTCTGATCTTATGGATATTAGGGAAGTTTCCAATTTCTTCTCCATTTTCTTGATGAAAATTGAGAAGACATCAAAGGATTCATCTTTAGAAGCCAAGAAAAAGGTCCAGGTATATCTAGAGTAATCATCAACAATAACAAACATATATCTTTTACCTCCTCTGCTTTTTACCCTCATAGGTCCACATAAGTCCATATGGACCAGTTCCAAACACTTGGTTGTACTTACCTGGTTCTTTGATTTGAAGGATGTTCTAACCTGCTTCCCTTTAGCGCAAGCACTGCATACCTTTTCTCCTTTGAATCTGGCTTTTGGTAACCCTTCGACCATGTTCTTGGATGAGAGTGTATTTAGTTGTTTCAAGCTAGCGTGTCCAAGTCGTTTGTGCCATAGTAATGGATCCTCCGTTATTGCACTGAGACATTTTAATTGCACTCCACCCATACCTATGATTTCGGCCTTGTATACATTCTTGTATCTATTTGCTGTTAGGACCACCTCTTTTGTCTTTAGATTTTTGACCTTGCAACTCTCAGAAGTGAAGATGACCTCGTTACCTTTGTCGCACAGTTGAGAGATGCTCAAGAGATTGTGTTTTAGTCCGTCTACATGGTAGACTTCTTCTACAGCTTTGGATTCTTCTCGTCCAATTTTTCCAATGCCCACGACTGTCCCCTTCTTGCCATCTCCGAAGGAGACCTTTCCACCATTAAGTGGTGTTAGTGAAAGGAATTTGTGTCTGTCTCCCGTCATGTGTCTCGAACAAGCACTGTCCATATACCAATGCTTGCTTCCTTTCACTGTGGCCTGTAAAACAAATTAAGGGTTAGTTTTAGGAACCCAGACTAGCTTGGGTCCTTTCCTGTTATAGAAGGGATGAATAAGATTTCTTTTTGCCCATTGGGGCAACACGTTTTGTGATCTGTTCCTTCTGTTTACCCCAGCCTTACTCTTGTGCATATGGGCAATGTTTCTGTTTCTGGCTTTACTAGCAATAGGACATTCAGTGGTTGGGTGCCCAGTTTTGCCACATAGATAGCATAAATCAGTGGAGGTGGTTTTCTCTTGAAAGAACCCTATTCCAGCTTTCTCATTATAATTTTTGTTACCTAGGTGGTTGACTATCCTAGAAGACTTGGTCCAACGGTTTGCCTTTTCTAGGTCTAGTTTTATGGTTGCTATTTCGTGGTTTAGTCTTTTCACTTTCTCCTTTTCTTGTATCAACTCGACATTGCTGTTTTTAAGCTCAGTTTGTAAATTCTTAAGACTTAGATTAATCTCACTTGTCTTTTTGTCAGCAATGGTGAGTTTTAAGACTTCTGATTTCAGACTTAGTACGAGTGAATCGAGTTGTTTGACCTGTTTCTTTAAGTTGTCATTTATTTTATTGGCTTCATTCAAACAGTTCTTAATTTCAAGGTTTTCAAATTTTTGGTCTGAAAAGTCTTTAATTAACTGATCTTTTTCGTTTTCAATTTCTTGAAAATTGTCTATTAGTCCTTTCATGAGAATAATTAGTTTGTCTTTTGTGAAACAGTGTAGTTTTGCTTTTAGCTCAGAAAAACTTACCTCAGGTTGAGTTTCGTCTTCTATGTCTGAGTCTTCAGCAGCCATGAGAGCCGTTTCATCAGCATCCTCTGTATCAGATTCTTCCATTTCTGATCCCCATGCAGCCATCATTGCATAGTTTTCCTTCTCCTTTTGCTTAGCAGCTTTTTCTTTGATTTCTCTTTCAGCCCTTTCTTTTCTCCACTCAATTTCCCATAGAGGACATTGTTTGATGTGATGATCAGTATTACCACATTTAAAACATCCGGAGTTGCCTTTTTCATCGGACCACTTCCTGCTACCTGTGTCATCGGACCACTTCCAGTTACCTGTTTCTTTCTTATCCTTCCCTTTCCTGTTCCTTAGGAATTTTTTGAAGTTTTTTGCAAGGAAGGCAATTTGGTCTTCCTCCATGTCTGATCCTTCGTCATCAGAGGTAACCTTGAGAGCCAGTGTCCTTTCATCCACCTTTGTTTGTTTCTTTGAATCTTCCATATTCATCTCATAAGTTCTGAGATTTCCAACTAGTTCGTTTAGGGTCATGGTTTCAATATCCTTTGCTTCCCTGATTGCAGTAACCTTGACATCCCACTTGGCTTTTGGAAGGATCCTAAGAACCTTGTCTACCTGTTCTTCAGCGGTGAGAGTCTTTCCCAGAGATGCTAACTCATTTATGAGCAAGGTTAGTCGAGCCATCATCTCGTTTAGTGTTTCATTCTCCTTCATCTTGAAGGTTTCATATTCAGTAAATAGCATGGCGACTCTGAATTTCCTAACCTGAGCAGTTCCCTCATGAGCAATTGTGAGTGCATCCCAAATCTCTTTGGCAGATGAACAATTTGAAATTCTGTTGTATTCTTCAGGTCCTAGACCACAGACCAAAAGATTCTTGGCTTTGGCATTCTTTCTCATGGCTGTTAGATCGTCGGCATTGAATTCACTCCTTTCTTTTGGTACTTGTCTGCCTTCCACAGTTCGCGTGGGGATAGTTGGTCCCATGATGATTCTATCCCAGAGTTCATAATCTTCTCCTTGGATAAAATCTTCCATTCTGGCCTTCCACCATGCGAAGTGTGTTCCGTTGAAGAGCGGGGGTCTAACGGCAGACTGACCTTCTCCGTGTCCAAGTGGTGGTGCGGTGTTCATGATGATCGTTTCTTAGGTATTAACCTTTAACAAGAAAACCTGCTCTGATACCACTTGTTAGAACTGCGCACCTTACAATTTGCCTACTCGTTTGGAACAGGTTAGATGACCTGTTTCAATCGTACAGAATTCAAGCCTTGAACACAGAGTTTTTACGTGGAAACACCTAGCTCACGATAGGTGTAAAAACCACGACCTGTACCACTACAGGAATTTCTCCAAATTTATTAAAATCAACGTGAGCCTTCAAAAGTTAATTACAACTTGTAATAACCTTACTTCTACACTTCCACCTACAATCTACTCACAATCCTCCCAAGGATTATATTCCAACTTATCTTCTTGTTAAAACTCTAACTTGAAGATAAAACTATTCTCAGTTATAGATTCTGAGAATTACAACGTTCCTATGAAACAAAAGAAAACCCTAGACTCGATTTTATTGTTCTTTCTTATGCTTCATTTTTTCTCTCTTTTCTGCGCACTTTGTTGTGAATCTTGAATCTGGTTTTATAGCTGTAAGAAAGTTCCTTCTCCAACTTCTTTTCGAATTCCTTTTTGCAATCCACATCTCACGCTTTTTGACAAACTTTCCTTCTTTGTAACCTTCTTCTTTTAGGAGTTTTAGTTGAGATAATGTTCCTTGTTTTCCTCCTTATTTCCAGTGCCAGGTATTGTCTGTTTGTAATAGTACATTGCACTTTCTTGCTGCTGTGTCGTGTTGCACTTTTCTGTGTCGTCTTTCTATCTGTAGAATGAACCTGATGAATTTTCCTGTTTCATCTATTTTGTTAATCATCAAAAGTCCTTGTCTCAACACAAGGTAACCACTGTACTCCTCCTCCATTCCTCAAGCATCTTGTCAGTTTTCATAATAGCATTGAACAGTCTAGTCAACCACTCTATTTCATCTTTGACCATGTTCTTCCAAAAATCTATCAGAATCTCATCAGTTCTGACCACCCTCCCTCTCTTCATCCTACTAGTAGCCCTTCTAAACTCCTCGACTCTGAACCGCCTGCAATAGCCAACATCACGATGACTTTCGGAGTGTGCCAACTAACCCAACTCAATATTTTTATCTCCTTTTTCATTTAAGAGTTTATGAAAGTAAGCTTGCCACCTTAGTTTAATGAAAGTGTCATCCACGAACACCTTACCCTCCTCATCCTTAATGCACTTCACTTGATCCAAGTCGCGAGCTTTCCTTTCTCTCTCTTTAGTGAGCCTATAAAATCTCTTATTCTCGCCTCTATCACACGCTCAAATGATGTTATCTTAGCACTCATCACCACCATCTTTGCTACTGACTTAGCCATCTTATATGTCTCCTTAAAAAATCATTTTTCATCTTCATACCTACACTCTAACCACTTCGTGTAAGCAACCTTCTTATCTTTCACTTTGACCTGAACTTCCTCATTCCACCATCAATCACCCCAACATCTACCAAAGGTCCCTCTCGAGACCCCTAGTACCTCGGTAGCTACCTTTCTAATGCAACCAGTAGAAGTGCCCCACATATTGTTCAAATTTCTGTCACTACTCCAAGCCTTTAAGTTTCTCGACTTTTCTTACATCTTTCGGGAGAGGGCAAGAGTAAGGCATCCCCATCTAATCCTCGGTTGGGCATAAATAATCTTCTTCTTTTCTCTCTTGATCTCTATATCCATCACTAGTAGCCTTTGTTGAGTGAACATATTTTCACTCGGAATAACCTTGCAATTTTTACATAGACTTCTATCTCCCTTCTGGAGAAGTAGGTAATCTATTTGAGTCCTTGCTATTGTACTAGAGAAGGTAATCAAGTGGTTTTCCCTCTTCGGGAAACATGAGTTAGCAATAACTAACTCAAAAACTTTGGCAAAATCTATGAGAGGTCCCACCTCCATTCCTCTCCCCAAAACTAAAGCCTCCATGAACATCTTCAAACCCACTAGTGGTGCCGCGATATGCCCATTAAAGTCACCCCCAATGAAGATTTTTTTATCTCTGGTATGTCTCGCACAACCTCATCCAGATCTTCCCAAAAGAGCCTTTTGACTTCCTCATCTAGGCCTATGTGGGCCGCATAAGCACTAACTATGTTCGTTACATACCTACCAACTACGAGTTTGATAAGTATCATCTGATTAATAACCCTTCTAACCTTAACAGCATAATGCTAAGGACCTCATCTACTAGGATACCTACACCATTTCTATCCTTAGAACCACCTGAGTACCACATCTTAAACCTATCCACGTCTCGAGTTTTGGTACCTACCAATCTGATCTCCTGAACACACGCTATATTAATGTGTCTCCTCTTAAGACATTTTACTAGCTCTATGGATTTCCCTATTAGTGATCCTATATTCCATGACACTATCCTTAACTTACATAAGCTCGTGACCCTCTCACCACTGCCACCCCTTGCCCCCAACCCCAACCCCAACCGACGACATAACCCTAGTGTATCATTTGATCCTGACGCCACTAAACTTAAGAAGTAATAGACTACTAAGCTACCAAGATTCGGAATATAGAGTATACTACTTACTAATCACAGTATAAAAAACAAGTACAAACAAGTGGTTGAAGCACAATAACAGTAAGCGAAACCTAAACAAATCAATGCACAATATTAGTGAGAAAGAATCAAGAATAATAGGCAGCCACAATATAAGTGAGAAAAAAATCAAGAAATGGATGTTGATTGATATATTGGTTTCCTGTGGATATGTAATAGGCATGAAATATTTGCGAGAAAGAATTGCAAGAAAGAAGATTATTGCAAGACAGAATGTAATAAGCAAGAAATATTACAAGAAATATGTAATAGGCAAGAAATATGTAGAAATTGAACAAGGAAACAAGAAATGGCAAAAAAATTGAACAAGAAGGAATCAAGAAATATATATAAGCGGAGGAAAATGAGAGATATCACCTGAATAATACTCGTATCGATGTTTCTGAAGGTCTGTCCAGCCAACTTGATAAAGCTTGATGTTGTTACTTCGTAAAAACTCAGTGTTTTCTTCTGAAAAATCAAAAGGAGAAAGAGAGCAAGAGCAAAAGCAACTTTCTTGAAGATTGATTGAGTCAAAAATAAAAAAATGCAGTAGAGTAATTTCTTGAAAGAGATCAAGAAAGTGGCTGAGGTGAAAATCAACACCCTAAAATTGTGAAAAGGATCAAGAAATCAATGGCGGTCGAAGAAATTAGAAGCGTAAAATTAGAACAAATGTCAAATTATTTATTTGTCTTTTGTGACTTGTTGATTAACCAAGTAGTCAAAGTTGATCCTATATAAAATTAGCTCATTATTTAAAATTGACAATAATAATTTCTAATATTATTTAATTTAATTATTTTTCAAATTATTCAAAATCATAAATACTCGCACCATATTCATATTATTCTCTATTTTGTGTGTGTGTTATCCTCATGTTAGAATAATAAAAATAAAAGCATTTTAAAAAGTTATATAAATGTAGTATTATATAATTATTATAGTTGAATGATACTTTTATAATTTATTCCCAAATTAATTTAATTTAACACATTGAACAAATAAGGTTAAGATAACCCTAAGACATTTGAGTTTTGTTGTAACAAAATTTATTAAAACGATGGGTAAAATCAGTGAGAAAAAAAAAAAGCAAAATATGTATTAAGTTATCAAAATTTTTGGAATTATATTTTCTATTTTATCAAGAATAGAAAAAATAGTCAAAATTTGTCGAATAAATAAGTCACCAATTGTAAGTAAACAAATTTTGTTTTTATAGCATATTGATGATTCTTTAGTTGTCATGCTATTATAAAGTCAAGAAGGTTTTTAACAATATAAAAATCTATATAAAGAATAGGCAAAGATGGGGAAAAAATTCAAAAGAAGGATGAAGCTTTACCGAGTAAAATAGGAGAGAAGGAAAACATTACCGAGTAACAATAATAGTGATTGATCTTTTGCTCTAATTTCTGGAAATTGCTTGTATTGGACTTTATGATTGAATCTGAAAGAAAATGATGCCAATTATCAAAAGCTTTTAATTTTTTTATGACATGCATGTAAAGTAAATACAGTCTAGATCGTGCTCTACCTTTTTAAAAACAATAGAGATATCCAAAAATAAGAACTACCGGTTCTGCAGCAAAAATCTTTGTGTTAAAGGAGTAAACTTTTTGTAAAACTGTTGTTCAATCTGGAGAAGCAGTGTTCTTCATCTATCAATGAAATCCATATGTACACATGGAAAAAGCAAGTTCACAAACCAACTTTTAAGTGACCAAACTCTGTCAACGAATATGAGACCCAAAAAGAAAGGCAAACCACAAAGTGAAAAAGAAGAAACTTTATACTCCAGAAAGATTTTGTATAAGATGATATGCCTTGAACTCTCATGCTTCTGTGCTTTGATTTTAATGTCAAAGAAATCAAAAGTGAAAATACAATTCTACAAATTAGTCAATACTGAAGAATGAAGATGCAAACTTTATCAACAACAATATAAAATAAAAGGCATAGAATGCTTTTGCCTCTAATTTGAAAGTGAAAACTGTGAGTAGGGAGTATGGCTGGCAGCGGAACCGGTAAGTACCGGTTCTGGTCCGGTTCCGGTGCCGGTTCGGTGCCAGTCCGGTCCGGTTCCGATACTTATCGGTAGGATCCGGGAGGGGGGGTCTGGTAGGGGGACCGGTGCTGGTAATTATCGGTTTCGGTTTACCGGTTCCGGTCCGGTACTGGACCGGTAATTCCGGTCCAAAATTATTTTTTTATTTTTTTAATTTGTCACCGTTGGTTTGGGGCCCACCAACGGTAATATTAATATTTGACCTTTTTTGGTCCGTTTTTTACCGTTTTATTTGTTTTTTTTTGTTTTTTTAATTTTTTTTCCAAAATTCAATATTTTCTCAACTATAAATACCCCTAAATCTTTCATAATTTTTCACTTCAATTCTCTCAATCTAATTCTCTCAATTCAATCCAATTCTCTCCATTTACTAATATTACAAATTTATAATTATATACATATTACATATTTACATACTACTCTCAAATATTATATATTATATATTAATTATCTACTCTCTCAATCATTATTCCAAAATATTATTTAGTTTTGGTAATTGCATTTTGGAGCAAAATTTGGTGGATCAATTTGGAGCACATTCAAGCTTCAACTTTCATCAATTTCGACTTCTACGTCTGTTTTTACACAGACGTTTGGTACCTTCGTTCCTAAATCCTACTTATTCGTTCTTCCAAATTTACTTATTTTATTACTTTTACTTGTTGAGTTGTTGTCTCCTTGAATTATTTTTTTTACATTCATAAACTTGAATTTTTGCATATAATCGTAATTTGTTTAATTAAATTTAACATGGATTCCGGTGGAAAAGGAAAGGGAAAAAGTACATTTTTTGGTGGAATTGAAAAGGCTTTAACCGGTAAAAAATCAAGTGGTAGTTCGTCTACAAGACAACCACCACTTAGATTAAATACCGAAGATTCTACTTACGTAGACAACACTTTTATTAATATTGACTCTAACACGGGATTAGACAATGATTTTCTTGAACAACATTTTGGGAATTTTAACGAAGATTTACCGGAAGATGATTTTGAAATAAATGAAAATGAAGATACTTTTGATAACGATGAAACTCAACCCCCATATAGTGCTACTACTCCCCCCCCCCCCCTCCCGCTCCCGCTTCCCCTCCCCCCGTACAACCTACGTCATCTAATAGGCCTAAGACGAACGCGCAAAAAAATCCGTTGTTTGGCAATTTTTAACGCAAAATGAAGATAAAACAAAAGCTATTTGTAACAAATGTAAACACGTTTTAAACCATAAAACTTCGGGAAAGGGGGCGGAACGGGTCATTTGAAAAATCACCTTATGCATTGTTGTAAAATGGAATTTTTGCATGCACAGGCAGTTGCGGATGCTAAAAAATTTGGAACTCCCATTCCCGATGAATCGGCGGGAGGTTCAAATATGGTGCAATCGCAACTAAATCCTACTAATATTTTCGGTCCTAGTACACATAGACCTTATAGTAGACAACGTGACCTGGATGAACTTTCTAAAATGATTGTTGTTACTGGTTTGCCTTTTAGTTTTGCTGAAAATTCCGGTTTTGTGCATTATATTCAAATTGTGTATAACCCGTCTTTTAATGGTTTTTCTAGAAATACTATAAAAAAAAGCTGTTTTTGACTTTCAAGCACGCCATGTACAATACCTTAGGTGTTTATTTGCTTATAATAATTGTAGGCTATCAATAACTTCTGATATGGGATGTAGTGTAACCGTTAACGATTACTTTACAATTACGGCCCACTGGATAGATGATAACTGGAATTTGCAAAAAAGAATTTTAGGATATAAAACTTGTGAATTTCGAAAAACAGGTTCTTATATTTCGTAAACTATTCTTAATGTTTTACAATTTTTTGGTATAAGTAGAAAAATATTTAGTGTAACTTTAGATAACGCTAGTAATAATAAACGTGCTGTAGATTATTTAAAACCTATTATTTGTCCAACTTATGAAGATGGTTTTCATATTAAATGTGTTGCATATATTTATAATTTAATTGTTAAAGATGGTATTTCTTTATTTGAAAATGGATGTAATAAAGTGGAAGCCGCATGCCACTTTATTTTTAAATGTCAAGTATTGGCTAGGCGTAGAGAATTTGAGCAGCGTTGCATTGAATATAATTTGCCTGTTAGAAAAATTCCTAAATCAATAGCAACTAGGTGGAATTCATTCTATGAAATGTTAAAAGTTGCTTACGACTATAGGAGACCGCTTACAATGGTCTGGAATGCACATAATTCAGATCCCAACTTCCGTCTAGATGAAAATGATTGGGTTAATATTAAAGATTTAGTTGATTTTTTAAAAGTTTTTTATTTAGCAACAAAACAAATTTCCGGCCTTTACTATCCTACTATTTCTTCTGTGTTACCTAATATTTGTACTATTTGTAATAAATTAGCTTCGTTTAAAAATAATGCAAGATTTAGTGAACCTGTTAGAAAAATGATTGAAAAATTTAGGAAATACTTTTTCCCAATCCTTCAAATTTATTTAACTGCTGCTTTATTTAATCCTGCTTATAAAGAATTTGGTGTATTTAAAATGGTAACTAGTATATATGCAGACTTAGAAATAGTATACGACGGAGAAAATCAATCACTTCATTTAGAAGCAGTTCTAAGTAACATTAGACATGAAGCTAGGAAATTATATGATTTAGAACAATATAATTCAGTACAAGATGTACAATACCAACCACAACCTACTAGGGCTAGATATGATGATGATATTGACGCAATGTTAGAATTACAACTTGGACTAGAAGCTAACGAAAATAACGACTTTGATGAATATCTTAACCAGGCACCGGAAAGCATCAAGGACTCAGAGGGGAAGCCGCAGCTTTTGGCGTGGTGGAACACTCGTGGAAAAAATTTTCCAAGACTTCAACGGGTGGTTCGTGATGTGCTGGCAATTCAAGCTTCTTCAGTGACTTCGGAAGGCGCTTTTAGCGCTGCTAGGTTCCAAGTAGGAGACTATATTCATTCACTAGCTGGCGATAGCTTAGAAGTTTCAGTCTTATTTCGTGACTGGATAAATGCGGAGCGGAGGAATTTAGGGCGTCCGACATTGCCTTCTCAGTTTGAAGCCGATATCGATAATGTTATATCGGAATTAAGCGAAGACGGCATGGAATTTCTGAAAGAACAAGCTCAAGAGCCGATTCCAGAAAATGTGACAGCTGAAATGTTAGAAACTCTTAGACAAGAGTTTCAAAGTAGTTTAAGATATTAGTGATTAAATTTAATTGTATTACAAATTTACAATAAATTATATCTAGTTGAAACAGAACCCTTCCTAGAAGGTGGCTGCGTAAATTAGGTTGATTTCTAATATCTTACCTTTCTACATTGTACAATTTAAATTTTAAAATTACCTAATAAAATTAGAGGCTATTCGCCTTATTTCTTTTTTTATTTTTATAATCTTCACTTAATCTTAATTTAAGTTTTGACTTTTGACTTCTTTTTAATATATTTGCCCCTTTATTTCTCAAATCTTTATTAACTTTAAAATTTAAAATACAAAAAGAAACATTCAAAATTTAATCGTTAAAAATTAAACTTTATAATTTTATATTTAAAAAATTAGAAATTTAAACTTTTATAGTACAAAAATTGAAAATTTTGATTTTACACTTTAAATGTTTTAGTTATATACTTATATACTTATATTATATAAAACTTTAAATTCAAAGTTTCAAACTTCATTTTAAATTTTAACAACTTTCGTACTTATAACAACTTTAAATTCAAACTTTCAAACTTATAACAACTTTAAGTTTGAATTATAATTTATAAATTATATAAGTTTTAAAAATAAATTATATAACAAACTTATAACAACTTTAAGTTTGAATTATAAATTATATAACTTATAAAGTTATAAGTTATAACTTATAAGTATAACTTATAAATAACTTATAACAATTTTGAATTCAAACTTTCAAACTTCATTTTAAATTTTAATAATTTATATAATGATTAATGAATAATAATACTACCATTTTAACATTTTAATTTAACCTTTAACATTTTAAACTTGAATTTAAATTTTTAAATATTAACAATTAATTTAACATATTTATTTAATAAATTTTTTTTTTTAAATTCCGGTGGACCGGTCCGGTCCGGTCCGGTCCCGGTTGGTACCGGGACCGGTAAGGTAAGGGTAGTTTTTCCCGGTACTACCGGTTCCGGTTCCGGCAAAAAAAACCCCTGCCTTACCGGTTCCGGTCCCGGTACTGATCAATGCCGGTCCGGTGTTACCGGTTCCGGTGCCGCTGCCAGCATTACTAGGGAGTAATGGGGTATCAACTGTCTAAGGGACGTGTGTAGGCAGTTATATTGAGTTTATCATTTACTTTTTTATTAGTTTTTGTTTTTATTTAAAACAGAATTTAGCAATGTGAAATTCTAACCACTTTGCTACTCAGTGCCTCAGTTTAAAGGGCATAAAATTATTTCATCTATTAGTAAATTTTAGAAGAATAATTAATATTTAATTTTCTATAAGTATTAATATCTAAAATGGATATTATTATTTTGATACGACTTATGACATATATTCACAAAAGTAGGTGCGGTTTTTTATTGATTGAATTGTGTGCAAGAAATCTAGATAATAATATTATTATTTCATTAGACGATGAATATGAATTTTCTATCAAAAAATATTTTTTTTTTAAAAATTTAAATGTTAGTTATTTGAATCCTACTTAACTAATTTGTTATAAAAACTAACACATGTCTTTACCCTACGCTGCTACTTGACATGTTTCTAGGCTAGACTTTCTTCCTTTTAATAAGATATAGAAGATATAGATTATTATCTACAAACTCAAAATCTGATTGTGGCTCATTTAATCTCTCCCAATGATACCAAAAAGTATAATTTTAGACAATTCCATGTACCAATAAATGTGATCTAACCATCTCACGATGCATTACAAAATTTCATACATGGACAACGTATTTCTTGTATTTCTTCTAATTTGTAAAAGCATAATTCAAAAAGTTCTCCACCCCAGTACATAAGCGTTATCAAGTCAATGATCAAAAAGTTGCATCCAATCTTTATTAAGTGTCATAATCTTGAGTCACACATAAGAATCATATTAGTATAACAACAAAAAAGAGTAAGAAGTAAATAGTAATTTTGAATAGAATGTAATATTATATGTATTAAACAGTTATTTATTCATTTGGATATTTTAAATTCTTTGGTTCATCAATCATTCTCTTTTTCTCAAGAAACATTTAATTCGTGACATTTGTATTCATATGAATAATAATGTTCCCCTTTTTCTATCCTTTGACACAGACATCTCACTTTCATGGCAAAGTACTACTAAATACTAAGAAAATTCATAAAAGATAAACTTAGGAAAGTAAAATCTTATTTAAAATAAGAAATCAAAATTGATAAAGTGTGATTATTAAGGACTGAAAAAGTTAATTTAGAAGGATGGTGAGATGTATTAAAATTCCAACAACTTCGTTCAATTGATATGGTCAAACATATAGTACAAAATATTATCCCTAAGCTTATTGAAGATGACAATGACAAAGCTTGATGGACATGAATGGGGGAGCTTCAATATAAAGACTGTCTGGGAGGAAAGAAGGAAGAAGGAGGACAAGCTGATGATTTTTAATTATGTTTGGTTAAAAAGGCTTCCACTAAAGATCAATTTTTCAATCTCACTGGTTCTTGAAGATGCATTACAACAAATTTACGATAAAAGCATGATTAAAATAATAATCAACCAAAAGAGAGATGGGTAAGCAAAAGGCAAACAGGATAGTCTTAGAGTTTTAGTATTATCAGAATTTTATATAGCCTAGACACTTGAAAGCTGAAAAGAAACACTAATAGACACCCAAAGCTACAGATACATAAACACAAGAATCAAATTCTAGCCAAAAGGAGGTACCTACAAGAAAGAAAAGAAGTAGAGATACACTGCCACAAAGCAAGGAATATATCAACACACACCCTATGGAAGAGAGTATTGAATAAATTAAGACCAAATCTATTAAAAGAAAAGGAGAGCACAAAGAATGGGGAGCATTACCGCGTTTACATAATGATTTAGCTCTGAAAATGAGCAAAAAGGGTACATAGGAGCTTAGAAAAAAAGGAGAAAATGATAAGTATATTGAGCATCATTCATACATTAGGATATTTCGGAAGTCAAGATCAACAATCAAAGCTTTCAAACCATCAGTATCTCAGAGTTTTCTGGAGCATATTTCACTTCCTTTTTTATGATCCGATGGACTTTTGAAGCCATTGTTTTAACTATTTTTATTTATATTTTTGGCTAGTCTTATTGGATTGGACTTTTGTTAGAAAATGCCTGATTTGAATTTATCAAATAAAAGACATTACTATCAAAAAAGTTATTTTAAGATATGGTAGAACTTCAAGACTAAAAGATCTTTACTTAGTGTACTGGAAAGACATTTGTATCAAGCTGCAGAAGGAAACATAAAATTACATGGTGAAAAATAGATCAAATGGAAGAAGCCATATCAGTATGGTTTAAAATTTAAGATTAATCGTTGTGCTAAGGAGAACCCTGGAATGGACGGATGAGGAGGCACACTCAAAGGCAACCAGGGAGATGATCAGCGTCTTATATTAATTCTATGGTTGTTCTATTAATTTAAGTTGTTCTATTAATTCTATGGTTGTCTTTAAGTTGCTTGGTTGTTCTATTAATTTAAGTTGTTCCTATTAATTCAATGGTTGTTTTTAAGTTACCTACACATAGTTCTATTAATTCTTAAATCATGCATGGACATATGGTTGTTCTATTACTTTAAGTTGTATTTATTATACATCTGCCAACCAACTCACTCCATGTAAAAATAATTTGCCAGCATCACTTGTGCTAACTGTAGTGCCATACCACAAGTCATCTTCAAATTTTCTACAAATTCTTTCCTCAGCATTCTCTTAAATCATCCATTACCACTCTATAAATTGAGGCATAAACTTTCACTACTTAATTCATACACTTCCACTTTATTAATTAATTTTCTCTGTCAACAAAAATGAATATATCACTTCTGTTACTCAAAGGCAACTTAAAGGCAACCAGGCAATTGGTTGGCAACCATACGTAGGCAATCAGGGCCAATACAATAACTATGTAGAGTCAAAGATGTGCTCACAGAAATTGGTGTTATATAGAATGTCCATTTCACATATATAAACATGTCATATTAGACTCTTTATTGATAGTAGTAAAGTCTAAAGAAAAGACCACCATCCCTTAGAAACTTTAATACATAGTTGTGAAAATAAGAGAACTGTTGAGACAAAAAAATATGTAATAAATCATTGTCATAGAAAAGCTAATAAACTAACAGATGAGCTTGCGAACATAGGAATAACATATAAACACATCTTTTTTCATTACAACAGCTATGCCTACAAGGGTAAGAACTATGTACATATTCATATTTTTGTCAACATGATTCAAAGTAAACTAAGAATTTTTTTTAATATTTCTTACTGCTATTCATGTCAATAAAGACTAGTTTCATTCTAAATTCTGGTTCCAGTTCATTCTTAATAGAATAAGATGCAAATTACTCCTCTATCATGTCAATTATCATCTCACCTTGTTTTATTTTCAATCAAGAATACTAACAAACTACAAAGAAAAATGACATCTTCAAGGCCTAGAATAAGCATCAATTTTATAACACACTTAATCATAAAAATCAGACAATATTCAAACCCCATAACAAAATACATTCAGTCAAAATATAAGGAATTAGGAACCTAAATAGAAACTCAAAAATTAGGGGAAATTCTAAATTTGAAAAAAATATACATACCACACAAAATTGAAAGTGAAAATAACACAAACTTACTTTTTGGAGAAGAAAACTCAAGTTTGGAGCAGATCAGTAAGACAACAAACAGTACTAAGAGAATGTTGACCCTCTTTTGATGAAATTTGAATATGTTCTGCAATCAAAATAAAGAGATCTGATTTTCTACTTAAATAGAGGAACTAAGAGACCTACAACTAGTTTTTCTTAATAAACTTGCAAAGTGACGCCCTAGCTTATTGGTTTTGATCTTATCAGTTTGCTAATTTTCCTTCAACAAACTTACACTCCACAAATTGAACTGAGAGAGACCCAGATAATTAGATTGAGGGAAAATAAATAGGGTAAAATAAAAATAGACTTAGTTGCATAAACAGAACAGAGAGAATCATTTATTGTAGATCTCCTAAAAAATCGTTGAAATTCATCTACGTGTACCGGAGAGAAATTGTGCTTGAGGCGAAAATTCCTAACAGAACAATAATGAATCTGCATAAGCTTCTTTTTATTAAATCTATATGTCATGAAGCTATTTTCATAAGAGGAGAGGGTATGTGGAGATATCAGACGTGTGCATGAGTGGCCAATAAAATAAGAGGGAAACCATTATAAATATGCGCCCTTTTTTATGATTAACAATCGAATGTGTATTTCATTTAACGTCCAACTATTATTCCATCGTTAATATTATTAGAAAATTGACCTTCTTAACAACTAAAAAAATATTTTATCCTTATAAATATATTTTTAACGACCAAATTCACATCCCTTCATTATGAATTGGTCGTTAAAAGTGAAATTTCTTGTAGTGATAATACGAGTCGTGAAATATCTTATGGGCCATAGTTGGACTCGTAGAGTCCTTCCACATTTAACCAATTTTTCTCACTCCCTTGGCCTTACCCACGAAAGGTTTCCACGGGCAGTAACCTATTCTATGGGCTGTCTAATAACTCGTATACCACTTTCCTCAAAACTCCAAATTTCCTTCATATCTGGGATCCCTCTCATAGAACCATCTATGGGCCGTAAGGTATCCTACAGGTCGTTACTTGGTCGGTGGGTTACCCCACAACCTTGAAAACTTTTTCCCTTCCTGAAGTTCTATATTTAAGAATCAAACCTATAGGCAGTATTTTATCTTATGGGCCATAAGTGGTCCCGTAAACCAGACTCCAGGTCACTTTTCAGGCCAACTTGTTCTGCACTCAGGGCTCCTAAAATGGGGGTCATTACATTATCTCCCCCTTGGGAAAATTCGTCCTCAAAAGTACTTAAACGCAAGCTCTAAAAAGTAAACTAGTAGCTAATGACCCAGTATGCGTTCGAAAATTCAAGTGAAACATCATTTCTCAAAAATTTCAGATCTCATACATTAATCATGTCTCAAAACAGTTCATAAACATCAAAATAAAGGCATACATCATGAGAAACTTACATGCATAGAATTTTAAGTTTTTGGAAGGATTTCTTAGTATCTTAGGGTTGAGTAGGGTGGAATAGATGTGGATAGCGCTTCATATCCGCTTCTTCTTCCTATGTAGCATCCTCAACTTGTTGGTTTCTACAAAGTACCTTGACGGATGCAACCTCCTTGTTCCTTAGTGTCTTTACTTGCTAGTCTAAGATTTCAACCAGTACCTCTTCATAACTCAAATCCTCTTTGATGTTCATATCATGCAAAGGAACTATGAAACTTGGATCACCTATGAATTTCCTCAACATAAACACATGGAAGACTAGATGAATCAAGTGTAACTCATGGGGTAGATCCAACTCATATGCTATTTTCCCTAATATTTTAACCATCTTGTAGGGTCCTATATATCTAGGACTCAATTTCCCTTTATTACCGAATCGAAGAACACCTTTCATTAAAGACACCTTCAAATAGACCCAATCATCAATTTGGAACTCAAGTTCCCTTCCTCTCACATTCGAGTAGGACTTTTGTTGACTTTGGGCTAATTGTAACTTCTCCCTTATGCTTTTAATTTTCTGCATAGCATTCATCACTAAGTCTGGTCTTATTAATGCCACCTCAATGACTTCAAACCACCCGATGGGCGATGTACATCATCTACCATACAACACTTTGAATGGTTCCATCCCAATACATAAATGAAAGTTATTGTTGTAGGCAAAATTGATACGTGGTAAATGTTCATTCTAACTCCCCTTGAATTCCAAGAACACAAGCTCTCAACATATTTTCCAACATCTGAATATTCCTCTCAGCTTACCCATCGGTTTGGGGATGAAAAGTCATACTCAACTTCACCCTTGTGCAAAGTCCTTTTTGAAAAGATTTCCAAGAGAAGTTAATTGGACTCCACGATCCGATATGATGGACAATGGAATTCTTTTCAACCTCACCAACTCTCGAATATACAGGCGTGCATAGTCCTTGGCACTATCACCAATATGGAGTTAAAATTCTTTTTGGTCTTTGGCAACCCTACCACCAAAATCTATATTGATCTCTTCCCACGTCCAAGTAGGAATGTTGATGTATTGTGCTAGTGATCGCTATCTTTGTTGTTCAACTTTAACCTGTTGGCAATTAGTACACTCAGAGAAAATGGGAAATGGCCTTCTTCATCTCATTCCACCAATAAATCTCTCTCAAGTCTCTATGTATCTTGGTGGTACTGGGATGATTGGAATATGAAGAGTTATGGGCCTCTTGCATGATCAACTTCTTCAGCTCACTGTCATTGGGCACACACAACCTCCCTTGATATCGGAGTGCACCATCTTCCCCTTGTAAGAAGACTTCTATCTTTCCATCTTTCACCAAGGCTTTCAACTCAACCAAGGCGAGATCAAGATCTTGCTTGGCCTTAACCTCATCAATCAAAGAAGATGTAGACCCGTGAAGAACTTTTGCACTACCACTTCCAGACTCACTCAATCATACTCCAGTCTAGCCAACCTATGAACATCCTTGGACAATTCTTTTTTTCCATCATCTTTTATATGGGACATACTAGCCATGGAAATTATGCTAAGGGCGTTAACTACTACATTGTCTTTTCTAGGGTGGTACTTCACACTCATATCATAATCTTTGAGTAGCTCTAGCCACCTCTGTTACGTCAAGTTGATATCCTTCAGGGTGAACATGTGTTGGAGACTCTTGTGGTTGGTGAAAATATCCACACAAACTCCATACAAGTAATGTCGACAAATCTTTAAGGCAAACATTATTGCTGCCAACTCAAGATCATGAGTCAGGTAATTCTTCTCATTCACTTTAAACTGCCTTGAAGCATAGCAATCACTTTACCATTTTGCATTAACACACAACCCAACCTAATCCTCGATGCATAACAATATTCCACAAACCCATCATTCCCTTTTGGCAATGTCAATATGGGTCTGAAGTGAACCGATTCTTTAAAGTCAAAACTCCTCTCACGCTCATCTTGTAATGACCTGGCCCAACACTTTGAAGTATTATCTACTCTTAGGCCTAACCCATCACAGATTTGTCCCTTTGGGCTCTCCCCAAAAGGCACCTCACAATATTAGGTTAAATCCTTTACTTAAATAGCCTAGAACCCTCCCTCTCTTTTTCGATGTAAGATTTTCCTAAGTGAGCCAAGCGTTATGTATCTCCGTCCCTGCACTCACCCTTGTAGGGACTCAACATCCTCTCTAAGGTTTTTCCCACCACCGTACTAGTCGAGAGTCAACTCTCATACCACTTGTAATGACCTGGCCCAACACTGTGAAGTATTATCCGCTCTTGGGCCTAGCCCATCACAGATTTGTCCCTTTGGGTTCACCCAAAAAGGCGCCTCACAGTATTAGGTCTAATCCTTTACTTAAATAGCCCAGAATTCTCCTACTCTTTTCCTATGGGATTTGCCTAAGTGAGTCAGACGTTACGTATCGCCGTCCTTGGACTCACCCCCCGTAGATCTGGCCCTCTTGACTGCACCATTTCTAACTCTGATGTCCTTCTTCTTTGCCTCTTGCCTCTGATCCTCCAGTTTTTGTGAAAATGCTTGCGTCCTCGCTATAGCCATGTCTTTATTCAAAGAAGCAATGGTACAGTCTCTGACCAAATATGAATCCAACCTACCCACATATCGTAAACCCTATCTGCCATAGTAGCAACTACATTAGGAGCATACTTGGCCAGGGAATTAAATTAAAAGCTATACTCCCTCACGCTCATATTCTTTTGGTGGAGATTCAGAATCTAATCTGCATGGGCATCTCTGATCTCTAATGGCAACTAATGGTCAAGAAATGCCTCTTTGAACTCCTTCCTGGTAGTTAGAGGTGCATCTATACCCTTACATTGCTTCCAAGCTTCATACCATAGTATAGCCACACCCTTCAATCTATATATTGCCAGCTCCAAAGCTTCTGTACCACGTACATGCATAACATCCAAAGTGCGTTGAATCTGATCGATGAAATCTTGTGGATCTTCATTAGGATCTGACCCGGTAAAAGATGGAGGTTCCAAATTAAGAAAGCCACGTATCATCATGCTAGCTGCCCTATTCGTACCACCTGCAACTATAACTGGACCTTCTTGTCTTTGACCTTGGCCAGCAACTATATGAGTCAATAGTTGGAGTGCATTTCTTAGATCCTTCACGGTTGCATCGGTAGGTGGTTTTGGGGGAATTTCACTTCTTCCTGGTTCATCAGGTGCTGGAGGAGTTGGAGATGTTTGTGATAGAGACTTATCGTGGGCCTCATTTTGTTTTCTCACTCGATTAGGTACACCAACTACCACTTATACTTGCTTCTCTTTGCCTTTACTCTTCCTTGTTTCTGGCATACTTGTTATACAAAACAATTTAGAGGTTAGAAATAATCAACCTACAACACTTGGCTCTATGGCATGATCTAAATAATAAAAAGAAAGTGACAACTCCTAAATGCCACGTAGCCTTCTGCTTATAAATCTGGTGCACAACACATCCATAAACAAGAGTTTACATAGACACGGCTTCGTAGACTCCCTAGGACGACTCGCTCTGATACCACTTTTGTCATGCCAAAAGTCCCATTAAGGCAGACTGGCGCTCGTTGCTGACAAGGCTCGGGAGAACTAACATATAACCATGCACTTTTCATGAACAATATAAGGGGTTTCCACATTCAACATGCTTTCCAGAAAGTAGACAGTAGTAACAAGTCAAAAGGAAATGCATATGACTAGGTCGTTGGAGCAACGATGTCTAAAGTACGATACATGACCACACTTTACATTATATAGTCTCCAAAGCCTCTAGATAAGGAACAATATGTATAAGGATCGGGATAGGCCCCGCCTCATGACCAAATGTACAATACAAAAATATAAGCTCTCGACACACAAAGCACCGAAGCAACCTAGAGCTCAGTAACAGCAGCTGGATGTCATGTACTCCTACTAGGGAGATCTAATAGCTCCTATACCTGCAGCATGAAATGTAGGTCCCCCGTAAGGAACGTTTGTACGAAATAATGTACTGAACATGTTAGGTAGGAAATACTATATATGAAATAGGAATTCAAATGAAATCATACACTGGTGTGTAAGGATAAGAGACTACCTTTAGTCATCTTGTGGAATCATGTACTTTATGTCCTTTTTATTACTTTACCTTTCTTTACTGTATAATCTGTGCCCAGTATATCATATAAATGACCAGCTGATCAGTGATAAATCAATGTCGGGATCGACCCATGCTAGGATTTCTTTTCACCCCTAGGATACCCCCCGTAATATGGGATCGACCCATGCTAGGTGATTCTTCCACCCCTGGGATACCACCCATTAAGAAGCAACTCTGAGTTATCTTTTATTCACTTTTGAGATGATTCTTTTGGAGGTCGTAACATTTAGAGCTATAGGACTAAGGACATAACATGTGACATATAAACAATGATGCAAGACAATACCATAATGAAAAGAGAGTTCCATAACTAATAAAGTGCGTGGAGATTAATCAACACATAGACTTTACTTAATAAAAAGGAACTCATGTATCTTTAGTATCCAAGTATGTATGTAGATTTGACAATGACTATTTATGGGAACATATGAACATGTTAAAGAGTGGAGACACGGTTATTAGTTATGTCAGAGTTTGTAAGTGCCTTTGTGTGCCAAGGAAGAACCTAGATTCATGCCAAATTCTACGAAAATGAGTAGCCTTACATACCTCGTTGTACTACGTCATTATTACCTCGAAGTAATCTCCTTTTCCTCCAAGTACTTATTTACCATAGAGTAGGTGATAAAGTTAGTATTAGCAGCTAATAAATACATCTTGGCAGTCAAATCTCATAAACAAATAATGCTCGGGCAGCAAGCTTGTGATTGTCAATCCAAGAGTATTCTTTCAATCTCTCCACCTCTAATCATATTTTCTAATACACATTTTGATATACATGTCATATACAGCTTGTTTTAGTCCCATTACAGTGTTACAATAGCTCACAAAGAACAACACATAACAATTGTACACAACACACAAGTAGGCAGCATAACATTACGTCTTATCGCTACATTTCGAAGTCAACAATCCCAAACTGTTTCAACTTCAACTAAACTGTCTCCAACATATGTACACATAATAACAATCCTAAAACAGTCCAAAAACAGTCCCCAAGTAGAAGGATGACGTGCAACAACATCTCCCACTTACCAGTCCACAAGTTCCTACTAAGAGCGCAATTAAGATATCATACAAGAACTCATTTTTGCGGAAGATAAAAATGGTGCAGCAGCCTTCTTACATCACTACAGAACTAAACCTTATTAAAACATATACCTTACTTCATATTTCATCCAACCAACAAGAGAAAAGCCTCTTAATAAATAAGAAAAGTGTACAACAATGTTTGGAACACATGCTGCCCAAAATTTCAGCACAAGTATAATCAACATACTCCTCATGCTTTTCAAGGAAAAATTATACTAAACCATAGGTATTTCTACTTACCTTAGCCTTTAAGGATCAGGTCCTCTTCAAAAACCGTAAAGGTGCGCTTTGGCTGCTTTGCAAAGTCAAGAGAGAGCAACAAAAAAACTTTGTAACAGCTGAAATTTCTCTAAGTTTAAAATGACTTAATGAGTTGGTTTTTTTAATCACTTTTAAAGGGCCACTCTTGGCTGACTTTATCCTCCAATGTAAGAAACATATTAGCATGGTGGTGATGCACCTGCTTGGCCCTTTCACTTGGGCCTTATTGGGCTCTAATTTGATGGACCTTGGCTGCCCATTTTTCTCTTTTTCCTTCACTTAGTTTGAGCCCGAATCATCAAGTGGGTTGTGAATGTACTTGGGCCCTTTTTCTATTCATCTTGGGCTGAAAATATTATCCCTTTTCGACGCTAAACCATGGGCCAAAATTACACCCTTAACTTGGATTTATTCATTATCGAAGTTGAATAGATTCGGTGTTGGGCCTCGTCTCCATCTACCTAGCCTATTTAAGCTAAGCACGTAAGTGACTCATCTGTTAGCTTCCTAAATCCTATAATCACCTCACTTTTTTTCACTTCATTTAAGGTCGTGATTTCCTTAATTTGGATTATATCTTATATACACTCACTCGTCTTAAGCATTAGACGTAAATATAGCCCTCTAATCTACAAGTTAGGCACTTTTAAAGTTGGTGCTCCTTCTACCAAATCGTATCATGTTTCGTATACATAGGACTAGTGTACCTAAGATGTAGGATGTTACACATATGTCCACACAAACTTAGCCTTTTTCTGAGTTAGCTTGCTAAGTGGAGACAAAATAGTGGAGAAGTTTTGCACGAACCGTCTAGACTCAAGAATCTCCTTATGTCAGTGGGAGTCAATGTCCTTGGCCAGTTCCTTACCACTTTTGTCTTCTTAGGATCAACCTTGATGCCCTCTCTATACCATATGCCAAAGAAAGGTAACCTCATCTAGCCAAAACTCGCACTTGTCAAATTTTGCATAAAGCTTCTGTTCCCTTAGGGTTTGCAATATTGACTCAAGTGCTCCATGTGCTCTTGCTCACCTGGGGAGTAAATAAGCATTTCATCAATAAACACCACAATGAACATATCGAGATAAGGCTTGAACACTCTATTCATGAGGTCCATAAATATTACTGGTGCATTAGTGAGGCCAAATGACATCACCACTAATTCAAAATAACCATACCTAGTCTGGAAAGCCGTCTTAGGAATGTCACTTTCTCACCCTCAATTGGTGATAACCGGATCTTAAATCAATTTTGGAGAAATGAATACTTTCTTGTTGTTGATCAAACAAATCATCTATCCTTGAGAGAGGATACTTATTCTTGATGTTGACCATATTGATCTGCCGGTAGTCAATACACATACAGAGCAACCCATCCTTCTCCCTTGAAAATAATATCGGGGCACCCCATGGAGACTGACTGGGTCTATTGAATCCCTTCTCCAACAAATCCTTCCATTGCTCCTTTAAATCCTTCAATTCTTTGGGAGCCATTCTATAAGGAGGAATTGAGATAGGCTGAGTGTCGGGAAAGAGTACTATACCAAAATCTATCTCCCTTTCGAAAGGGATTCCAGTAACTCATTAGGGAAGACATTAGGGGATTCACTTAGAATGCAGACTGACTCAAGTGAGGGAACTTTGGAAGAGATATTTTTTACCCTCACTAAGTGGTAGATGCACCCCTTGGATATTATTTTGAGGGCCTTTACAAAAGAAATAAATTAACCCCTACATGAAGAGTTACTCTTCCATTCAAAAACTGTCTTATTAGGGAATTGGAATTTAACCCTACGGGTTCTACAGTAGATGGAGGCATAAAAAGCATACAACCCATTCATCCCCATAATCACATCGAAGTCTATAATGGAAAGCTCAACTAAGTCACATGGGATCACTTTATGCAAGAGTGAAATAGGACAACCTCTATAGACTCTTTGGACTACAATAACTCACTTACGGGGTTACTCACCTCATAGGGCTCATGGAGGACTTTGGGACATACATGAAACTTATATGCAAAAAATGGGGTTACAAAAGACAATTTTGCTCCCGCATCCAAAAGTGCATATGCATTATAATTAAAAACTCTTAACATACTGGTAACCATATCTGGAGCCTCTTCGACCTCTTGGCGACCATGAAGAGGATAGAACCGATTGGTCCTTTGGGAGCCTTAAACTGGACCCCTTTGGCCTTGAGGCCTTATTCCTGCGCTCCTGAAATCCTTAGCATAGTGGCTGGGCTTACCAAAAGTGTAGCAAACATTTGACCCAGCTAGGCATTCTCGTTTGTGAGGCCTCCTACACTTAAGGAAATTAGGACTTTAGGGCTTAGAAGCCACCCACTCATCTTTCTAGGAAGGAGGAGTGTTGGTGCATCCTTTCCCACCAGATTTTTTCCACCTTAGAATTTGTGACCACTGTCCCTTTGGTTAGAGTAGCTCCCATCTTTAACTCGAGCCCTCTTGGACTCCCTTGCCCTTTCACGAAGCTTCTCTTCCTCAATCTGCTCTGCATATGTCACCAAGTAGGAAATGTCCATCTCTTTGACCAATATGGCCATCTTGAACTCCTTGGAGACCAACTCAGATACACCCAAAATAAACTTTCTCATGCAAGCCCTTGGATCAACGACCATGAACAGAGCATATTTTCACAATTTGGTAAATTTGAGGGCATACTCCCTCATGCTCATACTTCGTTGCTTCAAGTTGATGAACTCCTAGATCATTGTCTCGCTAAGATCAATGGGAAGAACCAATCTAAAAAGGAACATTTGAATTACTCCCAATCGATAGGGCCTGCTTTTTGGCCTCTCTCATCGGCCTATTGCTTGAACCAAATCTTAACCACTCCATTTAGTTGGTAGGCCACCAACTTGGAGTTTTCTTCGGACGGAATGTTCATCAATGCGACACCCGATAAACTACTTCAATAAACTCAATAGGTACCTTGTCCCTCTTCAACCCATGAAATTCTGAAGGATTCATCTGCATAAAGTCACGTACTCTTATGGCAGGATTAGGCACTTGAGAAGGAATGGACACCTCCTGATTGGTTCGGTTTGCTAGGGCTTATGCCAACAAAGTGAAGGCGGCTCAAAACTCTGCATGAGACACTCCATCATCCTGCTGAGTGGAGGGACTTGTTCCTTGGGAGCGCCTTGCTGAGGGGGCATTCTTCATGGAGGCATGATCTAGAAACAAGTAAAACACCATCATTAGTTAGCAGAAAACCTTATTTAACTCTGAGGCATGACATGAATAAGAAAAAAGGGAACATTTTCCTAAACCATCTCATAGCTTCTCACTCAAGATAGTGGTGTACCTCACAACCTTGAATGAGACTCTATGCTACGGGGTATGCATGGACATCTGAGGAATATTTCAAAACCTCGTGCTCTGATACACAGTTTGTAATGACCCAACCTAGGGGCCTAGTCATCACACAAAAAATAGGTCACCCAGAGACACCTCACCCAAGCCACCTAAGCATCTTAAGCATTCCTATGCATTATAATGAACCTTTTGCGAAAAACATAAGGGAAAATAACTATGGTCCATTTTTTATGCAATGAAGCAAAATTAAAAAGCAGCAAAAATAGATTTCATCATCTTGTCCCTGAGCATACCACTGATACATAATGGACGAAACTGGCATGGTCGATTTTCATCAAATAGAAAGAAATTCATAAATAGTCAACATAGAAAGTAAAAGACTCATAAGGCCCATAAATACTTCCTCTAAAATAAAAAACACAGAACATAGTGGAAAATGGGTAGAGTGCCGAACTAAGGGCTCACCAAAATAACAAGCTTGTCTAGAATGATAACTACTAGCCATGAGCCAATGGAGGAGTGTCTATCCCTACATGGTTAAATCATGCAGCCAAAATATGTGTTAGTACATCTGAATGTACTATGTATGTGAGATGTAATGGACAAATGAAATTCTAATGACATCATTATTAAACATAGCATATGGGTATACATAAGATAAAAGAGTCATGAAATAGCTTAGATATGCACAAAGAATATGGCTTAGATCAATATGATGCAATGCATAAGAAAAAACATAAAGTGAAGACATATCATAAGATCATAAAATTTGTGGAAATGGACAATAATCGATAGTAAATCTATGTGAGGTACTACATGAAATCCAATAAACTCGTTCCATTGAAAAAATCCTAATGTACTCCATCCATTTGGAAAAGGGGAATCTACTTGCCAAGGAAGATATAAAAAATTTAGCAACATTGCAATTGTATCTTTCATGACATTTGTCCTACGTGGATTCACTAACCTAGCCTATAAGACTCCTAAGGTGGCATAGTTAGGGATATTAATATTTAGCTTCAATGGATCATGCCTTAACTAATGGAATGAGCCCTAATCTCTAGTCATCTCGGTGCTATGTCATCCTATGGAATCTTTAAAATATACTCTTAGAATCATAAGTAGCAATAATAGGAGTAGCTCGACCTTGAGAATCTTTCTTAAACATCTTTTAGGGAAATGAACATCATACATATATCTTTGGTGAATCTAGCTTTGAAGCTCTGCATAGGTTCCCTAATCACAAATCATTAGAAAACTTTCATTGAAAACAAGGTGGGCTTAGTTTTAGCATGGAACAATCATAAATCACATAAATCATAGGAATTTCTTTTAAAAGGAACATCGAAACTGCCCGATCTTGGTCATATTGAAAATCATCAAGTAATCAAAATCATACTTCAAATATGCATATATTTACTTGGAAAAATAGTTACTAAACTTCATAGGCATCATATAATAATATAAGTATCATGAAATCGACATAAGCATGCACCTTAAATTGAGGAACTTAAAGAAAAGGTAAAATACTTGGCAGAGAACTTCATGGATGAAAGGATACCATAAATAACCTAACATATTTGGAGAACTAAGAAAAAACAAAATTGAAGCCTTTGGGGAAGAAAACTTGGAAACTCTAGCCTTGTTCTTGCCTAGTCTTAAGAGCCTCTTTTGCCTTAGAGAATTCGGGAGTGATAAATAATATGAATTTCGTGCTTGAAGGATGAAATAAATTCCTTTCTGTCCCCTAAATGACGTAGTATAAGAGTAGAATTGTTGAAAATAACCAAATTTTCCCTTAATAAAAACTATCAAAAGCGACTTACATAACCCTAATTACGAGCCATATGTAAGGACTCAGATTTTGTGAGACCTTTTGATGCATAAAATTTGAGTTTTTGGAGGTATGTGAGCAATTGGGAAAGCTTGTGTATGACTTTGAGAGGCTTGAGGAAGGAATTGAGACTTTGTGGCCCTCCAGGGAACCTCCCACGAGCCGTGGTTCTCATCACTGGCTATGGAAGGAGCCTTGGAAAATGCCTAGCTTTCCAGCCAAATTTTGGCTAACACAGGCCACAAGAAGACCCTACACGGGTCACGTGGCACTTCACGAGCTGTGTGGGCTCTTGTGTGACCTTGCACGAGCTGCGAAGAAGTGTCTCATGGAAGATCTCATCCAAAAATATTTTTCTAAGTGTAGAAGCACTATCTTGGAACTTGTGTCACTTGCATGGATGACCAAACAGCCATTTGCTCTTGCATGAGCCGTGTGCCCTTCAGCGGAGATGAACTTGTCTAAATTTTGGGGAAGGTCCGCTCCATGGACAACTGCATGGTCCATGGACCTTCACACAAGCCGTGAGGCTCCTTGATTGGACCCCTAGGGACGTTTTGAAGCTTATTTCATTAATAGTTTTTTTTTGTAATTTTAGTTATTCCTAAGGGTCGTTTATGACTTTTTAACATATCCTAAACTCCTGAAAAAGCTATACTACTCTATTCTTATTCAAACTCATTCCAAACCCTTAGAATATTCAAATTCTCTCATCTAAAGAACTCCTCTCAAGTGTGTCGTTGGAGATTAGCTTGGAGCTCAAGAAGGGTCTTCTTTTTCAATCCATTTCTTCTTGATTCTTCTTAATTATCTAAGGTATGTGGGATTGAGTCATGGTCCCTTTCAACCATGAATACCGAAAACTCTTTACCCTTTGATTTATGAAATTTAAAGCTTACTTTGAATATGAGTCTTTTGAATTATTGTTTATTTGATTTAATTGAGATATAGGTTATGTTTAATTGATGTTTTTAATGTGATTAAAGTCCTAATATGTTGAATTGCATTGATATTATGAAAATTTGAATGTGGATGTCTTTTTTAAATGTTGATTTAGGCATGGATAATGTCAAGTATAATTTAAATGTGAATTTCTTCATGGATTTACTTGGATTTCATATTATATAATTGATTTAAGTATGAATCTCTACTACCCATGCTATTTTATCATCATTTAAGGCATATACATACATGAGCATTGGTTTTCATGAAGATTATGAAGTGGGTTAATCCCAATTATATCGATGAATATGATTTTGATGAAAGTGTGGATATGATATGACAAGTGATCACAAAATGTCAATGATATGGTTCTTTGAGAAACTTTGGATGTCTACATCAATATGATATATATGAATGAGCTATTCCTTTGCATGAAAGTTTGATATGAGATATGATTTGGCTCTTTAGCCCAAGTGTGCATGATTATAAAGAATGTTAGCTTTTAAGCCTAAATATGGATTGAAGTGATTTGAAATGACTTATGCCTTCTCTGAAAGCACATATATGTGTATGTATTCTCGTGGGATGATGATAATATCGTGTGGAATTATGAGAGGGGGGCTATCCCCAAGGATCCAGTACCCAAGTCCCATAATTATGTGCTATCACAGGTATATGCTTATGCCCCTTTAAGGGATGGTTATAATATGAATATGGAAATCCTTCCAAAATGACTGGGTTGTAAGGAAGGCCGCCATCATACTGAATGACTGGATAATAAGGTGTCATATAGATTACCTTTGGAAAGTCGTCTACTCTCACCCGATGGGAGGCTTTCATCGGGCAAAGTCATGTAATAGCTCGCATGGGTTCGAAATGTTAGTTATTGTCACATCCCTGCTATGTTGAAGTATATTGGTATTTCATGCATCATGGATTCATGGCATATTGATATACTATTCTTCCTGGTGTATATAATTCTTTCTATATATGTTTCTTTTTCATATAACATTGCATGCAAGTTTAATGAGTTCATATGCATTGCATACCCGCATACTCAGTACATTCAAACGTACGAACACATGCTCATTGCCTGGATGATCTAACCATGTAGGGACAAGAGACTATCTTCATTAACCTTTTGACCATGAGCTTTGATTGTGAAAGTTGTTATGGTGATTCCTATCATCAAAGCACACGCCACCATCCATCTTCATATTATATTGCTTCCGCTTATGTTTTATTTACTTTGAGGGTGAGCCCGGTATATGTCTTGGCCCCCATCTTATTCTATGACTTAGAGGCATTGTTGGTTAACATATAGACTCTTGTATGGATTTGTGCTATGTCATGCTATTTGCTTATGAAGATTACGATTATGGCTATTATTGAATGTTGATGATATGATAATATGTTTATGATGAGATGGGAATGTAGAAAGTCCTAAATACCTTATATCCCAGCGTGAGTCATACTTACCCACCCCTTAGTTTTTATGTTCTATCTGGATCATGTTAATCCCTATCTCCATGAAATCCCCATAGCATGAGTCATACTTTCCTGTTCCCTAGAGCTATGTGTTTATTTCTTTATTAAATGCTTTTGAGCTGATGATGTGTATGTGGATGCTATGAGGCTTATTTGGGAACTCTCGATTTTCCATTTGCCATGTGAATCCTACGCCCCAGGTCAAGGTCGTGACAAACTTGAATCCAGATCATTGGGTTTTTAAATGATCCTCAGAGTCCAAAATGCCGTATTGAGTAAAGTCTTATCCATGGGTGTGAAGTGCACCATACCCATGACTGGGAGGCTATGATGGCATCTAGGAATTGTCTCTTTTCTTCATGTCTTATGTCGTGCTTTGGACCATATCTTAAGACTTCCTAACTTTGACGAAATCCTTGCTACCTTACAAAAGATGCCTCCGCGAAGAGCCTCTCTACCAAGACAGTTATGAGTCTTTTTATAAAGCTTGTCCATGTTGTGTTCCCTCAATTTGTGTTAAAGCAAGACACTAGGGGACTTGATAAGGGTCGTGTAGCTTCTCACGAGCCATGGGGGAGGTGTATCGTGAAGCCTTCTTCCCAAAATGATATTCTAAGTATGGAATCACCATCTCAGAACTTGTCATCTTCATACGGACGCTTGTATGTCATGACTCAGGGTTAGAGCCTAGATGTGACACAGCGAATGGGAACCTGAGAGTCCCCAAACAAGGCTCAAGTATCTATATCTACATCATCGGTTCAAGAATAACATTCAAATAGCAACACATAGTTCTAAGGGATGGGGAAATAGGACTAATGCTGTGAGAAAATACGGGGCTAGGTATTTCCAACATTTCCACACCAAACATACGTATGGTCAATAGGAATCCCTCATAAATCATTCTAGCAATACATAAGCAAGATACCATTCATAACAAATGGATTTCAAAGAGTTTACATGGTGTCCAACAAATGTCTCTAGTCAAAGGAACGGGGGCTAGGACAAGTTCCAAACTCACCCTCAAATAAGAAAGAATGTTTTGAATTGACATAAGAAAAATGTAATTGGCTTATCCTTGAAAGATGGGACTCACCAAAGCATACTCCGAGATTGGACTATTCTTCAACCTGTAAGTACTCAAAGTGCTCGACCCCTACATGGTGAAATCATGTAGGCATAGAGTATGTGTTAGTACATTTGAATGTACTAAGTATGCGAGCATGCAATGCATATGACTTACCAAACATGCATTTCAATTTTAGGCGACAAAGGCACATAATATAGAAAGAATCATATATTCAATGGAAATATATACAAGATTCTAGGAAATTTATGATGCATGAAGTGCAACAATGCTCATATATACTGGGGATGGACTATAACTGACAAATCAAATCCATGCAAGCTATTACATGAATTAGTACGATATATACCTTCTATCGGTAGGAGAAGATTACTTGCCAAAGGTAATCTACATCACACCTTATAGAACTCACCCTTTCGGTGGATGGTCACCTTCCTTATGGAACTCAGCATTTCGGAAGGATTTTTCAGAATCATACAGAACATATCAGAATCATAAACGAATAACCATTCCTTACGACATGGTCATTTCGGTAATGGCTAACATTCCTATGTTGGCACATAGTTCAAGAAAAGTGAGAGGGACCTTTGGAATAGCCTAACACCCCCAGTCCATCGGTGCTAAGTCAATAACATTTTACTTGAATACTTACACATATACGTGCTTTCAAGAGATACAATGCTCATTTCAAACTTTTCAATACGCATTTAGGCTCAAATGACAAATCATAGATCATAATCGTAATGCTCATGTTGGGAATACCTCATTCACATATACAGAATGGTGCAAGCACCCAGGATGCTCAATGAGCCAGAATCATAGGCATATATGTGATCACCTTTTTGTCATAGTCAATATCTTATCAGAATGATATCATAATCTTTTTAACATAATTGGGCTTAACCTACTTCATAATTTCCATATATCAATGTTCATGAATGCAACGCAATGCATGATGTGAGGATAGCATGAGTATCATAGATTCAAGTTAAAATAAACACCATAATGTTAAATTAAGTAAATCCATAATTTAATTCAACATCTAAAATATAGTATAAGTCACCCATGCATAAATCAATTTTAAAGCGGACATGCATGTTCATAACTTCATAACTCAATGTAAATCATCATAATAGTGATCAAAGTAAATTAAAATCATATGTATCAGCCTATACATCAATTGGATTTAATAAAATCAAATTATGAAATCTCATATTTAAAGTAGACTAAATTCATAAAATAGATTGAAAGATCTTTGGGTCTTGTTGGTTGAAAGGGACCAAGAATCAATCCCACATACCTTGATTGAGGAGCTGAATTTGAGGGATAAACTTAGCTTGAATTGGACTCCAATAGAACCCTAGCTTTGATCCTTGAGAGGGGAGAGTAGAGAGGGAAAGGGAGGTGGTCTTATGAGGGGTAGACAATTTTAGGAGAATGAATTAAGAGGAGAGGGGATATCAGCTAAATTAGGGGTTTAGGATAGGTAAAAGGTCATAATCATAATTAAAATATAGCAAAATTACATAAACGTCATTAGTGAAATGGACCAAAACTGGAACTGTCAGGTCAACACGGTCCACTACACGGTCCATGAAATGTCACATAGACCGTGAACAGTGGCCGTGATCCATTACTTAGAAACTTTGCAGAGGGAATCCAGATGGAGCTAAGGGGTACCACATGGACGACTACACGGTCAGTGTGACTCCACACGGGCCGTGACATCGACCGTGTGAAGGTACTTCAAATAATTTTTGCACGACAAAGTTACAAGACGGTACTTCCATACTTAGAATAATTTTACGTAGTGAGTTACACAGAGAGCCACACGGTCCGTGACACATTACACCGACCGTGTGAGTGGTCGTGTGCCTTCACTTGGTCGCAATTCCCTTCCGTCTCAAAGTTTCCCCTACTGTGAACTGGACCTAGTGTTCCTTCACGGGAGGCCACATGGTCCGTGTGGCTTCACATGGCCCGTGTGGGCCCTCCGTGGAGTGATGTCTAGCAGTTCACTTGGGACAATTCCAAGAGATTTGGGAAACATCATCCGGGTCTTTACATCATCTCCCCCTTGGGAACATTCGTCCCCGAATATGTAAGAACAAGGCTTGTGTTTGGGCATGAAACACCCAACATAAGATACAATGCATAGTTCATTATTTTGAAAAATCACAAAGCCTTTAAACTCATATCAAATCATATTCAAGTCACTCAAAACATTATAAAAATCCTTTTCTTGCACATGTATGCATGTCATGTCATGAGACTCAAGAGGGTAAGAAATGGCATCATTAGATAAAGAAGAATCCTAATACCTTAGGCTTGAGTCGATTGGAAAAGATGAGGGTATCACTTCACCATTCCACATGTTGATTTCTCCAAAGCATCTTCATTGAAGCCATGTCCTTGTTACGACGCCTCTTTACTTGCCTATCCAAGATTTCCACCGAGATTTCCTCATAAGACAAATTTTCTTCAACCTCAATCCCTTCCAAGGGCACGATGGTGCTAGGATCACCAACCAGCTTCCTCAACATAGACACATGAAAGACCGGGTGAATGGAACTCAATTCTGGAGGCAACTCCAACTTATAAGCCATACCTCAAATTCGCTCAAAAATCTTATAAGGGCCAACATGTCGGGGGCTTAGCTTGCCCTTCTTATCAAAACATATCACACCCTTCATAGTAGAAACCTTCACATATACCCAATCATTGACACGAAACTCAAGATCCCTTCTCCTAACATCCGAATAAGACTTTTGATGACTTTGGGCCATTTTAGATCTTTCCCTAATCAGCTTCACCTTATCCATGGCCTCCATCACTAGATCCGAACCAACTAGTGCAATCTCTCCTAACTCAAACCACGCCACCGGTGACCTAACCCTTCTTCCATATAAAGCCTCAAATGATACCATACCAATGCTAGCATGGAAGCTATCATTATAAGCAAACTTAATGAGTGGAAGGTGGTCATCCCAATTGCCTTTAAACTCCAACACACAAGCCCTCAACATATCCTCCAAGGTTTGAATAGTCCTCTCCGCTTGGCCATCGGTTTGAGGATGAAAAGCAGTGCTCAACTAAATCTTGGTTCCAAGCCTTTTCTGAAAAGACATCCAAAAGTAGGAAGTGAATTGGGTACCACGATCCAATATAATGGACCTAGGCACACCATGCAACATCACCAACTCTTGGATATACAACATTGTGTAATCCTCGATACTAAAAGTAGTCTTGACCGGTAGGAAATGAGCCGTCTTCGTCTTTCGATCCACGACAACCCAAATGGAATCAAATTGCCTTCGGGTCCAAGGCAAACCACCCACAAAATCCATGTTCACGTCTTCCCATTTCTATGTGGGAATCTCGATGTCTTGGGCCAAGCCATCAGGCCTTTGGTGCTCTACTTTCACTTGTTGAACTCAGGCATTTAGATACGAACTTAGCCATGTCTTTCTTCATACCATGCCACCAATACACTTCTTTCAAATCCCGATACATTTTGGTAAATCCTGGGTGAATAGAGTAATGAGAGTTGTGAGCCTCACTCATAATCACCCTCATAAGATCATCCACATCCGGAATACAAAGCCGGTCTTGGTATCGGAGTATACCACCCCTTGGGAGAACACCTCGATCTACTTTTCAGCAACCAACCTCTTCAATTCAAGTAACGATGGGTCTAAATCTTGCTTAGCCTTTACATCAATTACCATGGAAGATTCTGCCCTGCTTCGAACATGAATACCACCTTCGCTTGAATCAGCCGACCTGACACCCAACCTAGCCAACTGGTGAACATCTCTTGCCAAATCCTTCCTTTCTTCACCAACATGCGCCACACTTCCCATAGACAACCTGGTGAGAGCATCGGTCACAAAATTGGCCTTGCGAGGATGATACAGAACACTCATGTCGTAATCCTTTAGAAGGTCCAACCACTTCCTTTGCCTTAAATTGAGATCCCTCTGAGTGAATACATATTACAAACTCTTGTGATCGGTGAACATATCAACATGAACCCTATACAAATAATGTATCTAAATCTTCAAGGCAAAAACCACCGCTGCTGGTTCAAGGTCGTGCGTTGGGTAATTACGTTTATGCACCTTTAACTGCATTGATGCATACACTATTACCTTACCATGTTGCATAAGCACACAACCCAATCCAATCCACGAGGCATCACAATACACCACAAATCCCTCCAAACCATTTGGTAAAGTCAAGACGGGAGCCAATGTAAGCCGATCCTTCAAAGTCTGAAAACTCTGCTCGCATTCATTCGACCACACAAACTTGGCCTTCTTCTGGGTCACCTTAGTCAATGGAGATGCAATATTTGAGAACCCTTCAACAAACCTTCTGTAATACCCAGCCAACCCAAGGAAACTGTGAATATCTAAAGGGGTCAATAGTCTGGGCCAATTCGTTACAGCCTCAGTCTTCTTCGGGTCCACCTTGATACCATCAGTGGACACCACATGACCAAGAAAAGCAACTTCGCCCAACCAAAATTCACATTTGCTAAACTTGGCATACAATTTCTTCTCTCTCAAGGTTTGAAGGACCATCCTCAAGTGATTCCCATGCTCCTCCTCACTTTGTGAGTAAATGAGAATGTCGTCAATAAATACCACCACAAACTATCAAGAAATGGCTTAAACACCTAATTTATTAGATCCATAAACATGGCTAGAACATTGATTAGACCAAACGACATCACCACAAACTCAAAGTGCCCATACCTTGTCCGGAAATCTCTTTTGGGAATGTCACACTCCCTAACCTTCAATTGATGGTACCCGGAACAAAGATCAATCTTTGAGAAATGAGTAGCCCCTTGAAGTTGATCAAACAAGTCATCAATCCTGAGCAACAGGTACTTATTCTTAACGGTCACCTTATTCAGTTGTTTGTAATCAATACACATCCAAAGAGATCCATCCTTCTTTCTTACAAACAACACTGAAGCACCCCACGGCGATATACATGGTTGAATGAAGCCTTTTTCCAAAAAATCCTTCAACTTCTTTTTTAGTTCATTCGACTCCGTCGGTGCCATACGATAAGGAGGAATGGAAATAGGCTGAGTATCTGTAAGGACCCGGAAATTTGTTTAACGACCTCAAAGGAATTCCCTTGGCTAAACTCTTCTCAAGTTCCAATAAAAGGGTCAACTTTGAGTGAGCATATATCTTAGCTCAAATCAAACTGGGTGGCCTATCACATACCAAATTAACGCTCTTTGAATTAGCTTTCCAACGCACCTGGTTTCACCTAATTCTGAGCTCGGACCAAGGAGTTATGCTCGTTTTCGTTCAGACTGTTTGTGCAGGAAATCCACACGGCCAGCCACACGGACCGTGTGGCATCAAACGGTCCGTGAGGCTACTTTGACCCACGAATTTCTTGCCAAAACTTTGTTCTAAGTGTGTGTACTTTCTTGGTACCTTCATACGGACCCTTGCACGGTCCGTGTGACCTTAAACGGTCCGTTTAACGGACCATTTGGTGACACTTGGTTCGAAGGAAAATTTTTCTGAAAAATTCTAAGTCTGGTGAGATGGTCCATCACACGGGCCGTGTGACACGAGATGGTCCATTTACTGGACAGTGTGGATTGACTTAGTCAAAAAAATATTGCCTCTGAAAAATCTAAGTCTAGTACCACGGACCAGTAGACGGTCCGTGTGGAGTCAAACGGTCCGTTTACTGGACCGTGTGACCCAGACGGACCATTTTTTCGGTCCGTTTCATTAATGGCAATTTTGTAATATTGGTTTATTCCGGTGCAAATATGGTCTTTTCCACCCTTTCCTGAGCTTCCTATATATTTTACACTTCACCATTTTTCAGCCACTTTCACACTTCACTCTCTCTCAAAACTCCACTCCTCAAGAACTCTCCATCCTCTCTCTAAGGTTGTTCAAGCTAAGGGCCAAGGTTGTGAGTCAATTTTACCTCAAGTTTGTCTTCTACCGGGTATGTGGGGTTTGATTCTTGGTTCCTTTCAACCAAGAAGACCCAAATTCTTATTAAAACTAATTTGTAAACTTGTGTACTTAAAATGTGAATTTTTAGTACTTGTTCTTAGTATGTTGAACCATGCATGTGTCAAGTTAAGGCTCCCTATCATGATTTAGGGTGGTTTTATGGAAATGAACTATTCGGATTTATGGAATTATGAACTTGCATGTCCCTTTAATTATGTTTTATGCATGGGTGATGTTACTACTATTTTTACCTAGTTTTTACCTCTTATTGCTACATTTGAATATACTCTACATTACCCATGCCATTCTTACATTTTTGCATTGCATCATACTCATGGCATTGATATATGCAAATTTGGAAATGTGGGTTAAGCCCAAATTTTGTCCGAAAAGGAAACTATAATGTGAATTTTGGTAAGACATGGGATATGACAAGAAGGTGATCAGTGGTATGTCTATGATTATGGCTCTTGAGCAATATGGGTGCTTGCACCATTATGGTATATGTGTAGATGAGCTATTCCTTGCATTGGCATTTTGAATATGGTCTTACAAATTAGCATTGAGCCTAAATATACCTTGAACATTATGAACTTGCACTTGGCTCTCTCATGAAGCATATGTATATATATAAATATTCTTGTGGGATGTGTAAGACTTAGCACCGATGGATTGGGGGCATTAGGGATATCCCCAAGGTCCCTCTCCCTTTCCTTGAACTATGTGCCTACATAGGGACGAATGTAATTCATCTATCTGTATATGACTATGATTTGTCTTGATTCTGTAAACCCTTCCGAAAAGCGAGTCGTAAGGCAGGTGTCCATCCACCGAAAAGCGGGTCGTAAGGTGTGATGTAGATTACCCTTGGCAAGTAATCTTCTCCCTACCGATGGGAGGTCCAAATCGGTCCAATTCACGTAATAGCTCGCATGGATTTGGTTTGTCGGTTATAGTCCATCCCCGTTATATAGGAGCAGTATCGCATTGCACGCATCACGCATTTCATGGCATCTTGTATATTAAATTTCTATTATTTATATATATTCCTTGTATACTATGTGCCCTTGCCACTTAACATGATGACGCAGGTTCGGTAAGTCACGTGCATTGCATACCCACATACTTAGTACATTCAACGTACTAACGCATACTCTATGCCTGCATGATTTTACCATGCAGGGACCGAGCAGTTTGAGCAGTATCCGCCGGACGCGTAGCTTATCCCTTCCTAGATATTTTGTGGTGAGCCCCGTCTTTCAAGGGCATGCTTTTGATTTCTTTTGTACACCTCATCTATGTATGTATTTTGACTGAGGGTGAGCCCGGAACCTGTCCCGGCCCCCGTTCCTTGATTTGAGGCACTTATTGGACAATTGTATAAACTTCTCATTTCGTTATCTATGGAATATGTCCTCCCTTTTGGTTTTAAGAATGTTCTCTTTAATCTTGTCTTTAATCTTCTGCAAATTTGAGGCTTGTTTGGGGGCATTCGGGTCCCCATTCGTCGTGTCACATCTAGACCCCGACCCCGGGTCGTGACAAATGGTGGTATCAGAGCCTTGGGTTTTCAATGGTCCTCGGAGTCCAACGTGCCGCGTTGAGTAGAGTTCTATTCATGGGTGTAAAGTGCACCATACCTATGAATGGGAGGCTGCGAAGACGTTTTAGGAAATTCTCCCTTCTTTGTGTCTTATATCGTGCTATAGCTAGCTTATGAATTTCCTTGCTTACTAGTGCCGTTAATCTATTTCAGAAAATGCCTCGAGGAAGACCTCCACTCCCTAGGCCGGCTCCTGTTGTCGAGGATCAGGCCCCTCCCGAGCCTATGGAGGAGCCTATATCAAATGGCGAATTTCGTGCTGCTTTCGCCATGCTTGCACAGGCTGTGACAGCTCAGGCAAGGCAGGCCAACTTGCCACGAGACCCTGCACCCGCTTCTATTGTGAGGGATTTTATCCGGATGAATCCTCCGGAATTCTACGGGTCTAGGGCTGACGAAGATGCTCAGGAGTTCATAGATGAGCTCTCAAAAATACTGAATATTATGGGCGTCTCTTCTGAGGAGAAAGCTGGGTTGGCTGCTTACCAGTTGAAAGATATGGCCCAGGTATGGTATACACAATGGGCTATGGAGCGGGGTGATGTTGGTGATGTGACATGGGGAGAATTCAAAGCAGCCTTTCTTGACCGCATTTTCCCACTTGAGCTGAGGGAGGCCAAATTGACTGAGTTTATTAATCTTAAGCAGGGGAGTATGAGTGTGAGGGATTACGCCCTCAAATTCACCAAGCTGTCTAAATATGCTCCATCCCTGGTGGCCGATCCCCGTGCCAGAATGCACAAATTTGTTTCAGGTATTTCTGACTTGCTGGTGAAAGAATGCAGAACTGCTATGTTGATTGGGGACATGGATATTGCCCGACTCATGGTGTATGCTGAGCAGATTGAGGGAGAGAAACTCAAGGAGAAGAGGGCATACGATCCTAAGAGGGCCCGCGTTGATGGTAGGTTCTCCGGAGCTAAGAATGTTGGTTTTGGTCGCTTCCAGCAGGGCCAAGGCTCGGGAGCTCGGGTGGCTAATGCTCGGGCACCCCCTCCCGGAGTTCGGGTAGGTGGCGGACCGGGAGATTTGATGTGTGACAAGTGTGGGAGGCCTCACACAGGTGCCTGCTGGAGGGACTTGGGACTTTGCTTCGGATGTGGAAGCAAGGACCATAAAGTTGCTGACTGCCTAAGGGGTGCGCGCGGAGGTCGAGGTCAGGTAGCCCAAGGAGGGCGGGGTCAGCCGAGGGGTCCTCCCAGTGCTGCTCCGAGAAATAACAGGTTCTATGCACTCCATGCTCGCCAGGATGTCGAGGAGGCTCCAGATGTTGTGACGGGTATGTTAAAAGTTTTTGACTTTGATGCTTATGTTTTGCTTGACCCAGGTGCAAACTTGTCTTTTGTGACTCTGTTATTGGCTGTTAAGTTCGGTTTGAAACCCAAGATTCTAAGAGAGCCTTTCTCGGTCTACACCCCCGTGGGTGAATCTATTGTTGCTCATAAGGTTTATTATGGGTGTCCTGTTGCTGTGTTGCATAAAATCTTTCCATGTGATCTTGTGGAACTTGAAATGTTTGATTTTGATGTGATTCTTGGAATGGATTGGCTGCATGCATCTTATGCTTCCATAGATTGTAGAACCCGGAAAGTCCAGTTCCAACCTCCCGGTGAGCCAGTTCTTGAATGGAAGGGTAGTGATTCCTCTATTAAAGGTAGGTTTATTTCCTACCTCAAGGCGCAGAAAATGATATCTAAGGGGTGTATCTACCATATGGTAAGGGTCCGAGATGCAGATTCTGAGGTGCCTACTCTCGAGTCCGTCCCTGTGGTGAATGAATTTTCAGATGTGTTCCCCGAGGACTTACCGGGCATTCCTCCGAATAGAGAGGTAGATTTCGGCATAGATCTACTTCCAGATACTCAGCCTATTTCTATCCCTCCATATCGGATGGCCCCGGCGGAATTGAAAGAGTTAAAGGAGCAGTTGAAGGACTTATTAGAGAAGGGCTTCATTCGGCCTAGTACATCACCGTGGGGTGCTCCCGTGTTGTTCGTGAGGAAGAAGGATGGGTCTCTCCGTATGTGTATTGATTACAGGCAGTTGAATAAAGTGACAGTTAAGAACAAGTACCCGTTGCGGAGGATTGATGATTTGTTTGATCAGCTACAAGGTGCCACTCACTTCTCAAAAATTGATCTCCATTCCGGATACCATCAGTTGAAGGTCAGAGAGTGTGATATCCCCAAAACAGCTTTTCGAACAAGGTATGGGCACTTTGAATTTGTGGTGATGTCATTTGGTCTAACTAATGCTCCGGTCACATTTATGGATTTAATGAACAGGGTGTTTAAGCCGTTCTTGGACAGCTTTGTGGTGGTATTTATTGATGATATCCTCGTTTACTCCCGAAGTGAGCAAGAGCACGGGAATCATTCAAGGATGGCCCTCCAAACTCTGAGCGAAAAGAAATTATATGCCAAATTTAGCAAGTGCGAGTTTTGGTTGGGCGAAGTGGCTTTCCTCGGGCATGTGGTATCCGGGGATGGTATCAAGGTAGATCCAAGGAAGACGGAGGCTGTGAAAAATTGGCCTAGACCGTTGACTCTTTTGGATATCCGCAGTTTTCTTGGGTTGGTCGGGTACCATAGAAGGTTTGTAGAAGGTTTCTCCTCTATTGCATCTCTGTTGACCAAGTTGTCTCAGAAGCAGGCTAAGTTTGTATGGTCGGATGAATGTGAGAGGAGTTTCCAAACTTTGAAGGATCGGCTTACATCAGCTCCTGTTTTGACCTTGCCAAGTGGTTCAGAAGGGTTCGTGGTGTATTGTGATGCCTCGAGGGTCGGATTGGGTTGTGTGCTTATGCAGAATAGTAAGGTGATAGCGTACGCATCAAGACAGTTGAAAGTGCATGAACAAAACTATCCCACTCATGACCTTGAATTGGCAGCAGTGGTGTTTGCCTTGAAAATTTGGAGGCACTATTTGTACGGGGTCCATGTTGATGTATTTACCTATCACAAAAGTTTGCAGTATGTTCACTCAGAGGGATCTTAATCTCAGGCAAAGGAGGTGGTTGGAATTTTTGAAAGATTACAACATGAGTGTGCTGTATCATCCGGGCAAGGCCAATGTCGTAGTCGACGCCCTTAGCAGGTTGTCTATGGGAAGTGTGGCACATGTTGAAAATGAGAAAAAGGAGTTGGCAAGGGATATTCACCAGTTGGCTAGGTTGGGTGTCAGGTTGACTGATTCTAGCACAGGTGGTATTCAGGTTCAGAACGGGTCAGAATCTTCTGTGGTGAATGAAGTGAGAGCTAAACAAGATCTAGATCCATCGTTGTGTGAGTTGAAGAAGTTGGTTGCTGCAAAAGAGATCGAGACTTTCTCCCAAGGGGGAGATGGGGTACTCCGGTACCAAAACCGGCTTTGTGTTCCCGACGTGGATGACCTTAGGAAGGTGATTATGAGTGAGGCTCACAACTCTCACTACTCTATTCACCCGGGTTCTACCAAGATGTACCGGGACCTGAAAGAGATTTATTGGTGGCATGGTATGAAGAGGGATGTTGCCAAGTTTGTGTCGGAATGTCCGAGTTGTCAGCAAGTAAAAGTTGAGCACCAGAGGCCCGGTAGTTTGGCCCAAGACATCGAAATTCCCACCTGGAAGTGGGAGGATGTGAATATGGATTTTGTGGTTGGATTAGCTCGGACCCGAAGGCAATTCAACTCCATTTGGGTTATTGTGGATCGGATGACGAAATTAGCCCACTTTTTACCGGTCAAAGCTACTTTCAGTGCCAAGGATTATGCGAGGTTGTATATCCAAGAGATGGTGAGGTTGCATGGTGTACCTAGGTCCATCATATCGGACCGTGGTACTCAATTCACTTCCCACTTTTGGAAATCTTTTATGAAAGGCCTTGGACCAAAATTAAGTTGAGTTCCGCTTTTCATCCTCAAACCGATGGCCAAGCGGAGCGGACTATTCAAACCTTGGAGGACATGTTGAGAGCATGTGTGTTGGAGTTTAAGGGAAATTGGGATGATCATCTTCCACTCATCGAGTTTGCCTATAATAATAGCTTCCATGCTAGTATTGGCATGGCTCCGTTTGAAGCCTTGTATGGGAGACGGTGTAGATCCCCAGTGGGATGGTTTGAAGTGGGGGAAATGGCCTTGGTTGGTCTGGACTTGGTGATGGATGCTATGGAGAAGGTAAAGGTGATTAGGGAGAGATTGAAAGCGGCCCAAAGTCGCCAAAAGTCCTATGCAGATAGTAGGGGAGGGACCTCGAATTTCATGTAGGGGATTGGGTTTATGTAAAAGTCTCTCCTATGAAGGGCGTTATGTGTTTTGGCAAAAAGGGCAAGTTGAGCCCCCGGTATGTTGGCCCTTATGAAGTGGTGGAGCGGATTGGAGATGTGGCTTATAAGTTAGAGTTAACTCCGAGTTTGGGTTCCATACATCCGGTCTTTCATGTATCTATGTTGAGAAAGTTTGTTAGCGATCCTAGCTCCATTGTGCCTTTGGAAGGGATTGAGGTTGAGGAAAATTTGACTTATGAGGAGGTGCCGGTGGCAATTTTAGATAGGCAAGTTAAGCGACTTCGCAACAAGGATGTGGTTTCGGTAAAGGTATTGTGGAGAAATCAGCTAGTGGAGAGTGCTACTTGGGAGGCGGAGCTGGACATGATGAAACGATACCCCCATCTTTTCCAATCTACTCAAGCCTAAGGTACTAGGAATCTTTCCCTATCAACTGTGTCGTTTTCTTGCCCTCTTGAGTCTCATGGCATGACATGCATATGTGTACATTAAAGGATTTTCTTTTCTTGGCAAATGTGTTGAATACAATTTTGACATAAATTATTGGTTTTGAGCTATAATTTGATTTATGATAAAAAGCTTTTATGTACCACCTTGTAATTTGCATTGAATTGTGCATTGGGTCCTGTCTCGGATGAACCTTGTCTTGACTCTAGCTTTCTAAGCCTTGTTCCTGCACATTCGAGGACTAATGTTCCCAAGGGGGAGATGATGTAACGACCCGGAAGTTTGTTTAACGACCTCAAAGGAATTCCCTTGGCTAAACCCTTCTCAAGTTCCAATAAGAGGGTCAACTTTGAGTGAGCATATCTCTTAGCTCAAATCGAACTGGGTGGCCTATGACATACCAAATTAAAGCTCTTTGAATTAGCTTTCCAGCGCACCTGGTTTCGCCTAATTCCGAGCTCAGACCAAGGAGTTATGCTCATTTTTGTTCAGACTGTTTGTGCAGGAAATCCACACGGCCAGCCACACGGACCGTGTGGCATCAAACGGTCCGTGAGGCTACTTTGACCCACGAATTTCTTGCCAAAACTTTTTTCTAAGTGTGTGTACTTTCTTGGTACCTTCATACGGACCCTTGCACGGTCCGTGTGACCTTAAATGGTCCGTTTAACGGACCGTTTGGTGACACTTGGTCAGAAGGAAAATTTCTCTGAAAAATTCTAAGTCTGGTGAGATGGTCCATCACACGGGCCGTGTGACACGAGATGGTCCGCTTACTGGACAGTGTGGATTGACTTAGTCAAAAACATATTGCCTCCGAAAAATCTAAGTCTAGTGCCACGGACCAGTAGACGGTCCGTGTGGAGTCAAACGGTCCGTTTACTGGACCGTGTGACCCAGACGGACCATTTTTCCGGTCCGTTTCATTAATGGCAATTTTGTAATTTTGGTTTATTCCGGTGCAAATATGGTCTTTTCCACCCTTTCCTGAGCTTCCTATATATTTTACACTTCACCATTTTTCAGCCACTTTCACACTTCACTCTCTCTAAAAAATCCACTCCTCAAGAACTCTCCATCCTCTCTCTAAGGTTGTTCAAGCTAGGGGCCAAGGTTGTGAGTCAATTTCACCTCAAGTTTGTCTTCTACCGGGTATGTGGGGTTTGATTCTTGGTTCCTTTCAACCAAGAAGACCCAAATTCTTATTAAAACTAATTTGTAAACTTGTGTACTTAAAATGTGAATTTTTAGTACTTGTTCTTAGTATGTTGAACCATGCATGTGTTAGTTAAGGCTCCCTATCATGATTTAGGGTGGTTTTATGGAAATGAACTATTCGGATTTATGGAATTATGAACTTGCATGTCCCTTTAATTATGTTTTATGCATGGGTGATGTTACTACTATTTTTACCTAGTTTTTACCTCTTATTGCTACATTTGAATATACTCTACATTATACATGCCATTCTTACATTTTTACATTGCATCATACTCATGGCATTGATATATGCAAATTTGGAAATGTGGGTTAAGCCCAAATTTTGTCCGAAAAGGAAACTATAATGTGAATTTTGGTAAGACATGGGATATGACAAGAAGGTGATCAGTGGTATGTCTATAATTATGGCTCTTGAGCAATATGGGTGCTTGTACCATTATGGTATATGTGTAGATGAGCTATTCCTTGCATTGGCATTTTGAATATGGTCTTATAAATTAGCATTGAGCCTAAATATACCTTGAACAGTATGAACTTACACTTGGCTCTCTCTTGAAGCATATGTATATATATAAGTATTCTTGTGGGATGTGTAAGACTTAGCACCGATGGATTGGGGGCGTTAGGGATATCCCCAAGGTCCCTCTCCCTTTCCTTGAACTATGTGCCTACATAGGGACGAATGTAATTCGTCTATCTGTATATGACTATGATTTGTCTTGATTCTGTAAACCCTTCCGAAAAGCGGGTCGTAAGGAAGGTGTCCATCCACCGAAAAGCGGGTCGTAAGGTGTGATGTATATTACCCTTGGCAAGTAATCTTCTCCCTACCGATGGGAGGTCCAAATTGGTCCAATTCATGTAATAGCTCGCATGGATTTGGTTTGTCGGTTATAGTCCATCCCCGTTATATAGGAGCACTATCGCATTGCACGCATCATGCATTTCATGGCATCTTGTATATTAAATTTCTATTATTTATATATATTCCTTGTATACTATGTGCCCTTGCCACTTAACATGATGACGCAGGTTCGGTAAGTCACATGCATTGCATACCCACATACTTAGTACATTCAACGTACTAACGCATACTCTATGCCTGCATGATTTTACCATGCAGGGACCGAGCAGTTTGAGCAGTATCCGCCGGGCTTATCCCTTCCTAGATATTTTGTGGTGAGCCCCGTCTTTCGAGGGCATGCTTTTTATTTCTTTTGTACACCTCATCTATGTATGTATTTTGACTGAGGGTGAGCCCGGAACCTGTCCCGGCCCCCGTTCCTTGATTAGAGGCACTTATTGGACAATTGTATAAACTTCTCATTTCATTATCTATGGAATATGTCCTCCCTTTTGGTTTTAAGAATGTTCTCTTTAATCTTGTCTTTAATCTTCTGCAAATTTGAGGCTTGTTTGGGGGCTTTCGGGTCCCCATTCGCCGTGTCACATCTAGACCCCGACCCCGGGTCGTGATAGTATCCAAAAGAAGATCTATGCCAAAGTCTACCTCTCTTTCAGGAGGGATGCCTGGTAAATCTTCCGTGAACACATCCGAAAACTCATTTACCACTGGACCAACTCAAGAGTAGGCACTTCGGACTCCATTTCCATGACTAAATTCATAAAATAGATTGAAAGATCTTTGGGTCTTCTTGGTTGAAAGGGTCCAAGAATCAATCCCACATACCTTAATTGAGGAGCTGAATTTGAGGGATGAAATTAGCTTTAATTGGACTCCAATAGAACCCTAGCTTTTATCCTTGAAAGGGGAGAGTAGAGAGGAAAAGGGAGGTAATCTTATGAGGGGTAGAAGGTTTTAGGAGAATGAATTAAGAGGGGAGGCGATATCATCTGAATCAGGGGTTTAGGATAGGTAAAAGGTCATACTTCATAATTAAAATAAACCAAAATTACATAAATGCTATTAGTGAAATGGACCAAAAGTGGAACCGTCAGGTCCACACGGTCCACTACACGGTCCGTGAGACATCACATGGACCACGAACAGTGGCCATGATCCAATACATAGAAACTTCGCAGGGGGAATCTACATGGAGCTAAGGGGTACTACACATATGACTACGCAGTCCGTGTGACTCCACACGGGCCGTGACATCGTCCGTGTGAAGGTACTTCAAATAATTTTTGCACGACAAAGTTATGAGACGGTACTTCCATACTTAGAGGGGAGGCGATATCATCTGAATCAGGGGTTTAGGATAGGTAAAAGGTCATACTTTATAATTAAAATAAACCAAAATTACATAAATGCTATTAGTGAAATGGACCAAAAGTGGAACCGTCAGGTCCACACGGTCCACTACACGGTCTGTGAGACATCACATGGACCACGAATAGTGGCCGTGATCCAATACATAGAAACTTCGCAGGGGGAATCTACATGGAGCTAAGGGGTACTACACATATGACTACGCGGTCCGTGTGACTCCACACGGGCCGTGACATCGTCCGTGTGAAGGTACTTCAAATAATTTTTGCACGACAAAGTTATGAGACGGTACTTCCATACTTAGAATAATTTTACATAGTGAGTTACATGGAGAGCTACACATTCCGTGACACATCACACAGACCGTGTGAGTGGCCGTGTGCCCTCACTTAGCCAAAATTCCCTTCTGTCTCAAAGTTGCCCCTACCGTGAACTGGACCAAATATCCTTTCAGGGGAGGCCACACGGTCCGTGTGGCTTCACACGGCCCATGTGGGCCCTCCGTGGAGTGATGCCTGGCAGTTCACTTGGGACAATTCCAAGTGATTTGGGAAACGCCACTCAAAAAATTCGGGTCTTTACATCGTACAACCTATGAAGCTTCACATGGTCCATGAGACATTCAGTGGAGCCTCCCTTGGCCTGAAGAATTTCGCTGAGTATTGTCTGAAATATTTCTCTAAGTGTTGTCTCACAGACACCCATACGGTCCCTATGACTTCATATCCCTCGTGTGCCTATCCTACGGGACCCTTGAACACTTTTCAAGGCTCATTTCATTAATGGTCTTTTTGTAATTTTGATTGATTTTAAAGGTCTTTTAGGGCTTTATTACCTATCCTAAGCCCTCAAATCAGATTATACACTCTCATTCTTCATTCAAACGCTCAAACTCAAATACTAAAACTCTCTCTACAAGTCTTGTGATTGAAGATTCAACTTAGGGATTCATGGATGGATTTCTTCTCAATCAATTTCTTTTTAATTCTCCTAATTATCTAAGATATGTTGGATTGATTCATGGTTCCGTTCAACTATGGAGACCAAAACTCTTTTATTCTTTGAGTTATGAATTTAAAGATTACTTTGAATATAAGCCTTTTGAATTATTTTTTATTTGATTCAATTGAGATATGTGCTATGTTTAATTGATATTTTTAAGTTATTTAAGCCCTATTATGTTTAATTTCATTGATATCATGAGGATTTAGATGTGCATTGTCCCCTTTAAAGGTTGATTTAAGCATGGGTAATCTAAAGTATGATTTAAATGTGAATTTAGTCAGGGATTTGGTTAACTTTCTTATTATATTATTGATTAATATGAATCTCTATTGCCCATGCTATTCTCTCATCATTCATGGAATTTGCATGCAGGAGCATTGGTTTTCACGAAGATTATGAAGTGGGTTGAGACCAAGTATGTTTATGAAGATGATTTTGATAAAAGTATGGTTATGACAAGAATGTGATCATGTAATGTCTATGATATGGCTCTTGAGAAAACTTTGGGTGTTTATACCAATGTGGGTATATGTGAATGAGCTATTCCTATCCATGAATTAAATTATGATTTAGCTCTTTAGCCCAAGTATGCATGATTATGAAGAATGTTTGGCTTTCAAGCCTATGTATGATTGAAAATGATTTGAAATGACTTATGCCTCTTTTGAAAGCACGTACATGTATATGTATTCCTGTGGGATGATGACTTAGCACCGAATGAGATTATAGGCGGGGGGGCTATCCCCAAGGGTCCTTATTCTTTCACATTAACTATGCACCAAACGCAGGTTCATGTTTATGCCCCTTGTGGATGCTTATGCTATGTTTATGGAAATTCTTTCTGAAATGGGTGTTGTCCCCGTAAGGTAAGGTACTCTCCCAAATGGGTGTTTTTCCCATAAGGTGAGTGATTGGACATGGAAATCCTTCTAAAAAGGGTGTTGTTCCCGTAAGGTAATGCGCTATCCAACATGGGTGTTGTTTCCATAAGGTGAGTGATTAGACATGGAAATCCTTTCCAAAAAGGGTGGTGTTTCCGTAAGGTGAGGTTACTTCTCCAAAATGAGTGGTGTTCCCATAAGGAGGAGTAAGACCTGCCTTTTCCGAGTAGATTACCCTTTCTTCTGATGTAGGGTGAACATTTTGATTTCGAATAATAGCTCTCTTGGTCTTATATGTCCATTGAGGTCACATCTTTGCTATGATAAGTATTATGGCATTCATGCATCATGGATTTCATGGCATATTAATATGATATCCTTGCCTATGTATCTCTCTTTATATATACGTGCCTTATCATCTAACATTGATTTGCAGGATTACATGTCATGAGCATTTGCATTCCCACATACTTAGTACACTCAAACGTACTAATTACACTCTTTTGCCTACATAATGAACCATGTAGGGACCAAAGACTATCTTCATCTACCTTTTGACAGTTAAATTGGATTGTGAGCTTTCTAGTGATGAGTCTTTTACTCCAAGGACAAGATCCACCTTTGATCACCTATCATGTTATATTCACTTATGTCTTTACTTTGAGGGTGAGCCCGGCACATGTCTTAGCCCCTGTCCTATTCCATATGTTGAAGGCATTATAAAACATCTTGTAAACTCTATGTACTATCTTTCTATACTTGATGTATGTTGCTTACGGAGACTATGACTATGACTATACTGTGTTATGCTTATCTTAAGAAGATATTCTTAAGATGAGATGTGGAGATATGGAAAGTCCTAAACCCCTCTCTATCCCCAAAGTGTGAGTCATACTTACCTGCACCTTAGTTCATATGTGCTATGTGCTATATAGATCCATGTAAATCCTATCCCTGTGCAATACCCATAGCTTGAGTCCAAAGCTCCCTTTCCTTTAGAATTATCTACTAGATGTTTAGTTATGCACTTCCGAACTGATGACATGTATAGTGATGCTAAGAAGCTTTTTTGGGACTCTCGGATACCCATTCACCATGTCATGTTTAGGCCCTAGGCTCGAGTCATTACAGAGATTGTATTAGAGCACTAGGTTTATAAATGGTCCTTAGATTCCAACATGCCTCGTCGAGTAGAGTCTTATTAATGGGTGTGAAGTGCACCATGCCTATGAGTGAGAGGTTATGACGGTATTCTAGGAATTGTCTCACTTATTTATTTCTTATGTCTTGCTATGAATTGTATCATAAGACTTCTTGATTTTGATGATGTCCTTGATGCCTTTCAAAAGATGCCTCCAAGAAGAGCCCCTCTACGAAGGCAGGTCCTGATTAATAAGGACCAAGTTTGCCAAGAGCCTATGGAAGAGCCGGTTACTCAAGATAAATTCCAAAATGCCTTTGCCATGCTTGCCCAAGTGGTGACCAATCAGGCTAGGCAGGCCAATCCTCATCCTCATGCTCCCACTCCGGCTGCTAGAGTTTGAGATTTCATCTGGATGAATCCTCTGGAGTTTTATGGGTCAAAAGCGGATGAGGATGCAAAAGACTTTCTTGATGAATTCTCTAAGGGGTTGACCGTTATTGGGGTGACTTCATGAGAGAAAGCTGAGCTAGCTGCTTATAAAATGAAAGATATGGCTCGAGTGTGGTCTACTCAATCATTAATGGAGAGAGTTGGTATGGATTGGGTTGGTTGGGATGAGTTCAATTTTGCTTTTTTGGATCGTTTTTTCCCTCTTGAACTCAAAAAGGCCAAGATGATAGAATTTATTTATCTCAAGCAGGGTAGTAGGTGTGAGACCTCGTGTTTCTCGTCTTCCATAATATATATAGGGTAGCATATTATATAATAAATATATAATTTTGGATAGAACCTAAGGATAGTAAGGCTGCCAATATGTAGTAATGTCAAGGACATAAAGTTTTAAGCCAAAGGATTATCCTAAATGCACTCGGGAATAAAGAAATGGCCTGAGTGGCACCTTGTCCTTTTTGGAAGCTTTAAATTATGTTTCACTCTTCAGATGGGACTAAGAGTGTATAATTTGCTAATAATGGATTTTTAAAGGGTATTTTAATAGCACAAAGGTCATATGTTATGTTTTGGAATCAAGAAAGCTTTAAGATAAAGGTTGGTCAAAGTTACCGTAAGCTTCTATAGGAAATCCTTCTTAAATTTAGGTCAAATGTATCATACCATATCTCCAAAATAAAGAGCTAGAGGGACGATGAACTATCAAATTGAAGATCTATGAGTCTAGTTTCAACACACAAAACAACTCGTCAATTGGACATCAGAATAGAAAGTTATGACAATTTTACCGTGACTCCCCGAGCAAGAAACTAGGGTCATGGGCCGGGTTCTATCACGCCCACCTAGATGTCGGCTAATTTGACCTTTTTGAAGCTCAAGATAGCTCCATTTTTTATCATACAACTTAGAAACTGAAGAGAAAGCTCCCTCAAGGTCCCTAGAAGATGTAGGTAAGTTTTTCGCATTTTTACCATTAAAATTCATCCTCATACTTAGAAATACGTGCTATATGCTTTGCAATTGTTTCCCCCTCCTATTAGTTGTGTTTAGGGCTGTTTTTAGACTGTCAAAAAAATAGTGTTCTTGATGGTTATTCTTTGTTTGCAGCTGGTGCTTAGATAATAAACTTGGGGCTCTTTTATGGTCATTTTTAGGAAGTTCTACGGACGTTTTCTCACGTAAATACTATATGGTGAATTTGGTCATTAATGATCAATTATGGACTGTTTATAGGTGTATTTAAACTGTATATATATAGTTGTTGAGATGCTAAGGACGTAAGGAACAATTCTCGTAGAGAAACTTTGGGCCATTCGTTAGAAAGGTATGTAAGACTAAGCGCCATCCCTCCTTTTAGCATGAAATCAGGGAAATCCCCAAAACGTCAAATGCTATATTTTACTATTCTATTCTAGAAAGACCTTTTATGAAAGGCATTGGGATTGTAGCTGAGTTATTTTCATGAGTGTATTAGGTTGATATTCCATTCATTCGCTTAAACTGTACATTCAGTATCTTTATATTAATTTATTGATTTTCCTGAGTACTTGTCCATATGTTGGGGTGTTGCTCTTTTATATTAATTTATTGATTTTCCTGAGTACTTGTCCTAGGTTGATGGTTGTGAGGTGTTGGTGGATGACACCTCCATTAAATTAAGGTGGCAAACTTACTTTCATAAACTCTTAAATGAAAAAGGAGATAGAAATATTGAGCTGGGTTAGTTGGCACACTCTGAAAATCATCGTGACTTTGGTTATTGCAGGCGGTTTAGAGTTGAAGAGGTTAGAAGGGCTATTAGTAGGATGCAGTAGATTTTTGGAAGTACATGGTCAAGGATGGCATAGAGTGGTTGACTAGACTGTTCAATGCTATTATGAAGACTGCCAAGATGCCTGATGAATGGAGGAGGAGTACGATGGTGCCTTTGTATAAGAACAAAGGGGATATTCAACACTGTAACAATTACAGGAGTATCAAGTTGTTAAGTCACACTATAAAGGTTTGGGAGAGAGTGGTAGAGATGAGGGTGAGAAGAGTAGTGTCTATTTCTGAAAATTTGTTTGGATTCATGCCGGGGAGGTCGACTACTGAAGCAATTCATCTTGTTAGGAGATTAGTAGAAAAATATAGGGAAAGAATAAAGGACCTTCATATGGTGTTCATCGATCTTGAGAAGGCCTATGACAAAGTTCCAAGGGATGTCTTATGGAGGTGTCTAGAGGTGAAAGGTGTCCCAATGGCATATATCAGGGCGATTAAGGATATGTACGACGGAGCCAAGACTCGAGTAAGAACGGTGGGAGGAGACTCAGATTATTTTCCTGTTGAGATGGGACTCCATCAAGGATCTGTGTTGAGTCCTTTCCTATTTGCCCTAGTGATGGATGAGCTGACGCGATCCATTCAGGAGGAGGTTCCACGGTGTATGCTATTTGCAGATGACATAGTATTGATTGATGAGACTCGGACTAGAGTTAATGATAGGTTGGAGGCTTGGAGACACGCCTTGGAGTCCAAAGGATTCAAACTGAGCAGGACCAAAACAAAATACATGGAGTGTAAATTCAATGTTGAGAGGGATGAAGCAGACATTGATTTGAAGCTGGACACTCAACCTATCTCCAAGAGGGAAAACTTTAAATATCTGGGGTCTATTATCCAGAGTAATGGTGATATCAATAATGATGCCACACATCGTATTGGGGCAGCTTGGACTAAATGGAGGCTTGCCTCGGGAGTATTGTGTGACAAGAAGATACCACCTAAACTCAAAGGTAAGTTTTACAGAATGGTAGTTAGACCATCTTTGCTGTATGGTGTGGAGTGTTGGCCAATAAAGAATGCACATGTTCAGAAGATGCATGTCGCAGAGATGAGGATGTTGAGATGGATGTGTGGTCACACAAGGAGGGATAAGATTAAGAATGAGATCATTCGGGAGGAGCTAGAGGTGGCATCGGTGGCTGATAAGATGAGGGAAGCGAGACTGCGATGGTTTGGACACGTGCAGAGACAGAGTACCGATGCGCCGGTTAGGAGGTGCGAGAGGCTGGTTTTGGGAGATACACGAAGAGGTAGAGGTAGACCGAAGAAGTATTGGGGGGAGGTGATTAGACACGATATGGCGGATCTGGATCTAACCGAGGACATGACCTTAGATAGGAAGGAGAGGAGGTCGCGAATTAGAGTAGTAGGATGATTGGTTGGTAGGGTTAGGTGGATGGGTGATCTAGAGGTTTAGTGAGGTAACAAGGATAGGAGGGATTGATGTTTATCGATTGTGTGTGATTTATCGTATTTACATATTAACATGTGTTTTTCGAATATAGTTGCCCTTTTTTCGATCTTTTTAAGTTTTATTTCCCCTTTTTGTTCCCTTCGCAATATCTAGTTATTCTACTTATGGGTTGTTGAGTCGAGGGTTCACGGGAAACAGCCTCTCTACTTCTTACGAGGTAGTGGGAAGGTCTGCGTACATTTCTACCCTCCCTAGACCCCACTTGTGGGATTCAACTGGGTATGTTATTGTTGTTGTTGTTGTTGTCCTAGGTTGATATTCCATTCATTCGCTTAAACTGGACATTCAGTATGTTTATATTAATTTATTGATTTTCCTAGTACTTGTCCATATGTTGGGGTGTTGCTCTTTTTGGTGTGGTGTCACTAAAAATAAAGCAGATTACGAGGGGAATGTAGTACTCATAATCAATCCTTCGTCCATACTAAAAGCATATGTGAAAAACGTAGCAAGTAACATGTTAGTTTCCAATATTCTCAAGTATAATGCTCCTATTTAAACTACTAAGACACTCGATTCTTTTTAAATAATTTCTCTTACTAATTAACACGGAACCAAGTATAAGCATTACGTGAAGCACCTTTATGAACATTTTCAGAGTTAACACCTCGTTCTAAATGTTGAGTTAATTTGTCAAACATATTAAAAAAGTATGTAAGATCCCACGAGTCATGTGTATATACAATGACAATGATTATGATGCTATGAGAATAAGTGTACCAATGAGCCAAGATTAACTAAATTCATGTTATGGCCTACAATGTGTATTCAACATTAATACCATACATTCCATGTTATGCATGGACATCGAGCTATAATCGGAGGTATGGGGCCTATTTGCCCAAATAATTATATATATGTATATGGTACAGATGGCCATAAGTTGGCAAATATGATGTCGTTCAGCTATCGAAAAAGACCACCATTGCTAGCATTTGGTTGGGTGTGTCATGCATTTGCACCTATATATATGTATTCATGATACTCGAGCATACCATGCATATTTGATCGTTAGGAGGTTGATTGTGAGCTATTAAGGTTAATTAAGTTTGATTACAGTGGTATTTCTATTACTATAGTTACCTATGGTTTTACTTTCTACTTTACACACTAGTACGTATTTATTCGTACTGACATTTCGTTGCCTGGGGATGCTGCATTTTATTTCGTGCATGCAGGTTCATGTTGGGACTATGATCGACCCCTTCACTTAGAGGCCAATTCAGTTATGAGGTGGTAAGATCCACCTCTTCTTAGAGCTTTCATAGGATGCTTACTTTATGTTGTACAGTTGGGTATAGTTGGAGCCCAGTCCCGACAGTGTTAGTGATTATCTTAGAGGCTATTGTGGACATGTTATTTTGGGTTGGTTCTTTTATGCCTTTCTATCTCCAGTCATAGGATTGGCATGCATATATAATGTTTGTCTATACATCTGTTGTTGCAGCCTTGTCGGCTAGCCAGTATTCTATCGTTTTGGTTTATCTATCTTGATGTACATGATTTATTGATGACCAGGTCATAACCAATTCGGTCCAAGCTTAGTTTTTCAGATGTTATGTTGCCCAATTTTCTTTTGGCCCCTAGTTTAGTTAACTAACATGTTCAATGGCTTACTCGGCCAATAACGGCATCGAGTGCCAGTCGTGCCTCCCCTCTTTTTGAGGTGTGACAAACATGGTATCAGAGCAATTCATGTCCCCGGAAGTCCACAATGTCGTGTCTAGTAGAGTCTTGCTTATGGGTGTGTTGTGCACTATACTTATAATCTCCTGCTATGATGTATTTAGGGATGGTTACCATTCTTTCACTTAATAGATCGTGCTATAGAGCAAAGTTATAGGAACATATCAAATCTAAATCATGCTTTGTCATTTGTTTATTTGTCAGGTTGTCTATATTAAGGAGATAGCACAATATGACGTAGGTATTGATCTGAGAGAAGGTACCAGTTGTTAGGTAGATATATTCCCCGTTGAGGCACACAGAGAGTCTCCGGTATCTATAGTACCAGATCTACCACCACTTGTTAAGGTCTAAAGGGAACTAGTACCCTCATCCCCACTAGAGACTGGGAGCACGGGATGCGGGAGGCTGTTCAGCTACTGACCAGGATGGTTTCTATTCATGAGAGACAACTAGAGGCGAGAGCAGACGCCAGAAGGGATCAAATAGAAAGCTCAAAAGTACAAGAGTTTCTTTACTTGGCCCTTCCAATATTTACAAGATCCAGTCCCACTGAGGATCCCCGAGACTTTATAGAACATATGTATAGAATATTGAGGGTTATGCATGCCTCCGTCACCAAGGCAGTGGAGTTGGCTTTTTTTCGGCTACGCGATGTTGCCATCTTGTGGTACGAGGCATGGGAGAGATCCAGAGGGATTGATGCTCCACCAGCAATGTGGGAGGACTTCTCTGAGGCATTTTTGGCCCATTACTTGCCACGGGAGGTTCAAAAGGCCCATCTTGACCAACTTATGAGTTTGAGGTAGGGGGAGGTTCAATTCTTTGGATAGATATACGCCAGATATTGTACGTACCATGAGTGCCAAAGTTCATAGTTATGTGGATAGTATGGGGGATTTGATCAAAGACTGCAGGATAGCCTCTTTACACGATGGTGTAGATATTTCCCATATACATGCTTTTGCTCAGACTACAAAGGACCTTTCTCATCGGATTCGGGATACCCATCTCTATAGGGAGAAGAATAAGAGGTCTCATACTATGGGGTCTTATAGGGGGCCACAGGGTGATTTTAGGTGCCCATTTCCCTAATATCCACCTTCGTCAGTGAGTAGTTTTCCACCACAGATACAGGGCCAACAATTTGATCATTATATTCACTCAGGGCCAGGGTAGAGTTCAGCGCAGCCTGAGAGATGTCGACAGGAACGTTCTGCATAAATGAGACAACTTACTCCTCCATGTACGCAATGTTGTAAGCTCCATATTGGTCAGTGTAAGGGGTCAGTTGCTTGTTACTATTGTGGGCAGAGAGGACATTTTATTAGCCAGTGCCTAGGGTTAGGGAGAGGTACAACAACTTAGCCTTCACGATCCACTGCAACCTCTTCATCCTCATTACGTGCTCCTCGACCAGGTCCACAACCTACTCAGGTTCATAGTAAGGGGTTAGGTAGGGGGGAAATTTCAGGTTCTACTGCTAGCCAGAATCACGTTTATGCACTCATAGACCGACAAGATTTAGAGATATCTCCAGATGTGGTCACAGGTATATTGATGATATATTCTCATGTTGTTTATGCACTAATAGATCTTGGCTTAACATTTTCATTTATTAGTCCATTTATTGCTGGTAAGCTTGATATGAGACTTGAGTTATTGCCAAGATTAGTTGAGGTATCTACATCGGTTGGTGACTCAATTATAGCTAGTCATGTCTATCGAGGTTGTATAGTGTTAATTAATGAACACCCAACCTATGCTGATCAAATTGAATTGATTATGCTAGATTTAATGTCGTTGTGGGTATGGATTGGTTGGTAGGTTGTTTTGCTAATATTGATTGTCGAGCAAAGCTAGTCCACTTCCATTTTCCAGGTGAGCCTATGCTTGAATGGAAAGGTAATGTTGTCTTCCCCAAGGGTAAGCTTATTTCATACCTAAGGGTTCGGAAGTTGATCATTAAAGTTTGTATATACCATCTAGTTCAAGGTAGGGATACTAATAAGGAGTCGTTGACCCTTCAGTCAGTCCCATAGTAGGGCTCCTCATACATGGGTGCTCGTGGAGCTGATGGTTGACTGCATTTATGCGCTCCTGACTACGCTTCATCAATAACCCCACATTAGTACTAATCGGAGCCAACTCTTGCATCATCTCTTCATTTAGCTTAGCCTGCTCTAAATTGGTACTACCTGAGAAAGAGCTTTTAGTTGTTAACTTGTCTCTTGAGCCCCATCGATGGTTTGTCTTTGCAACCTTTTCCAATTGTTCAACTACAACCGAAAATAAACAATCTAAGAATGAACCACCAGTGATTGTGTCGGCCACCGCTTTGCAATTATCATCAAGTGCTCGATAGAAGATCTCTACCAAGGAATCATCCATGATCTTATGGTCCGAAACACTCCTCAAACACTTTGTAAAACTCTCTCATGTGGTATTGATCGAATCGCTGAGTAACTGCTCGAAGTTGTTGATCTGATCCTTCAACTTCAGCTTCTTCGACCTAGGACAGAACCTCTCTAAAAAGGCCTTCTGCATTTCAGCCCAAGTGGTGATGGAACTCTGTGGGAGTTCAGATAACCATATTGTCGCTTCGCCTATGAGAGTCAATCAGAAGACACGGAGCCTAACGGCATCCATACACAGATTTTGGTTTCCCATCATACTCTTGTAGATGAAGACGACATTGTATGGATGGTTATGCAGATCATCTGATGGTAAGCCCGCGAACAACCCTCTATTTTGCAGCATTTGTAACAAACCACTCAAAATAACAAATTTTGTGTCATCCGGTAAAAGGAGGTAACATAATAGCTCCAGTGACATCCACCGCCATAGGGTCAAGCTGTATTGATTCCATGTGTTAGCAGCAGCTTACAGATTCTGTAGTGGTGGATTCGCATCCTCAAGTGGTGGTGAGTTATCATTATTCATATTTAGTGCTGCATTTGCAGCGTTATCCACAACGTTGTTCGTGTTGTCTTAGGCCATTTTTCTTAGTAGTCTCTAAATCTCTAGGTCAAACAGAGTCAAGGGATTGCCTCCACTACGGGTGCTGGGCATACACTACACCTGTATGTTGAAACAAAACAAAAACAATAAGAAATGTAAAATAAGGAAAATAAGGATTAATTCACAAATTACCCAAATTAAACCAGTCTAAAAGTCGTATTCTCCGGCAACGACGCCAAAATTTTGATGTCGGCCAAACTACATTTCCCTCTGAAGCTATAAGAGGTCGTTGTCAAAATATATAATCTAAACAAGGTTGGGGTCGAACCCACAGGGAATATGGTCTAGACCTGGAGTAATTACGAGCAATTCGGATGAATTAACCTACTTATCTCTTGAAGGAGGGAGGGGTTTGCAAATGTAATAAGTAACCCTAAACTAGAAGCAAGTTATCAAGAGCAGGTGTTGTAAATTCAATGAGAGAAGTAACCAGGGTATTGTATTCCTCATGAATTCTTAACTTAGTATAGCCAGATAATCATAATCTTTTCCAACATGTAGCATGCAGAATTGGTAAGTTATGTTTACCTAATCCTTTGATCCAGGCGAGAGGAAAATTTCACTACATGACTTGATCCATCCCCGCAGTTTCCCATTACTAACCCTTACCTTTTGTTCCAGTACAACCACCCCCTGATTTGGTTAGGCTGATTTGATCAGAGGGATCACATCGAATCCAGTTAATTATCCCTTGTCCCACTCATTACCCCCTTAATCCAGTAAGTAAGAATTAGGCGAGTTCTAATGTTGGCCACCATTAAAAAGCATTCTAAGCGAAGACATTATTAATATACACATGCACACTTTCCAAGAATTGTGGATTTAGCTACGCATGATCATTGTAGATGAGAAAATCATGTTATAGAATAGCATAGTTAAACGCTTACAATGATGAATTCAAGAACAAGAAATCCAAAATTCTCCCAAAAAAATCACAATGTAAGAATCCCAATGTAAAGTCACTAAATATAAGTTCTCAAGTCTCTCTACTCGTTCCTAGACGTTTCTGTCCTTCCACACTAAGAAAAAAACATAAAAAACCTACTTATAATAAGTAAAATACAAATTCAAAATGGAATAGGAAACTAGATTCGGCAACTCAGATGGACAAGGTTACAGGGCGCAGGTGAAATCACGACCTGTACATGAGCTTCATACTCTAGACTTTCTAAAAATAGTCTTTAACTTACGGGACCTTCCTACGAGCCGTCTACGGCCCGTAAAGGGTCTCGTCTGCTAACTTTTCTGAAACTCTTCAAAACTTTGATCCTCCAGGCACGATATTATCTACGACCCATCATCAAACTTAGACTCGTAAGAGACTTCGGCTGACAACACTTCAGCATTCAACACATTTTCTGATCTTCAACCTACGAACTGACATATGGGCCGTGAAGCTTATTATGACTCGTCTGAAAATCGTGCTTCTCAAGAACAACAACAACAACAATAACAACAACATACCCAGTGGAATCTCACAAGTGGGGTCTGAGGAGGGTAGAATTACGCAGACCTTACCACTACCTCATAGAAGTAGAGAGGTTGTTTTCTGAAAACCCACGAATCATCCTACGGTACCTCCGGTCGGATGAATGGAGGACCAACCGACCCGAGTTTTCCTACGGGTTCCCCCACCGACCCAATGACACACCAACCACGCCCCTTCTCTTTCTCCGATCATAAAGCCCCCTGATCCCTTTATTTGTCTTTATAATAGAGTAAAATCTAGGAGAATTGACAATTAAACCACGGCCCGTAGAGTCCTCCATAAATCACCAAAAACTTGAATTCTGTAGGCTTTTTTCCAAAATTATGCCGAATTTTGTAATCCTGCAAAATCAACATAAAAACACATCAAACCTTCTAATATCGCTTTGAGAACACAAAAAATTCCAACTTTTAAGCATCAAAAGTGATATATTTTAGTATCACATCATAGTCAAAGTAATATTGCTTCTCCGAGAGATTGATAGAACAATGTATGTTGTGGAATCAAATCGAACCAGAGGTGTGCAAGAACCGAACCGGCCGATAAATCGAATCGATAAAAACATTATTGGTTTATTGTTATTGGAATATTAGGTTATCGATTTTTTAATGGTTTAAAAAAAGATTATTGGGTTATCGGTTCGATATCAATTTTTACTATTGGGTTATTTGGTAAAGTGATAACTAATAAGATTATAATAATTTATTATTTTACCCCTTCGTAAATATTAGTAATTTAATAGTAATAGGACACTATAGAAATATTTTACATATTTTAATCTTTATAGTACTTAAGTGATTAGCTATCAACTTTAGTATATTAGTTTGTAATTAACTAATTATAGTTTTTCCAAATTTGTAAACATAGTCATCGTACTCTATCTACTTTTTATTAATGCAAATTCTCATTATTATTATCATTGGGAAAGCAAAAAATTAAACCGTCAAGGACTTAAAATCGAAAATCAATAAAAATTATTTTATTGGTTTGACATATTTTAAAATTGAAATCGATAAACCAAACTGATAATGTATAAAGTTGAACCGAACTGACCGATGCACACCCCTAAACCGAATTAATACTTATGAAAACCTTGAGGAGAAGTCGTTCCCCCACATTAATCATTTTAAAATTACCCCACGAGTGAAGTTGAACATTACTCTTTACTCTTAAATGTCATGAATTGTGTAATTTATCACGAAATATAGAGATTAATTATGATCAATCGATTCATGAGAAGCCATACCCTATAAAAATTGTAGGGTCATCACCTTGTAAATCATCCATTTCTATATGGAAGTACTATAATTTTCTAGCAGTTTCATTATTTGTTTGATTAACTTATTCATTTAATTAAGCTTGCCCAATGTCAATATTATTGGAACAGGTTCGACTCAGGCTATTCTAATCCATTATTTATTTAATATATTCAATTTGTCATTAACTTATTTCTTACTTGCTTAATAATTTATCTACCTCAACCATAACAATACTTCTTATCCTATATTTTACGTCAGCGTTGCATTGATAAATCATATATCTTCGTCTTTTTTTTATATAAAAAATAAATATGTGTTTACAATTTCATTTTTAAAATTGGTAATTGTTTGTGTTTACAACTGTTTAAATTTTATAAAGATATGCTAATTTAATAATCTTAGTAACGAACTATTTTTTAATATAACTCTTTTATATGGCACAAATAATTTTTTTATACCACCACTATGAGTTCTTATCTATATCTATACAACAACAATAACATACCCAGTTAAATCCACAAGTGGGGTCTGGGGAGGTAGAAATGTACGCAGGCCTTTCCACTACCTCGTAAGAAGTAGAGAGGTTAGTTCCTGGGGACCCTCGACTCAACAACCCATAAGCAGAATAAACTAGATATAGCAAAGGGAAGGAAAGGGAACAAAAGGGAGAAATAGAACTAGAAATTGAAATAAAAGAGCGACTCTTTACAAAAAGCACATGTCAATATGTAAATACAATGAATTCAACACACATACGACAACTAAACACACCAATCATGCCTACCCCTGCTACCAACCAATCAGCCTGCTACTCTAATTCGCGACCTCCACTCTATTCTATCTAAGGTCATGTCCTCGGTTAGATCTAAATTTTCCATATCTTTTCTGATCACCTCCCCCCATACTTCTTCGGTTTACCTCTCCCTCTTTGTGTAGCTCCCAAAACCAACCTCTCGCCCCTCATACCAAGCGCATCGGTACTCCGTCTCTGCACATATCCAAACCATCGCAGTCTCGCTTCCCTCATCTTATAAGCCACCAGTGCCACCTCCAGCTTCTCCCGAATGATCTCATTCTTAATCTTATTCCTCCTTGTGTGACCACACATCCATCTCAACATCCTCATCTTTGCGACATGCATCTTCTGAACATGTGCATTCTTTATTGGCCAACACTCCACCCCATACAACAAAGATGGTCTAACCACCATTCTGTAAAACTTACATTTGAGTTTAGATGGTATCTTCTTGTCACACAGCACTCCCAAGGCAAGCCTCCATTTAGTCCAAGCTGCCCAATACGATATGTGACATCATCATCGATATCACCACTACTCTGGATGATAGACCCAGATATTTAAAGTTTTCCCTCTTGGGGATATGTTGAGTGGCCAGCTTCAAATCAATGTCTGCTTTATCCCTCTCAACATTGAATTTGCACTCCATGCATTTTGTTTTGGTCCGGCTCAGTTTGAATCGTTTGGACTCCAAGGCGTGTCTCCAAGCTTCCAACCTATCATTAACTCTAGTCCGAGTTTCATCAATCAGTACTATATCATCTGCAAATAGCATACACCATGGTACCTCCTTCTGAATGAATCGCATCAACTCATCCATCATTAGGGCAAATAGGAAAGGGCTCAACACAGATCCTTGATGGAGTCCCATCTCAACAGGAAAATAGTCTGAGTCTCCTTCCACCATTCTTACCTGAGTCTTGGGTCCGTCGTACATATCCTTAATCGCCCTGATATATGCCATTGGGACATCTTTCACCTCTAGACACCTCCATAAGACATTCCTTGGAACTTTGCATAGGCTTTCTTGAGATCGATGAACACCATAAGAAGGTCCTTTTTTCTTTCCCTATACTTTTCTACTAATCTCCGGACAAGATGAATTGCTTCAGTAGTCGACCTCCCCGGCATGAATCCAAACTAATTTTCTGAAATAGACACTACTCTTCTCACTCTCATCTCCACCACTCTCTCCCAAACCTTCATAGTGTGACTTAAGAACTTGATACTCCTGTAATTGTTACAGTGTTGAATATTCCCTTTGTTTTTGTACAATGGCACCATCGTACTCCTCCTCCATTCATCAGGCATCTTGGCAGTCTTCATAATAGCATTGAACAGTCTAGTCAACCACTCTATGCCATCCTTGACTATGTTCTTCCAAAAATCTACCGGAATCTCATCTGGTCTGATCGCCCTCCCTCTCTTCATCCTACTAATAGCCCTTCTATTCTCCTCAACTCTAAATTGCCTACAATAACCAAAGTCACGATGACTTTCAGAGCGTGCCAACTCACCCAGCTCAAAATTTCTATCCTCCTTTTTCATTTAAGAGTTTATGAAAGTAAGCTTGCCATCTTAATTTAATGGAGGTGTCATCTACCAACACCTCACCCTCCTCGTCCTTGATGCACTTCACTTGGTCTAAGTCGCGAGCTTTCCTTTCTCTCACTTTAGCGAGGCTATACAATCTCTTGTCCCCGCCTTTATCACTTAGCTCGTCATACAAGCGCTCAAATGCTGCTGTCTTAGCACTCGTCACCGCTAACTTTGCTTCTGACTTAGCTGTCTTATAAGCCTCCTTAAGTGTTCGCTTTTCATCATCATCCCTACACTCCAACCACTTTGTGTAAGCAACCTTCTTATCTTTCACTTTAGCCTGAACTTCCTTGTTCCACCACCAGTCACCCTGCCGTCCACCAAAGGCCCCTCTTGACACTCCTAGTACCTCAATAGCTACCTTTCTAATGCAACCAGCACTATTGTCCCACATATTGTTCACATTTCCGCCACTACTCCAAGCCTCTAAGTCTCTCAACTTTTCTTCCATCTCTCGGGAAAGGGCAGGATTAAGGCATCCCCATCTAATCCTCGGTTGGGCATAAATGACCTTCTTCTTCTTTCCTCTATTGATCTCCAAATCTATCACTAGAAGCCTATGTTGAGTGGAAATGCTTTCACTCGGAATAACCTTGCAATCCTTACATAGACTTCTATCGCCTTTTCGGAGAAGCAAGTAATCTATCTGAGTCTTAGCTACCGTACTACAGAAGGTGATCAAGTGGTTTTCCCTTTTCGGAAAACAAGATTTAGCAATAACTAACTCAAAGGCTTTAGAAAAATCCAAGAGAGACATCCCACCTCCATTCCTATCCCCAAAACCAAAGCATTCATGAACATCTTCAAACCTGCTAGTGGTTGCCCCGATATGCCCATTGAAGTCGCCCCCAATGAAGATTTTTTCTGCCTCTGGTATGCCTCGCACAACCTCATCCAAGTCTTCCCAAAAGAGCCTTTTGACTTCCTCATCTAGGCCTACTTGGGGCGCATAAACACTAAGTACGTTCACCACGTGCCTACCAACCACAAGTTTGATGAACATCATCCTATCATTAACCCTCCTAACCTCAACCACATAATCCCTAAGGTCCTCGTCTACCAAGATACCTACCCCATTTTTATCCCTAGAGTCACCCGAGTACCACAACTTAAACCCATCCACGTCCCGAGCTTTGGTACCTACCCATCTGGTCTCTAGAACACACGCTATATTAATATGTCTCCTCTTAAGGGATTTTACTAGATTATGGATTTCCCTGTTAGTGATCCTATATTCCACGATGCTATCCTTAACTTACATAGGCCCGTGACCCTCTCACCACCCCTACCCCTTACCCCTCCCCCTAACCCCAACCGACAACATGACCCTAGTCTATCATTCGCTCATGACGTCCCTAAACTCAGTTATAAAACAAGAGGAAGTTACCCACTATGCTAAGTAAGAATAAAAGGCCTAATCTCTTAAGGTATAAAACAATGATATAAAACAGTCCAAACAACAACTCCCTTAAGGTATACAAATAAGGTATACTAATCGAATATCCAACTATATAGACAAACAATCAGGAAAACTCCTTAACAAATAACTTCTACACTTATATAAACAAGTCAAGGAATAGTCAAATAAAGTAAGAACACCCAAGAGACACTAAGCATGAAATAGGATGCCAAGAAACAGAGAATTTGAACCTTAGTTTGAACAATAAAGAGAGGGGGATAGTGGAGGATATCACCTGAGTACTCTGACCCAAAAATTAATGGTTGAGCAGTGAACAGTGAAGTTGCCTGACCGAATTTCGAAATCTTGAAACCTGCCGGAATCTTGAAGCTGTCGTTGCCAGAGCAAACCTGCCGGAATCTTGAAATCTGGAAATCTGCCGCCGTTGAGATTCCTCCAAGGTCCTCAAGAAAGCTGCCCAATCTTGTTTGGTTTTGTGATGAGAACTGGATGCTGTGATGAGAACTGAAAGCCACCGGTCAATCTTTGTCGTTCTTGTTGACAGAGAAATCGATTTCGCGAGAAGAAGCAGAAGGACAAATCAAAGCGAAAACAAAGGGAATTTTCAGGGAAAAAAATTTACTTGCTAGAGAAGATAAAAGGAGACTTCAAAATCGTCCTTGATGTTGAAAGAGAGATGGAAAAAATTAACCTCTTTGACCATAAAGATTGTTAATCTGGAGGAGATTTGCGATTTGTTGAGTGAAATTGCAAAAGAAAATTCCCTCGATTTGTATTATATAAAGTAGCAAAAATGAGTCGTCTTTCTTCTTATCTATATCTATATCTATACTATATTAAAAGTGTGAAAATCCTTAGAAATATTGTTTGAACTTTTTATCCTTCATTAAAAAACTCTTATTATCACCATTCTTTAAAAATTATTATTTAACTATATTTATAATATTGACTTTTAAAATATATGGAAATAAGTGATAAAGTAAAATCTTCTAGCAATGAAAAAATACTCTACAACTAAGGAAACTTCTAATTTACCATGAAAAATCTAACAGCTTGTATGGATGGTGGTTTTCCATAGTATGGTATGGTATGGTTATTAAGAGAATGATATTGTTTTGATTGTTTCACTAATTATATGGTTTGGTATGATTTTGTTTCATGGTTATGTAACCATGAAAACCCCCACTTTTTGAAACCACCAATTTGGTGGTATCCCATGGTTCTCTTATTTTTTTCCAATTATACCCTTATTTAAATAATTATAATTTTTTTTTTTTATTAAACTTTACCTTAATATATGTATTATTTTTTTTTTACTTTCTCCGCATCAACTTTTGAAACTTCTTTGCCACCTCCCGTCTTTTCTTTCACGTTTTAGTGTATTTTTTGAGGTTCGTTTATTTAAAAGTTTACTTTTTTATTTTCTTGTATTGTTTGTATAGAATGAAGATATATTAGCTTGTATGTTTCCCTACTCGATTCAATGTATTTATTTTTAAAAAAGTTATTAAAAAACTATTGATAAATTTAATATTTATAATAATTAAGGATATTTTTGTAAATTTATAAGTTACGATACAGTACCATACAGTCAAATCAAACAACAAATAATTATTAAACAATAGCAACCCGTACAGTCTATCCAAACATTGTATGGTACAGTACTGTACAATACCATACTATAGCATACATTACCATACATTATGAAACCACGACAAACTACCATCCAAACAAGCTGTAAATAGCGATAACGTTTATAATTTTTTAATCAAAATTAGTGAATTATTTATCTTTTTATAAGTTCATAATTAAATTTAATTTTTCTCTATAATGTTTGTTATCAAATGAAATGGACGCTTTGATCACGTACAAAACACATACGGCAAGACTAGTAAAATTTAAAATGATGAAGCATTTTTTAAAAAATATGAACTTATAAATCAAATTGTATATTTAAGTTTTTTAATTACAATTTTTTTTTTAGAATTTGAATTTAAAGTAGTTGCAAAGTTAGAATTATTATTTCCCGTTCATCAAGGACTGGACTTACTAGAAACTCAAAACACTCGATTCACAATTCATAAGATCGAAGCCATTTTTTTCCCCGCAGAGGTAGAGTCTAGAGACTAGAGAGGAGTGAAAATGACGGCGTTTTTGAGGAAGCTAGCCAAGGCTGCACCCGTGGCGTTCAGTGAAGCATTTCGAGGCGATTCCAAGTCAAGTTTTGCTGATCCTCGCTTCTCCTTTGGAGCTATTGCAGCGATTGCTGGTTGCGTCTCTTATTATTACTGCCATTCTTCTCCGAATTTGGTATTTTTCACATCTATATTTCATCTCTATTTTTTGCTAAATTTATTGTTTTTATGGAAGATTCAGGACAGTTTTCGTTGTGAGTTCCTCCTGATTTTATTTATGTCCAAATGGGTTGTTGTGTCAGATCTTGTCCTGTTTTGTCTTCTTGACGATTTGATACTTCTGTTGGAATATGTGAATGACGGACTATCTCCTCTTTAATATAACAATTACCTTAGTGAGGGGTAAGATTACAATGTATCATGTACAGGTTAGATGTGTTTGAATCCTGCAACTCAACAAAAGGATATTATGTAAGTGGAGAAGGGTAGAAGGAGCGACTCATTATACATAGAGTTTCAAACTGTGCTCCAACAGGTCCTCTTGGTTATAAAAATATTACTTGATCATTGAGAAGAGAATAAGCTTAGGTTTTCAAAGTTGAAAGATGTGACTCATATGGATAATATAGAAGACTTGTAGTGTTCAATATTAAAAGACTAATTGTCATTGCTCAGCACAGACAAGAATCTATTAGGATTTGCCATGTTTAGATTGTGGAAGGTAACAAGAAGGACATTGTAAACTACTATACTGGTTTCTCTTCTCCTTTGCTTTGAGATCCTTCCAGCCTGGTATAAATTCTTATCGTGATCAAATGAAAGAAAATATGTGACATGAAGTTGCTCACATGCCACAGCTATGTCATTACCCTGAATGTAGAGGAATAATCTATAGCAGATCTACTTTTAGCGATTTGACAATTACTGGCTAATTGCTTAAAATGTTAAATGATGTATAAGACAAGCTCGGTGCACTAAAGCTCCTGCTGTGTGCAGGGTTCGGAAAGAGCCTGACCACAAGAGTTTATTGTATATGCTATACTTTATAGGGTAGGCAAATGGCAACATATTGCTTTCGTTTTTTTTTATTTTTTTATTTGATTTTTTTTAGAAATTGGTAAGTTTGATATTGCTTTCATTTTCTTAAGATCAATATTTGTTTGCTGTGAACAATAAAATAACCTTTCCTTAGCTTGTTATGTTTTTATCTAAGAATCACAGAGGGAAAAATGTACTTGTACTGGTGAATTTCTGTTTTAAAGTAATGTAATTGCAATTAAGTACTTATCGTAAATTAGGGACGAAGTTGTGTTTACTATTACTGAATTGCTCTACCCAGTTCGCCGAAATAATATCTCAGTGTGATAGAACTTGTGGGAACTTCTTGCTTGTGTGATAGAACTGGTGGGAACTTCTTGCTTGTCTTTCCTTTCTTTCTGATAAAGTAAGATTTTGTATCGCTGCCCTGGCATCTTCTTGCATCAAGAAGATGCTAAGTTACAAAAGATATATTAGCTCCAAGAACAATAGGCCTTAAAGAGTAGGGAGCTAATCAAAAGCAAAAGAGGGCTACTAAGCTGGGTCAAAGAGCCAATGAAATCTACCAAAGAAACTTCATCATTTCCAGGAGCATAACTAGTCAAACTGAAAAGCAGTAACAAACGTTTTCCCCTTAAGAACCGAGATAGGAGTTGAAATCCCGTCAAACATCTCCTTTCTATCCAAACACAACAAAAGGTACAGTTAGGGAACATTTCCACAGCCTCTATTGTAACTGTTTTCTGGAATAATGATAATAGATTTCTTGTCTTTGACCCAGGTGATTACTCTAATGTATCTGCTATTTACATTGTAGTTTTGGTACACCCTATACCAATAAGCTCGGATCTTCCTCCTCTATTGCTTGAATAAATTCCCAGAACCGCGGAAAGCCTGAAGCATCTGTTTGCATATCCATCTGATATTTCCCTCGTCAACTCTAATTCTTCTGGTGAATCTGCTACCTCGCTCGAACAATAGGAACCATGTATCCGTGTCTTCTCTATTTCTATTAACTCGAAAGACTTGCCTCCTGAAATGAAAAAGAGTTTATCCCCCATCTCAACATTAGAAAACAATAAAGAGAAGTGATTTCCGGGATCGGAAGGACTACTGGAGTCAGACCACTAAATTCAAAAGCAACTTTAGTGCGTTGCCTTGACACTAGTGCCATTTGCCTCCTTAAATGAAAAAAGAGTTTTTCCCCTACATGAACATAAGAAATAAAGGACTACTGGAGTCAGACCAGTAAATTCAAAAGCAACTTTAGTGTGTTGCCTTGAAACTGGTGCCTGAGAACATTTTCCCTTGTTTGTGTTTCCTTTCGCTTTAATTGGTTTGAAAATGAAGGGTAAATCATTAGATTCTCCTAGTTTTACGCCTTGGATTATTTGTTTCTCATTTTCCTCTCAGGAATAGATGTTTTGACCATCTTGTTATTGCACATTAGATAATGGATAATGCCTATTCATGATATTTTTTATCTGTAACTTCAAAGTGCATACATTAATTAATTAATTTGAGAAATTTTGGCATTTCCAAGGTTAGCTGTTCTATTGTATACTTCATTCTTTAGAACGCTGAAATTTTCCAAATACAGGTGTACTTGGAGCAAATCAATGAAGATTCTGGTAAAACAGTTGGTTAGTTTTTCTATTTATGCCTCTCTTAAGCTTATGCTTTAGTCAAGAGATTCACCGAGTTGGTTGGAACAACAATTCAATCGAAACTCTCTTTCCGTTTTAGCCAAAAGTGTTGATTTTAATGTAGGGTCTGGGATATAGGTCTTCTGCGGGTGCACTTAAGTGGGAAGTTGAAGATGTGCAGGCTTTCATGTTCATTATAAGTCCTATCATTTGAAATTAGTTAAGGATAAGGAAGAAGGGGGACTGGAGATAAGATATAAGAAAATCTTTGGGTGTAACAGGTCAAAGGAATGATTTCAGATAACTTGTATATACTTTTGTCTGAAGAATTTGCATGGTTTTTCTGCTTATAAGCTAATTTATTTGATGTATGTGAGCTTTTTTATTTCATGAATCTGTGTACATACCCTCTCTCTTTAGACTTCTCTTTGAATTCATGCTTTTTGATGACCAGTTTAAGTGTTTCAGTAATATCAGTTTATTGGAAGATTTGTTTCATTGTGACAGTTGTTAAAGTTAAACAAGGAACTAACTCGATTTTAATGTTTTCTCCTTCGTTTTTAGCTCTAAATCCTGATAAATGGATTGAATTTAAGCTGCAAGATCGTGCACCAGTTAGCCACAATAGTCATCTGTTCAGGTTTTTTTTCTTTCTTTGTTATTTTATAATTATTGCTTTAATGCTTTAATAATGATATTACTCTTTCAATGATGACCCTCCCTGTGAACTAAACCTGGCCTGTTTGGTTTGAAAATTCTGTTGGCAAGTTGAGTTCATTCAACTACTGTTACTATTGGATCAGTGATCTTACACCAATTACCATGTAGAAAACAAAACTTTCTAGCCCAGTTGTATCTACTGAGGGTGGTTGAATGTGTGGAGTTCATCTTTTGGAAATAGAATTGATAAGGTAATTGTGTCTCTGAAGTTCTGGTACATATAACTCAAAGAAATCATGTTTTTAGATTGGCTTTGGGTTGCTAACGTTAATTATAAACTAGATCCTATCTCATAGAAATGCATGGTAACCAGGGTGGATGTATATTTACAACAACAACATACCCAGTAAAATCCCACAAGTGGGGTCTGAGGAGGGTAAGATGTACGCAGACCTTACCACTACCACATAGGTAGAGAGGCTGTTTCGGTGGATGTATATTTATGGCCATATAAACATTATTAAAATTGTATGTTGCTTAAATATAGAAATAAAAAAAATCTAAGTTTCAAAAATTGATAATTGCCCTATGTTGGTTTTTTAAAAGATGATGGAGCAGGAAAAGTTTAGAAGTGATTGAAATTTCTCTCATAATTTTATTAAGCATAGAGGGCTTTAAATAGCCAACTTAAAAACGGAATATTTTAAAATTCAAATATCTAAAATATCTTAACTAATCTTATCTAACTAATTTGAATTTAAACAAAGACTCCTCCTACAACTAAACTACTTATTACTCGGTAAATCAACAATAACAGAAACAATCTTCAACACTCTTCCTTTGCTTTAGTTGCTGCAATTTGAAACGCAATGTTTCACTTCAATTTCTATGAATTCTTTTTGACTGCTTTTGAATTTGCACACTTTTCTTAACATGACTTGTTCTGCGTTTTTCTTTTGGTTTTGTACACAAAAATCCTCAATAACCTTGTCTTGTTTGAAAGCTTTTCTAAAAGTGCTTTAATCTGGATAATTATAGGCTTTGCAAAAAATGTTGTAAGGATTTTTCTTTCATCACAATATCGCATAAATCATAGGTTTCAAGGTAGGATTTCAATTTTAGTGACCAAATTTGATAATTTTCAAACAATGAAAATTTATGGGGCATTCAAAGAGAGACGACTACTTTGGCATATTTGAAAGATAGGTTTAAAAATTATTGTTTGTTAAAAATGGTTTGATAAATAGGTTAAAAATTGGTATTGGCTAAAAATAGTTTGAAAATGGTTCTTTAGATGAACTTATAGATCCTGTACGCTTAATGAATTCTTGATACGACTGTTATTTTTTAAAGATGGTGTAGCAGTAAAAATGTTGGAAGTGATTAAAAGTATTGTTCTATAATTTTACTAAGCATAGACTTTACTCCATAGTTTAATGTTCAAAAACCTAAAATATCTCAATTAATCTTAGCTAGCTGAATTTGAATTTAAACAAAGACTCCCCCTTAGACTAAACTATTAACTATTATGGTAAATCAGCAATAACACACAATTTTCAACATGTTATTGAACTTATCTAGTTAAACCTTTTTCAAAAGAAGTTCTAGTATGTCATGTTGTGATTCGGATAAATGAATTTACATAACTCCCACTAGTATTTTGATCCTCTATGATCATAAGGTATAAAGAATAACTTATCTATTATTCAGAGAGAACAACGATATAAATATATGAAGAGAATAATCTAACTAGGGTAACTAAATATTAAAATCCCTAAAAATCAACTATACTATCTATATGCATAATATCTGATTCTGTAACACTCCCCTCAAGCTGGAGCATAGATATTGAGCATGCCCAGCTTGTTACACAGGTAATCAATTCTAGTTCCATATAACGCTTTTGTGAACAAATCAATGACATAAAAGTATGTATGAGATATAAGATACATAAAGTGAGCTTAAGCATGCACAAGGAATATGGTTCAATATGAATTAAGAGTCAATGTTTGATAAAGCACATATAATGAAAACATATCATGGAATCATAAACTTGTGGGAGAAGGCCTTAACTGACATATAAGACCATGTGAGCTACTACATGAAATCCAACATAACCCCCTACGTTGGCACGGGGAGATCACTTTCCAGGAGGAACTCTGTTAACTTCACATGCATCTTAATAACATAAATGGCCTACATAGATCCACTAGCCTAGCCTACAAGGGCTCCTATGGTGGCACATAGTTAGGGGCTAAAATTTAGCTTTAACTGGTCATGCCTCAGCTAATAGAATGAATCCCAATCTCAAGTCCACTCGGTGCTAAGTCATACCTTGGAATCTTTTAAAATATAACTTTGAATCATAAGTACCAATCATAGGAATAGCTCAAACTTAGGAACCACTAAGTGAGAATTGTCCTTTCATCTTGGGGACCTCTCTTTAAACAACGTTTTAGGGCAATTGTCAACATGCTTGTATCTTTGACAAATTATTACTTAAAACATAACTTTAATGCTCTAATCATCATCATATACCATAAAAGCTTTACTTGAAAACTAGGTGGATTAGGCTTTTTAAATGGAACAATCATAAATCACATAAAATATAAGGAAATTTTTCTGGTCTTCACCCAACCAGTGGAAATCAAGTTTTTTTTGAATCTTCTCATGAATAAAATGACAATCAACTTCAATATGTTTAGTTCTTCATGGTACACCGGTTTTGAGATGATATGAAAAGCAATTTGATTATCACACCAAATTTTTGATGGTGTAGGATGCTTCAACTCAATTTCAGTTAAAAGATGATGTAAACACATAACCTCACACGTAGAAAATGACATAGCTTTGTACTCAGATTCTACACTAGATTGAGATACAACACCTTACTTCTTACTTCTCCGTGACACTAGGTTCCCTCTCACAAAGACACATAGCTTGTAGTAGATCTTCTATTAATTTTTGATCTAGCCCAGTCAACATCTACAAAACACTTCACGCTAGTATGACCGTAATTGCTATACAATATGCCAAGTCCAAGAGATTGCTGGTAGAAGACTGAGTGATTACATTTGCTCGTTGTCATCCCAAAATCCGGTACTACCTCACTGAACTTGCCAAATTAAGCACGAGGACTTTATTTCAAGTCATCAATGACTTCTTCCTATGTTAAACTTACCTATACTCTCTTTGAGCAACAAATTCGGGTGGTTGCTCCATGTAGACTTCTTAAAGATCACCATGAATGAATGCATTCTTAATATTCAACTGATGTAAAGGCCAATTCTCAGTAGTAGCTAGAGAGATGAATAAGCGAACAAAAGTGAGTTTGGCAACCTGGGAGAATATTTATGAATAATGTACTCTATACATCTGAGCATACCCTTTAGCCACAAGTCTGGCCTTAAGTCTTGCTATAGACCCATTTGGATTAACTTTAACTTTGAAGACCCACATGCCACTGATTTCTTTCCCTTGGGTAAATCCACTAAATCCATGTGTGATTTTCCTTTAAGACATGTATTTCATCAAGCATTGCATCAGACCATTTAGGATGATTCAAAGTTCCCTTCATAGTTTTAGGTAGAAAAATGGAGTCCAGAGAAGCAATCAAAGATCTAGACGTAGAGGAGAAGTGATCATAGGACATGAAGTTAGCAATGGAATATATGGATGTGCAACTATGTGTACCTTTGTGAAGGGCAATAGGGAGGTCAAGAACTTCCGGGAGGAGTAGACATTTGATGACAAAGGGATTGGTGTAGGACATGTATCATTAGACTTTTGCCTCCTTGAGTAAATTTGAACAATTGGTGGCTTGCTATTATAGATGGAGTAGGAGTTGATAGTACAATAGTCGATTGGTCTTTTATCACAACACGGGTGGCTTGATAAACTAACTACTCATCTTTCTCCCCCGACTTGAAGAAATAGGAGGTGCATAGAAGAATAGTGTAGTTTCTAAAAATACAACATCAATTGATACTAAATATTTTCCAAGTTTAGTTGAATAAGATCGATATCCTTTTGAAGGCGAGCATAGGCCAGAAAAACACATTTTAATGTCTTGGGATTCAACTTGGTAACAGATGGTCGAACATTTTTTACATAACACATACTTCCAAACACCTTTGGTTCCACCAGAAATAGTGACTTTTTTTGGAAAAATAACACGGTAAGGCACATTACTAGCAAGCACAATCGATGGCATGTGATTAATAAGAAAACAAGCTGTAGAGATCGCATTTGCTCAAAACTATTTTGCAAAACCTTCATTTGAAATAAAAAGTGCTCGAACTGTCTTAAGTAGATGTCTATTTTCCTCTTAGGCACTTCATTTTGACAGAGGGTATCAACACATGCAGATTGATGGAGGATACCCTATTGTCTCATATACAACTGAAATAATTCTGGCATATATTTCTTTAGCAATGCCACTTCTGAAAATACATATTGAAGCATTGAATTGAGTGTTGACTTTAGTAGAAAAAGCACAAAAGTGAGTAAACACTTTTGAGCAATTCTTCGTAAAATAAATCCAAGTCATCCGAGAGAAATCATCCACAAAAGTGAAAATACTTATGCCCAGTTTTGGAAACAACAGGACACGGTCCCCAAACATCAGAATGAACTAACTCAAAAGGCAACTCAGCCCATTTATTAACCCTTGTACTTAATGGGTTGCGATGATGCTTTGCAAATTAACATGACTCACATTCCAATGAAGAAATATTCTAAAACTGAGGACATAGCTTCTTTAACAAAGGTATAGAAGGATGTCCCAATCGACAATATGCTTTAAATGGAGACACAACACTTGAACAGGGAATAAACCGAGGCTTCCATTCATCAAGGATATATTGATTATACACTTCCTTTACCAAAAACCTAATTTATCTTAAGATCACGAAACAAACAATTATTGGGAAAGAATGAAATATAATAATTAAGGTCTCTAGTCACTTTGCTAACAAAAATCAAATTAAGGGCCAGTTTTTAAACTCAATATAAATGATAGGGTAATAGAGAAGGTTGGTTTTTTCACAGTCCTAGATTCAACACTGTTACAAGTTGATCCATCAGCTATAGTAATGGGAGTGGGTGCTTTGTGTGTTTGAAAGCTACAAAGCACATCAGGATTACCTGTCATGTATTTTGTCGCACTTGAATAAATCACCCATTTATTTGAAGAGTCGATAAACCATGTTTCATGTGCTCCACTAAAGGCATTAACTGAAGTGACTTCAATAATTTCTGATATCGAGAGGACTTAGCAAACCCTTTGGTTGAAACCATGACAGCTGGACTAGGAGTTGTTGCAGGGATTGGTAAGATCATCTGACATATTCAAATTGAAAGTATTCAGCTGCAGAAACCAAGTTAAACTTCAGAACTACTGGTTCTAGGAAATCAAACTAGCTTCGAGCAAAAATTGGTTATTGAACCAGTTGTAGCGGAAATAAACTGGTCTTCGCAATATCAAGACCACCACTCCGTCAACCAAAAAGCAAGGCCTGACTAGTGATTTAGCCACAAATTATAATCATACCAACTCCCAAATCAAATAAGTCCTCACTAAGAGCTTTTCCACAAAATGCTTCCAAATTAAACAACTCCAAACACCGAAAAACCATTGAAACCAGTGAATCCAACCAAAAATAGATTAAGAGCCAAAGTAGAGATTGGTACCAAATATTGAAGCAACAGAGACAGAGAGACCTGAGTAGCAACAGATGTAAATAGAAAATTATACAATAGAAAAGACCATCTAAAGAGCTCTATCTCAATCATAATCGCTAAAATTGTGGAAAAAACTATCGCAGAAAATTCCAATAAAAAGACAACAACAATAGGATGAACAGAGAACACTGATACTGAAATTAAAAAATTGCAAATCTTAGAACTACAAAGATTCTTCTCCCTCTGCCAAAGGTGATGGAAATTGGTCACTTACGGATGTATGACCCAAAGTAGAGAAAAAAAGAAAAGAAACGAAGCCCTAACTTGGCTCTGATACCATGTCATTCATAAGGTATGGAGAATAGCTTGTTATTATTCAAAGAGAACAACAATATAAATACATGAAGAGAATAATCTGACCGTGGTAACTAAATATTAAAATCCCTAAAAATCAGCTATATTATCTATATACTTTAATATCAGATTTTATAGCAATTCTTTTGATGAGACAACTTGAAAAAGCAAGCTTGAGCGAGTTAAGAATCAACAAAAGGAAGCAAAAAGGCATCACAACACCAAAGAGCAGAGGCATAGGCAAGAACGAGTTAAAAAATCTCTAGTCTAGCCTTAACAACGAGGTGGAAGGGGTATGGAGCAGGGGGAAGAACTTTTATTTAACCTTTAAATGAAGGTCAAATTATTGTCATGGAATGTTAGGGGGCTAAATAATGGGCAGTCAAGAACACTAGTCAAGACTTGCCTACAAAAATGGACGGTAGATGTGGTATGCTTATAGGAAACTAACATAAGCAAGGAAGTAGAGAAGGTGGCTTTCAACTTATGGTCCAGGAGATTGATGAAGTGCGGTTACAAGGAAACAGATGGTAGCAAAGGGGGTCTCCTATTGATGTGGGACAGTAGAGTATGGAAGGGTACAAAGGTTGAAGAAGGTAACTACTCAATCACTTATAAGTTTGAAGCCTTACAAGACTCTTTCAGCTGGTCTTTCACTGGTGTTTATGCTCCAAACACCAGGAAGGACAAGCTTGAATGTTGGGAAGAACTGGCCTCAATGAGGGGACTGTGTGAAGGACCATGGGTGATACAGAGAGATTTCAATACAGTTAGGCGTATGGTGGAGAGAAGGGGATGCTCTCGAACCACCAATGTTATGGCTAAGTTCTCCAGATGGATTGAAGACTTAGAAATACATGATCCTATCCTGATTGGGGGTAAGTACACTTGGTTCAGGGAAGTAAATCAATTGAACAATGCAAGACTGGATAGATTTCTATTTTAATCAGAATGGGAGGAAAACTTCAAGAAGATCAGACAAAGAATCATGCCCATAGTAACCTCAGACCACAACCCCATAATTTGGGAGTGTGGAAACTGGGAAAAGAGGAACCCTTACTTTAAATTTGAGGATTGGTGGCTCAAGGTCAGGGGTTTCAATGAGATGGTCCAGGAATGGTGGAATGGTTTCAAAGTTGATGGCTACACAGATTACAAGTTATGCACCAAACTTAGACTCTTGAACCAGAAACTAAAAAACTGGAGCAGGGTAACTTTTTCCTGAAATGGCTACCAGAAAAAGTAACCTGCTGGAGGAACTGGCAGATCTAGACAAAGATCAGGAGGACAGAGAACTATCCCATGATGAGATGATGGTCAGGGCAACAATTCTGGTGGAACATGAGGCACTGGCAAAACATGATAAAGAGAAATGGAGGCAAAAATCTAGAACTCTCTGGCTGAAAGAAAGGTGACAGGAACACTAGGTTTTTTCAGAGGTTGGCTATAGCTCATAGAAGAGACAATACAATTGATAGAGTGATTGAAAAGGGGGAGAGGTTCAAGACACTGAGGAAATCAAGACTGCTTTGCTAGAGTGTTATAATAATCTGTATACTGAGAATGAAACATGGAGATCCTCATTTGTAATGGCAGGCTGTCCCCCGGTTACATATGAGGAAAATGAATGGTTCCAAAGACCTTTCACAGAGGCAGAGGTGCTACAAACTATCCAACAATGTGATGGGGATAAAGCGCCTGGCCTTGATGGTTACACCCTGCAGTTCTACAAGGCTTGTTGGGAGTTTTTGAAGGAGGATCTGATGCAAACCATCCACAACTTCCACCAAAGGGGTGTTTTTGAAAAGGTCTTCAATGGCACCTTTGTGGCACTGATTCCAAAGAAGCCCAGGGCAGTTTAACTTGAGGATTTCAGACCTGTCAGTTTGATTGTGGGGGTCTACAAGATCATCTCCAAACTCTTAACTGAAAGGCTGAAAACAGTCATTGGGAAGCTTGTGGATTAACGTCAAATGGCTTTCTTGCAAGGGAGATAAATACTCGATGCATCTTTCTTGGCCAATGAACCGGTAGATTCAAGGACCAAACAGAAGAAATCAGGGATCTTGTGCAAATTGGACATTGAAAAGGCTTATGATCATGTCAATTGGAACTTCCTCCTCAAAATTTTGAAAGACGGGTTTTGGTAGTAGATGGATCAAATGGATCAATTTCAGCATCTCTAGTGTTAAGTTCTCCCTCATAATAAATGGCTACACAAAAGGATTCTTCCAGTCACACAGGGGTCTTAGGCAACGGATCCCTTGTCACCTTTTCTGTTCTTATTAGTGGTGGAAGGATTAAACCATATGCTCAGAATAGCCAATTCAAACAGATGGGTGAGAGGCTTCAGTGCTCAGACGGGCAGAGGGGAGGATCTAGAAGTGTCTCACCTGTTTTATGCAGATGATGCCTTAATTTTTTGCGAAGCAGAACCAAGTCAGATGAGACACTTGAGAGACATCCTAACAATCTTTAAAGGAATCTCAGGGCTGCATGTGAACTGGCTGATAAGCCACATTTTTCCTATTAGCCAGGTTGGGGGCTTGTAGGAGTTAGCTGCTATTCTGGGGTGCCAGATGGATTCACTACCAACTAAGTACGCGGGACTTCCACTGGGTGCTAAAAATAAAGAACTAGAGATGTGGAATAGGGTTCTGGAAAGACGTGAGAAGAAACTGTCCAAGTGGAAAAGTCAATAGCTCTCTTTAGGGGGTAGGTTGACTCTCACCAAGTCAGTCCTTGATGGCATGCCAACTTACATGATGAGTTTTTTTCCTATACCAAAAAGTTTTGAAAGAAAGCTCAACAGGGTGAGGAGATCCTTTCTCAGGCAAGGAAACAAGGAGAAGAGAGGATACAACTTAGTGAAGTGGGATGTTTTGACTCTTAACAGTAAGCAAGGGGGACTTAACCTGAGAAATCTCACCAAACAAAACACTTCTCTACTGCAGAAATGGCTGTGGAGGTTCTGCACAGAAGAGAGGGCCATCTGGAGAAGATTATAGAAGGGAAATATGGTTTACTCTCTCAATGGACAACCAAGGAAGCTGTAGGTACCTTTGGATGCAATGTCTGGAAATCCATAAGGAGATATGGCCTATTTTAAACAATAATATCTCAATTAATGTTGGTAATGGGATGAAAACTGATTTTTTGAATGAAGAATGGATTGGAGAAGGTAGGAGAGACTCCTTTCTCCAACTGTATGCCTTAAGCCTGCAAAAAGAGATCTGTGTTGCCCAAGCCTGGGGTCACCAGGGATGGGACCTAGTTTTAGAAGAGCTCTAAATGATTGGGAAATTGGGGAGTTTACCAGATTGTTGGAAGTTCTTCACTCACATCCAACCTTATCTATGAAGCCTGATAGAGATGGAAAAATCATACCAAAGGTATATTCACAGTGCAGTCCTGCTACTGGAAACTTAACAGTTTGCAGCCACTGCCTGATAGTTGGCCTTGGAAGCTGCCATGGAAGACCAAGATCCCCCCAAAGGCAGCTTAATTTCCTGGTTGGTGTGTAGAAGGGCTTGCTTAACTCATGAGGTCTTACATAAAAGGGGTTGGCAGATTAACTCAGGATGTGTCATGTGTAAGCTGGAAGCTGAAGTAAATGATCATTTGTTCCTCCGTTGTAAAACAGCTATGAATTTATGAAACATGTTTTTGGCGATTCTGGGAGTTAACTGGGTGATGCCTGGCACTACAAAGGAATTACTTAACAGCTGGATAGGGATTGGGAACAGACAAAGAGAAGGTCACTGGTGGGAAACTATCCCTGCCTGCATATGGTGGACTCTCTGGAAAGAAAGGAATTCAAGGTGCTTTGAGGGTCAAAAATCAAACTTGCAGAGAATTAGAATGAATTGTACAAGTCTTTTTTTTTTTGGTTTAAAGGTAGTTTGCTAGGGGAGGCAGTAGATCTAGTAGATTTCATAGGGAACTTGTAATATACCCTCTGGGTGGGATATAAGTTTCCAGTTCATCATCTGTTGGATGATGAACCTTTTGACATGAATATACAGTTTCACTTTTCTCAATAAAAAAGAAAAAGGGCAAGCTTGAATATAACAAGACTACACAAGAAGATGGAACAAAATCTTTAACATGAAGAATACCACAATTGTGATAGTGTGAAGCAATATTTGAAGCTTCGTTGCAATAAATGTTTATGTCATTAAAGTGGCATCTAACATGGCCATACTGTTTCGCTCATGCTTCTTTCTTTCTTTGACTAACAAAATACTTGCTATGTAAAATGTGGTGGAGAATCGGAGGTATTTTCTTAAAGGGAGATAAATAAATTTTCAATTTAATTAGACAAAAAGTTTACATGCTCTTTACGCATTAGATTATGACTTCAAGAAAGTTTAAATAGAAGCAACAAAATGAACAAATACTTGGTGACATTTAAGCTGTGCACCCCCGGGATTAGTCGGGTCTCAAAGAGACTCGGACACCTGGTTCAATTCAAAAAAAAAAAAGCATGATATGATAAAATCTAAAATGCACATAGGACGACACATGAATTTCTTCCACAACTTAATTTATCTCACATATTAAAAATTACCTTAGATAAGTCCTACTTTCTCTGCTACAGCTCTTAATCCTAATACCTTGCTGGAAATTATTTGAAGTGGGTAAAAGGCTTATAGATTCATCAACATTACAGTATCTTCCGTCTATTGGAACTCTATCTCTAACTTTTGAACTATGAGCAGAGGGACTGAGAGCGAATGAAGTGATGCTCTTATATTTGTTGCTTATGAGAGTATTTGAGGAGTTGCAATGGATATCTGTTCAATATAGACCAACTTCAGTCGAACAATTTGACGAAAAATTAGATGTATCTTCTGAAATGTAAATTATATTTGATAACGACCATTCAATAATAGACCAATTAAGCCCATTGGTGATAGAACTGCTTCTGTCAGCTTCTGCTATATATCCACATGAAGACTCATTCTTTAACCATATGACTTTCAATCTGATCTTTGGTTGAATCATTTTGTGACTGAAATATTATCATGTAGTCACCTAAGCACCTTGTTTTGATCGGTTCAAGGGCTCATATACTGCTCTCATGTCACAGTTTCTACCTCTCACAAAAGAAATATAGAGATGGAATTTATAGAGCGCAAGAGTTTGGCATCTCTAAATATAGGACTATAAACATATCAAGAATTAAGTCTGTTCTTTTAGCTCTGTTGCTTCCATTCACTACTATTTTGAGATGCTTTATGTTTAGTGGGTTTGATTTTTTTTGTCTTACCAATATAACGGGACGTATTCCATTTGAATATTCCAAAGCAAACAACTAAATGAATGTAGATTGGAATTCAAAGAGTACTAAACGTTTGAAAGAAAACAAAACATTAAGTAATTATTATTGTAGTTAATATCAGTGAAAAAAGGCTTAGCAACATTATGAGACAACTAATATTCATCATATGTTGATGGAATAATGTATATATGATGAAAGGGTATTAAGGTCTGTCAACATTTTAAGGATAATTTGGTCAACAACAACAACATACGCAGTGGAATCCCACAAGTGGGGTCTGGAGAGGGTAGAATGTACGCAGACCTTACCACTACCTCATAGAAGTAGAGAGTCTGTTTCCTTGGGAACCCTCATCTCAACAACTCATAGCAGAGTAAACTAGATATGACAAAAAGGAAAGGAAAAGAAAGGGATAGGAAGAGCGACTACTAATGAAAAACACATGATATTATGTAAATACAATAAATTTAACACATATAATACAGATAAAGACAACATATGATATATAGACTCGACAACACCTACTACCTTACAATACCCCACGGCTTGACATCAACCTAACCCTGCTAACCTATTAACTTTCTACTCTAATTTGCGACCTCCACTTCTTCCTATCTAAGGTCATGTCCTCGGTGAGATCAAGTTTTGCCATATCCTGTCTAATCACCTCTCCCAATACTTTTTCGGTCTACCTTTACTTCTCCTAGTGACTCCTAAATCCAACCTCTTGCGCCTCCTTACAGGAGCATTGGTACCTCTTCTCTGCACATGTCCACACCATCGCAGTCTCGCTTCCCTCATCTTATCAGCCACCGGGGCCACCTCTAGCTTCCCCCTAATGGTCTCATTCCTAATCTTATCCCTCCTTGTGTGCCCACACATCCATCTCAACATCCTCATCTCTGTGACATGCATCTTCTGAAAATGTGCATCTTTTATTGGCCAACACTCCACCCCATACAACAAAGACGGTCTAACCACCGTTCTGTAAAACTTACCTTTGAGTTTAGGTGGTATCTTCTTGTCACACAATATTCCAGAGGCAAGCCTCCATTTAGGCCATGCTGCCCCAATACGATGTGTGACATCATCGTCGATATCGCCACTACTTTGGATGATCGACCCCAGATACTTAAAGTTTTCCCTCTTGGGGATAGGTTGAGTGACAAGCCTCACATCAATGTCTACTTCATCCCTTGCAACACTGAATTTGCATCCCAAAGTATTTTGTTTTGGTCCTGCTCAGTTTGAATCCTTTTGACTCCAAGGCGTGTCTCCACGCCTCCAACTTATCATTAACTTTAGTCCGAGTCTCATCAATCAATACTATGTCATCTGCAAATAGCATACACCATGGAATCTCCTCTTGAATAGATCGCGTCAGCTCATCCATCACTAGGGCAAACAGGAAAGGGCTCAGACAGATCCTTGATGAAGTCCCATCTCAACAGGAAAATATTCTGAGTCTCCTCCCACCATTCTTACCCGAGTTTTGGCTCCGTTGTACATGTTTAAGGATAATTTGGTCATTGTTGATATTCCTTTCTAGTCTTTCTTTGGATAGATCCTTGATGAAGTCCCATCTCAACAGGAAAATATTCTGAGTCTCCTCCCACTGTTCTTACCCGAGTTTTGGCTCCGTTGTGCATGTTTAAGGATAATTTGGTCAATGTTGATATTCCTTTCTAGTCTTTCTTTGGATTTGTGGGAGGGGGGTTACTATAATTATTATTTGGGCCATGCTAGCACTTCGGAATGTGCAGCTTTAAGATGAGGGAAATGCGATTTGTGGGAGGGGGGTTACTATAATTATTATTTGGGCCATGCTAGCACTTCGTTATGTGTAGCTTTAAGATGAGGGAAAGGGAAATGCTTAAAAGCTCCTTTATTCAAACATTAAATTTTGATTCCCGTTGCTTGTTTCTGCTGCTTAGGAGATAATTGGATTTCTATGTAACTTTGCTTTCGTTTCCATTTGTTGTGTTAGTTACTAAATAGATCATTTTGACTTCTATGTTAATATTGGGTAGACTTTGCATAGCAGTTATATCCGAAGTTCTCCAGTATCCAATTTAGATGGTAGTTAGACATAAGCCTCCAAAGCTGAATGTGATATTTGTTTATATGACTGTTAGAACTCCCTTTAAGTTTTGTAATTTTTGAGTATACAGAGAGCAGTCAATGCTTTGTTGTTTGGTTACAATGTTGATCTATTCTTTCATTTCTCCAATATTTTAGGTTTTCATTTGAGCCTTCTTCGAAGTTAGGTCTTGGTATTGCATCTTGCATTCTTACGAGGTAAGTTCCATTACATTCAAATTTCATTTACATAGTCTGTTTGTAATGTAAGAAAGTTTGCAAGCTGTGTTACAGGAATTATGAGAATACGTGCTTCATCAAAAGAATAATGAGAATATGGTTTCTGTTCATTACTCTGGCATTCTTAAAACTAATACTTTTTTCATTTAGGGCACCAATGGGAGTAAATGCTGAAGGAAAACCAAAATATGCCATTCGGCCGTAAGTTTCACTTTTATAATTTCTCTTTCTTAGCCTTTTCCCTTTTCATGTTTAGTTCTTGTTAGGATCTAGTGAATATATTTCGGATGTTGTAATAGTATACATCAGTTAGGATTATTTAGATTGGTTCTGTTCCAGTAATCATGATGTAATTAGGACACATGGTGGTCAACACACAGGGGTGTCGCCTAGTGGTCAATGAAGTGAGTAGGGCATCATGAAGTTTTAGGTTCAATCCATGTAGAGACAAAATACTAGGTCTTCCCATCTGTTCTAGCATTGGTGGATCGAGTTGCCTAATTCTATTGCTGGTGGGAAGTGGTGGTAGGTATCCCGTGGAATTTGTCGAGTTGCACGCAAGCTGGCCTTGACACCACAATTGTTAGGAAAAAAAGAACATGTGTGCACCACTATTTAAACTGTAATAGGTTTTGAGGAAAAATCAAGCAGTTTTTTTCTAACCTTTTCTCTTCTTTCTAACAGTTCTACTATTTTATAAGTTTGAATGCTAATTAGCTTTTTTCCAGCTGTATAAACTTAACGCTATTTTTACTTGTAGTTTTATGTGGATGATAATTTTAATTACCAAAATTTGTCCATTTTTTGTTTTACCTTCTGTTTAGGGTGTTGAACAGATTGTTCAAGGTCTTTGTTGATTTATTCATTGTTTATTAATTGTCATATAGTGTAGGATATCTATTGTGATTGTGTGTTTCAAGTTTCCATATTGTTGTGTCCATCTTCCGATTTTAGAATCAGTAATTCTATAGATTCTTGAAAGACTTTGTTGGGATTCTTGAAAAAGTTGGATTTTTGAGGGTTCTTGAAAACAAAAAATTGGATCTTTTCATCTGGAATGCAAATTTTGGTTGAAGATCAAATTTGGGTTGTGCTTTTCTTGGTTTAAAATCTGAGCTATTTTGCTTTTCAATTTGGGGTTTCTTCTAATTTCTTTGACTGCCATTGATTTCTCGATCCTTCCCACAATTTTGGGGTGTTAATTTGCACCTTAGTCACTTTCTTGATCTCTTTCAAGAAATTACTCTACTACACCTCTTTTGACTCAATCAATCTTCAAGAAAGCTGCTTTTGCTCTCGCTCTGTTTCTCCATTTGATTCCCGGAAGAAAACACTGAGTTTCTATGAATTAACAACATCAAGCTTTACCAAGTTTGCTGGACAGACCTTCGGAAACATCGATACGAGTATTATTCAGGTGATATCTCCCATTTTCCTCCGCTTATATATATTTCTTGAGTCCTTGTTCAATTCTTTTGCCATTTCTTGTTTCCTTGTTCAATTTCTACATATTTCTTGCAATATTTCTTGCTTGTTACATACTATCTTGCAATAATCTTCTTTCTTGCAAATATACCTTGCCTATAACATATCTACAGGAAATCAAGATATCGATCAACATCCATTTCTCGATTCTTTCTCACTAATATTGTGGCTGCCTATTATTCTTGATTCTTTCTCACTAATATTGTGCATTGATGTGTTTAGTTTTTGCTTACTGTTATTGTGCTTCAACCACTTGTTTGTACTTGTTTTTCGTATTGTGATTAATAAGTAGTATACCGTATATTCCTGATCTTGGTAGCTTAATAGTCTATTACTTCTTAAGTTTAGTGGCGTCAGGATCGAACGATAGACTAGGGTCATGTTGTCGGTTGGGGTTGGGGTCGGGGGTAAGGGGTAGGGGAGGTGAGAGGGTCACAGGCTTATGTAAGTTAAGGATAGCGTCGTGGAATATAGGATCACTAACAGGGAAATCCATAGAGCTAGTAAAATGTCGTAAGAGGAGACACATTAATATATCATGTGTTTAGGAGACCAGATGGGTAGGGACCAAAGCTCGGGACGTGCATGGATTTAAGATGTGGTACTCGGGTGGTTTTAAGGATAGAAATGGTGTAGGTGTCCTAGTAGACGAGGACCTTAGAGATTATGTGGTTGAGGTTAGGAGGGTTAACGATAGGATGATGCTTATCAAACTCGTGGTTGGTAGGCATGTAGTGAACATAGTTAGTGCTTATGCGTCCTAAGTAGGCCTAGATGAGGAAGTCAAAAGGCTCTTTTGGGAAGATCTGGATGAGGTTGTGCGAGGCATACCGGAGACATAAAAAATCTTCATTGAGGGCGACTTTTAATGGGAATATCGGGGCAACCACTAGCAAGTTTGAAGATGTTCATGGAGGCTTTGGTTTTGGGGAGAGAAATGGAGGTGGGACGTCTCTCTTGGATTTTGCCAAAGCCTTTGAGTTAGTTATTGCTAACTCATGTTTTCCGAGGAGGGAAAACCACTTGATTACCTTCCGTAGTACTGTAGCTAAGACTCAGATAGATTACTTCTTCAGAAGGGTGATAGAAGTGTATGTAAGAATTGCAAGGTTATTCCGAGTGAAAATATTTCCACTCAACATAGGCTTCTAGTGATGGATTTAGAGATCAAGAGAGAAAAGAAGGTTATTTATGTCCAACCGAGGATAAGATGGGGATGCCTTACTCCTGCCCTCTCCCGAGAGATGGAAGAAAAATTGAGAAACTTAGAGGCTTGGAGTAGTGATGGATGTGAACAATATGTGGGACACCACTACTGGTTGCATTCGGAAGGTAGCTACCGAGGTACTAGGGGTTTCGAGAGGGACCTTTGGTGGACGTCAGGGCGATAGGTGGTAGAATGAGGAAGTTCAGGTCAAAGTGAAAGATAAGAAGGTTGCATGAAGTGGTTGGAGTGTAGGGATGAAGATGAAAAGCGAATGCTTAAGGAGACATATAAGATGGCTAAGTCAGAAGCAAAGATGGTGGTGATGAGTGCTAAGACAACAGCATTTGAATGAGGAGCTAAGTGATAAAGGCGGGGACAAGAGATTGTATAGGCTTGCTAAAGAGAGAGAAAGGAAAGCTCGCGACTTGGACCAAGTGAAGTGCATCAAGGATGAGGAGGGTAAGGTGTTGGTGGATGACACTTCCATTAAACTAAGGTGGCAAGCTTACTTTCATAAACTCTTAAATGAAAGAGGAGATAGAAATATTGAGCTGGATGAGTTGGCACACTTCAAAAGTCATCGTGATTTTGGCTATTGCAGGCGGTTCAGAGTTGAGGTTAGAAGGGCTATTAGTAGGATGAAGAGAGGGAGGCCGGTCGGAACTGATGAGATTCTGGTAGATTTTTGGAAGAACATGGTCAAGGATGACATAGAGTGGTTGACTAGACTGTTCAATGCTATTATGAAGACTGTCAAGATGCCTGATGAATGAAGGAGTACAATGGTTCCATCGTACAAGAACAAAGGGGATATTCAAAACTGTAACAATTACAGGGGTATCAAGTTATTAAGTCACACTATGAAGGTCTGGGAGAGAGTGGTGGAGATGAGAGTAGTGTCTATTTCGGAAAATCAGTTTGGATTCATGCTGGGGTGGTCCACTTCTGAAGCAATTCATCTTGTTCGGAGATTAGTGGAGAAATATACGGAAAGAAAGAAGGACCTTCATATGGTGTTCATTGGTCTCGAGAAGGCCTATGACAATGTTCCAAGGAATGTCGTATGGAGGTGTCTAGAGGTGAAAGGTGTCCCAATGGCATATATCAGGGCGATCAAGGACATGTACGACGGAGCCAAAACTCGGGTAAGAACGGTGGGAGGAGACTCAAAGTATTTTCCTGTTGAGATGGGACTCCAAGGATCTGTGTGGAGCCCTTTCCTGTTTGCCATAGTTATGGATGAGCTGAAGCGGTCTATCCAGGAAGAGGTTCCATAGTGTATGCTATTTGCAGATGGCATAGTATTGATTGATGAGACTCGGACTAAAGTTAATGATAGGTTGGACGCTTGAAGACACGTCTTGGAGTCAAAAGGATTCAAACTGAGCAAGACCAATACAGAATATTTGGAGTGTAAATTCAGTATTGCGAGGGATGAAGCAGACATTGATGTGAGGCTTGCCATTCAACCTATCCCTAAGAGGGAAAACTTTAAGTATCTGGGGTCCATCATCCAAAGTAGTGGCGATATCGACGATGATGTCACACATCATATTGGGGCAGCATAGACTAAATGGAGGCTTGCCTCTGGAGTATTGTGTGACAAGAAGATACCACCTAAACTCAAAGGTAAGTTTTACAAAATGGTGGTTAGACCATCTTTGTTGTATGGGGGAGAGTGTTGGCCAATAAAAAAGGCACATGTTCAGAAGATGCATATCGCATAGATGAGGATGTTGAGATGGATGTGTTGTCACACAAGAGGGATAATATTAGGAATGAGACCATTCGGGAGAAGGTAGAGGTGGCCTCGGTGGCTGAAAAGATGAGGGAAGCAAGATTGCGATGGTTTGGACATATGCAGAGACGGAATACCGATGCTCCTGTTAGGAGGTGCGGGAGGTTGGTTTTGGGAGTTACACGGAGGGGTAGAGGTAAACCGAAGAAGTATTGGGGGAGGTGATCAGACAAGATATGGGGAAATTGGAGCTCAATGAGGACACGACCTTAGATAAAAAGGAGTGGAGGTCGCGAATTAGAGTAGCAGGCTAATTGGTTGATCGGGTTAGGTGGAGGTATAGTAAGGTAGCAGGAGTAGGCGTGTTCTATATGTGTCGTATGTGTGTTAGTTCTATCGTATTTACATATTGACATGTGCTTTTTGTCATATATAGTTTATTCTGCTTATGAGTTTTTGAGACGAGGTTTCCTAGGAAACCATCTCTCTACTTCTATGAGGTAGTGGTAAGGTCTGCGTCCATTCTACCCTCCCCAGACCCCCACTTGCGGGATTCCACTGGGTATGTTGTTGTTATGTCTTTTTTCTAATAAAAAGTGAAAAGGTTACACCTTTGATTGGGAGTACAAGTAACTCCATTCACATAATATGCTTTCCACTTACGGCAATAGTATCTACACTAGCTTGTCTGCACCTACACTATTTCACTGATTATCTGTTACCTTTTACGCATAGGAGTACTGGGTGACTTTTACCACCAAGGGTTAGTCAAATGGGAAAAGTCCAGCTAGATTTTTTTCCCATCTGCTGGAATTCAAATCTTGGTCTTCCATGGTCAATTCCCCTTTTATTGACTACCAAGCCATCACCCTTGTGTATTTTGACTTTCAAGTTAATTAAAAACCAAAAAGGAACATGTATATGCTTCTACTACTCCATTGTCCCCTCTTTTGTGTGCCTAATTTTCCATTTTAATTGTTGTCAAGAGCATTCATCTCTTCTCGTCAATGGGCAAAATCTTCAGCTTGTCACTTACACCCTTTGTGGCATAAAAGCTTGACATATTTTGCCATCCATGTTACCTTTGTCTTGCACTCTCTTACTGTAACAACATACTCAATATAATTCCACGGGTGGGGTATGGGGAGGGTAGAGTATACACAGGTCTTATCCTATCTCGTGGAGATAGAGAGAGTGACTCTGATATATCCCCGACTCAAGTAAAACATTTCAAAGTAGTTTTAAAGATGAAATATGGAAACGAAGGAGATATGATAACTATAATGGGAAGCAATGCATATCATTCCGAAAAGTGAACTGTAATAACAGTGATGCCACAGTAAACAGGAGTGTTCACAATATCTCCACAATCATGTTAACCATTTCCTTAATCTTTATTCAATACTTGAATCAATATTCACAAATTTGCATCAACGGGGAATGCATCATCAATCAATCATCTCAATGTAAGGATCAATGCCATCAATCAAGTGCTTGTCAATATTCAAATCAACATCAACAATCATAATTCTGAATAATGAATCAAGTTGAGACAAGCAACAATTAGCCATTTTATTACCATGCCTTTATTTATTACATCTTTTTCATGGGCAATTCACCCGTTTTCGAATCCACATTACTCCCCAACACTCGAGGAAGGAAAATACAAGATTTAATAATCTCAAGAAGGTTTAGAAATCCACTTACCTCGATGAAAAATCAAGCAATCAATCCAACACTTGAACCTTCCCCTTCTAAATAGTATCTGAAATACCAAAATCTATTCAAATGATAATTCATAATCAAATTCCAAGAATAACAATGCCAAAATCATGAAATTCGAGGAAAATGCACCAAAGAGTCAAAAATCCAATGCCGGAAAATGGGGTTTAAATCTGAAAAATTTTCCATGAAAATGTTCCTCAAAGTATAAGGAATCCATAAGCGGAAATTGTTTAAAAATAGAGTTGAAACCAACTCAAAATCACCATTTTCGTTGAACTTGAGTTCATGAACTTCTCCATTTTTTTCCAATTGAATTTCACCAATTTGATGTTAAAAACAAGATATAATCAATGGATAATGAAGATTTTTAGCTCAACGTAACTTACCCAATGAAATCCTCACGAAAAATCACTTGAAATCACTCTCTCCCAAGCTCCTAAGGTTAAAAAATGGTGAAAAATAGACCAAAACCCAAAATTTTGGAGAAGTCACTGTTAAGTCACAAAAATACTCTCTGCGATCGCAGCCTGGTGCTTGTGAATGTGGAGGTCAACTGTTAATATTCTCCGCGATCGAGGCTAGGAGCTTCACCAATGCGGAGGTCAATTCACTTGACCTTCCGTGATCGCGGCCCTAGGCTCCACAAACGCGTTTCACACAGGGGGACACCTTCGAACGCGGGAGGTGGCTTCGTGAACGCGAATGAGGATTCATGCACTAGATATCATCAATTTCACATAAGGCACAAAATCACGGAATGTACCCTCGAGGTTCGTCCAGAATCCGGTATACACAAACCATGTATGTATCTATGATAAATGGTGACCGAATGAAAGTTCAACAGTTTTTGTGATGTGTTTATTTTTTAGAAGTTCAACAGTCTTAATGATAGTGCTCCATATTTAATATCCTTATTAATCTTTTTCCTCAAAGTTTTGTTTTTGTTCTTTTGTATCTAAAAAATCTTCCTTTTTCACTTTCCAAATAGTAATATTATTTTTTTTACTACTATTCATGTCACACGTTACACCTTTTTAGCCAAAAATCATTTATTTAATTGATATGTAACTGCATCTTTTCCACTGGGTATGTTGTTGTTGTTGTTATATGTGACTGCATTTTTAATACCGTATGAGAAACATAAGTTGTTTTCTAGTAAAAAGGTAATGTGCGTTATTTTGACTGCTACTCTTCCCAGCCATTAACTTCTCCTCACAACCTATTATATTTTTAACAATTATCTATAAAGATCCACAATAAAAATGTCTTCTTTGTATTATTCTATTTCTCTTCTTACTTGCCCATATACATTTTTTCTAGGTATGTATACCACTGTTATTATTTCCCTGCTAATTGCTTTTGTTTCCTCTTAAATGTCAATGGATGTCACCTTTAGTCTCAATTCTCTAATTGAGACTTGCCACTTGGGAAACATTTTTGTTCTTATGATATTTTCATACATATTTGTCAAAATGTAATCCCTATCAATTATGTAGCCAATTGTCTATTTATGTTTAATTGTTAGTACTTTTAATAGGTTTTTTGCTTACGACTTTCACATAATTGATAACATTTCCCACTTTGTATTTACTTTTCAAAAACTAATGTGATATTTATATTATTGTTAGATGAAGTATCCTAATTTTGCTGGATTATATCTCTCTATCTTTAAAAACTCCAACAACAACAACAACATACCTAGTAAAATTCCACAAGTGGGGTCTGGGGAGGGTAGAATGTACGCAGACCTTACCACTACCTCAGAGGTAGAGAGGCTGTTTCCTGGAAACCCTCATCACAAAAACCCATAAGCAGAATAAGCTAGATATGGAAACAGGAAAGAAAGAGAAAGAAAAAGTGAACAGGAAGAGCAATTAATAACGAAAAACACATGATAACAAGTAAATACAAGACAATTAACATATATAAAGCAGATAAATAACGACACCGACAACTCCTTCCTATCTAATCTATTAGCCTGCTACTCTAATTCGCGACCTCCACTCCTTCCTATCTAAGGTCATGTCCTCGGTGAGATCAAGTTTCACCATATCTTGTCTAATCACCTCCCCCTAATACTTCTTTGGTCTACCTCTACCCTTTCGTGTAACTCCCAAATCTAGCCTCTCACACCTCTTAACAGGAGCATCGGTACTCCTTCTCTGCACATGTCCGAACCATCGCGGTCTCGCTTCCCTCATCTTGTCAGCTACAAGGGCCACCTCTAGCTTCTCCCGAATGGCCTCATTCCTAATTTTATCACTCCTGGTGTGACCACACATCCATCTTAACATCCTCATTTCTGCGACCTGCATCTTCTGAACATGAGCATTTTTTATTGGCCAACACTCTACCCTATACAACAAAGATGGTCTAACCACCATTCTGTAGAACTTACCTTTGAGTTTAGGTGGTATCTTCTTATCACACAATACTCCAGAGGCCAGCCTCCATTTTTCCATGCTGCCCCAATACGGTGTGTGACATCATCGTCGATATCCCCACTACTCTGGATGATGGACCCTAGATACTTAAAGCTTTCCCTCTTGGGGATAGGGTGAGCGGCAAGTCTCCATCAATGTCTGCTTCATCCCTCGCAACACTGAATTTGCACTCCAAGTATTCTGTTTTGGTCCTACTCAGTTTGAATCCTTTGGATTCCAAAGCGTGTCTCCAAACCTCCAACCTATCATTAACTTTGGTCTGGGTCTCATCAATCAGTACTATGTTATCTGCAAATAATATACACCATGGGACTTCCTCCTAGATAGATCGCGTCAGCTCATCCATCACTAACGCAAACAGAAAAGCTCTCGACACAGATCCTTGATGAAGTTCCATCTCAACAGGAAAATATTCTGAGTCTCCTCCCACCGTTCTTACTCGAGTTTTGGCTCCGCCGTACATGTCCTTTATCACTCTAATATACGCCATTGGGACGCCTTTCACCTCTAAACACTTCCATAGGACATCCCTCGAGACTTTGTCGTAGGCCTTCTCGAGATCAATGAAGACCATATGAAGGTCCTTTCTTTCCCTATATTTTTCCACCAATCTTCGAACAAGTTGCTTCAGTAGTCGACCGCCCTGGCATGAATCCAAACTGGTTTTCTGAAATAGACACTACTTTTCTCACCCTCATCTCCACCACTCTCTCCCATGCCTTCGTAGTGTGACTTAACAACTTGATACCCCTGTAATTATTATAGTTTTGAATATCACCCTTGTTCTTGTACAATGGAACCATTGTACTCCTCCGTTCATCCGGCATCTTGGCAGTCTTCATGATAGTATTGAACAGTCCAAGTCAGCCACTCTATGCCATCCTTGACCATGTTCTTCCAAAAATCTACCGGAATCTCATCAGGCCCGATCGCCCTCCCTCTCTTCATTCTACTAATAGCCCTTCTAACCACCTCAACTCTGAACCGCCTGCAATAACCAAAATCTCGATGACTTTCGGAGTGTGCCAACTTACCCTGCTCAATATCTTTCTCTCCTTTTTCGTTTAAGAGTTTATAAAAGTAAGCTTGCCACCATTGTTTAATGGAAGTCACATCCACTAACACCTCACCGTCCTCATCCTTGATGCACTTCACTTGGTCCAAGTCGCGAGCTTTCCTTTCTCTCTCTTTAGCAAGCCTATACATTCTCTTGTCCGCGCCTTTATCACTTAGCTCCTCATATAGGCGCTCAAACGCTGCTGTCTTAGCACTCGTCACCGCCGTCTTTGCTTCTGACTTAGCCGTCTTATGAATCTCCTTAAGCCTTTGTTTTTCATCCTCATCCCTACACTCCAACCACTTCGTATAGGCCACCTTCTTAGCTTTCACTATGCCTTGAACTTCTTCATTCCACCACCAATCACCCTGACGTCTATCGAAGGTTCCTCTCGAAACCCCTAGTACCTCAGTAGCTACCTTTCTAATGCACCCAGCAGTATTGTCCCATATATTATTCACATTTCCGCCACTACTCCAAGCCTCTAAGTTTCTCAACTTTTCTTCCATTTCATGAGAAAGGGCAGGAGTCAGTCCTCCCCATCTAATCTTCGGTTGGGCGTAGACGATCTTCCTCTTCTTTTCTCTCTTAATCTCTAAATCCATCTCTAGAAGCATATGTTGAGTAAAAATACTTTCACTCGGAATAACTTTGCAATTCTTACAAAGGCTTCTATCACCCTTCCGGAAGTATCTTTAAAAACTCCAAGTAATCAAAATAAAAATTTAAGCTTTGAACGAATATATTTACAGATTAATATCAACTTACTAATTATTTCTAACGTTATCCACAACCTCTTATCTCAAAACTTTCAACTTTTATTGGGTTCTCTGCTTCTTTTAGTTTCAGTTAAATTTTTTTTTCATATCGTATATTAGATGCTATAAAATTCTAGAATATAATGCTCCAAGTTTTGTCTTTTGGATACCAAATTAATATTCTTATGTCGGTAGTTATTAAGTATCTCTATGACAAGTTTATTTTTTTTCCAGGCATACACCATGAAATCAACTGTGATCCCATCCAAATAAAGATATATGTTAATTGAATTTCTGTACAACTTAAGCATAATATTATTTTCATTCACATATTCTTGATATGTATTTAATTCTAAAAAGGTGAAGGTTAGTTACAGTTTCTTAAAGAAAAGACACAAGCATTAATATTTGTTAATCATATGTGATGTTGCTCATATTCACATCTGAACTATGTATTATTGAAATATCACGTAAATCAATTATCAAATAAATTTTAAAAACTGCATAAGAAAACGTCGTCACCTTGGGTCCAAAGGATTCAAACTGAGCAGGACCAAAAAGGAATACATGGAGGGAGTCTATCTTGTCTTTCCATTTTTTGTTATAGTTGTTTCTTTCCTTTGAAAGAGGAACCTTTTCATATGGTATTCATTGATCTTAAGAAGGCCTATAACAGGGTTCTAAAGGATGTCCTATGGAGGTGTCTAGAGGTGAAATGTGTTCCAATGGTGTATATTAGGATGATAAAGGACATGTATGATGGAGCCAAAACTCAGGTAAGGACGGTGGGAGGAGATTGAGATTTTTCAGTTGAGATGGGACTTCATCAATGATTTGTGCTAAGCCCTTTTATTTTTGTCTTAGTGATGGATGAGCTGACACGATCTATTTAGGAGGAGGTTCCTTGGTGTATGTTATTGCGGATTATATAGTACTGATTGATGGTTGAAGGTTTGGAGACATACTTTGGAATCCAAAGAGTTCAAATTGAGCAGGACCAAAACAGAATATTTGGAGTGCAAATTCAATGTTGCGAGGGATGAAACAGATATTGAAGTGAAGCTTGCCACTCAATTTATTTCCAATAGAGAAAGCTTTAAATATTTTGGATCCATCATTCAGGGTAGTGGTGATATCGATGATGATGTCATACATCGTATTGGAGCAGCATGGCTGAAGTAGAGGCTTGCCTCTGGAGTATTGTGTTATATGAAGATACCACATAAGCTTAAAGGTAAACTTATAGAATGGAGGTTAGACCATTGTTGCTATATGGGATGGAGTGTTGACTAGCTAAAAACTCACATATCCAGAAGGTGCAGGTTGTGGAAATGAGGATGTTGAGATGGATGTGTGGACATATCATGGGTGATAAGATTAGGAATGAGACCATTCTAGAGAAGTTAGGAGTGGCGTGTACGGCAGAAAAGATGAGGGAAGCGAAACTGCGATGGTTTGGGCATGTGCAGAGAAAAAGTGTCGATGCTCCTGTTAGGAGGTGCGAGAGGTTGGATTTAGGGGTTACGTCGAGGGGTAGAGGTAGACCGAAAAGTACTGGGGGAAGGTGATTAGACAGGATATGGTGCAACTTCATATCACCAAGGACATGACCTTAGATAGAGATGAGTGGAGGTCGCGTATTAGGGTAGAAAGTTAATAGGCTGGTAGGGGTAGGAAGATGTCTGGCCTAGTGTTATAGTAGGTTAGTAGGATTAGTTGTGTCTTTACATCTTGTGTTGTTATTGTCCTTCTTATATTTGTTACTTTGTTGTATTTATATATTATCATTTATTTTCCACTTTAGTCATTTTTCTTTCTTATCTAATATTTTTAGAATTTGGGTCCTGATATTTTTGAGACGAGGGTCTTCCAGAAACCACCTCTGGAGTATTATGTGGTAAGGTCTGTGTACATTTTACCCTCCCCAGACCCCAGTTGTTGGATTCCACTGGGTATGTTTGTAACATCTTAAAACTTCTAAACTACGATCCGAACTTCCCTCTTATGTGTATGGGATCATACAGAGTGATTCTAACCTTGAATATAGGTATTAAAGCCTATTCTATAGAGGGATGATAGATTTGAGATGAATTAAGGTCACAAAAAACCTTTAACACAAAGTTGAGATGAAACCTTCCACATCGGTTGAGTTTTAATATGAAATTCTATGAAATTGGATGATTCAATAACTTCAAAGTTGTGAATGTATGTTAATCCTAAGTAATTGAAGTGTGTCGGATGTGGTTTGAGGTCATAAGGGATACTTTAGTCAAGGCAAATCCATAACATTTCAATCGGCTAAATTTCGGAATGAGTTTATAGAAGGGTCAACTTCAAATGGCCATATCTCTTAACACATAATGAGTTAGGTGACCTATAATATATTAACTAAAGATCTTTGAATTAGTTTTCCAACACATCCGATTTCGCCTTAATCGGAGTTCGAAGTAAAAAGTTATGACCGTTTTATTAAAGCGTGTCCGGACGCCAAATTTGACCGTCAAAATGTTCCGAAAAGGCTGCAACGTGTCCATCCAGAAACTAGTATACATATATACAAATGCAGCTGCAGTGCCCTATCTCAATAACATACTAATGCATATTCATAACCTCAATGCCTTACAAGCAACACATTGGGACTTGAACCTTCTTATCATTACAAAGTGCTAGGTTTCTCACATTATAATCATATCACCTTGGTGCATTGGGACTTGGAGCCCAATGTCTTAACTTAATAGTACGGCAGGATTCAAACCTAATGTCATATTATCATGGTGCACCTTCTACCCTTTTGACTCAAATCCAACGTCTTATCCTCAATGTGTGGCATGATGAGGCATAGGCATTGGAACTTGAACTTGTCATCTTACCCTCAATAGGTGGCACGATAAAGCTATCAACATCTTATGTTATCTCACGTCAGATTGAGACTCACCCATAGACTGTTGTCTTCATCATCATGTGCATCGTGATGCTCAATATATTAAAGCATGTATAATCATGCATCATCATAAATATAATATCATAATCATGCTGTAACGACCTGGCCCAACACTGTGAAGTATTGTCCGCTCTTGGGCATAACCCATCATGGATTTGTCCCTTTGCGCTCACCCCAAAAGCGCCTCACAGTATATAGACCAATCCTTTACTTATATACTCAGCATCTCTCTTGTGTTTTGCCGATGTGGGAGGTTGTTACATACATCCCCTTTATGGACTCAGCGTCCTCACTGAGGTTTGCCTCACCACATGGGATTCGCCTAGACTCAGCACTGAGGTTTGCCCCCCCTCACCGGGATTCGCTAAACTCAGTTGAACTCAGACCCGCATCGACAAGGCTAACACAAGAGTGGCTCTGATACCACCTGTAACGACCTGACCAAATACTGTGAAGTATTGTCTGCTCTATGGCCTAGCCCATCACGAATTTGTTCCTCTGGGCTCACCTTCCTTTACTCATATACCCATCATCTCTCTTGTGTTTTGCCGATGTGGGACTTCTCATCTCAAGATGGGTTGTTACACATGCTATCAATAATAGTAGCAAAGTTGATTCGATATAAACCATTTGAAAGCATAAGCATATCTCAAAAACAATTACCACCAAGCATAGATTCGTCCCCCATGTATCTGACAATCAAAACACATTCTAAAAATGTTTTGCAACACTAAAGATCATGCTTTTAAGAATACAAGCAATCGTGGGTTTAAGATCTCCACTTGACTCATATCTAAGCTAAGCTAAATGTTCAACTTATCTACTAGTTTCAGTCTCTGTCAAGTACTTCCAATCTATTGAAAACATTCAATAACAAAGTCAATTACACTTACAGGATTGACCTCTTAAATTTAAGTATTGATCAAAGTAAAAAGTCAACCCTTGGTCAACAAGGTCAAATCTTGGACCCGATGCATTTTAGAGTGATACCAATGCTATAGATTAATCCCATGTCAGATCTCCTCCAAACCTATAGACAAAGTTCTTTCTTCCTCTCTTCTTTATTTCTCTCTTGTTGTTTCTCAGATCTTACAGAGAAGCTTATTTTTTTTCCTTTGCTCCATTTTTCCTAGAGTTATCAAAAGCAAAAAACTCAAAAAAGCTCTCAGGCCCGTTGGGGCTTTAAGCGCAAATGAAATGTGGACTTAATGTAAAAGGCCGAATGGGAGACAATACTGAAGCAGGGTGAAACATCAACATGTGTTGAGCATAAATTTAGGCCTTAAAGAACGCCTTTGACTACACTGATTTTTCACATTGTTTTAAATGGGGCCTTCTTATCCCAATTGCATCACTTTTCTCTCTATATTTTTTGTTTTCTTTCTTTCTTTCTTTCCCCCAAAATGCTCCTTTATATTTTTGCAATATTACAAGATGCTTCAAATTGAACAGTACGAAATCTCCTGAAGTATGTTCCTGTTTTCAGTTATACTCCTATATCTGATCCAGAAGCCAAGGGATACTTTGATTTGTTAATTAAGGTATGCTTTTAGTTTCATACATTATATTACCTCTTTGATCTAGCTGGCAGAACATGCTTATCAACTTGCTTTTCTTTTACAATGTTTTCTTGGGAACTATGTAAAAATTGTAGGTTTATCCAGAAGGGAAAATGAGCCAGCACTTTGCAAGACTGAAACCGGGCGATGTACTTGAAGTGAAAGGGTCTGTTATATAATTTAGTACTTTGTGCAGAGATCTTTCTTTTGTTATTTTATTGTTCTTGTATAGTTTACAAGTCAAAAATGGCATCCAATTTGTGCAGGCCCATTGAGAAATTGCATTACAGTCCAAACATGAAGAAACATATAGGCATGGTAAGAGCTTGCATCTAAATGTTCTCTATGACACTGCTATTTAAAAAGAGTACAATATGTTAAGGTTGAAACTCTTAATTCATGATAAAATTAGGAAGTTATTTTCTTTTTTTCGATCTGGTGGCAAGATTAGGAAGTTATGTAGATATTACTCACTTTGCTGGGATGGATTTTGTGCAAGCAGATTTAGTGCTTTCAATTGAATAAGACCTATTTCTGCTGTGTCTTGCCCTTTATTATGCTTGTTAACAAACACAAAACAGTAAAGAAAATATTGCACTGACTAAAAGTTGAAATCAGTGGTTGGCATGTTGTTCATGTTCATAATCTGTCCAGCTTTGAATAAATGGCATTATTTTGGCCATATTCATTAAACAATGATGTCTTCAAAACATAGAACTCATGCTGATTATGAGAGATGTGAAACTTGTGAAGAAGAGTAATTAATCTTCCATACAAACAGAACTGTGAGTATGAAACCAAAAGAATGAAAAATGAAACAGAAGCTTTTATAATGATTAGATGGTAGTTTGATTTATGTGCTTGGTGCAACTACAGTACATGTAGACCAAGTTAATCTGCTCATAGTGGTTACTGGTGATGTTACCTTATTAGGGGTGTCAAATGGGTGAGTTGGGCTAAATTTGGCTGGGTCAAATGGTCTAAGTTAATAAATGACTGGTCATTAACTCTCGCCTTAAGGTTTCTTGGGTTGAAAATGGGCTGTACAATGGTTGTAATCCAATGTGCTGAACATTCACCAAGTTTTAATTTCTTTGTTTGTTTTCTTATTATTTGTTTATATGACCCAATATACTTTCCCCCACTTTATCATGGCTTTATATAGCATATGAAACAAAATAAAAGTCTATTAGAATGTTGACAAGATTCCTCATCAGTTGATTTAGGCTACATATCTACCCAATTTTTGCATGAACTGAATTGAGGGGATCACAATGGGCTAATAAATTAGCGAGTCATTAACCTGTCCAAAGTTGTGCGGGTTAGGTAGATCATGCCTTTATTGGCTAATTGTGGCATCACTATACCTTATTAAAAAGTCGAGCTTTGATGAGGAAAAACAGTTCCTGCTGATAATAACCTTCTATTTTTTCGACAATGGTGGTGCCTGTGAGAATCTATTCTAAAGAACTATTTTATATCTTGTTATACGCTGCTTGAGATAACAGAACTCAGCTTTACCTGTGAATCATCATGTTTGACAACTTGACAATATCCAGAACTCTACTAGATTTAGCTTGGACAATTCTTTTAATTGAAATATGGAGGTGTTATTTATCTTTATCAGGTTCAAGTGATTATTTTAATTAAATCTTCTTTACCTAGTGCAGTTTACTTACAATACTTAAATAGATATTTCTATCAGATATCAATTAGGGCTGAATTGTGCTGTGCATCCATTCATGTGTATCTGGTCTTCATATAATAGAATTCAAACTCATTCTTCCAATGCCAGATTGCGGGTGGCAGTGGCATCACTCCAATGCTCCAGGTGATAGAGGCCATTCTCAAAAACCCTGATGATAATACTCAGGTATTGATAGGGTATGCATCATTTTGGATCTTACCAAGTGAATAAACTGGATTGAAAGTCCTTCAGTTTCTACTGTTTGGAAAATCATTTTCAAGATGATTTTTCGGGTTCAAGTTGAAAAGAACATTAGCTTTACAAAAACATTCCTGTTTATATTTTCTAATAATTATCCAATATTTGAATTTTGATCTACCATTTTATTATTGTAATTGATTGGCGAAGGTGAGCAATTAATTTCTACAAATTTTAGGCAAATAAAGTTTGTAATATGAAACAATTAATTTTGAGCAAAGAGGCCCAAACTGAAAAAGTAATTGATTCTGTATCGGTTCAGTAATCTATTACCTAATCTATTGAGTGAACTTATTAAACTGAGCTCGATTAATCCAAAGCCAACTGAACTGACCAAATCTAACTTAACTGATCGAATTCGACAGTCGCCACCTAGTAGGCAAGATTTACTTTGCTGGCAGCATTTGTACCTGATGTGCGTCAGCTAGTTTTTCCCTTAATAACATGTAAACGAACACTCATGGGCCTTTTTTTTCCTTTCAGGTCTCATTGGTGTATGCTAATTTGTCACCTGATGACATATTGCTAAAGCAGAAACTCGATGTACTTGCAGCCACCCATCCGAATCTCAAGGCAATTAATTGCAAAGTTTAATACAAATCCTTATTCTGCCCTTTCTTTGCTGGTTAAACCAACATATGCTCGATAAATATCCAGGTATTTTACACGGTAGATAATCCAACCAATGATTGGAGAGGCGGCATAGGTTACGTATCAAAGGACATGATTGTGAAAGGATTACCTCAGCCTGGTGATGATACACTTATCCTTGTAAGTTTCTGAAAGAGATCAAATTGTCAGTGTCTCTAAGGCCAAGCTTTACAATTTCTTGTATGATATCTTCATGCTTCTCGATGTTTGTGTTTTGCTATCTAGTCAAGGACTACATACTGATTGAGATTTTTTTTTTAATTAAAAAAAATTGTGAACACAATTGATTGCACCCAAAGTGGCTATTATGGACTTGGAAGCTTCCTTCTAATCATCAACGATTTGCTTGGACTCTCCAAAATTCTTGCCACACCATGTGGAAGATTCTCCAAAATGCATTACTTCTGGAGTATCCAATATACCTCTGTTGACATTTTTGAAAAGTCCTTGCCACATAGATCATCAAGAACTTGGAGTGTGCAAAAAGAGCAACAAAGGTTTTAAAAGTCACTAACATGCTTAAATATACATTTACAATGAGTAGACCAAGACTTAAGAGAATAAACATGCACAAAGGAGTAAAGTTGGCTGCCAAATGGAGAAGAGGGCGACCACTCAAGAGCCTTGACTTATGGCATTATCTTTTTGAATTCTATTTAGTGTCTAGTTTTAGCTTTAGGGGCACTTTGGGCAATTTCTCTAGACCCCAATGTTACCCTTACTATAAAAGTCTTTTGGTTTTAGTTCATTACCTTTTTGGGATGATTTTGTTGATGAAGTTTCTTTATGAGTTTTGGAGCTGACAGATTCTGGAGTCCAAAAGTTTCAGGTTGAGCAGGACCAAGATAGAGTATTTGGAGTTAAATTCATGGTGTGACACATGGTTAGGAGTGGAAGTAAAACTTGACACACAAGTTGTTGCCAAAAGAGAAAGACTTAAGTATCTGGGCTCCTTGATTCAAGGAAATGGGGAGATCGATGGCGATGTCACACATCATATTGGTGTGACATGGATGAAATGGAGGCTTGCAATCCAGTGTCTTGTCTGACAAAAGAGTACCACCAAAACTTAAAAGATAAGTTTTAGAGGGTTGGTGTTAGACCAACTTTTCTCGAAAATAGTCTCTACCTCTATGAGGTAGTGGTAAGGTTTGCGTACATTTTACCTTCCCGAGACCCTACTTGTGGGATTCCATTGGGTATGTTGTTGTTGGTGATGTTAGACCAACTTTGTTGATGGGATAGAGTGTTGGTTAGTAATGGATATCCTCAATTCTAATTGTATTGCTGTTAATCAAGCACAAGTGTATCATACAATAGACCTATGAAATATCAATTGAATACAAGAATCAACCTAAGGGAGAAGAAATTTGAACTAGGTATGAATTATTTGAAGAATTCAAGAGAGGTTCAACAGAAAATATACAGAATTTTCTCACAATTCACAACTAGTTTTCATCAAAATATCTTCCACAGACTAATGAGCTAAGACCTTATGGGGTCATTTGGTTGGGAACCTTATTATTGTATTGATTATCCTGGGAAGTTATTCCTTCATGTAGGATAACTTATCTCGTCGCTAAGGTATAAATGGTGGGATAAATAATCCTAGGATTACTTTATACCTCCAAACAAACACCGAATAAAATAATCTTACATTTCATCTCGGGATTATTGTACCTTATAACTCACACCAAACGACTTTTAAGAAGAATATTTATGCTAAGGGTTATATTTGGTTTGTGCACATGTGCCTCACAGCTAAAGTTAGGCCTACTAGATGAAATTCAAGAAGATGGTGTGATCACCTAAGGCTCTTGTTTGGTCACCCTCTCCTTTGGCCACACATTTTACTCCTTTATACATCTTTAATCTCTCAAGTCTTGGTCTCGTCGTAAATATCTATTTAAACATGTTATGGACCTTAAAAACATCTTTTACTTGGGTTTGATGCAGTTGAGTCAAGATTCCTTAAAAAACGTCTCTACCTCCACAAGGTAGTGGTAAGGTTTGTATAAGCTCTACCCTCCCTAGACCCCACTTAGTGGGATTTCACTAGGTATGTTGTTGTTGTAGTGTGGACCATGAAAGTGAAGTCCCATGCTCTTTTAAATATTCTAAGTTCTTCATGGATTTAACAGAAAATTGAGCACCAACAATCTCATGAGAAACATTGTAGACGCAAAGCATATTCATTGGTTCAATGAGCTTAGAGTTGTACCAAAGGTATTGGGTGGGGAAGAAAGGCGATATAGAAAAGTTGTCGACTCAAACAATTATATGTTTTAAGCTGAAAGATTCAGCTAAACCCTGAGAGAAAAAACGGGCATAGTGGTGAATAGGCCTCTGCGTCAAGATTGAGCCAAGTCCATTCGAGCTTCTTACAACATCGAGTTGAGCCGAGCTCAATCGAGTTCTTACATCTCCGAGGGGAGCGGAGCGCAACCTAGCTTTGTTTAAGGATAGCCAAGTTTGAGTCGGAGTCAACTCTAATTTGAAGTACTAGTTCTGTATATTGTTATGCTGCAAGAAGTAATTAAATTCATAATAAATTTGTTGATTAAAGAAATATAACAATACTAGTTTAAATTGGTAATTGCGTTCATGTGTCGTTAAATTATGTTACATTATTAGTTTAAATTACAAGTCAAATTCAAATGACATTAACTAAAAATTGAACATAGAATAAAACTTTATGGCCAAAAAAAAGGAAGCAACAATAAACTAAGAAAGAATTGTACGATATTACATGTCATTAATTTTAATTCCTACTTTTTTATTTTACATTCTGTACCACCCATATAGTAGTCTTAAATAACGATATGCATCAAAAATTTAATTTCATCGAATGAATCAAAGAATTATTACATTATAAATTTACTAAATCAACTAATAATTATTAAATTGACACATTGCTAATTTATAAAGCTTAATGGATGTTATTTATTTTAAAATAATCATTACATGACTAGAGCAAGCCAACCGAGTTGAATCTAGCCTAAGCTTGACAAAGCAAGCTTTGACCAAACCTTGCCAAGTCGAGTCAAGCTGAGCCTAACCTCAAGGCAGCTCGACTTGTTCCCCGAGCCTAGCAATGAAGCTGAAATAGAGGAAGAGAATGAGAAGCAGAGGCTTTGTCGTACATGGTAACAGAGAGAATGCCGAGGTGCATTGACTAATACTATTTGTCATGATTGCAACTTAACAGAGATAAAATTACACAAGAGATGGAGAAGAGTAAGAAGTGATTTGGTGAAGAAGAACGAAGAGAATGGATGGAGAAGAGAAAATAGACACTTCATTCATGTTGTCGTACTCCCAGTGACACTAATTACAGCTTATATAGAGCATAAAATTCTATGAAAAGGACTCTCGCAATTAACACTCTGACATCAATTATATCTAACTACTAAACAGAGTACTGATGCAAAGAAGAAATAAAGTTTGATCTACACTGTAAGATGTTCAAAACTAACTTGCTGGCCTGATTGTTACAACAGAGTACACATAATTCTTACTCCAGTATATGTGGTAATTTGAAGAACTGTAGCTGGTAGTTGGTTTAGTATTGTAGTATTTTTCTGTTAATGATAATTGAGGGGTGGGGGGTGGGGACACAGCTATTGAAAAGTTGGCGGTGTTGAGTAACTGGGTTGGGGAAAACGATATGTGGTACACTACGAGATTGACGCAGTGAGAAGAATTACTGATTTTTCTGAATTTGTTTTGGAATGACTCAAGATTTATTATGGGAATCATTGTAACTTTCTTCTCCCAGGTATGTGGCCCTCCTGGGATGATAAAACATTTATCTGGCGAAAAGCAAAATCCTCGTGAGCAAGGCGAGGTACGGTATTCCATAGAGTGAAAAGAATTTGTTTCCTGTTTCTTAGTATTCTGTGGTTGCCTCTAATGATATTTATGTTTCCTTTGTCACAGCTAACTGGACTACTCAAGGATGTGGGCTTCACAGAGAACATGGTTTACAAATTTTAATGAGTTTGTTAACTCTGTGTTCCCTTACCTTTGAATTTTGATTGAATAAAAGGCTTGTTTTGAAGAAGCACAATACTACTGCCCTTGTATAGATTGTGTGAAGTGAAATTTTTTGGAACATCTAGAAAATACTCATTATAAGGGAAAAATGAAAAACTTGATATCTGTCCAGACTTGCAACTTAGTAGTAACTGAATTCTCAGAGGTAAGTTTCTCTTTTATTTCATTTTATTGTCCTTTTATATTGCGTGTGGACAGAAAGTAATATGGTACTGTTTGATGTTCCAACAAAACGTCTTATTGATATTATGCTCTGTTTTTTTGGTTGGAAAAGTTGCTGAAAGGAACAAATAAAGTAGCAGATTGATGTTTTCTCTATCCCCACAACCTGCTTTATTCCTCTGGTCGTTAAGATACTTGTTAAACAAGCTAACATTTACAAAAGTGGGACTTAATCCCACTAGTAGTGTTACATTAGGGAAGTAGATTAGCGGGAGCAGTTACAAGTAGGAACGTTGCTAAACAAAAGAGTTGTATCTTGGTGGTTAGTTATCAGCTTGAGCAATGTCCACTAAATTGGTTGGTGGTTGATAAAAGAAGTATTGTGACTTCAGTGTGTCGTGCCCCAATAATATGAGGAGAAAAAGGCCAAAATAATCCTTTATCTATGAGTTTAGACCCAAAGTCATTCTTGGAACACTAATATTCCATTGTGTTTTATAGTATTAGTGCAATATTTTCGAGGTTCATCATGTATCATTTCTCATGCAACAATACTAAATTTTTTTGCTTGCAATGTCATTTGTATTCATTAAATTGATAGGTTGAAAAATAAATGTAGATTTTCATTTAATTGCAATGATGTTTGGATTGAACAAGACGAAGAGTACCTTTTCTTTCACCTTCTCTCATGGATTATTGTTTCTACGAATATTGAGGAAGACGACTAAACATTCTTACACCAAATTATGGATAAAATCAATGTTAAGAAATAGGTGATAACTTGGGGAAAATAAAAATTCATCAATATTACAAACATGAACACAAGGGACTAGTAGCGTGAGTTTAGTGTACTAAAAAGGGCGTGTCCCTAAAAAAAAAACATCAAAAATAGGTTTTTCGCTCAGTGTTCAGAGAAATGCAGAGTTTGTTTTCAATACTTTTCTCTGATTCTTAATTCACTTTAAAAATAGAATAAAGTTAAGGGCTTTGGCAGGCTTTGGGCAAATGCCAATTCAACATTTTATTTTGCACTTCCCAATATTGGGGCGAATAGTAAGGCTTGTATTTTAGCAAAGGAAAAAGGTTATATGTCATTAAACTTTGACAAAAAAATTTATTTGTCATTTGTTAAAAATTTAATATCTATGCTTTTGTCGTTTGATAAAAGATTCATTTGTGCCATTATTTTTTAACTCAAATTTTGTAAAATCATACAAACAACTTTTAATACTTTTAAATTGGAGTGTTGGATCAAGTGTATCTTTTATCTTTCCTCTAAATTTCTAACTTCTTCGATTTTTCACGAAATCACCTCAAATTTCAAGTGTAGCATCTCTTCGAGTTAGATGGCAAAGTCTATTGTCTTTTGAGTTTGAAGTTAACCTAATTCAACAAGAAAAACTTCAAAATTTTTGAAGCTTCAAAACTGCAATCTCCTTTAATGGTAGAATTTTTCCACAAATCTAAATCACTTGAATTTTTTGACATGGACTCAAAAATACCAGGAAACAAAGAACTAGTGTTGACAAACAACAAAAACACAAATCAAAATAGATTTTTGATATTTTTAAAATAATTTTTTTTTCTAGAATGTTTTTTGCCTGTTTAAAATTTCAAGTGATTTGGAGATGTGGAAAAAATATATATATACCATTAAAGGATGTTAAAGTTTTGGAACTTTGAAGAAATTTTAAGTGTTTTGTTGAGTTAAGTTAAATTTGAGCGTATTGCATTTTAGTATCTAGCTCGAGGGATGCTACTAATGAAATTTTAGGTGATTTCATGGAGAATTGAAGAAGTTGGAACTTCGGTACATTTTATCCAATATTCCAACTGAAATTTGCTTAAAGTTTGTCACACCCAAAATTTTTTTACCGGTCCATTTCACTTTTTAAGAACGGATGATTTTATTTAAAAAAAAAGATTTTTTCCAATTAAAGTGACATTTTGAAAAGGAATTATTGTATTCAGAGTTGTCACTTGGAATTGAGTTAGATTCCAAGTCACCTTATTTAAATTCTTACCCAAAAGGAAGTTGACTCTTTATTTTATTGGTCCGCGAACTAGAAATCCAGGTAAGAAATTCTATTGACAGAGGGGAGGTATTAGGCTCCCCTCGAGTCCCGCGGTTCTAGCACGATTGCTCTACCGATTTATATACAACTTAAACTAATTCTGAATGTGCTATACCCATTGGTGTTACGAAAATGCTCATCTACCTACCTTCTTTGATTTATTTGAAATTCATTTCAAGATTTGACATACTTTGTTAGTTCTTGGTGTATTGGTAGCAACGCTTTTCAACCTTGCCACAAATTATTTATTATTTTGTATTTTTCAAAAATGTTTATTTAATAGTATTTAAATCCTAATGTTTGCCTATGATTATTTATCGGCCTAAATGCACTATTACGATTTGATTTAAATAGACTTTAATCATCAAAAATTCAAAAACGAACTTTTGCATGAATAAAATAATATCCAATGATAAATATTATGGTTTTTTATTACTTATTTTGCAGATTATTTCTAAGACCCAATATTAAACCTTATTTTATGCTAATAATAGGGGGTGATATAACAGAATTATCATTTTATTTAGTAGCACTGGTACTTGAAGCCAAGCAAGCAGGGACGCAAGAGTAATAAATAAATAAACATCAAAATATATTTATTTGTCTAAGTAATCACAATCATGCATGGCAAAATAGATCATACCCTTCCCAAGATTTCATTTACTAAAATCTTTTGATCATTTCTTTCTTAAAATCGGACAACCTTCAATATCGAATGGGACGGTGCAAGTTGTGTGATCGAAGTTTCTTTTTGTTTCACAAATTAGTTGATCCAAATCTTATACTTTAGATCCAAAAACGTTGAATCTGCCAATTTGTGACAAGTTGTATGAGTGCAAACTAAAGTTTTTTCAATTGATCAGGTGAAATATTTGTTCTCCTGGACAAAATCACTAAGTAAATAATGAACTAATGATGAAGTCACTATCTATTTGTAGATCAATCACATTAATTTCTCCTCTAAGCAGGCCAAACAAGTAAACTAAATAAGAATTAAGAATCAAGATATTTTCATACAGAAATTAGTGTTTTACCAAAAAAATATACATATATTAGTGCTATCAGAGTTACACCACCTTTATTCCTCCTATAAATAGGGGGAAAGAAGGGAATAAAAAAAGCAATATATAATTTTTGCCTTGCATACAAAGGGAAAATAGTGGAAATAAAATAGAAATATTTTTTAAGATATCAACGTTACTATATTTCTGTTTGGGGTTCCCGTAATTTTAAAACATTTTTATATAAAATAAAATATTTTCTTTCTTGCATATTTCTTTAAATTTTCGTTCGTAACCAAACTAATAAAATTGAGTTTGAAATGACCGGAACTCATTTCGACATGTATAAACGTCATGGCATTAGTTGGAAGTAGTTATACTTTCAATCGCCACAAAGAACATTTGAGATTAATTTTGACTGACAATATTTTATGGCCGAAAAAAATTATTGCAAAATTGATCGATGAAAAATCTCTACTCGAAATTTCTTCATTTCTAAAGTTCAAACTAAAATGTTTATCATTCAGGATGAAAATTCTTATTTGTCCCACCACACTTCAGAGGCTCCGTGATAGATAAATTTACTAATTTTTCGTAGAAATTTATTAATGTTTGAGTAGTATGTCAGTTACATAACTAGCCTAGCGGGTTTTTTTTGAAGTCTTCTAGACAGATTGCTAAACAGCTATTCTAACGTAGTTCAATTTAACACTTGATTAATTCCCTTTAGTTTATGTGCAACTCCTAACAACATACGTACGTACATCGTAAACAATATCATTGTCTTTAAGCTTATTTTAATTGTTACTTCTCGGTTGGTTGCATTTATTTTTCGAACAAGATGTACTAATAACCGAACAAGATTATAATAATCATAACAGAACAAAAGTAGAACAATCTGCATATTTGAAACAAGACTAAAATTGAGAAATATGTTGTTTCTTAATTCGATTTTTCACAAAAGTTTTTAAAAACATAAATAGATAAGATCGAATAGAAACTTGTGTGATGAATTAATTAAAAGAAAGATCACAAACTTTGCCATCAAAAACTCAATAAGAACTAAACTCAATCCACCAAAGTTTGAAAAAAATCTTCTTACTTTGTGTTTTTTTTTTTGCATTCTTTCTTCTCTTTTTTTTTCCTTCTCACTGTACGCTCTGTTTCTTTTTGAATATCCTGATCTTAATAAAAAATTAAAACTTTTTTTTATATATAAAAAGTGGGCGAGGAATTGGTTGGTTGTTTTAAAATTGTTGTGCGTGTGCGCGCAGTTAGTGACGCGTGTGTGTGTGTAGGGGTTAAGTAGAAGTTTGGTTCTTCTCCTTTTCTTTTCTTTCTGGTTAGTTCAGTGGTTTTTCTTTTTTTCTTTTTTAGTTCAGTTAGGTTCCTGTTTTGTTTTTATTATTTTTTTAAATAACTAAAATGTTTACATAGTATATATATATATATATACATATATATATATATATATATACATATATATGTATACATATATATATATATATATATATATATATATATATATATATATATATCAGTAATGTTGTAGGTATTAGTTACCCGAAGATGAGAAAGAATGTGAGAAGATGATGTGGAGGGTTTATCTAAAGCCCTTTTGAATTGGTCTAAGTTATAGGTGTGGACGTCTGGTTCTCTAATTCGGTTTTAGTAAATTTCGATTCAGGTCTTTGGTTTTGAAAAAGTGTGCACCATATACTGAACCGAAATATTTCGGTTTGGTTCGGTTTTATTCAGTGTTTTTAAAATGATTTTTTAGTGCAAACTAATGAAAAATAAAATGAGAAAACAATCAAAGTATAAGACACTTAAAAACTTGAAACCATGTTACGTGATGATGTGTTTCCATGGAACACTTATTGTGCTTAAAAAACTATATTTATCTTTGCCAAGAACTTGTGCTTCTAACTATTGCTTGAGAATAACAAGCACGAAGACATCCTTTACATAACATAAATCAGCAAAAATATGTTTGAATTACTCGTGTAAAATAATATTTTAAGTTAACTATATAAATTATAAATTTGTTGCTACTTTGAATTGTTTCATTAACGATTTAATTGCTAATAGATTTATATGTATATAAATATAATTTTCTTAATTTTTTGGTCTAATATATGTATATTTTTCTCAAATTTTTTTAAACTAAAAGTTTGGTTCATCGGTGCACCGAAGTTTTGAGACCCTTACACCGAATATCGAACTGAAGAACCAAAATTTTGAAAAAATAACACCGACACCGAATCAAAGAACCAAAATTGAAGAACCAAATTAGTTTGGTTCGGTTCGATTTTTTGGTTTTTCGGTATTTATGCCCACCCCTACTAAGTAATGCCTCTTCTTAGCAGGGTCTTGTAGCCCGCTGATAATTTCAAGGAGGAGATCTTATTATTTTGAGAGAACATTGATCTAGTTCGCCACCTTAGAGCACATATTTTTGAAGAAGTGGAATTGGTTGATCATTGTTCTTCTACTGGTGGGAGTCATAATAATAGGTTCTTTGAATCTCATCAGCTGAATCCAATTCTTGAAATCTTCCTGGGGTCAATTTGAATTTGCCAAAAAATAAGATTTCAGGTCAAATTTTGAAAAAAATTGTAGCGACATCGAGGCATTGGAGGAGATCTTTCTTGTTAGAAATATGATACCTAATCCACTGAAGGGAAGAGTTCAAAGGTTTGTAATTGATGACTAAACGAGGGACTCCCTATTCAATCTCAGAGCTTTGTTGACATAGAAGGCGTCACAACTCCAAGGGGATTTGCTTGGAGAGATTATCTGTTTCTTGAGAAGGTCATTGATTTCATCCTGGCAATGAATTGTGAGCTCGTAATTCATTTGGATGGGGAGAGCTTTTGTGGGAATAGTTTTCTCATCAAAGTCAGGCTCATAAAGAAGTCTAACTATGTGTTTTTTCCTATTCCAGAAGGTTGTTGGTAAATCTGCACAAAGTTCTTATTGTATCTTGGCCTCTAAAGCTTTGACCTTGGCCAGGAGGGAAGGTTCTTGTAATTGTTGTTGCATCCTTTGGAGTGCAACTTCTTCTTTGAGGGAATTAATCTGGGCTTCCTTAGATTCTAGCGCAGATAAGATTCTTCTGGTAGGAGGTTTATTAAAAGGAAGAAAAATATTACCACACTCTATTTCAATCCCTCGAGTCGTGGCTTTGAACAAAAGGAGCTCTTGGATAAAAAGGGTGCCCAAGGTGACTGGATTTGTAATATCTTTTACCAGCACAAAGGTGGTAGAGTTGGATAAAGTGGAGTCTCCTATATAAGTTCGCACTTGAACATCAGAGAGTTTACACAAGATCCCTAACCTGCTGCCATTAGCAGCTCGAAGGGCTTCTTTGGTTTCTTCAAAGAATTTGGTAGGGATAAGTTTTTCCTGGACACAATTGAGATCAACACCAGTGTCGAATAGGGCTACTATATCAAGAATAAAAGAATTGTTTACAACCAAGGTTATTCTTATATGCCACCTCCGGATGAAAACTCGTGATATACAATTGAGGAAACTTTCCTGAGTATCTTGGCTTGCCGACTTAGGTGCCACTAGGGTGGGGGAATCAGTGTTGTTAGTAAATTGTTGGAGGACAACACGATCATGAGCATCAGATGTGGAAGCAAATTGCTGGAGGACAATATAGTCTACTTCTTGTCTAGCCTTGATTTCCTTAATTTCTTCCTTAAGGAGACTTATTTCTGACTAGAGATCTTGGATAGTAACAGGCTTTGGGTTTTTGGAGGGAAATCTGTTTAGAATATCAGTAGTGTTGTAGGTATTAATTACCTGAGAATGATAAAGAATGTGAGAAGATGACGTGGAGGGTTTATCTAAAGCCCTTTTGAATTGGCCTAAGTAATGCCTCTTCTTATCAGGGTCTAGTAGCCCACTGATAATTTCAAGGAGGAAAGGACGGAACATGGAGGATGCGTGTGTATTGTAGAGCCATCAATAAGATAACGGTAAAGTATCGCCATCCTATCCCTCATCTTGATGATATGTTGGATCAACTATATGGATCCAAAATCTTTTCTAAAATTGATCTAAAAAGTGGTTACCATTAGATTCGTATGAATCCTGGAGATGAATGGAAAACTGCTTTTAAGACCAAATATGGACTTTATGAGTGGTTAGTTATGACTTTTGGCTTAACAAATGCACCAAGCACATTTATGAGACTAATGAATCATGTTTTTAAAGATTTTCATGGAAAATTTGTTGTGGTGTGTTTTGATGACATCTTGATCTTTTCTCAAAATATAAATGAACACCTAGAGCACCTAAAACAAGTTTTTGAAGTTCTTAGAAATCAATGCTTATTTGCTAATCTCAAAAAGTGTACTTTCTGTGTGGATCGTGTGGTTTTCTTAGGTTTTGTGGTTAGTTCTAAGGGAGTTCAAGTAAATGGTGATAAAATCAAAGCAATTAAATAATGGCCTAGACCTAATAGTGTAACTGAAGTTAGGAGTTTTCATGGACTTGCTAGTTTTTATAGAAGGTTTGTGAGGGACTTTTTGCTTCTCCTTTAACTAAAGTTATTAAGAAGGATAAGGTTTTTACATGGGGAAAGGAAGAAGATGATGCATTTAACTTGCTGAAAGAAAAATTGTGTTCTGCTCCTCTTTTGCAATTACCTGATTTTTTTAAGTCTTTTGAAGTTGAGTGTGATGCCTCTGGTAAGGGCATAGATGTTGTTTTGATACAAGACTCCAAGTCAATTGCCTACTTTAGTGAAAATCTAAGTGGAGCAACATTGAACTACTCAACTTATGACGAGGAGTTATATGCCTTAGTAGGGGCGTTAGCTACATGGCAACACTACTTGTGGCCTCGAGAATTCGTGGTCAAGACTGGTCATGAGTTATTGAAGTACTTGAAGAGCCAAGGTAAACTTAGTCGTAGGCATGCTAAATGAGTGTAGTTTATTGAAACTTTTCCTTATGTAATTTCCTACAAACAAGGAAAGGAGAATGTGGTTGCTGATGCGCTCTCAAGAAGGTATGTTTTGATCTCTACTCTTATTTCAAAATTGTTGGGTTTTGACCAAATTAAGTTACTCTATGCTAATGATTCTAATTTTGGTAAAAAAATTTATGAATGTAAGTTGGGTCCTTTTGAGAAATTTAATCTTCAAGATGAATTTCTATTTAAGGAAAATAAGTTGTGTGTACCTAACTTCTCTTTGCGTGAACTATTTGTTAGGGAAGCACATTGTGAAGGGCTAATGGGACATTTTGGGTGCCTAAAACTCTAGAAATATTTTTTTGAACATTTTTATTAGCCTAGCATGAGAAAGGATGTTTTAAAGGTGTGTTCTCATTGTCTTGAATGTAAACAAGCTAAGTCTAGAACATTGCCGCATGGTCTTTATTCTCCTTTACCTGTTTCTAGTTCTCCTTGGATTGATATTTCTATGGACTTCATCTTAGGGCTTCCAAGGACTAAATATGGTAAGGATAGTATATTTGTGGTAGTAGATAGATTTTTCTAAAATGGATTTTATTCCATGTAAAAAGACTAATGATGCATCTCATGTGGCTAACTTGTTTATAAAAGAAGCGGTTAAATTGCATGGAATACCTAGAACTATTGTTAGTGATAGGGATGCTAAGTTTTTAAGTCACTTTTGGAGAATTCTTTGGGGAAAGTTAGGGACTAAATTGCTATGTACCACATCTTGTCACCAAAAAACTGTGGGCAAACAAAATTGGTTAATAGAACTTTAGGGACTATGTTAAGGGCTATTTTGAAAGGAAAGTTGACTTCTTGGGAAGTTTATGTACCTATTGTGGAATTTGCTTATAATATGACCTTTCATTCTTGTACTAGTAAGAATCTTTTTGAAGTTTTATATGGATTCAACCCCCTTACCCCTCTTGATTTACTGCCTTTGCCTACTAATGATTTTTCTAATCTTGATGGTAAAAAGAAGGCTGGCATGATGAAGAAGATTCATGAACAAACAAGACTTGCAATTGAAAAAAAAAATAAGGAAGTTGCATTGCAAAGAAAAAAAGGAAGAAAATATGTTGTGTTTAAACTCGGGGACTTGGTTTGGGTGCATATGAGAAAGGAAAGGTTTCCTTCCAAAAGAAAGACGAAGCTAGATCCTAGAGGAAGTGGTGCATACAAAGTCCTCGAAAGGATTAGAGACAATGCTTATAAACTTGATCTTCCTAGTGAGTTCCAAGTTAGTGGTACTTCTAATGTTTTTGATCTTTCCCATTTTGATGCAGACTTGAATTCGAGGACGAATTCTCTTGAAGAAGAGGGGAATGATAGCATCATAGGAAGCTCTACTTTATTGAAGGACAAGGATGAAAAGGATGAAGCTTTAGAAGATCAAAGGAGGCCCATAACAAGATCTCAAACCAAGGAGTTCAATGATAAGCTCAATGGGCTTCAATTGCAGATCCAAAGGTGACTTGTTGGGGAAGTAGAGCTAAAGCCCAAGGAGGATGAATTATTCAAATGCTACAATTATTTTGTGACCCGAATTCGAGTTCAAGAGGGAGAATTTTAGGGTTAAATTTCGTGCAAATAAGACCAAGAAAAGTCCAAGAATCAGCCCCAATTCTGCCCAAGTTTGGAGAGAAGACTAGTCAAACTTTCCAAGATTATCATGATTCTTTTTCTAGTTGGGTTTTACCTTATTTACTTATTTATATATAGGTTATTAATGTTTTCCTTGTTCTATTTATGGTCTCCCTAGTACCATTTAATGCTTTTCTAGAACTACTAGGTCCATTCCTAGTTAAGGTTACTTTATTTCCTTTCTAGAGTAAGATTTACCTTGTAATTTTCTTTCTAGGTTTTGGATACTTCTTCGGCCTGAAATAAGGAGTCTTGGACGTCCAAGGACCCCATAATATATATAGGAGTTCTTTTTCTTTCATAAAAGACAATTAGATTGATATTAATAATATTTGAGAGAGTTCTTTTGAACCTTTGTGACTTGTTCTTTGAGAATTTATTTTTAAACCTTTACTAGTTCATAATTTGAGGTATAAAGTAATTTCTTTGATTGATTTTTGGTATTATTTAGAAGGTGATTAGTTTACTTACTAATTATTGTCTTTAGTTACTCATAAAGTTGTCAGGATCTGAATCTACTGTTTGATTCGTTTTCTCAAGTAAAGGCGTTAGATTTCTTCCATAAATCTTTACGTTGTTACTTGGATCTTGTCAAGGCCTTAGAATATCAATTCCTTAGAAATTCTTGGATCTTTCGTTTGAATTTCCCATGTCCTTAATTAGTGTTTCTCTTTTTTTTTTGTTGTTGCTTCTACATTCTAGTATTCACTCCATATTAGTGTTCCCTCTAACCTCGATCCTATCAATTTTATACCTAGTTTATTATGTGGAGACATTTCTACTTTACTTCATATTTTGAGGGTGAGCCCAAGAAATGTCTTGGCCCCCGTGCTACTCTTGATTAAGGTGTTGTTGGATATTTATGTTATGTACACACCAAGTCATATCTAAGCTTCTATGGAGATTTATCCTTTAGTCTTTGTCCTTTATATGATGTTATTTGATGTCATTAATGTTGATGACAAGTGATGATCTTCCTAAGCCCATGCTTCCCCATAGTTTGAGTCCTATGATCCCTCCCCTCAGTCTTTTATTGTGATTGGATGATGGAAATGTATTTCTCCTTTTCCCTATGCTTGAGTCCAAAGCCCCAATTTCCCTTTAATTTAATTGTTTGATGCTTGATTTACATTTTTGCAACCAAGGATGTGCTTACGTACACTGTGAGGCTTGTTTGAGGTACCCTCGGGCTTCCCATTCGCCATGTCACACCTAGGCCCTAGGCTTGGGTCGTGACATCCATGCTCATAGGGGAGATCGACATATCTTAGTTTATGACATATGCCAAGCAACTTGAGGGAGAGAATCTTAAGATGTGGAAGATGGGAGAGTCCAAGAGGGCTCATTTTGAAGGAGGTTTCCAAGGTGCTAAGGGCCAATGCTATCAACAAGGTAGCAAATTTCAAGGCCAAGGGTCGACTCATGCTCCAAGACAAAGATTCACCATTAATAGGGATCCAAACCCTAGATCCCAAGGAGGTAATAGTGAACCGACATTTTCTAGGTGTCCAATGTGTGGGAAGAAACATGGTGGAAAATGCATGAGAGATTCAGGTGCTTGCTTTCATAGTGGTAAGATAGGCCAAAAAGGTTGCCGATTATCTGAATGCTCCAATAAGGGCAGAGATGGTCGCCATCAAGAACAAGGTTCTTATAGAGGTCAAGGGGCACAATGAGCCCAATAAGGTTGTGCTCAACGTCACAACTGGTTATATGCTCTTCAAGGGAGACGAGGGGTAGATGACATGCCCAATGTTGTTTCTGGTATGTTAAAGGTTTATGATCATGATGTGTATGCTTTATTGGACCAGGGTTCCACTTTATCTTTCATTATCCTATTCATTGCTAGTAGGTTTGAAATCTATCTTGAAATGTTATGTGAACCCTTTTTGATGTCTACCCCCATTAGTGAGTCCATTATTTCTAAAAGAGTCTATAGGGGTTGTCCCATGTCTATTTTGCATAAAGTCTTGCCTTGTGATTTTTTTGAACTTGATATGGTAGGTTTTGATATTATTCATAGGATGGATTGGTTACACATATATCATGCCTTTATTAATTGTAGAACTTGAAGGGTTATGTCATAACCCAAGTCTAGAGCCTGAAAGTCCCTAAACAAGCCTCATCACATCCATTTACACATCATTGGTTTGGAAGCGCATATCAAACATTAAAAATGATAATAGGAGGTAGAGTTCTTTGGACTCAAGATATGAGATAAGAAGGTATAGGACTCATTGTCACATAGTTTCACAATTAAATCTGAGGGATAGAAATTCAGGACTCAAGCTATAGTGATATGGAACATGGGATTTGCCATCACACATTCAACATTAATAAGTCTAAGGTGCGGGATTCATATGACTCATGATATGGGAGTAGGGACATTGGAATTTCATTATCTCATCATCACATCATAACATCATCAACACAAGAGAAGACATAAGCATAATCTCCTTAAGTATCAACCATACAAGCTCGTACATGGAGTTTCATTCAATCCAATAATGCCTCTAAGTCATAGATAGGATGGAGGCCAAAACATGCCTTGGGCTCACCCTCAAAGTAAATACATTAGAAAACAACATAACATAGGTAGATAGAAGGTGTGTCTTGTCCTTAGATCAAAGGACTCACCACAAGCAAACTTCACAAGTTGAATCTAGCCGTGAAAAGGTGGATGAGGAAAGTCTTCGGTCCCCACATGGTTAGATCATGTAGGCAAAAAGTACGAGTTAGTACGTTAAATGTACTAAGTATAAGGGCATGCTATGCATATGAACATGATAAGTTGCATTTCAATGTTAGATGATAAGGGAACACACATATATATAGAGCGAAATATATTGAAAAGAATGTCATAATAATATGCCTTAAATCCATGATGCATGAATGCCATAATACTTAAACATAGCAGGGATGTGACTTCAACTGACATATAAGACCATGCGAGCTATTACAGGGAATTTCGATGTTTACTCTACACCAAAGAAAGTGTGATCTACTTGCCAAAGGTCGACCATACTCCTCCTTATAGGAACACTACCCATTTTAGAGAATACCTAGCCTTATGAGAACATAACATATTTCGAAGAGGATTTCACATGCATATAATCATCCACAAAGAGGCATAAGCATAACCCTACGCTGGCACCTAATTATGAGAAGGAGACTTTATATAAGGACTCCTTGGGTCGAGCCCCCACCTCCAATATCATTTGGTGCTAAGTCATCATCCCGTGAGAATATATATACACATACATGCTTGAAATAGTAGCATAAGTTTTTTCAAATCATACTCAAGCATACTTAGGCTTAAGAGCCAAATCACATTTCATAATCATATATACTTGGGCTTACAAATCAAATCATACTTAAATTCGATTAGATACATAGGAATAGCTCGTTCATACTTGATCATGATGGTATACACATACCCATAATTGCTTAAAACTATATCATGGACATTATGTGATCACACGTCATATCATAACCATACTTCTCTTGGAATCATAGTCATAGTCATAATTGGGTATTAACCCATATTATAAATCTCATAAAAAACCTTGTTCATGTATTCTTATGCCATGAAGAATGAGGATATAGCATAGGTACTTGAGATTCATACTTAATACATTATAATAAGATGAAATTATTCTTAATTAATAAAGAAATCAACATTTGAAAGATACTTGAAAATACCTATGCATAAATTTATCATAAAAACGGACATGCATATTCAATTTTTATAAATCCATGTAAAACTGACATATTAAGACTTAAATCATGTTAAAATCATCAATTGAAATCAACACATAACTTAATTTCATCAAATTGAAGCGAAATCACAAGACTCATTTGCAAATCATACTTAGAAAATCATAAAATTTAAGAAACAGAATTTGAGGCTTCATGATTGGAGGGAAATTATGAATAACACCACACACCCTTAAAGAAATTAGGAAGGTTATGATGAATTAGACTGGAGCTTGAAGCATTCTTTAATCCCATGACTTGAATCTTCAAAGCTTGGTGTCATGCCCAAAGTCCCATTAAGGCGGACTGGCACCCATTGCCGACAAGGCCCGGGAGAACCGACATATAACTATGCACTTGCTATGAACACTATAAGAGGTTCCATATTCAACATGCTTTCAAAAAAATTACACAATATTAACAAGTCAAAAGGAAATGCATATGACTAGGCCGTTGGAGCCACGATGTCTAAAGTACGATACTTGATCACATGTTACTTTACATAGTCTACAGAGCCTCTAGATAAGGAAAAATATCTATAAAGGGTCGGGACAGGCCCCGCCTCAGGACCAACCAAACAGTACAAAAATATAAGCTCTAGACACACAAAGCCCCGAAGCAACCTGGAGCTCAGAAACAACCGCTGGATGTCCTGTACTTATACTGGGGAGATTTACTAGCTCCTGTACCTACAACATGAAATGCAGGTCCCCCATAAGGGACGTCAGTACGAGATAATGTCATGAATATGTAAAGCAGGAAGTACTACATACGAAATAGGAACTCAAATAAAATCATACACTGGTGTGTAAAAATAAAAGACCACCTTTAGTCATACTGTGGAATCATATACTTTATGTCTTTTTTGTTACTTTACCTTTCTTTACTGTATAATCTGTGCACAATATATCATGTAAATGACCAAATGATCAGTGGTGAATCAATATCAGGATCGACCCATGCTAGGCTTTCCATTCACCCCTAGGATACCCCCCGTAATATGGGCTCGACCCATGCTAGGTGATTCTTCCACCCCTGGGATACCGCCCATTGAGAAGCAACTCTGAGTTATCTTTTATTTACTTTTGAGATGATTCTTTTGGTGGTCAAAACATTTAGAGCTGTAGGAACATAGACATGACATGTGACATATAAACAACTATACACGATAATACCACAATGAAAAGAGAGTTACACAACTAATGAAACGTGTAGGAGATTAAACAACACATGGACTCTACTTGGTAAAAAGGAACTCATGTATCTTTGCTATCCAAGTATGTATGTAGATTTGACAATGGATATGTATGAGAACATATGAGTATGGTAAGGAGTGGAGACACAGTTATTAGTTATGCCGGAGTTGGTAAGTGCCTTTATGTACCAAGGAAGAACCTAGATTTCATGCCAAATAATAGGAAATCAAGTAGCCTCCTTACATACCTCGTTGTACTATATCGTTATTACCTTGGAGTAGTATCCATTTCCTCCAAATACTTATCTACAATGTAGTAGGTGATAAAACTAGTATTAGCAGCTAATAAACACATCTTGGCAGTCCAATCTCATAAAAACAAACAGTTGGGTAGCACACTTTTAACTATCAATCCACGAGTATTCTTTCAACCTTTCCACCTCTAATCATATTTTTGTTTAGCACACATTCTCATATACATGTTACATCCAGCCTGTTTTAGTCACATAACAGGCCTACAACATCTCATCAAGTATAACATACAACAACTCTACACAACACGCAAGTAGGCAACGTAACATTACGTCCTTTTAATACATTTCGGCGTTAACCATTCCAAATCTTTTTCAACCTCAACCAAACTATTCTCAACCTATTTACATATAAAGACAGTCTTAAAACATTCCAAAAACAGTCCCAAAGTAGATGGAGAATGTGAGACAACAATCACCAATTATCCGCTCATAAGTTCCTACTAAGAGTACCATTAAGATAGCATACAAGAACTCATTTTTGCAAAAGATAAAAATGGTGCAGCAGCCTTCTTTCATCACTACAGAACCAATCTTTGTTAAAAACATAAACCTCACTTCATAATTCAGCTAACCAACAAGAGAAAAACCTCTAAATAAATAAGAAAAGTGTACAACAATCTTTGGAATACACGCTGTCCGAAATTCCTGCACAAGTACAACTAGCATACTCTTCATGTTCTTCATGAAAAAATTATACTAAACCATAGGTATTTTTTTACTTACCTTAGCCCTCAAGGATTATATCCTCTTCAAGAACCCTAAAGGTGTGCCTTGGCTGCTTTACAAAGTGAAGAGAGAGCAAGGAGAAACTTTGAAGAAAATCTGATTTTTGGCTAAGTGAAAATGACTTAAAGTTGCTGAATTTTAACCCCTTTTAAAGGGACAATTTTGGACGACTTTCTTTTAAATTTGAAGCCTTATTTTATTAAGGTGGTGATGCAGAAACTTGGCACTTTCACTTGGGCCTTATTGGGCTTCAATTTGATGGACTTTGCAGCCAACGATTTCCTTTTACTTTCACTTAGTTTGGGCCCTATTTGTGAATTGGATTGTGAATGTAATTTGGCCCATTTCCTATTCATCTTGGGCTGAAAATATTGTCCAATTATGATGCTAAACCATGGGTCCAAATTACACCCTTAACTCGCGGTTTATTCTTTATCGGACTTGAACAAATTTGGTGTTGGGCCTCGTCTTCGATCGTCTACCTTGCCTATTTAAGCTAAGCACATAGATGACTTGCCTGTTAGCTTCCTAAGTCACACAAGCACCTCATTTCTTGCACTTCATTTGAGGCCGAGATCTCCTCAATTTTACTTAAACTTATCTACACTCAGTCATCTTGGGCATTAGACGTACATATAACCCTCTAATTTAAAATTTAAGCATTTTTGAAAATGTGTGTTGATTTGACCCCGCCATATCATGTTTCATATGAATAGGACTAGTACATGTAAGATGTGGGGTGTCACATCCACCCTCCCTTAGGAACATTCGTCCCCGAATGTTAACATAAATGGATAGGTCATACAAGTTTAAACTTTCATATAAACAAACTTTGGACAACATAACAAGCATTCAAACACACATACCTTTTAATTCTCCAACTCTGCATCTTGGACTTCCTCTTTAGCTTCAAAAAAATAAGGGTACTTAGATCTCATTGCTTTCTCATCCTCCCATGTCATCTCTTCTACTTGCTGGTTCCTCCAAAGTACCTTTACTAAAGGTATTACCTTATTCTTTAGCTTTCTGACTTGATGATCTAGGATAGCAATATGTACCTCTTCATAGGTGAGATCTTCCGTAACCTGTATATCTCCAATAGGAGTGATACGAGATGGGTCACCTATGTATTTTCAAAGCATTGAGACATGAAAAACTAGATGAACTATTGAAAGCTCCTGGGGTAGCTCTAATTCATACACAACCTGTCCAAACCTTTTAATAATCCTATATATCCCTATGTAACATGGGCTTAGTTTTCCTTTCTTACCGAATCTCATAACTCCTTTTATTGGGGACACCTTTAAGAATACTCAATCTCCGACTGAGAATTCCAGTCCTCTTCTCCTATCATCCCGCATATGATTTGTGATGACTTTGGGCTGTTTCTAGCGGTTGTCGTATTACCTTGACTTTTTCCATGGCTTGTTGGACTAGATCTGGACCAAGCAAGGTGGCTTCACCTATTTCAAACCATCCTATTATTGATTAACATTTCCTTCCATATAAAGCTTCATAAGGTGCCATCTTGATGCTTGAATGGTAGCTATTATTATAGGCAAATTCAATAAGTGGCAAATGGTCCACCCAACTACCCTTGAAGTCCAATGCACAAGCCCGTAAAATATCTTCAAGTGTTTGAATGGTGCCTTCTGCTTGACCATCTGTTTGAGGTTGGAAAGCTGTACTCAAATTCACTTGTGTCCCTAAGCTTCTTTTGAAGGACTTCCAAAACTTTGCAGTGAATTGAGCTCCCCGATCAGATATAATGGAGATTGGGACCCCATGTAGCCTAACTATCTCTTTGAGGTATAACTTTGCATACTCTTCAGCTGTGTAATCACTCTTAACTGGCAAGAAGTGTGCCGACTTTGTGAGCTATCAACTACCACCCATATGGAGTCAAACTTCTGAAATGAGCGAGGTAACCCAGTAATAATATTAATCGTATCCCACTTCCACGTTGGAAGCTCTATACATTGCATATAGCCTCCTGGCTTTTAGTGCTCTACCTTAACTTGTTGGCAATTCGAACACTGAGCTACGAATTCTGCAAGGTCCTTTTTCGTGCCTCCCCACCAAAACATTCCCTTCAGGTCATGATACATCTTAGTTGATCCTGGATGGATGGAATATATTGAATGATGGGCTTCTTCCATTATCCTCCTTCTTAGTCCATTAATATTAGGAACACATAATTTATTTTGGCAATAAAGTACTTCATTTTGTGTATGTTCAAAGCCCTTTATCGTACCTTGACTAACCTTCTCCTTAAGTCATCATAGAACAGGATCCTTGAACTGCTTTTCTCTTACCTACATTACCAATGACGACTCTGTAGCATTATGCACAACAACCCCTTTCTTTGGAGTTTCAGGGAGACGAACTCCTAAATTGGCTAGTTGACATAGATCCTTAGCCACTCCTTGACTTACCACGTATTGATCACCAATATTCATAATTGCCTTATGACTCATAGCATCAGCTATCACATTTGCTTTCCCTGGATGGTATAGTACATCAACGTCATAATCCTTTATTAGCTCTAGCCATCTCCGCTGTCTTAAATTTTGGTCTTTCTGTTTAAAGATGTACTGTAGGCTCTTATGATCAATATATATGTCAACATGAACCCCATACAAATAGTGGTACATATTTTCAAGGCAAACACAACAACTGCAAGCTCAAGGTAATGTGTTGGGTAGTTTTTCTCATGCGGTCGCAGTAGTCTCAAAGCATAAGCAATTAATCTAAGATGTTGTGTTAGTACACACCCTAAGCCAATCCCTGAAGCATCACAATACACCGCATACCCCTCTGTGCCTTTTGGAAGCACTAGCATATGTGCATAAGTTAGCCTGCCTTTTTACCTCTTGGAAGCTCCTTTCACATGCATCATTTCATTGAAACTTGGTCGCTTTATGTGTAGACTTTGTTAGAGGTGCAGAAATAGAAGAAAAACCCTCAACAAACTTCCTGTAATAACCTGCCAACCCTCGGAAGCTTCGAACTTCTGTGGCTGTTATCGGCCTTGGCCAATTTTTCACCGCTTCTATCTCTTTTGAATCAACCCTTATTCCTTCATCGGATACAATATGACCCAAGAATGCCAATTATTTTAACCAAAATTCACATTCGGAAAACTTGGCGTACAATTGTTGATCACGAAGAACTTATAATACCTGCCGTAAGTGATTTGCGTGGTCCTCTTCCGATCTTGAATATACCAAAATATCATCTATAAATACTATCACAAATACATCCAAGAATGGCTTGAATGCCCAGTTCATTAAATCCATAAAAACTGCTAGTGCATTTGTCAGCCCAAATGACATAACAAGAAATTCAAAGTGACCATAGCGTGTCCTAAAGGCTGTCTTGGATATATCTTTCTCCTTCACCCTCACTTGGTGATAACCTGATCTCAAATCAATTTTCGAAAAATATTTGGCACCCTGTAACTGAACAAATAAAATCATCAATCCTGGGGAGGGGTTATTTGTTCTTAATTGTCACCCTGTTCAATTGCCGGTAGTCAATACACATTCTCAAGGTGCCATCCTTTTTACGTGCAAATAACACTGGTGCACCCCAAGGGGATGCACTAGGTCTTATAAAACCCTTCTCCAACATGTCTTTTAGTTGCTACTTTAATTCACGTAATTCTACTGGGGCCATTCTATATGGAGGGATAGAAATAGGTTGAGTGCCTGGAAGTAAGTCAATACCAAAATCTACTTCTCGTTCTGGAGGTAAACCTGGAAGCTCTTCAGGAAACACATCAACAAATTCATTCACTATGGAATAGATTGAAGAGTTGGTGATTCTGCCTCCATATCCCTCTCACTATAACTAGATGACATATATATATATATATCCCTTTGACATCATGTTCCTTGCCTTAAAATAAGAAACAAATTTACCCTTTGGTGCCCCAACATTGCCTTCCCATTCAAGGATCGCCTCATTTGGAAAGTGGAAATACACTCTCTTAGTTCGGCAATCCACAGTGACATAGCAAGAAGCTAACCAATCCATACCCTTTATAACATCAAATTCCAACATTTCTAACTCAACAAAGCCAGCCAATGTGTCACAGTCACAAACAGTTACTACACAGTTATAATAGACCCTTCTAGCTATAATAGATTCACCGATTGGTGTAGACAATTCAAATGGTTTGTTCAATAATTTTGGTGTTCTCTTAAGCTTCCCAGCAACTAGTGGAGTGATATATGATAATGTAGAACTAGGGTCAATTAATGCATACACATTATGTGAAAAGATGGACAATGTACCTGTGACCACAACGGGTGAAGCTTCCAAATTTTGCCAACTCCCTAGAGCATAAGTGCGATTCTGGGCTCCGCTAGAGCTAGCTGTCCCTCTACCACCTCTACCACGACCTGCAGGTGTTTGTTGACCCCTTCCTAATGGAGGAAATGACGATGATGATGCAACATCTGATCCAGTAGGTTGTGCTATATCAACTATGCGTCTTCTCGGGCAATCTCTCATCATATGCCCTGGTACACCACACCAATAACAAGCATTTGTCCCAACACGACATGTACCTAAATGACTTCTCCCATATTGTTTGAAAGGCTGCCTAGGAGGAATTTTCTGGCTTGCCAAATATCCTATTGTCCGTGCACCTTGGCCCTCACTTCTTTGACTGAACTGATTACCTTTAGACCCTTGAAGTTGTGCTGGAGCACTAACTGTAGAGTAGGAGGATGATGGCCTAGGTGGTTTATTAAAAACCCGAGGCCTAAACTCACCTTGGGATGGTATAAATTTCCCTGTAGATTAGGCCCTCTTGGACTGCCCCTTTTCTAACTCTTGTGCCCTTCTTCTTTGCCTCTAATCCTCCAGTTTTTGTGCAAATACTTGCATCCTTGCTATATCCATGTCTTTATTCAAAGAAGTAATGGTAGAATATCTAACCAGATACAAATCCAACCTATCCACATATCGATAAACTATATCTGCCATAGTAGCGACTACATTAGGAGCATACCTGGCTAGGGAATTAAATTGAAAGCTATACTCCCTCACGCTCATATTCCCTTGGTGGAAATTCAGAAACTAATCTGCACGGGCCTCTCGGATCTCTAATTGCAAATAATGATCAAGAAATGCCTCTTTGAACTCCTTCCAGGTAGTTGGAGGTGCATCTATACCCTTAGGTTGCTTCCAAGCTTCATACCACAATATAGCCACACCCTTCAATCTATATGTTGCTAGCTACATAGCTTCTATACCACTTACGTGCATAACATCCAAAGTATGTTGGATCTGATCGATGAAGTCTTGTGGATCTTCAGTAGGATCTGACCTGGTAAAAGATGGAGGGTCCAAATTAAAGAAGTCACATATCCTCGTGCTATCTACCCTATTCACACCACCTACACCCGTAAATGCACCTATTTGTCTTTGACTTTGGCCAGAAGCTATACGAGTCAATAATTGTGTCACATCCAAAAGAGAGGGGAGGCATCAAGATAAGTAAACGCACTAAACATGCGAGTGAACTAACTAGGGACCAGAAGAAAATCGAGCAGCATAACGTCTGAAAGACTAAGCCTGGACATTTTAGGTCATGACCTGGTCAATAGTAAATCACGTACATCAAGATAAGTAAACCCAAACGATAAAGTACTAGTTAGCCGGCAAGGCTGCCACCACAGTGGTACAGACACACACCATATATATATGCCAATCTTATGACTGGAGACTGAAAGACGCAAAAGGACCAACCCACAATAACATGTCCACAATAGCCTCTATGAGAATCACTAACACTGGTGGGACAGGGCCCCGACATACCCAACTGTACAACAAAAAGTAAACATCCTGTGAAAGCTCCAGGAAGAGTTGGAGCTTACCAACTCACAGCTGAACGGGGCTCCTAGTGGAGGGGTAAATCAGAACCCCTACCTGAACCTGCACGCACAAAATAAAATGCAGCGTCCCCAGGCAAAGGGACGTCAATACGAATAAACATATACTGGTATGTAAGGCAGGAAGTAAAATCATAGATAACCATAGTAAAAAGGTTAATAGAAATACGACCTATAACCAAATCTCAAGTAGCCCTAGTGGCGAATAAGCAATCTCCTAGTGATAAAATATGCATGATATGCTCGAGTATCGCATGTTGTGAATACATATATATAGATGCAAATGCATGACATACCCAACCAAATGCTAGCACTGGTGGTCCTTTCCGATAGCTAACCGGCATCATATCTGCCAACCTGTGGCCATCTGTACCATATACATATACATAGCTGGGCAAATAGGCCCCATACCTTTGATTATAGCTCGAAGTCCGTGCATAACGTGCAATGTATGATATGAATGTTGAATGACATAGTAGACCATAGCAAGAACTTAGCCAATCTTGGCTCATCGGTACACTTATTCTCATAGCATCATAATCATTGTCATTTCGCCAATCTTGGCTCATTGGTACACTTATTCTCATAACATCATAATCATTGTCATTTAGCCAATCTTGGCTAATTGGTACACTTATTCACATAACATCATAATCGTTGTCATAGCATATACATATGGCTCGTTGGATCATACATGTCCTTTTTAACAAGTTTGGGGACATAACCCAACATTTAGAGTGAAGCCTTAACTTTGAAAATGTTCATAAAGGTGCTTTACATAATGATTATATTTGGGCCCATGTCAATTAGTAAAATAATGTATTTAAACAAGATCAAGTGCCTTAGTAGTTTAGACAGGAGCATTTCACTTGAGAATATTCGAAACCAACGCGTTACTTGTTAAATTCTTCAATTATATTTTTGTATGGAAGAAGGACTGATTTTGAATACTACATTCCCTTTACATTCTACATTTATTTTAACGGCACTACACCAAGAAGAGAAACGCCTCGAACATATAAATAGGTAGCCGGGAAATCGACAAAATGATATATAGAAATTGAATGTCCAGTTTAAGCAAATGAATGGAATTTCAACCTAATACCATCATGAATATAACTCAGCTGCAATCCCAATGCCTTTCACAGAAGGTCTTTCTAACAACAAAATAGTAAGATATCACATTTGACATTTTGGGAAACTTCCCGGATTTCGTGCAAAAAGGAGGGACAGAGCTTAGCCTTAACATACCTCTCCAACGAACGTCCAATTGCCAAATGTTTCTTCACGAAAGTTGTTGCTTACATCCTAAGCTTCGCAACGACTATATATACGTAGCTTAAAGACACCTATAAACAATAAAAAATTCAGCATTAATGACCAGATTTGGCAAGGAGCATTTATAAGAGGAAATGTTTGTAAAACTTCGTAAAAATGACCGTAAAAGAGACCCAATATTATTACCTCAACACAACAGCTGCAAACCAACATTAACCAGCAAGAACACAATTTTTTAACACTCCAAAAATAGCTCCAAACACAGCTAATACGAGGGGAAAACAATTGCAAAGCGTAAGGCACACATTTCTAGGCACGGGGACGAATTTTAACCGTAAAAATGCGAAAAACTTACCTAAATCACTTAGAGAACTTTTGGGAGCTTTCTCTTCAGTTTCATACTGGTTTGGGACGAAAATGACTCATTTTGAGCTTTAAATTGTCAAAATAGCCAACATTAAGTTGGGTCAACCCGACCCGACCCATGACCCGATTTCCAGCTTCGGCAGTGTCGGTAAAATGGTCATAACGCTTTATTCTGAGGTCGGTTTGATGCGCGGTTATGTGCGTTCCAAACTAGACTCATAGATATTCAATTTGATAGGTGATGGACCTTCTAACGCCTTGTATTTCGGGAGATATGACCTGATACGTTGGACCCAAATTTAAGAAGGATTTCTTAAAGAAACTTACGGTAATTTTGGCCAACCTTTATCTTGCAGCTTTCTTGATTCCAAAACTTAATGTGTGACCTTTGTGCTATTAAAATATCTTTTAAAAATCCATTATTAGCAAATTATAAACTTTTAGTCCCATCTGAAAAGTGAGACCTAATTTCAACCTTCCAAAAAGGGTGAGGTGCCACTTAGGTCATTTTTTTAATCCCGAACGTGCATTTAGGGTATTCCTTTGGCTTAAAACTTTAGGTCCTTGATATTAACACTTATTTGCATCCTTATTATCCTTAGGTGCTAGGAAAAATTACATGTGCCTTATATAAACCACACTATTTAAATAATGGAAGACAAGAAACACGTGGTCTCACAGTCTCCCCCCTTAAGAACATTCGTCCGTGAATGTGTCAAGACAACCCCTTGGTTGCATTACCATCTACAAAAATGTTTTTTGATACATCTATTAACCGTAAATCAACTTCCGAAAACTTCAATTACTAAGCTTTGTATAGCTATCCCGTGACAAAACATACAAGTTTCACCCCCAAATCCTTTAAAAATTAAGTTACTAAAAAAAGATAACTGCTAGTTTTGGAACGCGACCCACCTTAAGTTATAAATAGCTGGGGGCGATTCCTTATCATTCTTCTTTGGCTTCCCAAGTCATTTCCTCAATATTGTTGTTCTTCCACAACACTTTCACGAAGGCCACTTTTCATTTCGAAGCTTTCTTATTTGTCAATCTAAAACAGCCACTGGTACCTCATCATAAGTTAAGTCTTCAACAGTAGGGGTATCCTTAATGTGAGTAATACACAAAGGATCCCTAATGTACTTCCGCAACATAGATACATGAGACACTAGATGGACTTCCCTCAATTCTAAAGGAAAATTAAACTTGTATGTTACCTTGTTAATTTCTCTAATAACCTTATACGGTCCAACATATCTAGGACTGAGCTTTCCTGTCTTTCCAAACCGCATGATTCCCTTCATAGGTGATACCTTTAAGAAGACCCAATCTTTTACATCAAACTCTAAGTCTCGTCATCGAACATCTGCGCAAGACTTCTGCTGATTCTGGGTGGTTTGCAGTAAGTCTGTAATAAGTTTCTTTTTCTCTATTGTTTATTGAACTAGATTAGGGTCTAGAAACTTTTCCTCCCCAACTGCAAACTAATCAATCGGTGACCTACACCTTCGCCTGTATAGTTCTCCCTAAGGATCCATTTGAATACTAACATGAAAGCTATTATTATAAGCAAACCCAATAAGAGGTAGATGATCATCCCAGTTTCCTTTAAAGTCCAGCATATAGGCACGTAACATATCCTCAATGGTCTGGATGGTACGCTCTGCTTGCCCCAACAGTTTGTGGACGAAAAACAGTGCTGAGATTTACCTGAGTGCCTAGACCCTTCTGAAAAGACTTCCAAAATGTATGGTAAATTGAGTCCCTCGATCAAAGATAATAGATAATGGAACTCCATGAAGGCAAACAATCTCTTGAATATAAAGCTTAGCATAATCCTCCGCTGAATATGTCATTCTTACTGGCAAGAAATGAGTAGATTTTATCAACTTATCAAGGATTACCCAAATAGAGTCATACCTGTGTGGAGTGCGAGGCAACCTAGTGAAGAAGCCCATCTTTATCATGTCCCATTTTCTAGAATGGAAAATCAGTATACTTAGCTAGGCCTCCAGGTCTCTAATGTTCTATTTTAACATGCTCGTAGTTGGGGCATTGGCCACCATCTTTGAAATCTTTTTCATGCCATTCCACCAATAAATCTGCCATAGGTCTCAATACCCCCTTTTTTGTTGCCCTAGATCGAGCCGAATATCTAGGATAATGAGCCTCAAAATGAACCTTGGCACGAAGCCCTCCGATATTTGGCACACATAAGAGGCCCCGATGCTAGAGGAGTCCATCTCAAGTTAGCTCAATTAGAGGATGCTGCTATTGTGGAACACTTTCCCTCGATATCATAAGCTTAGAATCCTCACGTTGTTGCTCTTTTACTTCTGTAACAATGAAAGATTCTGCTGTAATTTGAACAATCACACCTTCACCTTTCGCATATGCTAATCGCACCTGCAAACTAGTTTGCTGATGTAAATCTTTTGTCATTTCAATCTTATCAGCTTCAACATGACTTAGACTTCCCAGGGACTTTCGGCTAAGTGCACCAGTAACAATATTAGCTTTACCGGGATAGTACAAAATGTCAAAATCATAACTGTTTTTGTAATTCTAGCCACCTCCTTTATCGTAAGTTCAACTCCTTCTGCTTGAATAAATATTGGAGGCTCTAGTAGTCGGTAAAATCATCGATATGAACTCTCTATAGATAATGCCACCAAATCTTTAGGGCAGAAACAACTGCGACAAACTCTGGATCATGGGTAGGATAGTTCTGGTTATGTTTTAGTAACTTTCTGGAAGCATATGCAATAACTCTACCATGCTGCATAGGAAGATAACCTAGGAAAATAATCAAGGCATCACAATATACAATGTAGCCTTTGGTTCCATCCGAAAGAGCCAGACTAGGTGTGGTGGTAAGCCTTTTCGTTAGCTCTTGAAAACTCTATTCACACAATTCAGTCTACTGAAACTTACTTGCTTGATACATTAATCTCGTTAGTGATGTATAGGTAGTGGAGAATCCCTCAATACACCTCCCATAATATCCTGCCAAGCCCAAAAAGCTATGGACCTCTATCGGATTCAAGGGTCTCGGCCAGGCCATCACTGCTTCAATTTTTTGGCCATCGACCTTGATACTATCACTAGTAATAACAAGGCCACGAAAAGCTATAGAGGTTAACCAAAATTCACATTTGGAGAATTCAGCGTATAACTTCTTGTCCTGGAGAGTCTGTAATATAACTTGCAAGTGCTCTGCATGCTCAGCTTCTAACTCATCCTAAATATTGACTTTGGAATATCAACATCCCTGACTCTTAGCTGGTAGTACTTGGGTCACAACTCAATCTTTGAAAAACCATCAATCCACATAAAAGGATACTTATTCTTAATAGTGAATTTTTAGCTATCTATAACCGATACACATCCGTAAGGAGCCATCTTTCTTTCAAGCAAAGAGCATTGGAGCACCCCATAGAGGTGTGCTTGGCCTAATAAGGTCTTTATCAAGCAAGCTCTTCAGTTATTCCTTCAAGTCTCTTAGCTCTACAGGAGCCATTGTTTAGAGAGGAATGGGTATATGTTGCATATGAGGAAGGAAATCTATAGAAAAATTGATATTCCATTCTGGGGAATCCCTGGAAGCTTATCAGGGAATATTATCATGAATTCATACACAATACGGACTGATTAAAGGGCCAGTTGCTAATAAAATATCTTGTATTCTCGTAATGGTAACATGCACCTGAACCCTTTCTACACTGCCTAATATGAAGCTTACCGCATTGTGTACATGGGGGAGTAAGTTGTCTCACTTGTGCATAACGCTCCTGTTGACGGCTCTCAGGCTGATCTAAATTCTGCCTTGGCCTTGACTGACTATAATAAACAAATTGCTGCTCCTGCATCTGTGGTGGGAAACTACCTACTGGCGGAGGTTGATATCAGTGAAATGGGGGCCTAAAATCACCCTGTGGCTCCCTATAAGACCTCATAGTAGGAGCCCTCTTATTCTTATCCCTATCTCTACGGGTATCCCGAATTTGACAAGAAAGGTCCTCTGTAATCTGAGCAAAATCCTAAATACGAGAAATATCTACACCATCTTATAAAGAGGCTATCTTATAGTCTCTGATCAAATGATCCCCCAAACCATCCAAGTAATGATGAACTCTAGCACTCATGGTACATACAATATCTGGTGCATACCTAGCCGAAGAATTAAATCTCAGGCTATACTCCTTTATTCTCAAATCCCCCTGCTTCAAACTGATAAACTGGTCAAGACGGGCCTCCCGCACCTCCCGTGGAACGCAATGGGCTAAAAATGCCTTCGAAAAGTCCTCCCACTCTGTTGGCAGAGCATCAGGACCTCTGGATCTCTATCACTCCTCATACCCCAAGATGGGCAACGTCACGTAGTTGAAAAGAAGCCAACTCCATTGCCTCGGTGACAGAGGCATGCATCACTCTCAATACTCTATACATATGGTCTGTAAAATCCTGTAGATCTTCAGTAGGACTGGACCCTGTAAATACTGGAGGGGCCAACTCTTCAATTATATTTTTGTATGGAAGAAGGACTGATTTTGAATACTATATTTCCTTTGCATTCTACATTTATTTTAACGGCACTACACCAAGAAGAGAAACGCCTCGAACATATGAATAGGTAGCCGGGAAACCGACAAAATGATATACAGAAATTGAATGTCCAGTTTAAGAAAATGAATGGAATTTCAACCTAATACCATCATGAATATAACTCAGCTGCAATCCCAATGCCTTTCACAGAAGGTCTTTCTAGCAACAGAATAGTAAGATATCACATTTGATATTTTGGGAAACTTCCCGGATTTCGTGCTAAAAGGAGGGACGAAGCTTAGCCTTAACATACCTCTCCAACGAACGTCCAATTACCAAACATTTCTTCACAAAAGTTTTTGCTCACGTCCTAAGCTTCACAACAACTATATATACGTAGCTTAAAGACACCTATAAATAGTCAAAAATTCAGTTTAATGACCAGATTCGACAAGGAGCATTTACGCGAGGAAATATCTGTAAAACTTCATAAAAATGACCGTAAAAGAGCCCCAAAATTATTACCTCAACACAACAGCTGCAAACCAAAAATAACCAGAAAGAACACCATTTTTTAACACTCCAAAAATAGCTCCAAACACAGCTAATACGAGGAAAAACAATTGCAAAGCGTAAGGCACACATTTCTAGGCACGGGAACGAATTTTAACGGTAAAAATGCGAAAAACTTACCTAAATAACTTAGAGAACTTTTGGGAGCTTTCTCTTCAGTTTCATATTGCTTTGGGACGAAAATGGCTCATTTTGGAGCTTTAAATTGTCAAAATAGCCGACATTAAGTTGGGTCAACCCGACCCGACCCATGACCCGATTTCCAGCTCAGGTAGACTTGGTAAAATGGTCATAACGCTTTATTCTGAGGTCGATTTGATACGCGGTTTTGTGCGTTCCAAACTAGACTCATAGATCTTCAATTTGATAGGTCATGGACCTTCTAACTATTTGTATTTTGGGAGATATAGCCTGATATATTGGACCCAAATTTAAGAAGGATTTCTTAAAGAAACTTACGGTAACTTTGGCCAACCTTTATCTTGCAACTTTCTTGATTCCAAGACTTAATGTATGACCTTTGTGCTATTAAAATAACTTTTAAAAATCCATTATTAGAAAATTATAAACCTTTAGCCCCATCTGAAAAGTGAAACCTAATTCAAACCTTCCGAAAAGGGCGAGGTGCCACTCGGGTCATTTCTTTAATCCTGAACGTGCATTTAGGGTCTTCCTTTGGCTTAAAACTTTAGGTCGTTGATATTAACACTTATTTGCAGCCTTATTATCCTTAGGTGCTAGGAAAAATCACATGTGCCTTATGTAAACCACACTATTTAAATAATGGAAGACAAGAAACACGAGGTCTCACAAATTGAACTGCATTTCTCAGATCCTACATGGTAGCATCGATAGGTGGTTATGGGGGAGTTTCACTACTTCCTGGTTCATCTGGAGCTAGAAGACATTGGATATGTTTGTGATAGAGACTCATCTTGGGCCTCATTTCGTTGTTTCAACCGACTGGGTACACCAACAACCACTTCTAATTCCTTCCCTTTGCCTTTACTTTTCCTTGTTTTTGGCATACTGGTTGTATAAAATGATTTAGAGATTAGAAACAATCAACCTACAACACTTGGCTCTATAGAACCATCTAAAGAATGAAAAGAAGGGGACAACTCCTAAATGCCACGTAGCCTCCTGCTTATAAATATGGTGTACAACACATCCATAAACAAGACTCTACACAGACACGGCTTTATAGACACCCTAGGACGACTCACTCTGATACCACTTTTTCACACCCAAAGTCCCATTAAGACGGACTGGAACCCGTTGCCGACAAGGCCCGGACGAACCAACATATAACTATGCACTTGCTATGAATACTATAAGAGGTTTTCATATTCAACATGCTTTCAAAAAAAAGTAGACAATATTAACAAGCCAAAAGGAAATGCATATGACTAGGCTGTTGGAGCCACGATGTCTAAAGTACGATACTTGACCACACTTTACTTTACACAGTCTACAAAGCCTCTAGATAAGGAATAATATCTATTAAGGGTTGGGACAGGCCCTGCTTCAAGACTAACAAAACAGTACAAAAATATAAGCTCTAGACACATAAAGCCCCGAAGCAACCTGGAGCTCAGTAACAGTAGTTGGATGTCCTGTACTTCTACTGGGGAGATTTACTAGCTCCTATAACTGTAGCATGAAATGCAGGTCCCCCATAAGGGATGTCAGTACGAGATAATGTACTTAATATGTACCACCTTTAGTCATACTGTGGAATCATGTACTTAATGTCCTTTTTGTTACTTTACCTTTCTTTACTGTATAACCTATGCATAATATATCATGTAAATGACCAGCTGATCAGTGGTGAATCAATATCGGGATTGACCCATGCTAGGCTCCCTTCACCCCTGGGATACTCCCTGTAATATGGGTGTAAAAGGGAATTATTTGCAACAAAGTCCATCCAATTGAAGCCCAATAAGGCCCAAGTGAAAGGGCCAAGTTGCTGCATCACCACCTTAATAAAATAAGGCTTGAAATGCAAAAGAAAGTCGGCCAAAAGTGGCCCTATAAAAGGGATCAAAAGCCAGCAATTTCAAGTCATTTATACAAAGCCAAAAATCAGATTTCTTTCCAAGTTTCTCCTTGCTCTCTCTTCACTTTGTAAAGCAGCCAAGGCACACCTTTACGGTTCTTGAAGAGAACCTAATCCTTAAGGGCTAAGGTAAGTAAAAATACCTATGGTTTGGTATAATTTTTCCAGGAAAAACCTTAAGAGTATGCTGGCTGTACTTGTGCAGGAATTTGGGACAACATGTATTCCAAAGATTGTTGTCCACTTTCCTTGTTTATTAAGAGGCTTTTCTCTTGTTTGTTGGCTGGATTATGAAGTAATATTTATGTTTTTAACAAGGCTTGGTTCTGTAGTGATGTAAGAAGGCTGCTGGACCATTTTTATCTTCCGCGAAAATGAGTTCTTATATGATATCTTAATTGCACTCTTAGTAAGAATTTGTGGACTGAATATTAGGAATTGTTGCCTCATGTTTTCCATCTACTTGGGGACTGTTTTAAGACTGTTTAAGGACTGTTTTTGTGTGTAAATATGTTGAGGACCGTTTGGTTGGGGATTGAAATAGATTGGGAATGGTTGACGCCGAAATGTAGCGAAAGGACGTAATGTTACGTTGCCTACTTGCGTGTTGTATAGAATTGTTGTATGTTGTACTTTATGAGTTGTTGTAACTGTTATGGGACTAAAACAAGCTGGATATGATATGTATATGAGAATGTGTATCAGAAAATACGATTAGGAGTGGAAATGTTGAAAGAATACTCTTTGGTTGCTAATTACGAGCTTTCCATATTATGTTTTTGTGGAATTGGACTACCAAGATGTGTTTATTAGCTGCTAATACTAGTTTTATCACCTACTGTATTGTAGATAAGTATTTGGAGGAAAAGGATACTACTCCGAGGTGATAACGACATAGTACAACGAGGTATGTAAGGCTACTTGAATTCCTATTACTTGGCATGAAATATAGGTTCTTCCTTGGTACATAAAGGCACTTACCAACTCCGACGTAACTAATAACTGTGTCTCCACTCTTTACCATGTTCATATATTCCCATACATAGCTATTGTCAAATCTACATACATACTTGGATACCAAAGATACATGAGTTCCTTTTTACCAAGTAGAGTCCATGTGTTGTTTAATCTTCTACCCATTTCATTAGTTGTGTAACTCTCTTTTCATTGTGGTATTATCTTGTATGGTTGTTTATATGTCACATGTCATGTCTATATTCCTACAGCTCTAAATTTTATGACCACCAAAAAAATCATCTCAAAAGTAAATAAAAGATAACTCAAAGTTGCTTATTAATAGGTGGTATCCCAGGGGTGGAAGAATCACCTAGCATGGGTTGATCCCATATTACGGGGGCTATCACAGGGGTAAAAGGAAAGGCTAGCATGGGTCGATCCCGATATTGATTTACCACTGATCAGCTAGTCATTTACATGATATATTGTGCATAGATTATACAGTAAAGAAAGGTAAAGTAATTAAAAAACATAAATTAGATGATTCCACAGTATGACTAAAAGTGGTCATTTTTATCCTTACACACCAGTGTGTGATTTTATTTGAGTTCTTATTTCATATATAGTATTTCCTGCCTTACATAATCAGTACATTATCCCATAATGACGTCCCTTACGGGGGACCTACATTTCGTGCTGCAGGTACAGGAGCTGCTATGTCTCCCCAGTAGGAGTACAGGACTTCCAGCTGTTGTTATTAACCTCCAGGTTGCTTCGGGGCTTTGTGTGTCTAGACTTATATTTTGTATTGTATAGTTGGTTATGAGGTAGGGCCTGTCCCGACCCATATAGATATTGTTCCTTACCTAGAGACTTTGTAGACTATATAAAGTAAAACGTGGTCAAGTATCGTACTTTAGACATCGTGGCTCCAACGGCCTAGTCTTATGCATTTCCTTTTGGCTTGTTAACACTATTTACTTTGTTTGAAAGCATATTGAATATGGAAACCTCTTATAATGTTCATAGAAAGTTTATGGTCATATGTTGGTTCTCCCGAGCCTTGTCGGCAACGGGTGCCACTCCGCCTTAATAGGACTTAGGGCGTGACAAAATGAGTTTCCATATCCCTTTCTAGATGAGCTATCAAATGTTCCTCCCGAAAGTAAAATAGACTTTGGTATAGACCCCTTACTAGATACTCAATCTATCTCAATCCATCCATATAGAATCACTCTCGTGTAGTTGAAAGAACTAAAAGAGCAATTGAGGAATTTATTGGGAAAAGGATTCATTAGCCTAGCCAGTCTCTATGGGGTGTCCCAATATTATTTGTAAGTAAGAAGGATGCGCCGCTTCGTATGTGCATTGAATACCATCATCACAATAAGGTCACCATCAAGAATAAGTATCCCCTTCTAAGAATAAATTATTTTTTTGATCAATTTCAAGGGGCCACTCACTTCTCCAAAGTTGACTTTAGATCTGGTTATCACTAATAGAGGGTGAGGAAAGTGACATTCATAAGAAAACTTTTCGGACTAGGTATATGGTCTCTTTGAGTTTGTGGTGATGCCATTTGGCCTCACTAATGCACTAGCGATATTTATGCACCTCATGAGTAAGGTGTTCAATCCCTACCTTGATATGTTCATCATGGTGTTCATTGATGACATCCTTATCTACTCTCAAGGTGAGCAAGAGCATATGGAACACTTGAGGGTGGTATTACAAACCCTAAGGGAGTAGAAGCTTTATGCAAAGTTTGACAAATTTGAGTTTTGGCTGGATGAGGTTGCCTTCCTTGGGAATGTGGTATCTAGTGAGGGTATCAAAGTTAATCCTAAGAAGATTAAAGCGGTGAGAAATTGGAAAAGGCTATTGACTTCTACTAACACAAGGAGTTTCTTGGGCCTAACCGATTACTATAGAAGGTTGTGCAAGATTTCTCCACTATTTCGTCCCCACTTACCATGTTGACACAAAAAAAGCTAAGTTTGAGTGGACAGATGGGTGTGAGAAAAGTTTCCAAACTTTAGCAGATTAACTGACTTTAACCCCAATATTGGCATTGCCAGAAGGGAATGATGGGTTCATTGTGTATTATGATGCATCAAGGATTGGGTTAGGTTGTGTGTTAATGCAAAAATGGTAAGGTGATTGCCTATGCTTCGAGACAGTTAAAAGTGTATGCAAAGAATTACCTGACTCATGATCTTGAGCTTGCGGTGGTGGTGTTTGCCTTGAAGATTTGGCGCTATTACTTGTATAGAGTTCATGTATATGTCTTCACCGACCACAAGATCCTCCAACATGTGTTCATCCAAATGGATCTCAATTGATGGCAATGGAGGTGGTTAGAGCTACACAAAGATTACGATATAGGTGTGAAGTATCACCCTAGAAAGGCCAATGTGGCAGCTGATGTCACGCCCAAAGTCCCATTAAGGCGGTTTGGCATGAGTCGATCCCATATTACGGGGGGGTATCCCAGGGGTGAAATGAAAGCCTTGCATGGGTCGATCTCGATATTGATTTACCACTGATCAGCTAGTCATTTACATGATATATTGTGCATAGATTATACAGTAAAGAAAGGTAAAGTAATAAAAAGACATAAAGTACATGATTCTACAGTATGACTAAAGGTGGTCTTTTTTATCCTTACACACCAATGTGTGATTTCATTTGAGTTCTTATTTCATATACAATATTTCCTGCCTTACATACTCTGTACATTATCCCGTACTAACGTCCCTTACGGGGGACATGCCTTTGATGATGCAGGTACAAGGGCTACTAGGTCTCCCTAGTAGGAGTACATGACTTCCAGCTGTTGTTATTGAGCTCCAGGTTGCTTCAGGGCTTTGTGTGTCTAGACTTATATTTTGTATTGTATAGTTGGTTATGAGGCGGGGCCTGTCCCGGCCCATATATATATTGTTCCTTACCTAGAGGCTTTGTAGACTATATAAAGTAAAATATGGTCAAGTATCGTACTTTAGACATCGTGGCTCCAACGGCCTAGTCTTATGCATTTCCTTTTGGCTTGTTAATACTGTTTACTCTGTTTGAAAGCATGTTGAATATGGAAACCTCTTATAATGTTCATAGAAAGTGTATGGTTATATGTTGGTTCTCCCAAGCCTTATCGGTAACGGGTGCCAGTCCGCCTTATTGGGGCTTAGGTCGTGATAGAAGTGGTATTAGAGTGGGTCGTCCTAGGGAGTCTACAAAGTCGTGTCTATGTAAAGTTTTGTTTATGGATGTGTTGTGCACAGCATTTATAAGCTGGAGGCTACGTGACATTTAGGAGTTGTCCTCTTCTTTTCATTCTTTAGATCGTGCCATAGAGCCAAGTGTTGTAGGTTTATTGTTTCTAACCTCTAAATCATTTTGTATAACAAGTATGCCTAAAACAAGGAAAAGTAAAGGCAAAGGGAAGGGAGTAGAAGTGGTAGTTGGTGTACCCAGTCGGGTGAGACGACGAAATGAGGCCCAAGATGAGTCTCTGTCACAAACATCTCCAACTCCTCCAGCTCTATAAACCAGGAAGTAGTGAAACTCCCCCAGAGCCACCTACTGATGCTACCATGCAGGATCTGAGAAATGCGGTCCAATTATTGACTCGTATAGTTGCTGGACAAAGTCAAAGGCAAGAAGGTCCAGTTATAGGTGCAGGTAGTGCGAAGAGGGCAGCTAGCACGAGGATACGTGACTTCCTTAATTTGGACCCTCCATCTTTTACCGGGTCCGATTCTAATGAAAATCCATAGGACTTCATCGATCAGATCCAACGCACTTTGGATGTTATGCACATAAGCGGTACAGAAGCTGTGGAGCTGGCAACATATAGATTGAAGGGTGTGGCTATATTGTGGTATGAGTCTTGGAAGCAATCTAAGGGAATAGATGCACCTCCAACTACTTGGAAGGAGTTCAAAGAGGCATTTCTTGACCATTACTTGCCATTAGAGATCCGAGAGGCCCGAGCAGATCAGTTTCTGAATCTCCACCAACGGGAATATGAGCGTGAGGGAGTATAGCCTTCAATTTAATTCCCTGGCCTGGTATGCTCCTATGTAGTTGCTACTATGGCAGATAGAGTTCATCAATTTGTAGATAGGTTGGATTCGTATCTGGTAAGAGACTGTACCATTTTTTCTTTAAATAAAGACATGGATATAGCGAGGATACAAACATTTGCACAAAAATTAGAGGATCAGAGGCAAAGAAGGACACAAGGGCAGTCCTAGAGGGCCAGATCTACAGGGCAGTTTGTACTATCCCAAGGTGAGTTTAGGCCTCGATTTCCTAATAAACCACCGAGGCAATCATCCTTTTACTTTGCAGTCAGTGCTCCACCACAACTTCAAGGGTCTAAAGGTAATCAGTTTAGTCAAAGGAGTGAGGGCCAAGGTGCATAGACAACAGGATATTCGGTCAGCCAGCAAATTCCTCCTAGGCAGCCTTGCAAACAATGTGGGAGGAGTCATTTAGGTACATGTCATGTTGGGACAGATGCTTGTTATTGGTGTGGTGTACCAGGGCATATGATGAGAAATTTCCCAAAAAGACGTATGGGTGATATAGCACAACCTACTGGTCAGTTGTTGCATCATCATCGTCTGCTCCTCCATTAGGTAGGGGTCAGCAAACACCTGCAGGTCATGGTAGAGGTGGTAGAGGGGTAGCTAGCTCCAGTGGAGCCCAGAATCGCACTTATGCTCTGGGGAGTTGGCAAAATTTAGAAGCTTCGCTCGATGTGGTCACAGGTACATTGTCCATCTTTTCACATAATGTGCATGCATTAATTGACCCTGGTTCTGCATTATCATATATCACTCCACTAGTGGCTGGGAAGCTTAAAAGAACACCTAAACTATTGAACGAGCCATTTGAAGTGTCTACACCAACCGATGAATCTATTATAGCTAGAAGGGTCTATTATAACTGTGTAGTAACTGTTTGTGGTCGTGAATCATTGGCTGACCTTGTTGAGTTAGAAATGGTGGAATTTGATGTTTTAATGGGTATGGATTGGTTAGCTTCTTGCTATGCCACTGTGGATTGCCGATCTAAGAGAGTGTATTTCCACTTTCCAAGTGAGGCGGTCCTTGAATGGGAAGGCAGTGTTGGGGCACCAACGGGTAAGTTTGTTTCCTATTTTAAGGCAAGGAAGATGATGACAAAGGGATATATATATCATCTAAGAGTAAGGGATATGGAAGCAGAATCACCAACTCTTCAATCAGTTCTCGTAGTGAATGAATTTGTTGATGCGTTTCCCGAAGAGCTTCCAAGTTTACCTCCAGAATGAGAAGTAGACTTCGGTATTGACTTACTTCTAGGTACTCAACCTATTTCTATCCCTCCATATAGAATGACCCCGACAAAATTACCTGAATTAAAGGAACAATTAAAAGACTTGCTAGAGAAGGGTTTTATAAGACCTAGTGTGTCCCCATGGGGTGCACCAGTGTTATTTGTACGTAAAAAGGATGGCACCTTGAGAATGTGTATCGACTATCAACAATTGAATAGGGTGACAATTAAAAACAAATACCCCCTCCCCAGGATTGATGATTTAATTGATCAGTTATAGGGTGCCAAATGCTTTTCCAAAATTGATTTGAGGTCGGGTTATCACCAAGTGAGGGTGGAGGAGAAAGATATACCCAAGACAGCCTTTAGGACACGCTATGGTCACTTTGAATTTCTTGTCATGTCATTTCGGCTGACCAATGCACCAATAGTTTTTATGGACTTAATGAACAGAGTATTCAAGCCATTCTTGGATGTATTTGTTATAGTATTTATAGATGACATTTTGGTGTATTCAAGATCAGAAGAGGACCATGCAAATCACTTACGGCAGGTATTACAAGTTCTTTGTGATCGGCAATTGTATGCCAAGTTTTCCAAATGTGAATTTTGGTTGAAATCAGTGGCATTCTTGGGTCATATTGTATCCGATGAAGGAATAAGGGTTGATTCATAAAAGATAGAGGCAGTGAAAGATTGGCCAAGGCTGACAACACCCACAGATGTTCGAAGCTTCCTAGGGTTAGCAGGTTATTACAGAAGGTTTGTTGAGGGTTTTTCTTCTATTTCTACACCTCTAACAAAGTTGACACATAAAGTGACCAAATTTCAATGGAATGATGCATGTGAAAGGAGTTTCCAAGAGTTTAAAAACAGGTTAAATTCGGCACCTGTGCTAGTGCTTCCAGAAGGCACGGAAGGGTATGCGGTGTATTGTGATACTTCAGGGGTTGGGTTAGGGTGTGTACTGACATAACATGGTAGGGTAATTGCTTATTCCTCGAGACAATTGCGACCACATGAGAAAAACTACCCAACACATGACCTTGAGCTAGCAGCTATTGCGTTTGCCTTGAAAATATGGCGCCACTATTTGTATAGAGTTCATGTTGACATATATACTGATCATAAGAGCCTATGGTACCTCTTTAAACAGAAAGACCTAAATTTAAGACCACGGAGATGGCTAGAGCTAATAAAGGATTACGACGTTGATATACTATACCATCCAGGGAAAGCAAATGTAGTAGCTGATGCTCCGAGTCATAAGGCAATTGTGAATATTTGTGATCAGATCGTGGTAAGTCAAGGAGTGGCTAAGGATCTACGTCAACTAGCCAATCTGGGAGTTCGCCTTATTGAAACTTAAAAAGAAGGGGTTGTTGTACATAATGCTGCAAAGTCTTCATTGGTAACGGAGGTAAGAGAATAACAGTTCAAAGATCTTGTTCTACGACGACTTAAGGAGAAGGTGGTCAGGCACGATGAAGGGCTTTGAATTTACCCAAAATGAAGTACTTTATTGCCAAAATAGATTATGTGTTCCTAATATTTATAGTCTAAGAAAGAGGATAATGGATGAAGCCCATCATTCAAGATATTCCATCCATCAAGAATTCTAAGATGTATCATGACCTATAGGGAATGGTTTGGTGGGGAGGCATGAAAAAGGACCTTGTAGAATTTGTGGCTCAATGTCCGAATGCCAACAAGTTGAAGTAGAGCACCAAAAGCTGGGAGGTTATATGCAATGTATAGAGCTGCCAACGTGGAAGTGGGATATGATTAATATGGATTTTGTTACTGGGTTGCCTCGCTCATTTTAGAAGTTTGACTCCATATGGGTGATAGTTCATAGACTCACAAAGTCAACACAGTTCTTGCCAGTTAAGAGTGATTATACAGCTGAAGAGTATGCAAAGCTATACCTCAGGGAGATATTTAGGCTACATGGGGCCCCAATCTCCATTATATATGATTGGGGAGCTCCATTCACTGCAAAGTTTTAGAAATCCTTCCAAGGGAGCTTAGGGACACAAGTGAATTTAAGCATAGCTTTCCACCCTCAAACGGATGGTCAAGCAGAACGCACCATTCAAACACTTGAAGATATGTTGCGAGCTTGTGCATTGGACTTCAAAGGTAGTTGGGTGGACCATTTGCCACTTATTGAATTTGCCTATAATAATAGCTACCATTCAAGCATCAAGATGGCACCGTATGAAACTTTGTATGGAAGGAAATGTAGATCACCAATAGGATGGTTTGAAGTGGGTGAATCCACCTTGCTTGGTCCAGATCTAGTCCAACAAGCCAAGGAGAAAGTCAAGGTAATACGACAACAACTAGAAACAACCCAAAGTCGTCACAAATCCTATGCGGATACTAGAAGAAGAGGACTGGAATTCTCAGTAGGAGATTGGGTATTCTTAAAGGTGTCCCCAATGAAAGGTGTTATGAGCTTTGGTAAGAAAGGAAAACTAAGCCCATGTTACATAGGGCCATATAAGATTATTAAAAGGTTTGAACAAGTTGCGTACGAATCAGAGCTGCCCAGGAGCTTTCAATGGTTCATCCAGTATTTCATGTCTCAATGCTTCGAAAATGCACAAGTGACCCATCTCGTATCACTCCTATTGAAGATATGCAGGTTACGAAAGATCTCACCTATGAGGAGGTACCTATTGCTATCCTAGATCGTCAAGTTAGAAAGTTAAGGAATAAGGAAATACCTTCAGTAAAGGTACTTTGGAGGAACCAGCAAGTAGAAAAGATAACGTGGGAGGCTGAGCAAGCAATGAGATCTAAATACCTTTATTATTTGAAGCTAAAGAGGAAGTCCAAGATGCAAAGTTAAGGGATTTGTAGGTACGTGAATTTGAATTCTTATTACATTGTCAAAAGTTTGTTTACATAAAAGTTTAAACTTATATGACCTATCCCATTTATGCTAACATTCGGGGACGAATGTTCCTAAGGGGGGGAGGATATAATACCCGATATCTTACATGTACTAGTCCAATGCATATGAAATATGATATGGCGGGGTCAAATCAACACACATTTTTAACAAGTGCTTGATTTCAGATTAGAGGACTATATGTAAGTCTAACGCTCAAGATGACCGAGTGTATATACATTTTAAGTCAAATTGAGGAGATCGTGACCTTAAATGAAGTGAAAAAAGTGAGGTGCTTGTGGGACTTAGGAAGCTAGCAGGTGAGTCACCCACGTGCTTAGCTTAAATAGGCTAGGTAGACGGAGACGAGGCCCAACACCAAATTTGTTCAAGTCCGATAAAGAATAAACTCCGAGTTAAGGATGTCATTTGGGCGCATGGTTTGGCATCATAAAGGAACAACATTTTCAGCCCAAGATGAATAGGAAAAGGGCCAAATTACATTCACAACCCAATTCACAAATAAGGCCCAAACTAAGTGGGTGTAAAAGAGAATTATTAGCAGCAAAGCCCATCCAATTAAAGCCCAATAAGGCCCAAGTGAAAGGGCCAAGTTGCTGCATTACAACCTTAATAAAATAAGGCTTGAAATGCAAAACAAAATTCGGCCGAAAGTGGCCCTATAAAAGGGATCAAAAGCCAGCAATTTCAATGTCTCGCCCTAAGTCCCATTAAGGCGGACTGGCACCCATTGCTGACAAAACTCGAGAGAACCAACATATAACTATGCACCTGCTGTGAACATTTAAGAGGTTACCATATTCAATATGCTGTCAAAAGAAAGTAAACTGTATTAACAAGCCAAAAGTAAATGCATAAGACTAGGCCATTGGAGCCACGATGTCCATAGTATGCTACTTGACCACACTTTAATTTACATAGTCTATAAAGCCTCTATGTAAGGAGCAATATCCATATGGGTTGGGACTGGCTCCGCCTCATGACCAACTATACAATACAAAATACAAGTTCTAATCACACAAGCCTCGAAGCAACCTGGAGCTTAGTAATAGCAGCTGGAAAGTCCTGTACTCTTACTGGGGAGATCTAGTAACTCCTGTACCTGCAGTATGAAATGCAGGTCCCCCGTAAGGGATGTCAGTAAGAGATAATGTACTAAATATGTAAGGCAGGAAATACTGTATATGAAATAAGAACTCAAATGATATCACACACTGGTGTGAGGATGAAAAGACCACCTTTAGTCATACTGTGGAATCATGTACTTTATGTCCTTTTTATTACTTTACCTTTCATTACTATATAATTTGTGCACAATATATCATATAAATGACTAGCTGATCAGTGGTAAATCAATATCGGGATCGACTCATGCTAGGCTTTTCTTTCACCGCCGAGATACCCCCCGTAATATGGGATTGACCCATGCCAGGTGATTCTTCCACCCTTTGGACACCATCTATCAATAAGCAACTTCAATCAATCTTTTATTTACTTTTGAGATGATTCTTTTGGTGGTCATAACATTTAGATCCATAGAACCATAGAAATAACATGTGACATGTAAAAATCATACAAGGCAGTATCATAACAAAAAGAGTAAGTTACACGACTAATGAATTACGTAGGAGATGAAATAACATATGGATTTTATTAGCATCAAAAGGAACTCATGTATCTTTGCATCCAAAGTATGTATGCGAAATTGACAATGGCCATATATGGGAGCATATGAACATGTTAAAGAGTGGAGACACCGTTATTATCCATGTCGGAGTAAGTAAGTGCCTTTATATGCCAAGGAATAGCCTAGATTCATGCCAAACAAAATGAAAATGAGTAAGCCTTACATATCTCGTTGTACGACCTCGTTATTATCTCGAAGTAACCTCCTTTTCCCCCAAATATTTATTTACAATAGAGTAGGTGATAAAACTAGTGTTAGCAGCTAATAAACACATCTTGGCAGTCCAATTCCACCCAAAAATAATATCCGGCAGCAGGTTCGTAAATTCAACGAAAGAGTATTCTTTCAACCTTTCCACTCCTAATCATATTTTCTAATACCACTCTCATATACATGCCATATCCAGCTTTTTTAGTCCCATAACTGTGTTACAAGAGCTCATAAAGTACAGCATACGACAACTCTACACAACACGCAAGTAGGCAACACAAAATTGCGTCCTTTCGCTACATTTCAACGTCAACCATTCCAAATCTGTTTCAACCTCAACCAAACTGTCCTGAACATATTTGGACACAAAAAAAGTCCTAAATTAGTCCAAGAACAGTCCCCAAGTAGATGGAGGATGTGCAACAACAATTCCCAATTATCAGTCCACAAATTCCTACTAAGAGCGCAATGAAGATATCAAATAAGAACTTATTTTTATGAAAGATAAAAATGGTGCAGTGGCCTTCCTACATCATTACAGAACCAAACCTTGTTAAAAACATAAATATTATTTCATAATCCAGCTAACCAACAAGAGAAAAGCCTCTTAATAAACAAGAAAAGTGTACAACAATCTTTGGAACACATGCTGTCCAAATTCCTGCACAAGTATAACCAAAATACTCTTCATGTTTTTCACGGAAAAATTATACAAAATACATAGGTATTCTTACTTACCTTAACCTCCAAGATGTAGGGCTACTCCAAGAACCCTGAAGTCTTGTTGTGGCTGCTTTGTAATGGAAAGAGAGAGCAAGGAGAAACTTTGAAAAAATCTGATTTTTGGCTATGTGAAAATGACTTAAAGTTGCTGGATTTAAATCCCTTTTATAGGGCCACTTTTGGCCGACTTTCTTTTAAATTTGAAGCCATATTTTATAAGGTGGTGATGTAGAAACTTGGCCCTTTCACTTGGGCCTTATTGGGCTTCAATTTGATGGACTTTGAAGACAACGTTTTCCTTCTACTTTCACTTAGTTTGGGCCCTATTTGTGAAGTGGGTTGTGAATGTAATTTGACCCTTTTCCTATTCATCTTGTGCTTCCTATATTGTCCATTTATAATTCTAAACCATGGGCACAAATTACACCCTTAACTCGGGGTTTATTCTTTATTGGACATGAACAAATTCGGTGTTAGGCCTCGTCTTCGTCTACCTACCCTATTTAATCTAAGCACGTAGGTGACTCACCTGTTTGCAACCTAAGTCTTCCAAGCACCTCACTTCCTTTCACTTTGTTTAAGGCTGCACTCTCCTCAATTTGTCTTAACACTTATATACACTCACTCATCTTATGCATTAGACGCAATTATTGCCCTCTAATCTGAAATTCAAACACTTTCAAAAATCTGTGCTGATTTGACCCCACCATATCATGTTTCATATGCATAGGACTAGTACATGTAAGATGTGGGGTGTTACAAATGATGCCCTTAGAAGAGTTTCCATGGGTAGTGTGTCTCATCTTGAAGATGATGGAAAAAGAGAGCTAGCCAAAGATATTCAAAGGTTGTCTAGATTAGGAGTGAAGTTGAGTGAGTCTAGAAATAGTGGCGCAATGATGCTTCATGGGTCTGAATGTTCTTTGATTGAGGATGTTACGGTTAAACAAGACCTTGATCCCGCCTTAGTTGAGTTGAAAGTGTTGGTAAAGGTAGGAAAGATAGAGGTTTTCTCACATAGGGGAGATGGTGTACATTGATATCAGGGGAGGTTGTGCATGCCCAATATTGGTGAGATTAAAAAGTTGATCACGTAAGAAGCCCATAACTCTTCATACTCCATTCATCTAGGCACTACAAATACATATAGAAACTTGACGGAGATCTATTGGTTGAATGGAATGAAAAGAAACATTGCTTAATTTGTGTCCGAGTGTGCTAATTGCCAACAGGTCAAGGTTGAACACCAAAGGTAGGGTGGCCTAACACAAGACACTGGTATTTCTCCCTTGAAGTAGGAAGAGATCAACATGGACTTCGTAGTTGATTTTCCAAAGACCAAAAAACATTTTGGCTCCATATAGGTGATAATTGATTGCATGACAAAGTTAGCTTATTTCTTACCGGTCAAGACTACATTCAATGCCAAAGATTATGTTTGCTTGTATATCTAAGAGTTGGTGAGGTTAAATGGGATCCTAGTGTCCATCATATCAGATTGGGGAGTCTAATTTACCTCTCATTTTTGGAAGTCTTTCAAAAAGAGGCTTGGTACTAAGGTGAAGTTGAGTACCACTTATCATTCCCAAACTGGCGGGCAAGCCGAAAGGACTATTCAGACAATGGAAGACATGTTGACAGCTTGTGTGTTGAAGTTTAAGGGGAGTTGAGATGAGCATTTACCACTTATCGAGTTTACCTACGATAACAACTTTCATGCGAGTATTGGAATGGCACCATTTGAGGCGTTATATGGTAGACGATGTAGATCAGCCATCGAGTGGTTTGATGTAGATGAGATGGTATCAATAGGGCCGAACTTGATGATGAATCCTATGGAGAAAATTAAAAGCATAAGGTAAAAGTTTCAAATGACCCCACGCCGACAAAAGTCCTACTACGACGTGAGAAGAAGAGAACTTGAGTTCCATGTTTGTGATTGGGTCTACTTGAAGGTATCTCTGATGAAAGGTGTAACCTGGTTTGGTAAGAAAGGAAAATTGAGCCCTAGATATGTGGGTCCATATAAGGTGGCGAGAAAGTGGGAAAGGTGGCATATGAGCTGGATCGATCCAATGAGATACATTCGATCCATCCGGTTTTTCATGTGTCGATGTTGAGAAAATTCATAGGTGATCCAAATTCCATCATTCCCTTATATGATGTGAACATTGAAGAGGACTTGAGTTATGAGGAGGTATTGGTTTAAATTCTAGACTAGAAAGTGAAAAAGCTAAGGGACAAGGAAGTTGCATCCGTCAAAGTGCTTTGGAGAAACGAACAAGTTGAGGGTGCTACATGGGAAGCGTAAACAGATATGATGAGCATTACCTGTATCTATTCAACCCTACTCAAGCCTAAGGTATGAATAAATTCATCCTAAAACCTCTAATTCCATGCATTTTTTTGTGATAGCCTAAGGTATGAATAAATTCATCCTAAAACCTCTAATTCCATGCATTTTTTTGTGATATATGCATTTATTTCTATGTTTATGGACTATTTTGAGACATGTTTTGAAAGTAAGTTTTGCAATTTTGTGAAATAATACTTAAGTTGTATTTTTGCATGGATATTAGGTTATTAGCTACTATTTTACTCTTTAAAGCCTACCTTTAAGTACATTCAGGGATGATTGTTCCCAAAGGGGAGATATTGTAACGACCCCAGTTTAGGAGCCTAGGAGTGTAGAAAGTTTGCCTGAAAAATGACCTGCAGTCAAGTTTACGGGGGTGAATTACGACCCATAGGTTTGGTCTTTAAACATGAACTTAAGGAAAGGGAAAAAGTTTCCATGTGTGAAGTAACCTACGGAGAAAGTGAAGACTCGTAGGATATAATATGGTCCGTAGATAGGGTCATGATTGAGACTATCAGACATAGAGAAAATTTGGAGTATGCTAGAAGGTGACCTATGTGTTACCAACACAACCATGAATGGTTGTACGACTCGTAGAGTACTTCATTGAATGAGGCCAAGAAAATAAGAAAAATGTCTAAGTATGGAAGGACTCTGCAAGTCCAACCACGAGCCGTGGATAAAAGGATGGCCCGTAATAAGGATTCCTGGTTTGGGTCCAGTAGAAGTCAGTTTTAGATATTTCATATATGTTACTAGATGAACAGGACATACGGCCCGTGGGTTGAGCTACGACCCATAAATAGGGTTTCGTAGGGTAAGCCCGACAGTATTAATGAGAGGCAGTTCTGTAATTTTCATCCTTCATATTCCTAAACCCTACCATTTTGGGATAAAAAAGGGTACAAAATCATCCTTAAAGCCCTAAGACCACCCCTCATTCTCTCATTCTTTCAATTCCCAAATTCTCTTAAGGAATTTCCCTCCAAGAACAAGCTAGGGCCAACTAGGATTTCCAAGAATCTTCCCAAATCTTCAAGGTTCAACTCTCCCAAGTTCTCCTAAGGTATGTGAATTGAGTTATGTGTATATTCCACCCATAAATTTCCTTTTTAAGTATCTTACCTTTTCTTTAAGTTCCTTTAAGATATTATGCATGCTTATGATGATTTTATAATGTTTTAAGTTGTTAAATGCTATTCATGATGTCCAATGATATTTTACCAAGTATGTGCATATTTTGAGCTATTGATGATGACCCCAATGATGGGTTTTGATAATGATGAAGTGTGGCCATTTTCGATAGTCCTTAAAAAGAGAAATTTCCTCATGTTTTATGTGATTTATGGTTGTCCCATTTGAAAAGCCTAAACCACCTAGTTTTCAAATATAGCTTTCATGATTTATGATAATGTTTAGGGTAGTAAAAACGTAAGTTTTAAAGTAAAGATTTGTCAAAGATATAAGCATGTTGACAATTGTAACAAAGAAGCTTAAGAAAGGTACCCAAGATGAAAGGACAATTCTCACTTGGTCGTTCCTAAGTTTGAGCTACTTTTATGATTGCTACTTACGATTTTAAGTTACATTTTAAAAGATTTTGTGGGATGACTTAGTACCGAGCGGACATGGGATTGGATTTCATTCCATTAGTTGAGGCATGACACATTAAAGCTAAATCCCAAAGTTCCTAACTATGTGCCACCATAGGAGCCCTTGTAGCTAGGTTAGTTGATCCACGCAGGCCATTATGTTATTAAGATGCATGCATAGTTAACGGAGTTCCACCTAGCAAGTGGTTTACCCATGCCAATGTAGGGGGTTTTGTTGGATTCCATGTATTAGCTCACACAAGCTTATGTCGATTAAGGTCTTCTCCCCTAAGTTTATGATCCTATGATATGTCTTCCATTACATGTGCTTTCTCATGCATTGACTCTTATTCCTATTGAGCCATATTCCTTGTGCACGCTTAAGCTCATTTTATTTATCTTTTTTTTCAAATACATACATATATGTTATATTTATGAATGATGGAATTACGATTTCATTGATGCATTGCTTCTTACATATTTAGTACATTACGACGTACTAACACATATTTTGCCAACATGATTTGACCATGCATGGACATGCACTTCTCCACCGACTCGTGCCTCGTATTCAACATTCAAGACTAACACTTTTGTTTGGTGAGCCCTTTCTTCAGGACTCTACCATTTTCTTTTCTATCTTGTATTTCATATTATGAGATGATGTATTTATGGTCCTTTTGAGGCATTTACTTTCTGTGTTGCACAATTATGAAGTCTTTTCAATTTGACGGGAACCGACCTTTACCCGTTCCGTCCGTCAATGTAGTAGTTGGTGTCTTATTGAAAAAGAATATTAGTGATCATATTGCTTTTTAGTGTTACTTCATTGTCTAATATGACACATAGTCCCTTTTGCTTATTATCCTCAAATATTTTGATTGTTTGTGCCTATGAATGCTTAAGATGGTTTGGGTGAGGTTCCTATGGGTATCTCATTTGCTGTGTGATGACTAAGCCTTTAGATTGGGTCATTACATTCCAAGGGAAAAATCGTATTAGGATGACCAATCAACTTCCTCAACATTGACATATGGAAAATCGGGTGAATAGAACTCATATCCAAAGGCAAATTCAATCTATAAGCCATATTGCCAATCTGCTCAACAATCTCATGAGGGACAACATACCGGGGACTTAACATGCCCTTTTTACAAAAATGCATCACACCTTTCATAGGTGAAAGCTTCACATACACCCAATCACCGACAAGGAACTTAAGATCCCTCTTCAACACATCCCTGTAAGACTTTTGATGACTTTGAGCCATTTTCAACCTTTCCTGAATTAGTGTCACCTTCTCCACAGCCTCCAACGCCAGATCGGGCCAAGTAATAACACTTCACCTATCTCAAACCATCCCACTGGGGATCTACATTTTCTTCCATATAAAGCTTCAAACGATGTCATTCTGATGCTAGCATGATAACTATTGTTGTAGGCGAACTCAATAAGCCATAGATGATCATCCTAATTTCCTTCGAATTCAACACACAAGCCCTCAAAAGTTTAAATGGTCCTCTTGGCTTGTCCATCTGTTTGAGTATGGAAAGAGGTACTCAACTTCACCTTAGTACATGCCCTTTCTAAAACTATCTCCAAAAGTGAGAAGTAAATTAGGTACCATGATCCAATATAATAGACATAGGCACACCATGCAATCTAATGAATTTCCAGATATATAACTTGGCATAACCCTTAGAACTGAAAGTAGTCTTCACCGATAATAAGTGAGTCAATTTCTTCATTCTATCAACAATTACCCAAATAGAGTCAAATTGCTTCTGGGTACGAGGCAATCCAATCACAAAGTCCATATTCAGATCCTCCAATTTTTAAGTAGAAATTTCAATATCTTGAGCCAAACTACCGAGCCTTTGGTGTTCCACCTTCACTTCATGACACTTAGGGCATTTAGATACAAATCTAGCTATATCCTTCTTCATACCATGCCACCAATACACTTCCCTAAAATCCCTATACATCTTGGTGGATTCTAGATGTATAGAATAAAGAGAGTTGTAGGCTTCAATCACAATCACCTCCCGAAGACCTTCAATATTTGGAACATACAATCGATCTTTATACTGAAGCACACCATCTACCCCTTGGGAGAAGCCCTCTATCTTCTTTTTGGCTACCAACTACTTTAACTCTACAAATGACGGGTCCAAGTCGTGTGTTTCCTTGACATCAACAACGTTAGAAGACTCAGCCTCATTATGAAAATGAATGCCACCATCATCAGAATTAGCTAACTAACACCCAATCTATCCAAATGGTCTACATCCTTCATTAAATCTTTCTTGGTCTAATCAACATGAATCACACTACCCATAGATAGCCTACTAAGAGCATCAGTTACAACATTTGCCTTGTCAGATGGTATTGAACACTCATGTCATAATATTTGTAAAGCTTCTTCAACCATCTCCTTTTCCTCAAATTAAGATCCCTATGAGTGAATACATATTTCAAGATCTTGTGATCAGTGAATACATCAACAAGAACCCCATATAGATAATGTCACCAAATCTTCAAAGCAAGCACCACAATCGCTAATTCAAGGTCATGAGTTAGATAATTTTGTTCACACACCTACAACTTTCTAGATGTATAAACTATCACCTTACCATGTTTCATAAGCACACAACCAAAACCAATCTGAGAAGCATCACAATATACCACAAAACCATCCAAGCCATCTGGTAATGTCAACATAAGAGTCGATGTAAGCCGATCTTTCAAAGTCTAAAATCTCTTCTCATACTCATCTTACCAAATGATATTGGCCTTTGTTTTAGTTAGTTTAATCAACGGAAAATCAATAGATGAAAAAACCTTAACGAATCTCCAATAGTAACAAGCTAATCCAAGAAAACTCTGAGTATTTGAAGGACTCAACGGTCTAGGCCAATTCTTCACAGTCTCAGTCTTCTTTGGATTGAATTTAATACCATTACTGGTTATCATATGGCCAAGAAAAGCCACTTCACCCGACCAAAACTCACATTTACTAAACTTGGCAAATAACTGGTTATCTCTCAAAGTCTGAAGAGCTAACCTCAAATAGTCGATATGCTCTTGTTCAATCTGAGAGAAATCAAAATATCATCAATGAAGATAACCATATATGTATTAAAAGCCATCTTGGGAATATATATATATATATATATATATATATATATATATATATATATATATATATATATATATATATATATATATATATATATATATATATATATATATATATATATATATATATATATATATATATATATATATATATATATATATATATATATATATATATATATATATATATATATATATATATATATATATATATATAATCATTTGGGCAAATAGTCCCAATACCTTCGATTATAGCTCAAAGTCCATGCATAACGTGCAATGTATGATATGAATATATTAAATGCACATAGTAGGCCATAACAAACACTTAGCCAATCTAGGCGCATCAGTACACTTATTTTCATAACATCATAATCATTGTAATTTAGCCAATCTTGGTTTATTTGTACACTTATTCTCATAACATCATAATCGTTGCCATAGCATATACACGTGACTCGTGGGATCTTATATGTCTTTTTAACTAGTTTGGGAACTTAACCCTACATTTAGAATGAAGCTTTAACTTTAAAAATGTTCATAAAGGTGCTTTACATAAACCTTATACTTGGTCCCATGTCAATTAGCAAAAGGAAAGTATTTAAACAGAATTAAGTTCCTTAGTAGTTTAAATAGGAGCATTACGCTAGAGATTATTGGAAATCAACGCGTTACTTGTTAAGTGCTTCAATTATATTTTTGGTATAGAAGAAGGACTGATTATGAATACCACATTCCCTTCGTAATCTACATTTATTTTTATGGAACTAAACCAAAAAGAGAAGCACCGCAAACATATGGATAGGTAGCCAGGAAAACCGACAAAATGATACATAGATATTGAATGTTCAGTTTAAGCGACCGAATGGAATTTCAACCTAATACCATCATGAAAATAACTCAGCTGTAATCCCAGTGCCTTCCACAGAAAGTCTTTCTAACAACAGAACAGTAAGATATTGCATTTGACATTTTGGGAAACTTCCCAGATTTCGTGCTAAAAGGAAGGACGGAGCTTAACCTTATCATACTTCCCAACAGATGTCCTATTGCCCAAAGTTTCTTCAGAAGAGTTGTCCCTTACTTCCTAAGATTCGCAACAACTATATATATGCAGCTTAAAGGCACCTACAAATAGTCCAAAATTTAGCATTAATGACCAGATTCGGCAAAAATTATTTACGCGAGGCAATGTCCGTAAAACTTTGTAAAAATGATCGTAAAATAGCCCAAATATTATTACCTGAACACACCTGCTGCAAACCAACAATACTAGCAAGAACACCACTTTTTTACATCCCAAAAACAACTCCAAACACAACTAATAGGAGGGAAAAATAATTGCAAAGTGTAAGACACACATTTCTAGGCACACGGATAAAGCTTAACGGTAAAAATGCGAATAACTTACTCAAATTCCTTTGGTACCTTGAGGGAACTTTTCCTTCAGTTTATTCACTTTTTGGGGACGAAATGGCACTGATTTGAGCTTTAAAAAGCTCAAATTAGCTGACATTAAGGTGTGTCGACCTGACCCGACCCATGACCCGATTTCCTGCTTGCATAGTCTCGGTAAAACTGTCATAACTTTTTATTCTAAGGTTGGTTTAATGCACGATTTTGTGTGTTGCAAACTAGACTCATAGATCTTCAATTTTATAGGTCATGGACCATCTAAATCTTTATACTTTTGGAGATATGGCCTGATACATTTGACCCAAATTTAAGAAGGATTTCTTAATGAAACTTACGGTAACTCTGGCCAACCTTTATCCTGCAACTTTCTTGATTCCAAAACTTAATGTATGACCTTTATGCTATTATAATAACTTTTATAAATCCTTTATTAGCAAAATATACACTTTTAGACCCATCTGAAATTTGAAACCTAATTTAAACCTTCCCAAAAGGGTGAGGTGCCACTCGGGCCATTTTTTTAACCCCGAACGTGTATTTACGATATTCCTTTTGCTTAAAAATTTAGGTCCTTGATATTACCTCTTATTGTCAGCCTTATTATCCCTAGGTGCTTGCCAAAATCACATGTGCCTTATATAACACCACACTATTTGAATAATGGAAGACGAGAAACACGGGGTCTCATAATCTCCTTCCCCCCCTAAGAACATTCGTCCACGAATGTGTCATGACAACCCCTTGGTTGAATTACCATCTACTAAAATATTTTTTTTGGATACATCTATTACCCTTGCAAACCATAAATCAACTTCCAAAAACTCCAAATACTAAGCTTTGTATAGTTATCAAGCGACAAAACATATAAGTTACACCTCCAAACTCTTTAAAAACTTAAGTTACTAAAAAAAAGATAACTGCCAGCTTTGGAACGCGATCCACCTTAAGTTATAAATAGCTGAGGGTGATTCCTCATCATTTCTTCTTTGGCTTCCCAAGTTATTTCCTCAATATTTTTGTTCCGCCACAATACTTTCACGAAGGCCACTTTTCATTTCGAAGCTTTCTTATTTGTCAATCTAAAATAGCCACTGGTACCTCATCATAAGCTAAGTCTTTAGCAATGTGGGTATCCTTAATGCGATTAACACACGAAGGATCTCTAATGTACTTCCACAACATAGATACATGAGACACTAGATGGACTGCTCCCAATTCTGAAGAAAATTAAGCTCGTATGTTGCTAATTTTTTTTAATAATCTTGTTCGGTCCAATATATCTAGGACTGAGCTTTCCTGTCTTTCCAAACTGTATGCTTCCCTTCATAGGTGATACCTTTAAGAAGACCCAATCTTCTACATCAAACTCTAAGTCTCGTCGTCGAACATCTACAAATTTTGGGCTGTTTGCAGTAAGTCTCTAATGAGTTTCACTTTTTCTATTGCTTGTTGAACTAGATTAGGGTCTAGCAACTTTTATTCCCCAAGTGCAAACTAATCAATCAGTGACCTACATCTTTTCCTGTATAGTGCTCCCTAAGGAGCAATTTGAATACTAGGTGGAAGCTGTTATTTTAGGTGAACTCGATAAAAGGTAGATGAACATCTCGGCTTCCTTTAAAGTCCAGCACGCAGACACGTAACATATCCTCGATGGTCTGAAGGGTACGCTCTACCTTTTTATTAGTTTGTGGATGATAAATGGTACTAAGATTTACTTGAGTGCCCAGACCCTTCTATAAAGACTTCCAAAAAATGTGTTGTATCACCTCGTTCTGAAATAATATATAATGGAGCTCCATGAAGGCAAACAATCTCTTGAATGTAAATCTTAGCATAATCCTCCGCTGAATATGTCGTTCTTGCTGGCGAGAAATGAGCAAATTTTATCAACCTATCAATGATTACCCAAATAGAGTCATACTTGTGTGGAATATGAGGCAACCTAGTGATGAAGCCCATATTTATCATGTCCCATTTCCAGAACGAAAAATCACTATACTTAGCTAGACCTCCAGGTCTCTGATGTTTTGTTTTAACATGTTGATAGTTGGGGCATTGAACACCATCTTTGGAATATCTTTTTCATGTCATTCCACCAATAGATTTGTCGTAGGTCTCATACCCTTTTTTTTGTTGCCCCAGGTTGAGTTGAATATCTAGGATAATGAGCCTCAAAGGAATTTTGGCATGGAGCCCTCTGATGTTTGGCACACATAATAGGCCCCAGTACCAAAGAAATCCATCTTAAATTAGCCCAAACAGAGGATGTTGTTGTTGTGGAACACTTTCCCTCGATATCATAAGCTTAGGATCCTCACGTTGTTGCTCTTTTACTTCAACAACAATGGAAGATTCTGCTGTATTTTGAACAATCACACCTCCACTTTTCGCATATGCTAATCGCACCTGCAAACTAGTTAGCTGACATAAATATTTTGCCATTTCAATCTTATCAGCTTCAACATGACTTAGAATTCCCATGGACTTTCGGCTAAGTGCATTAGCAACAACATTAGCTTTACTGGGATGGTCCAGAATGTCAAAATAGTAAAATAAAATTGTAATTCTAGCCACCTCCTTTGTCGTAAGTTCAACTCCTTCTGCTTGAATAAATATTGGAGGCTCTAGTACTCGGTAAAAACATTAATACGAACTCCATATAGATAATGCCACAAAATCTTTATGGAAACAATAACTGCGGTGAACTCAAGATCATGGGTAGGATAGTTCTGTTCATATTTTAGTAACTTTCTGGAAGCATATGCAATAACCCTACAAGCTGCATAAGAACACAACCTAGGACAATTTTTGAGGCATCACAATATACAATGTAGCCTTTGGTTCCACTCGGAAGAGCCAGAATAGGTGCGGTGGTAAGCCTTTTCTTTAGCTCTTGAAAACTCTATTCACATGATTCGGTCTACTGAAACTTAGTTTCTTTATGCACCAACCTCGTTAGTGGTGCAGAGTTAATGGAGAATCCCTAAAAAAACCTCCTATAATATCCTACCAAGCCCAAAAAAACTATGGACCTTTGTCGGATTCAATGGTCTCGTCTAGGCCATTACTGCTTCAATTTTCTAGCCATTGACCTTGATACAATCGCCAAAAGCTGTAAAAGTTAGCCAAAATTTACATTTGGAGAATTCCGCATATAACCTGTTGTCCTGGAGAGTCTGTAATATAGCTCGCAAGTGGTCTACATGCTCAGCCGCTAACTCATCCTAAACATTGTCTTTGGAATATCAACATCCCTGACTCGTAGCTAGTGGTACCTGGGTCACAAGTTGATCTTTGAAAAGCTACTAATCCACAGAAAAGGATAGTTATTGTTGATAGTGACTTTATTTAGCTCTCTTAACCAATACACATTTGTAAGGAGCCATCCTTCTTTCAAGCAAAGAGCACTGGAGCACCCCATGGAGATGTGCTTGGCCTAATATTAAGTTGTTCCTTCAATTTTCTTAGCACTAAAGGAGCCATTTTATAGGGAGGAATGGGTATAGGTTGCATATGAGGAAGAAAATCTATAACAAAATTATATTCCTTTTTGGGGGAACCCTAGAAGCTTATCAGGGAATATTATCATGAATTTATTCATAGTAGGGACTGACTAAAGGGCCAATTGCTAATACACTATCCTATCTTCTCGTAATCGTAACATGCACTTGAATCCTTTCTAAACTGCCTAGTATGAAGCTTACGACATTGTGTACATGGGGGAGTAGGTTGTCTCATTCGTGCAGAACGCTTCTATTGATGGCTATCAAGCTGGCCTAAACTCTGCCCTAGCTCTGACTGAATATAACGACCAAATTGCTAGCTCTACATCTGTAGTGGGAACTACCTGCTGACGGAGGTGGATATTAGTGAAATGGGGGTCTAAGATCATCTTGTGGATCCCTATAAGACCTTATAGTAGGAGCCCTCTTATTCTTATCCCTATCTCTATGGGTATCCCAAATGCGATGAAAAAGGTCCTCTGTTGTCTGAGCAAAAGCCTGAATACGAGAAATATCTACACCATCCTGTAAAGAGGCTATCATATAGTCTCTAGTCAAATAATTCCCCAAACCATCCATATAACAATGAACTTTAGCACTCATGGTACGTACAATATTTGGTGCATACCTAGTCAAAGAATTTAAAACTAAGGATATACTCCCTTACACTCATACCCCCTACCTCAAACTGATAAACTAGTCAAGACGAGCCTCCCGCACCTCCCATGGTGAGTAATGGGCTGAAAATGCCTCAGAGAAGTCCTCCTACTCTACTGGCGGAGCATCAGGTCCTCTGGATCTCTTCCATGCCTTGTACCACAAGAAGGCAACATCACATAGTCAAAAAGAAGCCAACTCCATTGCCTCGGTGACAGAGGCATGCATCACCCTCAATACTCCATAATATGGTCTATAAAGTCCTGTGGATCCTTAGTGGGATTGGACCCTATAAATACTAGAGGGGCCAAGTGAAAAAACTCTCATACCATTGAGCTTTCTGTTTGATCCCTTCTGGTGTTTGGCTCGCCTCTAGTTGTCTCTCAAGAATAGAAACCATCATAGTTAGTAGCTGAATAGCTTCCTTCATCCCCTGGTCTCTAGTCTCTAATGGGGTTAAGGTACCAGATCTCCTTGGGCCCCAACGGGTGTTGGTGAATCTGGTACTATCTGCATTGGAGATTCCCTATGTGCCTCAATGGGGAATATATCTGCCTCACCAGGCAAGCCATGATTGCTACCTTCTCTAGTATCCATAATTATCTCATGTTGTGCCATCTCCTGAGCGTAAGCAGCCTATTAAATAAGAACAACATAACACGATATAGATTTCATATGTTCCTATAGCTTTGCTCTATAGCACGATCTACTAAGTGAAAGAAATGTAACCATCCCTAAATGCCTCATAGCCTCCTAATTATAAGTGTGGTGCACAACATACCCATAAGGAAAACTCTACTAGACACGACATTGTGGACTCCCTGGGATACAACCTGCTCTGATACCATGTTTGTCACGCCCCAAAGAGAGGGGAGGTGCGACTGGCACCTGATACTGTTATTGGCCGGGTAAGACACTAAACATGCTAGTCAACTAAACTAGGGACCAGAAGAAAATGGGGCAGCATGACATCTGAAAGACTAAGCTTGGACATTTTAGGTCATGACATGATCAACAGTAAATCATGTACATCAAGATAGACAACCAAAATGATAGAGTACTAGTTAGCCGACAAGGCTACAACAATAGAGGTATAGACACACACTATATATATACATGTCAATCCTATGAATGGAGACGGAAAGGCAAAAGGAGAACTAACCCATAATAACATGTCCACAATATCCTCTAAGAGAATCACTAACACTGCTGGGACAGGGCCCCGACTATACCTAACTTTACAACAAAAAGTAAGCATCCTGTGAAAGCTCCAGGAAAAGGTGGAGCTTATCAACTCATAGTTGAACAGGGCTCCTAGTGGAGGGGTAAATCAGAGCCCCTACCTGAACTTACACGCATGAAATAAAATGCAGTGTCCCTAAGCAAAGGGACGTCAGTACGGATATATATGTACTGGTATGTAAGACAAATAGTAAAATCATAGATAACCGTAGTAAAAAGGTTAATAAAAGTACCACCTGTAACCAAAACTCAAGTAGCCATAATGGCCAATAAGCAACCTCCTAGTGATCAAATATGTATGGTATGCTCGAGTATTGCATGTCGTGAATACATATATATAGATGCAAATGCATGACATACCTAACCAAATGCTAGCAGTGATGGTCCTTTCCGGTAGGTAACCGGCATCATATCTGCCAACCTGTGGCTATCTGTACCATATATATATATATAATCATTTGGGCAAATAGGCCCCATTCCTTCAATTATAGCTCGAAGTCCATGCATAACGTGTAATGTATGATATGAATATTAAATGCACATAATAGGCCATAACAAGAACTTAGTCAATCTTGGCTCATCGGTACACTTATTCTCATAACATCATAATAATTGTCATTTAGCCAATCTTGGTTCATTGTACTAATCTCATAACATCACAATCGTTGTCATATCATATACACGTGACTCGTGGGATCTTATATGTCTTTTTAACAAGTTTAGGAACTTAACCCTATATTTAGAGTGAAGCTTTAACTTTGAAAATGTTCATAAAGGTGCTTTACATAATGCTTATACTTGGTCCCGTGTCAATTAGTAAAGAAAAGTATTTAAACAGAATTAAGTTTCTTTGTAGTTTAAATAGGAGCATTATGCTAGAGATTATTGAAAATCAACGCGTTACTTGTTAAGTGCTTCAATTATATTTTTTGTATAGAAGAAGTATTGATTGTGAATACTACATTCCCTTCGTAGTCTACATTTATTTTATGGAACTAAACCAAAAAGAGAAGCACCGCAAATATATGGATAGGTAGCCAGGAAAATCGAAAAAATGATATATAGATATTGAATGTCCAGTTTAAGCGAACGAATGGAATTTCAACCTAATACCATCATGAAAATAACTCAGTTGTAATCCCAGTGCCTTTCACAGAAGGTCTGTCTAACAACAGAATAGTAAGATATTACATTTGACGTTTTGGGAAACTTCTCGGATTTCGTGCTAAAAGGAGGGACGAAGCTTAGCCTTAACATACCTTCCCAAAAAACATCCTATTGCCCAATGTTTCTTCATGAGAGTTGTCCCTTCCGTCCTAAGCTTCGTAACAACTATATATATGCAACTTAAAGATACCTATAAATAGTCCAAAGTTTAGCATTAATGACCAGATTTGGCAAAAAAACATTTATGCGAGGAAATGTCCGTAAAACTTCTAAAAAATGACCGTAAAAGAGCCTCAAAATTATTACCTGAACAGACCAGCTGCAAACCAACAATACCAGCAAAGAACACCACTATTTTTTACATCCCAAAAATAGCTCCAAACACAGGTAATAGAAGGGGAAAATAATTGCAAAGCGTAAGGCACACTTTTCTAGGGACATAGACAAATTTTAACGGTAAAATTGCGAAAAACTTACTCAAATTCCTTTGGTACCTTGAGGGAAATTTTCCTTCACTTTATTCACTGTTTAGAGATGAAATGGCACTGATTTGAGCTTTCAAAAGTTCAAATGAGCCGACATTATGGTGGGTCGACTTGACCCGACCCATGACCCGATTTCCAACTCGGGCAGTCTCGGTAAAACTGTCATAACATTTTATTCTGAGGTCGGTTTGATGCACGCTTTTGTGTGTTGCAAACTAGACTCATAGATCTTATATTTTATAGGTCATGGACCGTCTAACGCTTTATACTTTGGGAGAGATGGTCTGTTACATTTGACCCAAATTTAAAAAGAATTTCTTAAAGAAACTTATGCTAACTTTGGCCAACCTTTATCCTACAACTTTCTTGATTCCAAAACTTAATGTATGACCTTTGTGCTATTATAATAACTTTTAAAAATCCATTATTATCAAAATATGTACTTTTAGTCCCATCTAAAATATGAAACCTAATTTAAACCTTCCAAAAAGGGTGAGGTGCCCCTCGGTCCATTTCGTTAACCCCGAACGTGTATTTAGGGCATTCCTTTGCCTTATAACTTTAGGTCTTTGATATTAACTGTTATTGTCATCCTTATTATCCCTAGGTTCTCGCAAAAATCACATGTGCCTTATATAACCCCACACTATTTGAATAATGGAAGACGAGAAACACGGGGTCTCACAGGAATCTTGACGAATCCTTGAGAAATGAGTAGGCCATGCAATTGGTCAAACAAGTCGTCAATCCTTGGCAATGAATATTTATTATTGATGTTTAACTTATTTAATTGTCAATAGTCAATACATATCCAAAGTAATCCATCCTTCTTCCTCACAAATAACATAGGAGCACCCCAAAGTGATATACTCGCCCTGATAAAGACTTTCTCTAACAAATCCTTCAACTGATCTTTCAATTCCTTTAATTCCGCGGGTGCCATACAATAAGGAGGAATGGAAATAGGTTGAGTATTTGAAAGAAGATCCATGTCAAAGTCTACTTCATTTTTGGGAGGAATATTGGGCAAATCTTTGGGAAAGATATCTAGAAACTCATTAATCACGGGAACTAATCAAGGGAAGGAGACTCAGACTCAACATCTCGAACCCTAAATATATCATAGATACACTCCTTAGAAATCATTTTTTGAGCTTTGTAGTAAGAGATAAATTAACCTTTAAAATCGAAGTCACTACCCTCCCACACAAGAATAGGCTCATTAACTGAAATTTGGCCTTCCGAATTCTACAATCTATAGAGGCATATGAAGCATGCAATCAATCCATCCCAAGAATAATATTAAAATTCAACATATCAAGTCCAACAAGATCATATGGAAGGACTTTATGCAAGACTGAAACTAGAACCCCGATAGACTATTTGGGCAACAATAGACTCACCCACGGGAGTATAGACTGAGAATGGAAACCTTAAAATTTTAGGACTCAAACCAAACTTAATAACCAAGAGAGGTGTCACAAAAGATAAACTTGCACCGGGATCAAGCAAAACATATGCATCAAAATAAAAAACCTTTAACATAACAATCACAACATCAGGAGTCTCCTCCACCTCTTACCTAGCATGCAAGGCATAGAACCTGTTGTTCCGAGGAGCATCACCTTGTTGAGCCTTTGGCTGACCCTAATCACCTGAAGCCATTTTGCCTTGATCCTTCTTAGGAGCATAGGACAATTATCTACTTTGTAGTCTATCTTGCCACACCCAAAGCAAGCACCTCCATCCCTCAAATATCTACCTGGGTGGCTCTATCCACACCTGTCACAGCTAAGACAAGTTTTCCCAGCTCTAACCTGTGCCTTGGGAGGAGGTACTCTATCATTGGCAGCCCTTGGAGTTGAGCCTTGGCCTTGTTGGAAGAGACCATTACCACCACCATTTCTGGGGTTTGTGAACCCACTATCATAACGGGCTCTCTTAGAATCCTTTATTCTCTTATCTTTTATCTTCTCCCATTCAATCTGTTTAACATATATCATGCGTCTAGAAATGTTCATGTCCTAAACAAGCATAGCCATATGAAATTCTTTTACAACCAATTCAGACATTTCAGAAATAAATTTGTGCATTCTTGCACGAGGTCAGCTACTAGTGTAGGAGCATACTTTGAGAGCTTTTTAAATTTTAGGGCATATTCCCTCACATTCATTCCATGATGTTTGAGGTTGATAAATTCGGTCAATTTGGCCTCCCTGAGCTCAAGAGGAAAGAAAACAATCTAGGAAAGCAAACTTGAACTCTTGCCTACCATCTCCATCATCCCACACTCTTTTGGTCAACCATTAAGTTTACCACACTTGAGCCACCCCCTTCAAATGATAGCAGCCAACTCAGCTTACTCTTTTGAGGACACTCCCATAATAGTCAGCACTTTTGATATTTCATCAATTAATTCCTGGGTATCCTCATTAGCTTTAGAACCATAGAATTTCAGAGGGTTCATCCAGGTGAATTTTCTCACCTTAGAAGATGGGGTGGAGACATGGAGAAAAGGAATGGCCTACCTAGCCTGATTGGTCATAACTTGAGCTAGCATGGCAAAAGCAGCCTGAAACTCATCTTGAGTAACTGGCTCCCACATGGGCTCTTGAGGAACTTGGTCCTCATCAATAGGGGCCTATCTTGGTTGAGAGGATCTTCTTGGAGGAATATTCTACAAGGGTAATTAGGACATTTGTTAGAGTTAGGAGAACTCAAGACACATTCCATAAAACAACATGAAGAATGAAGAAGTGAGACATTTCCTAAAACACTTCATTGCCTCCCACTCATAGGCATGGTGCACTTCACACCCATGAATAGGACTCTACTTGACGTGACATGTTTGACTCCAAGAACTATGTTAAAACTTTAGTGTTCTTATACCAAGTCTGTCACGACCCAAGCCTAGGGTATAAGTGTATCATGGCAAATAGGAAACCAAAAGTCCTTAAACAAGCCTTATAGCATCTATTTACATATCATCAGTTTGCAAGCGCAAATCAAACATAAAAGTGATACTAGGGGTATGGGTCTTTGGACTCAGGCTATCGAATAAGAGGAAATCAGACTCATCGTCACAAAATTTCACGTGTAAATCTAAGGGACAAGATTCGGGGCTCAAGCTATGGGGATAGGGAACATGGACTTGCCATCACAAATTCAACATCAATAATTCTAAGGGGCGGGATTCATATGACTCATGCTATAGGAGTAGAGACTTAGGAATTTTATCATCTTATCATCACATCATAACATCATCAACATAGGACAAGACATAAGCATAATCTCCTTAAGCACCAAGCATACAAGCTCATACATGGAGTTTCATGACATCCAATAACGCCTCTAAGTCATAGATATGACGGGGGTCAAGACATGTCCTGGGCTCACCCACAAAGTAAAGATAATAAAACATAACATAACATAGGTAGGCGGTCTTGTTCTTAGATCAAAGGACTCACCACAAGCAAACTTTCACAAGTCAAATCTAGCCGTGAAGTGGTGGATGAGGAAATGCTCTGGTCCATACATGGTTATATCATGTAGGCAAAAAGTATGTGTTAGTACGTTTGAATGTACTAAGTATGGGGCATGCTATACCTATTAACATGATAACCTACATTACAAATGTTAGATGACAAGTGCATATATATATATATATATATATATATATATATATATATATATATATATATATATAGAAAGAAGTATATAGGAAAGAATGTCATAACAATATACCTTAAATCCATGATGGATGAATGCCATAATAATTAAACATAGCGGGGATGGGACCTCAACTCACATATAAGACCATGCGAGCTATTGCATGGAAACTTGATATTTACTCTACACTAGTGAAAGAATGATCTACTTGCCTAAGGTAGACCATACTTCTCCTTAGGGAAACACCACCCAATTCAGAGAAGTACCTCACCTTATGGGAACACCACCCATTTTGGAGAGGATATTACATGTACATAATCATCTACAAAGGGGCATAAACATGAACCTAAGCTGCCATATAGTTATGAGAAGGAGACTTTATATAAGGACCCCTTAGGTCGAGCCACCACCTCCAGTCTCATTCTATGTGAAGTCATTATCCCATTGGAATACATATACAAATATATGCTTGAAATAGAAGCATAAGAATTTTCAAATCATAATCATGCATTCTTAGTCTTAAGAGCTAAATCACATTTCATAATCATATATAAATGGGCTTAAAATCTAAATCATACATAAATCCATGATTATACACATAGAAATAGATAATTCATACTTGAACATGACGGTGTATACACACCCATAATTGTTAAAGTCATATCATGGACATTATGTGATCACATGTTATGTCATAACCATATTTGTCTTGAAATCATAGTCATACTCATATTTGGGTATCAACCCACATCATAAATCTCATGAAAAACCTTGTTCATCCATTTTTATGCCATGAAAAATGAGAGAATAACATGGGTACTTGAGATTCATACTTAAAACATCATAGTAAGATGAAATAATACTTAAATTCGTAAATAAATCAACAATTGAAACATACTTGAAATTACCCAAGGATAAATTCATCATAAAAAGGGACATGCATATTTAATTCTCATAAAATCTATGTAGATTTACATATTAAGACTTTAATCATGTTAAAATCATCAGTTGAAATCAAAACATGACTTAATTTAATCAAAAATTGAGCTAAATCACAAGACCCACTTGCAAATCATACTTAGAAATCATGAAATTTAAGAAATAGATTTTGGCGATTCATGATTGGAAGGAAATCATGAATGAAACCACATATACCTTGATGAAATTAGAAAGACTAAGATGAATTGGACTTGAGCTTGAAACACTCTTGAATACCTTGACTTGTATCTTCAAAGCTTTGCTTGAATGAAGTTTAGGAAATTTGAATTTTTGGAGTTCAAATGTTAGAATGAGAGTGAAGTGAAATAAAATTGCTAAGTAATGACTTAAGGGTCTTGGCATAGAAATAAAAGTCCTAAAAGCCCAAGGGTTTAGGCCTAAGTGTCCAAAATTCCCTTAATGAAACAGGGTAAAATTTGACGAAGGGCGCTGCAAGGTACCTTACACGGACCATGGTGTGCACCACAGTCCATGAGGGGCTCTATGGTGTGCATACTTGGAGGAAACACTAGGGACCTGGGGAAGTACCCTTCACAAGACCATTGTATAAGACCCCTTTTAGGCGGTGGACCACACCACAGGCCGTGAAAGGGTCTGCGGTGAGTACCCTTAAGAAAACATGGGCACCAAGTAGAGGGTGCCATCCATGAGACCCTATACGGGCCATGGTGTGCACCACATATTGTGAAGGGTTCTGTGGTAGAACCTTTCACATGATCTCCTCAGCGCAACATCGTTCAAAACCAAGGCCACCCCAAGGCATCCTAAATGGTTTGTAGTGTGTACCACAGGTCATGAATGGTTCCTTAAAGGTGACCCTTGGTTAAAAACTTTTGAGAATGAATTTTAAGTATATCTAAGGTCTCCTGAGGTCCGAGTCCGTACAGTTTAGATTCAAATTTCCTAATCAACCCATCTTTGAGTAGAAAGGTAATGATTCGACGGTTAAGGGTAAGTTCATTTCTTCTCTTAAGGGTAGGAATTTTATTTCTAAGAGTTTCATTTTTCATCTTGTAAGAGTTAGGGATATCAAGTGCAAAGCTCCTTCTATTGAGTCAGACCTACTAGTCAAAGAGGTTCCCAATGTCTTTCTCGATGCATTTCTTGGTATTCTTCCCCAAAGGGTCCTCCCCGATACTCAACCCATCTCCATTCCTCCCTATCATATGGCCCTGGTAGAGTTGAAAGAATTAAATGATCAATTGAGTGACTTATTGGAGAAAGCATTTACTAGGCCTAGCAAGTTACTTTAGGGTACATGAGGTGTTGTTTGTAAGGACGAAAGATGGCTCACTTATAATGTGCATCGACTATTGGCAAATCAACAAAGTCACTATAAAGAACAAGTATCCATTACAAATGATAGATGATTTATTTGATCAATTGCACTGGGATAGCCATTTCTCAAAGATCTATCTTCGGTCAAGATACCACCAATTTAGGGTAGGAGAGTGTGACATTCCTAAAACTACCTTCCTAACAAGTTATGGGCACTTTAAATTTGTGATGGTGTCTTTTTTCCTAACCAATACTCCAAAAATATTTATTGATCTCATAAATAAGGTCATTAAATCTTACCCTGATATATTCATTATGGCACTCATTAATGATATTTTGATCTATTCCCAGAGAGAAGAGGAACACATGGGGCATTTTAGGGTGGGTTGCAAATCTTAAGGGAGGAAAAGTTGTTTGCAAAGTTGGACAAATGTAAATTTTGGTTGAAAGAAGTTGAATTCCTTGGGCATGTGGTGTTGGGTGATGGAATCAAAGTGGACCCTAAGAAGGTGGAAATAGAGAGAAATTGGCCTGGGCTCTTGACTCTAATGGACATTAGGAGTTTCTTTGGCTTAGCGGGTACTACTAAATATTTGTTAAAGGATTTTCATCAATTGCACCCCTTGGACAAAGTTGACATAAAAGAATGTGAAGTTCCAATGTATTGGAAAATGTGAAAATAATTTTCAAACCTTCACATATAAGCTTACATCTGCTCTGAGCTTTACCATACCATACGGGTTTTAAGGGTTTCTTGTTTATTATGATGCTTCAAGGATCGGATTGGAGTGTGTGTTGATGCAAAATGGTAAAATCATTGCCTATGCTTCTAGTCAACTAAAGGTTCACAAGCATAACTATCCCACACATGATCTTGAGCTAGAGGCTATGGTATTTACCTTAAAGATATGGAATTACTACTTATATGGTGTTCATGTAGATGTCTTCATTGATCATAAGAGTCTTCAGTATGTGTTCAACCTAAGATATCTTGATTCGAGGCAAAGAAGATGGTTGGAACTCCTTAAAGACTATGATATGAGAGTGCACTACCACCCAAGTAAAGCTAATATTATGGCTGACGTACTAAGTAGGGTTTCTACGGAAAATGTAGCTCACATTTACAATAAGAAGGGGTTAGCAAAGGAGGTGCATTGATTAGAACGGGTCGGAGTTAGAGTGGATGAGGTAGAAACTGGTGGTGTGATGGTTCTAGATGGTTCCAAGTCTTTATTAATTGAGGAGGCTAAATCCAAGAAAGATCTTGACCTTACCTTGTTGAATTGAATGCCATGGTAAAATAGGGCAAGGTAGAGGTTTTCTCCTAAGGTGGAGATGGTGTTCTCTGGTATCAATAAAGCTTATGTGTGCTGAACATTGATAGATTGAGGGATTTGATCTTGTAAGAGAACCATAATTCATCCTACTCTATTCACTCCACTTCTACAAGGATGTATATATATATAAAGGGGATGGACTATAACCGACACACCCAAGTCCATGCGAGCTATTACATGAACCGAACCGAATTGGGACCTCCCACCGACGGGGAGAAGATTACTTGCCAAAGGTAATCTACATCACACCTTACGGGCAACCCCTACTTTCAATGGATGGCCACCTTCCTTACGGGCAACCCCTACTTTCAGAAGGATTTTCATAACATCTAGCCATTCCTTACAGGCAACCCTTACTTTCGGTAATGGCTCCTATGCTGGCACATAGTTCAAGGAAAGGGAGAGGGACCTTGGGGCAATCCCAACACTCCAAATCCATCGGTGCTAAATACACATCCCACAAGAATACTTATAAATATATGCACATATGCTTATCAAGAGAGAGCTAACATCCATTTCAAAATGTGATTATACAAATAGGCTCAATTACCAAATTCCAAACTATGACCATAATGCGTATGCAAGGAATAGCTCATCCACACATATATCATAATGGTGCAAGCACCCATATTGCTCAAAGAGCCATAATCATAGACATACCGGTGATCACCTTATTGTCATATCCCATGTCTTACCAAAATTCACATTATAATCTCCCTTTTCGGACCAAAATTGGGCTTAACCCATATCTCCAAGATTTCCATGTATAAATGCCATGAGTATGATGTAATGCAAAAATGTAAGAATGGCATGGGTAATATAGAACGTATCCAAAATTAGCAATATAATGTAAAGACTAGGAAATTCCATAATAAAATTCATATGAAAGTGTAGTACAAATCACCCATGCAAAATAACATCTTTAAAGGGACATGCAAGCTTCATAGTTAAAAGCTCAAGTAATTCACCATAGTTCAAGCTTAACATAACTCAAATTTCTGAATATTAACTAGTACATGCATGGTTGAAAATATCAAGTTCAAGTAGTAAAATCTCACACTTAAGGAAGACAAGTGTAATAAGTAGTTTAAGAAGAACTTGGGTCTTCTTGGTTGAAAGGAACCAAGAATCAACCCATATACCTGACTTGAAGACAAACTTGACGAGAAGTGAGCTTCAATTGAGAGCCTTGACTTGAATTTCCTAGAGAGAGGTTGGAGAGTCTTGAAGGAGTGAAGCCTTAGTGAGAGGAGTGAAATGAAAGAATGGCTGAAATCTGAGGGTGAGAGACTTATATAGGAGGCTTAGGAGGGGTGGGGAAAAGACCAAATTTTCATTTAAAATAGTCAAAATTACCGAAATGCCATTAATGAGACAGAACCCAAAATTGGTCCGTCTGGGCCACACGGTTCAGTAAACGGTCCGTGTAGCTTCACACGGACCGTCTACAGGGCCGTGGTGATGGACTTAGAATTTTCAGCAACTATTTCAAGCCAAAGGGCTTCCAACGGAAGGTCATACGGACCGTGTGATGCTTCACGGGCCGTACAAGGGTCCGTATGAAAGTACCAAGAAAGGAAACACACTTAGAACACAATTTGGCAAGAAAATCATGACCAACTTCAGCCGCACGGACCGTTTGCTTCCACACGGTCCGTGTGACCGACCGTATGGCTTGCCTGCACGGATAGGCTGAACAAAAATAGGCATAACTCCTTGATCCGAGCTCGGAATTAGGTGAAACTAGGTGCGTTGGAAAGCTAACTCAAAGAGCTTTAATTTGATATATTGTAGAACACCTAAGTTATTTTGTGCTAAGAGATATGACCATTTAAAGTTGAACCTTCTTCCGAATCATATGAAGAACCTTTAGGTTTAGTGCCGGAGAAGTTTAGGAATGTAAAAAGGGTTTTAAAGGTCATAAAAAGCCTTGGGGATGAACCAAAGTATCAAAACACCTTAATGAAATGGATCCTTAAATTTCACAAGGGCCTTGACACGGTTAGCTTCACGGTCCGTGAAGCTTTTCACGGCCCGTGAAGGCTCCCGTCTGGCCCAGACAGGTTTTACGAAAATGGGCGTAACCTGTTGCTCCAAACTCGGAATAAAGTGAGACTGGATGCGTTGGAAAGATAATTCAAAAAGCTTCAATTTAATTTGTCATGGGTTACCCAGTTCGTTTTGAGCTAAGAGATATTTCTATTTAAAATTGGCCCATCTATCGGCACTTGAGAATAATTTAGCCAAGGGAATTCCTTTGAACTTGACTTGATGTCGGAGACCCATGATGATCTTAAACAACATAGATAAGCTAGAACTGAAGGCTTGAGAGAGAATTTAGCTCGAGCATAAGGTCCCGTACTTAGAAATGTCTCACTTCGGAAGCTTTACGGATGACCTCACGGCCGTGATGGCCCCCATGAAGTGCCACCTTGGTCCAAAACTTTTTCGAAACCAATTTTCATGCTTCCTTGAGGTCGTACGAAATTCCGGGTCCTTACAAATACCCCCTAACCCTAACTTACAACTATATAAAGGGGTCTTCATAAGACCAGAAGAGGAATAAGAAGAAGAGAAATACATAGAAAAGTTCTGCTCTTCAGTGGTGATCCGCAAGTCTTCCGTGTACAAAGGAGTTTTGTTTTCAAGTTGTAAGCCGCAAATTCCCCTATTTCTACAATTGTGGTTAAAGCTTTGCTCCGCATTCATAGTGAAGTTTTAACAAGTGTTTATTCTATTCAACAACAAAGAAAAACTCTTGAGTTGATGATCGTGAGGAGAAGAATTAGAGGACTAGGTCTTTTTCATTAGATTTTATAAAGATTGTAACCTTCGCACAAATTATTGAAATATAAATATCATTGTTTGCCTCTATTTTTCTTTTCTTGATTGTTATTTTTAAGGAATGAAACTTAGTCGCTTACAAATTTGCATACCCAGTGGGACAATCTTTACCTTTCACCTCTTCTCTTAAAAAAATCATGAACACCGAAACGACTTCCAAAAAGGTCAACTCGAAATCTATATCCACTAAAAAACTATTGGATCCAAATTCTGATCTCTTTAAAGTTACAAAAAGTTATCAATACGACCACAATGTACGTTGACTTGAAATTCAATGTTTTTTAGGATATGGACTCGGTAAATGGCTTGAAAATTACCATGGAGATTGTGGCACAAATAAGGAGTAAAGCCTAAATGTTGGGACAACAAGCGCTTCAAGCACCACCTAAATCATCTCATTTTTGTTATTTGTCTTTTCCAAAAGAAGAAATATCCTCTTTGTATGTTCTAGAACAAGGGAAAGACATCACCGAGGTAGTAGAAAGAACTTTGGATTGACTAAGACTGTCACAAGAATGATGATATCAGTATAATAATCCATTCATGCATGAAGATGATGATGTCTAAAGCGCTAGATCTCCTATGATCTTCCCTCATGTTACTTCTTAATCCAAGCAATATTTTAACGATGTTCCGCACTATTCTTCATCCTCTATGGTACCTATGCATGTGATGGTAATTGAAACTTTCACCATAGAAAAATAACTTACAAATTTGATGAAAGCAGTTGAAGGCCTATCAAAATACATAAAAGGTCAAAACACTCGATGTCACGCCCAAAGTCCCATTAAGGCGAACTGGCACCCGTTGCCGACAAGGCCCAGGAGAACCAACATATAACTATGCACTTGCTATGAACACTATAAGAGTTTCTATAATCAATATGCTTTCACAAAAAAAATGGACAGTATTAACAAGCCAAAAGTAAATGCATATGACTAGGCCGTTGGAGCCACGATGTCTAAAGTACGATACTTAACCCCACTTTACTTTACATGGTCTACAAAGCCTCTAGATAAGGAAAAATATCTAAACGGATCGGTATAGGCCCCGACTCATCACCAATTATACAGTACAAAAATATAAGCTCTAGACACACAAAGCCCCGAAGTAACCTGGAGCTCAGTAACAAAAGCTGGATATCTTGTACTTCTACTAGGAGATCTACTAGCTCCTGTACCTGTAGCATGAAATGCAGGTCTAACGTAAGGGACGTTAGTACGAGATATTGTACTGAATATGTAAGGCAGGAAGTATTGTATATGAAATAAGAACTCAAATGAAATCACACACTGGTGTGTAAGGATAAATAGACCTCCTTTAGTCATACTGCGAAATCATCTACTTTATGTCTTTTTATTACTTTACCTTTCTTTACTGTATAATCTGTGCACAATATATCATGTAAACGATCAGCTGATCAGTGGTAAATTAATATCGGTATCGACCCATGCTAGGCTTTCCTTTCACCCCTGGGATACCCCCGTAATATGGGATTGACCCATGCTAGGTGATTCTTCCACCCTTGGGATACCACCCATCAATAAGCAACTTCAGCTAATCTTTTATTGACTTTTGAGATGATTATTTTGGGGGTCATAACATTTATAGCTGTAGGAACATAGACATGACATGTGACATATAAATAACTATACAAGATAATACCACAATGAAAAGAGAATTACACAACTAATGAAACGGGTAGGAGATTAAATAACACATGGACTCTACTTTATAAACAGGAACTCATGTATCTTTGTTATCCAAGTATGTATGCAGATTTGACAATGGCTATGTATGGGTACATACGAACATGGTAAAGAGTGGAGACACAGTTATTAGTTATGTCAGAGTTGGTAAGTGCCTTTATGTGCAAAGGAAGAACCTAGATTTCATGCCAAGTAATAGGAAATCAAGTAGCCTTACATACCTCGTTGTACTATGTCGTTATTACCTCGAAGTAGTATCCTTTTCCTCCAAATACTTATCTACAATATAGTAGGTGATAAAAATAGTATTAGCAGCTAATAAACACATCTTGACAGTCCAATCTCATAAAAACAAACACTTGGGCAGCAAGCATTTAACTATCAATCCGCGAGTATTCTTTCAACCTTTCCACCTCTAATCATATTTTTGTTTAGCACACATTGTCATATATATGTTACATCCAGCCTATTTTAGTCACATAACAGGCTTACAACAGCTCATAAATTACAACATACAACAACTCTACACAACACACAAGTAGGCAACGTAACATTACGTCCTTTCGCTACATTTCGACGCCAACCATTCCAAATCTGTTTCAACCTCAACCAAACTGTTCTCAACATATCTACATACAAAGAGAGTCTTAAAACAGTCCAAAACAGTCCCAAAGTAGATGGAAAACGTGATACAACAATCACCAATTATCCGCCCACAAGTTCCTACTAAGAGCACCATTAAGATAGCATACAAGAACTCATTTTTGTGGAAGATAAAAATGGTGCAGCAGCCTTCTTTCATCACTACAGAACCAATCCTTTTTAAAAACATAAATATTACTTCATCATCCAGCCAACTAACAAGAGAAAAGCCTATTAATAAACAATAAAAGTGTACAACAATCTTTGGAACACGTGCTATCCAAAATTCCTGCACTAGTACAACCAGCATACTTCTCATGTTTTTCATGGAAACGTTGTACTAAACCATATGTACTTTTACTTACCTTAGACCTCAAGGATTAGGTGCTCTTCAAGAACCCTAGAGGTGTGCCTTGGCTACTTTACAAAGTGAAGAGAGAGCAAGGAGAAACTTTAAAAGAAATCTGATTTTTGGCCAAGTAAAAATGACTTAAAGTTGCTGGATTTTAGCCCCTTTTAAAGGGCCACTTTTGGCCGATTTTTTTTCGCATTTCAAGACTTATTTTATTAAGGTGGTGATGCAGCAACTTGTCTCTTTCACTTGGGCTTTATTGGGCTTCAATTGGATGGGCTTTGTTGCAAATATTTCTCTTTTACTTTCACTTAATTTGGGCCCTATTTGTGAATTGGGTTGTGAATGTAATTTTGCAATTTTCCTAACCATATTGGGCTGCAAATATTGTCCATTTATGATGCTAAACCATGGGCCCAAATTACACCCTTAACTCGGGGTTTATTCTTTATCGGACTTGAACAAATTCGGTGTTGGGCCTTGTCTCTATCTACCTAGCCTATTTAAGCTAATCACATAGGTGACTCACCTGCTAGCTTCCTAAGTCCCACAACCACCTCACTTCTTTCACATTATTTATGTCCACGACCTCCTTAATTTGACTTAAAACTTATGTACACTAGGTCATCTTGAGCATTAGACGTACATGTAGCCCTCTAATCTGAAATTCAAGCACTTTTTAAAAATGTGTGCTGATTTGGCCCCGCCATACCATGTTTCATACGCATATGACTAGCACATGTAAGATGTGGGATGTCACACTCGAATTGCTAAGTTGACAAATATGATAGAAAATATGAATGAGGGAGAATCCACTCGATTATGTACAGAGCTTCATGAAACGCAAGAGAAAAGAGAGTCTTTTACAAAACATGAAACAACAATCAAGGAGTTTCAAGTGTCTACTGAAGGCCTAATTCATGTTGACCAATTGAAAGACTTCATCATGAAGACTATCAAAGATAAATCAGAGTCCATATCTAAATCCCCACTCACATATGTTAAAGAATTGACAACCTAAAGAAATATGCTGGCTATTAACCTCCTAAGTTGCAGCAATTTGATTACGAGGAAAATCTGAAAAACATGTAGCACACTTTGTCAAAACTTGCAGTAATGCTTGAACATATGATGATTATCCAGTTAAGCAGTTTGTTCGATCACTCACATGAATTTCTTTTGACTGATACACAGATCTTAAACCTGGTTCCATTGATAGCTGGGAGTAGATGGAGCAACAATTTCTTAAACATTTTTATAGCACAAGATGTTTAGTAAGCATGATAGAGCTTAGCAATGCCCGTCAAAATAATAATGAGCAAATCATTGACTTCATTAATTATTGGAGGAGCTTGAGACTTAACTACAAAGATCACCTTAGTGAAATTTCTGGGATCGAAATATGCATCCAGGGTATGCATTGGAATCTTGGATATATAATGCAATACATAAAACTTAAAACATTTGAATAACAACAACTCATGCTCATGATATAGAATTGACTATCACCACAAATAGAGATCAAATGTTACTCTACTTTGAACCTCATGAAGAAAATTTACATGATATTGAGGATGAGGACAACATTTCATCTAAAATTGAAATTGAAAAGTCTTCATAGGTAGAAATGCTCCTCTATGCATAAGCATAAAATTCATGTCATAAAACTCATCAAATTCGAGTTAAGTCTTCAAGTTGTGATGCTCTTAAAATTTAAGCAAAGTTCGATTTGAACTAAGAAAATCTCCATATCATGAAGTTCTTCAAATTCAACCAAAATCATTAAATTTCAAAGCTCAGCAAAGTCGAGCAAAGTGATTAAGCCAAATGCTCCTCGACACATCAGCATAAAATGCATATCATAAAACTCATTAAATTTGAGCTACGTCTTTAAGTTATGATGCTCTTAAAATTCGAGCAAAGTTTGACAAATTCGAACTAAGTCTCCATATCATGAAGTTCTTCAAATTTAACCAAAATCTTTAAGTTTTAAAGCTCATCAAAGTCGAGCAACGTCTTCCATCCAAATGCTCCACGATGCACGAGCATAAAATGTAGTTCATAAAGCTCATAAAACTTGAGCTATGTTTTCAAGTCTTGAATCTTGTAAAATTTGATCCAAGTCTTCAAGTTGTGATGCTCTTAAAATTCAATAAAAGTTCTACAAATTTGAACTAAGTCTCCATATCATGAAGTTCTTCAAATTCAACCAAAATCTTTAAGTCCAAAGCTAATCAAAGTCGAGCAAAGTCTTCAAGTCAAATGCTTCTCAAAGCATGAGCATAAAATGCATATCATAAAGCTCATCAAATTTGAGCTAAGTCTTTAAGTCGTGATGCTCTTAAAATTCGAGCAAAGTTCAACAAATTTAAACTAAGTCTCCATATCATGAAGTTCGTCAAAAATCAACAAAAACTTTTAAGTTTCAAATCTCATCAAAGTAGAGCAAAGTCTTCAAACTAAATGCTCTTCGACCCATGAGCACAACATTCATGTCATAAAGCTCATCAAATTCGAGCTAAGTCTTCAAGTTGTGATACTCTTATAATTCGAGCAAAGTTCAACAAATTCAAACTAAGTCTCCATATGTGAAGTTTGTCAAATTCAACCAAAATAATTAAGTTTCAAAGCTCATAAAAGTCGAGCAATGTTTTCAAACCAAATGTTTTCGATACACGAGCCTAAAATGCATGTCATAAAGCTCATCAAATTTGAGCCGTGTCTTTAGTTTTGAAGCTCTTCAAATTCGAGTTAAGTCTTAAAAAGTGAAGCTCATCAAATTTGAGCTAAGTCTTCAAGCAACAAAAGCTCCATAAATAAGTAAAATCTGTAAGTTATTACTCTTGATCTGTATGAATGTAAATAAATTCACTAGGTTGAAAACCTCAAAATAAATGGTCTAGGCAAATAAAAAAAATATCACATGTTTTGCATTGAAGTGTGAAGTAAATATATTTTATTTCTTCAAGAAATTGCAAGAGTATTTATCCATTAACAATGATAAGAAAAACATTAATGTGTCATCCTGTACAAAGAATCTAAGTAGGAAGAAAAAAAATGAGATTGGATGCCAAAAGGTGACTAGCCAACTCATTTCAAATTCCTCTATCATGTTTCCATCATCTCTTCATCACATCATCACTTCAAATATTTTTATGAATCGACGCAGTCATAATCAAGCCTCTATCTTCAGCATGAGGGCATATTTTGAAGTCTAATTTTGAAGTTGATGTATCAAATAGTTGCTCTGCAAAACTAGGATAGACTACACAAAAATATCTTACTTTCCAGAGCCAAAATCCAAAAGAAAGAGACACAAAGTATTGTTCATCATCAAAGCCGCAACTTCAAGAACGATGCTCTAAGAATGATTCACTGCCAAAGCCGCAACTATAGAAAAAGAGGCACACAATGTGGTTCATCGCCAAATCCGCAACTATAGAAGAAGACATACAATGTGGTGCATCACTAAAGACACAACTCTAAAAAAATATACATCAAGTGTGTTTGTCACCACCAAGGCCACAATTTCTAAAAAAAATCATTAAGTGTGGCTCGTTGACCAAGTTGCAACTACAAACGAAGATGCACCAAGTGGTTCCTTGCCAATTTTTTATTACCCTTCATATATGTTTGGTTTGATATTTATACTGTTTGTGGTCTACTGTAAATCTATATAAAAAAATTAATAAAAAAAGGTGATGCGTCATATAGTTCCAATAACACTAAGCTTCAAATCGATATGGTGAAACGTGTGACATATGCTCCCCCCATGTCATGATGACAACGATCCTACTGGTTTAAAAGTTGTGTATTCTTTTCTCTCCATGTGGATGGTGGTAGAAGTCTTAATCAACACGGTAATCAATATGCATCTCTTTAGTGAAAACACAGAGAAATGAATTCATCAATGTTGTCCAAAGTCAAACCAAAGTTGATTGCATGGCTAATTATATAAACAAAATTAATTTTGGTCCTTTGATAAGAAATTTGACTTTAATCTTTAGAGATGCTATGGACATTGAAGTCTATTTTCTATAGAATTAAGTTGTTCACCATTCGGACGCTCATACACCAAGATACAAACTTTTTGGTGAGACTCCAAAATCTGAAAAAACAATAATGACATATGGGAGACCAACTTCAAAAATTAATTCTCGTCAATTAGTAAGGATTTTGGCTTTGATTTTTGAATATGTTGTGGATCTCAAAGTCTATTTCTATAGAATCAAGTCGCTCTTTATTTGGACGCTCCTATACCAAGATATAGACGTTTGATGAGACTCTATAAAGCTGTAATAAAAAAGTCACATCTGGAGAAGCAAAATAAAAAATTAATTCCTGACAATTGAGAAGGATTTGACATTAATCTTCAAATATGTTGTAAATTTATGAGTCTAGATTCTGAAAAATTAAAAGGATCATAATTTTGATATTCTACAACAAGATGTAAATTTTCTACTGCAAGTGCACTGAGCTAAAAAAAAGTGATGAAAATTAGTAAATAAATATTACCAAATGGAGATGGATCTGACCAAGCCTGGCGATGCTGCAAATTGACAATCAACCTCCATGGGAGTGTGGATATTTATAGAAATCAAAAGTATATAAATTGTTTTCCTAAAAATTATAGAAAATCCATAATTGAAATCAAATTATAGTAAATTCTAAGAGGAAACAAATTATGAAGAATTTCATAGGATTCAAGTTATGAATAATTCCATAGAATTCAAGTTACGGAAAATTACATAGGAATCAAGTTAAGAAAAAATTTATTGGAGTCAAATTATGGAAAATCTCCATTGAATCAAACATGGAAAGTTTTGAAAAACTTCTTCCGAAAAAAATATTTGATTCATGAATACTTCAAGCCTTGTCTTTAAAGGTTCGACAAGTCAAGAACTCCGACAAGCCGTGAAGTAGGGGGCATTTATAGACAATGAAATTTTATTGATCAATCCGTATTAAATGTGGATTAAATCTTAAATTCATAATACATTGACCAAGTCAAATTATTGGTTAATAAGGTTGGATTAATATTTAAGTTCAAATTATATGACTTAAATAACATACAAATTATATTTGGGTTAGTTCGTTAAGTATGTTCTTCAAGCCCAAGGTCTTCTAAAATTAATAGAAGAACAAAATACCCCCAGACCCTAACTTACAACTATATAAAGGGGTCTTCATAAGACAAGAAGAGGAACAAGAAGAAGAGAAATACATAGAAAAGTTCTGCTCTTCATGGTGATCCACAAGTCTTCCGTATACAAAGGAGTTTTATCTCCAAGTTGTAAGCCACAACAAGTTCCCATCTTTCTGCGATTGTGATTGAAGTTTGGCTCTGTATTCGTAGTAAAGTTTTAACAAGTATTTCTTTGATTCAAGAACAAAGAAAAGCTCTTGAGGAGAAGAATCAGAGGATTGTGTCTTTTTCATTAGATTTTATAAAGCTTTTAACCATCGCACAAATTATTAAAAATAAATATCATTGGTTGCCTCTATATTTTTCTTGATTGTTATTTTTCAGGAACGCAACTTAGTCACTTACAAGGACCATGGTAGATTTCCAATGTCCCTTAACTATGTGTTACCGTAGAATTTATGTAATAGCTAGTGGATCCACATATAGCTTCATGTTCACGTTTCAATCACACAAATAGGTACAATCCCATAAGGTCAACATTCACCAAAAGAGGCAGGATCTCGTAAGGTGAGGTATAGTCTACCTTGGCGAGTAAAATACTCCATTTTTGGTGTAGAGGTAACATCGAGATTTTACATACTAGCTCACATGATTTTAGCATTGGTTAAAGTCTCCTCCCACATCTGTATATGTTATGTTATGAAATTATGTAGTCTCATGCATGTTTTGTTGAGGCGTTGATCTTTCATTTCAAATTAAGCTATAGCCTTTGTTATGATTGTGCATTTTATTTATTGTAGGGTATGATTTCCTTTTTGCATCACATTCCACATATATAGTACATTCAAAGTACTAAGACATACTCTTTGCCTACATGATTTAATCATTTTGGGACTGGAGCTCCTCTTAATCCACTTGCTTATGGCTAGTTTGTCTTGTGAAGATTGTATTTGTGGTCAACTCTCTGCTTTAAGGGTGACAACTCTCTTCTATCTGGATTGGTTATGCTAAGACTTGTTCACTTTTACTACATTATTTTGAGGGTGAGCCCGAGACATGTCTTGGGCCCTATCCTATCCATGACTAGAGGTATTGTTGGATGACAAGCTATGTATGTGTTATGAGACAATCTTATATTTATGGTAATTTTCCCTTAGTCCACATCCCATAACATGCCCACATAATTAGTACATTCAAAGGACGAGTCTCCATATCATACATGGGAAAGGGACTAAGGGAAAGTCTACATAGATCAAAGCATCTCAGGATTCACACATAGCTTGTTATCCAATAATACCTCTCATATATGGAATGGGGGCCAACACATGTCTCGGGCTCACACTCAAAAATAAATAACAAAAGTAGCAATGTCTTAACATAATTATGATAGATAGAAAATGGATGTCGTCCTCAAAATGGATGACTTACCACAAGCAAGGTCTTCACAAATTTAGCTAGCCACGAGGTGGTGGATCAGGAAGAGCTTCGGTCCCTACATGGTTAGATCATGTAGGTAAAACGTATGTGTTGGTACTTCGAATGTATTAAGTATGCAGGATACAATACAACAAGAAAATAAATAGTCATATTAGACAAGATGCATAAACATAAACAAAGGCAATAAGCTCAATATGACATGAATGATTAATGCCTTAGTTAAAACATGCATGGAAGGTTAAAGCATAAGTTCATACTATAGCATACACATATGGGAGGAGACCTTAACCGACATATAAGGGGAGTGGTCTAATTGCCAAGGTAAATTATGTCTTAGCTTACCGGACCTATCCCATTTCAGAAAGTCCTTTTCAAGTACCTTACAAGACCCATCCTATTTTAGTGAATACTTCATAGTACATTATGGGAGCCATTCCATTTTGGTGAATCATGTAATATGAGCTCTGTGGAACCATTAGCTAATCACAAATCTATAGTAGAAATATAGTTAAGATAATGGAAATCTACCAAAGTCCTCTCGGTACTAAGTCAACATCCGACGGAATACTTAAAAGCATAAACATAATCATATCATGCATAGTCTTGTAAATCATCATATCATATTAGGAGTAGCTCATCAAAATCATAACCCCTTCAAGTGAGCATTTTCTTTTCACATGAGGGAGCATCCATAGAGTCATTAAAAAGGCTTCATAGTCTTGCATAACATTCATAGATTTCATGGATTCATAACATACTTGATTGCCCTTAATCATCCATAACATTTGTGACTTGCGTAACTTATAACAAAACCTTCTACTAACATAAGATGCTTCACTATATAATCTTTGTTAAAATATGGAGGGTGTATGCACAGTGACTCAAAATCATAAAATACAAGAGTAGATGCATGAATGAAGTAAAACATGATTATTTGAGAACCATTTCAATCAACCCACTATAATCATTGAGAAACCCCTAGTTAGGGCATAATGAAAACCATCTCATAAATCATAAACATCTTTTATACACCATTTTAACTCAAGGTCAAATGGTGTACAACATATTGGAGATTGCTTAATTAATTAACTTAAGGAGTCGCCACCAAATGATTTTAAAGGTAAATTAGGAAACCAATATTTTGCTACACTGATGCTAATTTAACTCTAAATTAATGGTCTACTTAGTCTATGATTCTTGTTTAGGGCTCTAAGTATCCTAAAGACATCCTTTAAGATTTGTTTTAAAACGGTTAACCAACTAAACTTAGGTTAATATAAAAAGATTAACAAAAAATATGTTTTTACAAGATGTTTGGAAAACGTTTATTCAATTAGTCGCCTAAATTAACTTAATTAATCTAAATAATAATAATAAATAATTTAAAAGTAAAGACGATTTAAACTTGTACATTTCTAAATTCCATCGGAATTTGTTAAGCATAAAATTATCAAGTTTTTAAGAAAAATACTTGGGATATTTGAAAGTATATGTACAACAACAACAACAACATACCCAGTGGAATCCCACAAGTGGGGTCTGGGGAGGGTATAATATATGCAGACCCTACCACTACCTCATAGAGGTAGAAAGGTTGTTTTCTGGGAACCCTCTCACAAAAACTCATATGCAGAATAAGCTAGATATGGAAAATAGAAAGGAAAAGAAGGGGAAAGTGAACAGAAAGACGCGATTATTAACAACAAATACATGATATCAAGTAAATACGAGACAATTACCACACTTACGACAGACTAAGACAACACCAGAAAACTACTACTACCCTACTATACCCCATGGCCAAACAACAGCCTACCAATCTATTAGCCCGCTACTCTAATTCCCGACCTCCACTCCTTCCTATCTAGGGCCATGTCCTTAGTGAGACCAAGTTTCATCATATCTTGTCTGATCACCTCCCCCAAATACTTCTTCAGTCTTTCGTGTACCTACCAGATCCAGCCTTCGCACCTCCTAATAGGAGCATCGGTACTCCTTCTCTGCACATGTCCAAACCATCACAGTCTCGCTTCCCGCATCTTGTGAGCTACAGGGGCCACCTCTAACTTCTCTCAAATGGTCTCATTCCTAATCTTGTCCCTCCTGGTGTGACAACACATCCATCTCAACATCCTTATCTCTGCGACCTGCATCTTCTAGACATGTGCATTCTTGATTGGCCAACACTCCACCCCATACAACAAAGATAGTCAAATCACCATTCTGTAAAACATACCTTTGAGTTTAGGTGGTATCTTCTTATCTCATAATACTCCAGAGGCAAGCCTCCACTTTGTCCATGTTTCCCCAATATGTTGTGTGACATCATCGTCGATATCGCCGCTACTCTGGATGATGGACCCTAGATACTTAAAGATTTCCCTCTTAGGGATAGGGTGAGTGGCTAGCCTCACATCAATGTCTGTTTCATCCCCCGCACCACTGAATTTGCACTCCAAGTATTTTGTTTTGGTCCTGCTCAGCTTGAATCATTTGAAAATATATGTAAAGAGCAATAATAAGTAACTTAAATATTTTTTAAGACAATTTTTAGAGAAAACACTTGTTGAAGTTTTAAAAGAGGAACTTAGGATTTTGAAGAGAGAAAATTAACCTGGTCATTTTTGGAAGAATTTAGAATATTCAAAAAAATTTACATAAATAAAATATGTAATTATTAATGAGAAAATTATCTTAAAGGTTTGTCGTTTGGGGAATCTAATTAAAATCCAAAACTAAATAAAAAATAATGTTAAGAGTCAAAAACAAACAAATATAATAGACATAAAAGAGTGAACTTAAGTAAAGACTGGGCCTACTTTAGCCCTGTCACGACCCGGGGTTAGGGCCTAGATGTAACAGGGCGAATGGGAACCCGAGAGTCCCAAAACAAGCCTCGAGTATCTATATCCACATCACCGGTTCAAGAATAGCATTCAAATACACACACATATATATAGTCAAATAGGAGTTTCTCATGAATCATTCCAACAATACGAAAGCAAGATACTAGTCATAAAAAATGAATTTAAGAAGAGTTTACATATATCTTCAAATGTCTCTAGTCAAAGGAACGGGGCCAGGAAAAGTTCCGGGCTCACTCTAAATAAAGAAGAACGTTCTGGAATAGCATAAAAAAAAGTTAGTTGGCTTGTCCTCGGAAGACGAGACTCACCACAGTATACTCCAGGATCAAAATATTCGTCAACCTGTTGATAATCAAAGTGTTCGAGCCCTACATAGTAAAATCATGCAAGCATAGAGTATGTGTTAGTACGTTTGAATGTACTAAGTATGTTGGCATGCAATGCATATGACGTACCAAACCTGCATTTCAATGTTAGATGAAAGGGCACATAGTATAGAAGAAAACATATATTCAATGGAAATATATACAAGATGCCATGAAATTCATGATGCATAAAATGCAACAAAACTCATATATATATTGGGGATGGACTATAACTGACAAATCAAATCCATGTGAGTTGTTATATGAACTAGTCCGATAAAGACCACACATGTGATTACTTGCTAAAGGTAATCTATGTCACGCCTAACAGAACTCACTATTTCAGTGGATGGTCACTTTTCTTACGAAACTCACCATTTCGGAAGGATTTTTAGAATAATACAGAACATATCAGAATCATAATCATATAACCATTCCATATGACCCAGTCATTTTGATAATGGCTAACATTCCTATATTGGCACATAGTTCAAGGATAGGAAGAGGACCCTTAGGGATAGCCCTAACATCCCCAATCCATCGGTGCTAAGTCAACAACATCCCAAATGAATACTTATACATATACGTGCTTTCAAGAAATGCAATGTTCATTTCAAACCTTTCAATACACATTTAGGCTTAAATGTCAAATCATAGTTCATAATCGTAATGCTCATGTCGGGAATAGGTCATTCACATATACAAGATGGTGCAAGCACCCAGAATGCTCAATGAGCCAGAATCATAGACATGTTTTTGATCACCTTATTGTCATATCCAATATCTTATCAAAATCATATCATAATCGTTTTCGAAAAACATAGTTGGGCTTAACCCACTTCATAATTTCCATATATCAATATTCATGAATGCAATGCAATGCATGATTTGAGAATAACATGGGTAACATAGATTCAAGTTAAAATCATCCATAAAAATGAAATTGAGGAGATCCATAATTAAAACGACATGTAAAGTGTAGTATAGATCACCCATGCATAAATCAACTTTAAAAAAGGACATGCATGTTCATAACTTCATAACTCAATGTAAATCATCATGATAGTGATCAAAATAAATTGAAATCATAGGTGCAATACAGCCCCATACACTAATTAGATTTAATAAAATCTCATATTTAAAGTAACTAAAATTCATGAAATAGATTCAAAGATTTTTGGGTCTTCTTGGTTGAAAGGGGCCAAGAATTAATTCCACGTACCTTGATTGAGGAGCTGAATTTGAGGGCTGGACTTAGCTTGAATTGAACTCCAATAGAACCCTAGCTTTGATCCTTGAGAAGGGAGAGTAGAGAGGAATAGGGAGGTAATCTTATGAGGGATAGAAGGTTTTAGGAGAATGAATTAAGAGGGGAGTGGATATCAGCTGAATTAGGGGCTTAGAATAGGTAAAAGGTCATAATTAATAATTAAAATAAACTGAAATAACATAAACGCCATTAATGAAACGGACCAAAACTGGAAACCTCAGATCCACACGATCTACTACACGGTCCGTGAAACGTCACACGGATCGTGAACAGTGGTCGTGATCCAATACATAGAAACTTCACAGAGGAATTTTCATACGGAGCTAAGAAGTACCACATGAATGACTACACAGTCTGTGTAACTCTACACAGGTCATGACACCGACCGTTTGAAGGTACTTCATATAATATTTGCACGAGAAAGTTACGAGATGGTACTTTCATACAGAGAATAATTTTACGTGCTGAGTTACATGGAAAGCCAGATGGTCCGTGACACCACACGTATCGTGTGAGTGGCCGTGTGCCCTTACTTGGCCAAAATTCCCTTCCGTCTCAAAGCTATCCCAACCGTGAACTAGACTAAGTGTCCCTTCATGGGAGGCCACACGATCCGTGTGGCTTCACACAGCCCATATGGGCCCTCCGTGTAGTGATGCCTGTCAGTTCACTTGGGACAATTCCAAGAGATTTGGGAATCGCCACTCAAAAAAAATCTAAGTCCTTACATCATCTCCCCCTTGGGAACATTCATCCCCGAATGTGCAAGAACAAGGCTTGAAAGGCTTGACTTAGAGCATGAAACATCCATATAAGATACAATGCATAGTTCGTTATCCAAAATCGTATCAAAAACATTATTCAAAATCATTATTCAAAGCCCTTAAACTCATATCAAAATCGTATTAAAGTCACTCAAAACATTAAAAAAAAGAATCCTTTTCGTGCACATGTACGCATGTCATGTCATGAGACTAAAGAGGGCAAGAAATGGCACCATTAGATAAGGAAGAATCCTAATACCTTAGGCTTGAGTAGATTGGAAAAGATGAGGGTATCGCTTCACCATGTCCAGCTCCGCCTCCCAAGTAGCACTCTCCACATGTTGATTTCTCCAAAGAACCTTCACCGAAGCCACATCCTTGTTACGAAGCCGCTTTACTTGCCTATCCAAGATTTCCACTGGCACTTCCTCATAAGACAAATTTTCTCCAACCTCAATCCCTTCCAAGGGAACAATGGTGCTAGGATCACCAACTAGCTTCCTCAATATAGACACATGGAAGACCAGGTGAATGGAACTCAAATCCGGAGGCAACTCCAACCTATAAGCCACTCCACCAATTCGCTCAACAATCTCATAAGGGCCAACATACCGGGGGCTTAGCTTGCCCTTCTTACCAAAATGCATCACACCCTTCATAGGAGAAACCTTCACAAATAGCTAATCACTGACACGAAACTCAAGATCCTTTCTCCTAACATCTGAATAGACTTTTGATGACTTTGGGCAATTTTCAACCTTTCCCTAATCACCTTCACCTTATCCATGGCTTCCATCACCAAATCGGGACCAACTTGTGCCATCTCTCATAATTCAAACCACCCACCGGTGATCTACGCCTTCTCCCATATAAAGCTTCAAACGGCGCCATACCAATGCTAGCATGGAAACTATTATTATAAGCAAACTCAATGAGTGGGAGATAGTCATCCCAATTGCCTTTAAATTCTAATACACAATGTCATGACCTAAGTCCCATTAAGGCAGACTGGCACCCGTTGCCGATAAGGCTCGGGAGAACCAACATATAACTATGCACCTGCTATGAACATTTAAGAGGTTCCCATATTCAATATGTTGTCAAAAGAAAGTAAACTATATTAACAAGCCAAAAGTAAGTGCATAAGACTAGGCCGTTAGAGCCACAATGTCTATAGTATGCTACTTCACCACACATTAATTTACATAGTCTACAAAGCCTCTAGGTAAGGAGCAATATCTATATGGGTCGGGACAGGCCCTGCCTTATTACCAACTATACAATATAAAATAAAAGCTCTAGACACAAAAGCCCCGAAGCAACCTGGAGCTCAGTAACAGCAGCCGAAAGTCATGTACTCTTACTGGGGAGATCTAGTAACTCCTGTACCTGCAGCATGAAATGCAGGTCCCCAGTAAGGGACGTCAGTACGAGATAATATACTAAATATGTAAGGCAGTAAATACTGTACATGAAATAAGAACTCAAATGATATCACACACTGGTGTGTAAGGATGAAAAGACCACCTTTAGTCATACTGTGGAATCATGTACTTTATGTGTTTTTATTACTTTTCCATTCTTTACTGTATAATCTGTGCACAATATATCATGTAAATGACCAGCAGATCAATGGTAAATCAATATCGGGATCAACCCATGCTAGGCTTTCCTTTCACCCCTGGGATACCCCCTGAAATATGGGATCGACCCATGCTAGGTAATTCTTCCACCCCTAGGATACCACCCATTAATAAGCAACTATGAGTTATCTTTTACTTTCCAGATGATTCTTTTGGTGGTCATAACCTTTAGAACTGTGGGAATATAGACATGTGACATATAAACAACCATACAAGATAATACCACAATGAAGAGAGATATACAACTAATGAACCGTATAGGAGATTAAAAAACACATGGACTTTGTTTGGCAAAAAGGAACTCATGTATATTTTGTATCTAAGTACGTACGCAGATTTGACAATGGCTATGTATGGGAACATATGAACATGTTAAAGAGTGGAGACACAATTATTAGTGATGTCATAGTTGGTATGTGCCCTCTATATACCAAGGACTGACGTAGATTTCATGCCAAGTAATAGGAAATCAAGTAGCCTTACATACTCATTGTACTATGTCGTTATTACCTCGGAGTAGTATCCTTTTCCTCCAAACACTTATCTACAATATAGTAGGTGATAAAACTAGTATTAGCAACTAATGAACACATCTTGGTAATCCAATTTCACCCAAAAATAAGATCGGGGCAGCAAGCTCGGAATTAGCAACCAAAGAGTATTCTTTCAACACTTCCACTCCTAATCGTATTTTCTAATACACTTTCTCATATACGTGTCTTATCCAGCTCGTTTCAGTCCCATAACAGTGTTACAACAGCTCATAAAGTACAACATACAACAATTATATACAGCACGCAAGTAGGCAACGTAACATTACATCCTTTCGCTACATTTCGGCGTCAACAATTCCAAATCTGTTTCAACCTCAACCAAACTTTCCTCAACATATTTACACACAAATACAATCCTAAAAAAGTACAAAACTAGTCCCCCAAGTGTATGGAAAACATGAGACAACCATTCCGAATATTCAGTCCACAAATTCCTACTAAGAGCACAATTTAGGTGTCATATAAGAACTCATTTTTGCGGAAGGTAAAAATGGCGCAGCAGCCTTCTTACACCACTACATAACCTAACCTTGTTAAAAACATACATATTACTTCATAATCCAGCCAACCAACAAGAGAAAATCCTCTTACTTAATACTGTCCCAAATTCCTGCACAAGTACAACCAACATACTCTTCATGTTTTTCATGGAAAAATTACACCAACCATAGGTATTTTTACTTACCTTAGCCCTCAAGGATTAGGTTCTCTTCAAGAACCCTAGAGGTGAGCCTTGGCTTCTTTACAAAGGGAAGAGAGAGCAAGGAGAAACATTAAGACAAATATGATTTTTGGCTTTAAGAAAATGACTAAAAGTTGCTGGATTTTTCTCCCTTTTATAAGGCCACTTTTGGCCGACTTTCTTTTGGATTTCCAGCCTTACTTTATTAAGGTTATGATGCAGCAACTTTTGCTTTTCACTTGGGCCTTATTGGGCTTCAATTGGATGGGCTTTGTTGCAAATATTTCTCACTTAAACCCACTTAATTTGGGCCCTATTTGTGAATTGGGTTGTGAATGTAATTTGGCCCTTTTCCTATTCATCTTGCGCTGAAAATGTTGTCCTTTTATGATGTTAAGCCATAGGCACAAATGACATCCTTAACCTGGGGTTTATTCTTTATCGGACTTGAACAAATTCGGTGTTGGGCCTTATCTCCGTTTACCTAGCCTATTTAAGCTAAGCACGTTGGTGACTCACCTACTAGCTTCCTAAGTCTCACAAGCACCTCACCTATTTCACTTCATTTAAGGTCACGATCTCCTTAACTTGACTTAAAAATTATATATACTCGGTCATCTTAAGCGTTAGACGTACATATACCCTTTTAATCTAAAATTCACGCACTTTTAAAATATGTACGGATTTGACCCCGTCATATCATGTTTCATCTGCATTAGACTAGTACATGTAAGATGTGGGGTGTTACATCCTCCCCCCTAGGAACATTCGTCCCCGAATGTAAGCATAATGAATAGGTTAAACAAGTTTGAACTTTCGTGTAAACAGACTTTTGAAAACATAATAAGAATTCATATTCACGTACCTACTAATCCCTTAACTTTGCATCTTGTATTTCCTTTGTAGCTTCAAATAAATAAGAGTATTTAGATCTCATTGCTTCCTCGGCCTCCCACGTTATTTCTTCTACCTGCTGGTTCCTTTAAAGTACCTTTACTGAAGGTATTTCTTTATTCCTTAGCTTTCTAATTTGTTGATCTAGGATAGCAATAGGTACCTCCTCACAGGTGAGATCTTTCGAAACCTGCATATCTTCAATAGAAGTAATATGAGATGGGTCACCGATGCATTTTCGAAGCATTGAGACATGACCATTGACAGCTCCTGGGGTAGCTCTAATTCATATGCAACCTGTCCAAACCTTTTAATAATCTTATATGGCCCTATGTAACGTGGGCTTAGTTTCCCTTTCTTACCAAATCTCATAACACCTTTCATTGGAGATACCTTTAAGAATACCCAATCTCCTACTAAGAATTCCAGTCCTCTTCTTCTAGCATCCGCATATGATTTATGACGACTTTGGGCTGTTTCTAGCCATTGTCGTATTACCTTGACTTTTTCCATGGCTTGTTGGACTAGATCTGGACCAAGCAAGGTTGTTTTACCTACTTCAAACCATCCTATTGGTGATCTACACTTCTTTCCATATAAAGCTTCATACGGTGCCATCTTGATGCTTGAATGGTAGCTATTATTATAGGCAAATTCAATAAGTGGCAAATGGTCCACCCAACTACCTTTGAAGTCCAATGCACAAGCCCGCAACATATCTTCATGTGTTTGAATGGTGCGTTCTGCTTGACCATCTGTCTGCGGGTGGAAAGTTGTGCTTAAATTCACTTGTGACCCTAAGCTCCTTTGGAAGGATTACCAAAACTTTGTGGTGAATTGAGCTCCCTGATCAGATATAATGGATATTAGGACCCCATGTAGCCTAACTATCTCTTTGAGGTATAGCTTTGCATACTCTTCAGCTGTATAATCACTCCTAACCGGTAAGAAGTGTGCTGACTTTGTGAGTCTATCAACTATCACCCATATGGAGTCAAAATTCTGAAATGAGCGAGGCAACCCAGTAACAAAATCCATATTAATCATATCCCACTTCCATGCTGGAAGCTCTATACATTGCATATAACCTCCCGGCTTTTGGTGCTCTACCTTAACTTGTTGGCAATTCGGACAGTGAGCCAGAAATTCTGCAAGGTCCTTTTTCATGCCTTCCCACCAAAAAATTCCCTTCAGGTCATTATACATCTTAGTTGATCCTGGATGGATAGAATATCTTGAATGATGGGATTCTTCTATTATCCTCCTTCTTAACCCATTTATATTAGGAACTCATAATCTATTTTGATAATAAAGTACTCCATTTTGGGTAAGTTCAAAGCCCTTCATCGTGCCTTGACTCACCTTCTCCTTAAGTCGTCGTAAAGCAGGATCTTTGAACTGTTTTTCTCTTACCTTTGTTACCAATGAAGACTCCGCAACATTATGCACGACAACCCCTTCTTTTGGAGTTTCAATGAGGCGAACTCCCAAATTGGCTTGTTGACGTAGATCCTTAGCCACTCCGTGACGTACCATGGACTGCTCACCAATATTCACAATTGCCTTACGACTCAGAGCATCGGTTACCACATTTGCATTCCCTGGACGATATAGTATATCAACATCATAATCCTTTATTAGCTCCAGCCACCTCCGCTACCTTAAATTTAGGTCTTCTGTTTAAAGATGTACTGTAGGCTCTTATGGTCAGTATATATGTCAACATGAACTCCATACAAATAATGGCGCCATATTTTCAAGGCAAACACAACAGTTGCTAGCTCAAGGTCATGTGTTGGGGAGTTTTTCTCATGTGGCCACAGTTGTCTCGAGGCATAAGACATTACCCTACCATGTTGTGTCAGTACATACCCTAAGCCAACCCCCGAAGCATCATAATACACCGCATACCCCTCTGTGCCTTCTGGAAGCACTAATACAGGTGCAGAAGTTAGCCTGCTTTTCCACTCTTGAAAGCTCCTTTCACATGCATCATTCCACTGAAATTTGGTTGCCTTATGCGTCAACTTTGTTAGAGGTGCAAAAATAGAAGAAAAACCTTCAACAAATCTTCTGTAATAACCTACTAACCCTAAGAAGCTTCGAACTTTTGTGGGTGTTGTTGGCCTTGGCAAATCTTTCACCGCTTCTATCTTTTGTGAATCAACCCTTATTTCTTCATCAGATACAACATGAACCAAGAATGCCACGGATTTCAACCCAAATTCACATTTGGAAAAATTAGCATACAATTGCCGATCACGAAGAACTTGTAATACCTGCCGTAAGTGATTTGCATGGTCCTCTTCTGATCTTGAATACACCAAAATTTCATCTATAAATACTATCACAAAGATATCCAAGAACGGCTTGAATACCCTGTTCACTAAGTCCATAAAAACTGCTAGTGCATTTTTCAGCCCAAATGACATAACAAGAAATTCAAAATGACCATAGCGTGTCCTAAAGGCTGTCTTGGGTATATCTTTCTCCTTCACCCTCACTTGGTGATAACCTGACCTCAAATCAATTTTTGAAAAGCATTTGGCACCCTGCAACTGATCAAATAAATCATCAATACTGGGGAGGGGGTATTTGTTTTTAATTGTCACCCTATTCAATTGCCGATAATCAATACACATTCTCAAGGTGCCAGTCTTTTTATGTACAAATAACACTGGTGCACCCCAAGGGGACACACTAGGTCTTATAAAACCCTTCTCTAGCAAATCTTTTAATTGCTCCTTTAATTCACGCAATTCTGTCGGGGCCATTCTATATCGGGGAATAGAAATAGGTTGAGTGCCTGAAAGTAAGTCAATGCCAAAATCTATTTCTCGTTCTGGAGGTAAACCTGGAAGCTCTTCGGGAAAACACATCAACAAATTCATTCACTACGGGAACATATTGAAGAGGTTGTGATTCTGCTTGCATATCCCTTACTCTAACTAGATGACATATATATCCCTTTGACATCATCTTCCTTGCCTTAAAATAGGAAATAAACTTACCCTTTGGTGCCCCAACATTACCTTCCCATTCAAGGACCGCCTCATTTAGAAAGTGGAAATACACTCTCTTAGTTCGGCAATCCACAGTAGCATAGCAAGAAGCTAACCAATCCATACCCATTATAAAATCAAATTCCACCATATCTAACTCAACAAGGTTCGCCAATGTGTCATGGTCACAAACAATTACTACACAGTCATAATAGACCCTTCTAGCTATAATAGATTCACTGGTTGGTGTAGACACTTTAAATGGCTCGTCAATAATTTAGGTGTTCTTTTAAGCTTCTCAGCCACGAGTGGAGTGATATATGATAATGTAGAACCAGGGTCAATTAATGCATACACATTATGTGAAAAGATGGACAGTGTACCTATGACCACATCGGGTGAAGCTTCTAAATTTTGCCGACTCCCTAGAGCATAAGTGCGATTCTGGGCTCCGTTGGAGCTAGCTGCCCCTCTACTACCTCTACCACGGCCCTGTAGGTGTTTGCTAACCCCTACCTAATGGAGGAACAGATGATGATGATGCAACAGCTGACCCAGTAGGTTGTGCTATATCACCCATACGTCTTCTTGGGCAATCTCTCATCATATGCCCTGGTACACCATACCAATAACAAGCATTTGTCCCAACACGACATGTACCTAAATGACTTCTCCCACATTGTTTGCAAGGCTGCCTAGGAGGAATCTGTTGGGTGGCTGAATATCTTGTTGTCCGTGCACCTTGTCCCTCACTTCTTTGATTAAACCGATTACCTCTAGGCCCTTGAAGTTGCGGTGGAGCACTGACTGCAGAATAGGAGGATGATGGCCTAGGTGGTTTATTCAGAAATCGAGGCCTAAAGTCACCTTGGGATGGTACAAACTACCCTGTAGATCTGGCCCTCTTGGACTGTCCCCTTTCTAACTCTTGTGTCCTTCTCTTTTGCCTCTGATCCTCTAGGTTTTATGTGAATGCTTGCATCCTCGCTATATCCATGTCTTTATTCAGAGAAGCAATGGTACAACCTTTTACTAGATACGAATCCAACCTATCCACATATTGATGAACTCTATCTGCCATAGTAGCAACTACATTAGGAGCATACCTGGCCAAGGAGTTAAACTGGAGACTATACTCCCTCACGCTCATACCCCCTTGGTGGAGATTCAAAAACTGATCTGCACGGGCCTCTCGGATCTCTAATGGCAAGTAGTGGTCAAGAAAGGCCTCTTTGAACTCCTTCCAGGTAGTTGGAGGTGCATCTATACCCTTAGATTGCTTCCAAGCTTCATACCACAATATAGCCACACCCTTCAATCTATATGTTGCCAGCTCCACAGCTTTCGTACCGCTTACATGCATAATATCCACAGTGCGTTGGATCTGGTCGATGAAGTCTTGTGGATCTTCATTAGGATCCGACCCGATGAAAGATGGAGGGTCCAAATTAAGGAAGTCGCGTATCCTCGTGCTAGCTACCCTATTCACACCACCTGCACCTATAACTAGGCCTTCTTGTCTTTGACTTTGGTTAGCAACTATGCGAGTCAATAATTGAACCGCATTTCTCAAATCCTGCACGGTAGCATTAGCAGGTGGCTCTGGGGGAGTTTCACTACTTCCTGGTTCGTTAGGAGCTGGAGGAGTTGGAGACATTTGTGATAGAGACTCATCTTGGGACTCATCTCGTCGTCTCACCCAACTGGGTACACCAACTACCACTTCCACTTTCTTCCCTTTTCCTTTACTTTTCCTTGTTTCAGGCATACTTGTTGTACAAAACAATTTAGAGGTTAGAAACAATCAACCTACAACACTTGGCTCTAAGGCACGATCTAAAGAATGAAAAGAAAGTGACAACTCCCAAATGCCACGTAGCCCCTGCTTATAAATGTGGTGCACAACACACCCATAAACAAGACTCTACATAGGCACGACTTTGTAGACTCCCTAGGATGACCCGCTCTGATACCACTTTTGTCACGCCCTAAGTCCCATTAAGGCGGACTGGCACCCGTTGCCGACAAGGATCGGGAGAACCAACATATAACTATGCACCTGCTATGAACATTTAAGAGGTTCCTATATTCAATATGCTGTCAAAAGAAAGTAAACTATATTAACAAGCCAAAAGTAAGTGCATAAGACTAGGCCGTTGGAGCCACGATGTCTATAGTATGCTACTTGACCACACTTTAATTTACATAGTCTACAAAGCCTCTAGGTAAGGAGCAATATCTATATGGGTCGGGACAGGCCCCGCCTCATGATCAACTATACAATACAAAATAAAAGCTCTAGACACAAAAGCCCCGAAGCAACCTGGAGCTCAGTAACAGCAGCTGAAAGTCATGTACTCTTACTGGGAGATTTAGTAACTCCAGTACCTGCAGCATGAAATGCAGGTCCCCCGTAAGGGACGTCAGTACGAGATAATGTACTGAATATGTAAGGCAAGAAATACTGTATATGAAATAAGAACTCAAATGATATCATACTCTAGTGTGTACGGATGAAAAGACCACCTTTAGTCATACTGTGAAATCATGTACTTTATTTGTTTTTATTACTTTACCATTCTTTACTGTATAATCTGTGCACAATATATCATGTAAATGACCAGCTGATCAGTGGTAAATCAGTATCGGGATCGACCCATGCTAGGCTTTCCTTTCACCCCTGGGATACCCCCCAAAATATGGGATCGACCCATGCTAGGTGATTCTTCCACCCCTGGGATACCACCCATTAATAAGCAACTGTGAGTTATCTTTTATTTACTTTCTAGATGATTCTTTTGGTGGTCATAACCTTTAGAACTATAGGAATATAGACATGTGACATATAAACAACCATATAATATAATACCACAATGAAAAGAGAGATACACAACTAATGAACCGTATAGGAGATTAAACAACACATGGACTTTGTTTGGTAAAAAGGAACTCATGTATATTTGGTATCCAAGTACGTATGCAGATTTGACAATGGCTATGTATGGGAACATATGAACATGGTAAAGAGTGGAGACACAATTATTAGTGATGTCGTAGTTGGTAAGTGCTCTCTATGTACCAAGGATGGACGTAGATTTCATGCCAAGTAATAGGAAATCAAGTAGCCTTACATACATCGCTGTACTATGTCGTTATTACCTCGGAGTAGTATCCTTTTCCTCCAAACACTTATCTACAATATAGTAGGTGATAAAACTAGTATTAGCAACTAATAAACACATCTTGGTAATCCAATTTCACCCAAAAATAATATCCGGGCAGCAAGCTCGGAATTAGCAACCAAAGAGTATTCTTTCGACACTTCCACTCCTAATCGTATTTCCTAATACACGTTCTCATATACGTGTCTTATCCAGATCGTTTCAGTCCCATAACAGTGTTAGAACAGCTCATAAAGTACAACATACAAAAATTATATACAACACGCAAGTAGGCAACGTTACATTACATCCTTTCGCTACATTTCGGCGTCAACAATTCCAAATCTGTTTCAACCTCAACCAAACTTTCCCCAACATATTTACACACAAATACAATCCTAAAACAGTAAAAAAAAATAGTCCCCCAAGTGGATGGAAACATGAGACAACCATTCCCAATATTTAGTCCACAAATTCCTACAATGAGCGCAATTTAAGTGTCATATAAGAACTCATTTTTGCGGAAGGTAAAAATGGTGCAGCAGCCTTCTTAAACCACTACAGAACCAAACCTTGTTAAAAACATACATATTACTTCATAGTCCAGCCAACAAACAAGAGAAAATTCTTTTACTTAACAAGAAAAGTGGACAACAATCTTTGGAACACATGTTGTCCCAAATTCCTGCACAAGTACAACCAGCATACTCTTCATGTTTATCATGGAAATATTACACTAACCATAGGTATTTTTACTTACCTTAGCCCTCAAGGATTAGGTTCTCTTCAAGAACCCTAGAGGTGAACCTTGGCTGCTTTAAAAAGTGAAGAGAGAGCAAGGAGAAACTTTTAGACAAATAAGATTTTTGGCTTTAAGAAAATGACTAAATTTTGCTGGATTTTGCTCCCTTTTATAAGGCCACTTTTGGCCGACTTTCTTTTGGATTTCCAGCCTTACATTATTAAGGTTATGATGCAGCAACTTGGCCTTTTCACATGGGCCTTATTGGGCTTCAATTGGATGGGCTTTGTTGCAAATATTTCTCACTTAAACCCACTTAATTTGGGTCCTATTTGTGAATTGGGTTGTGAATGTAATTTGGCCCTTTTCCTATTCATCTTGGGCTGAAAATGTTGTCCTTTTATGATGCTAAACCATGGGCCCAAATGACATCCTTAACTCGGGGTTTATTCTTTATCGGACTTGAACAAATTTGGTGTTGGGCCTTGTCTTCGTTTACCTAGTCTATTTAAGCTAAGCACGTAGGTGACTCACCTGCTAGCTTCCTAAGTCTCACAAGCACCTCACTTATTTCACTTCATTTAAGGTCACGATTTCCTTAACTTGACTTAAAAATTATATACACTCGGTCATCTTAAGCGTTAGACGTACATATACCCATTTAATCTAAATTCACGCACCTTTAAAATGTGTGCGGATTTGACCCCACCATATCATGTTTTATCTGCATTAGATTAGTATATGTAAGATGTGGGGTGTTACACACAAGCCCTCAACATATCCTCCAAGGTTTGAATAGTCCTCTCCGCTCGACCATCGGTTTGAGGATGAAAAGCAGTGCTCAACTTAATCTTAGTTCCAAGTCCCTTCTGAAATGACCTCCAAAAGTGGGAAGTGAATTGGGTACCACGATCCGATATAATGGACCTAGGCACACCATGCAACCTTACCAACTCATGGATATACAACCTTGCGTAATCCTTGGCGCTGAAGGTAGTCTTGACTGGTAAGAAATGAGTCGACTTCCTCATCCGATCCACGATAATCCAAATGGAGTCAAATTGTCTTCGGGTCCGAGGCAACCCAACCACAAAATCCATGTTCACATCTTCCCATTTCCATGTGGGAATCTCAATGTCTTGGGCTAAGCCACCGGGCCTTTGGTGTTTTACCTTCACCTGTTGACAACTCGGGCATTCAGATACAAATTTAGTGATTTCTTTCTTCATACCATGCCACCAAGACACTTATTTCAAATCCTGATACATTTTGGTAGACCCCGGGTGAATTGAGTAATGAGAGTTGTGAGCCTCACTCATAATCAACCTTCTACGATCATTCACATCTGGAACACAAAGCCGATTTTGGTACCGGAGTACACTATCTCCCCCTTGGGAGAACACCTCGATCTTCTTTTCAACAACCAACTTTTTCAATTCAAGTAATGATGGGTCTAAATCTTTTTTAGCTTTTACATCACTTACCACAGAAGATTCTGCCCCGCCTTGAACACGAATACCACCATCACTTGAATCAGCCAGTGACACCCAACCTAGCTAACCGGTGCACATCTCTTGCCAACTCCTCCTTCTCTGCCCCAACATGCGCCACACTCCCCATAGACAACCTGCTGAGAGCATCAGCCACATCATTGGCCTTGCTGGGATGATACAGAACACTCATATCGTAGTCCATCAAGAGATCCAACCACCTCCTTTGCCTTAAATTGAGATTCCTCTGGGTGAATACATACTGCAAACTCTTATGATTGGTAAACACATTGACACAAACCCCATACAAGTAATGTCTCCAAATCTTTGAAGCAAAAACCACCACTTCCAATTCAAGGTTGTACGTCGGGTAATTACGTTCATGCACCTTCAACTTCCTTGATGCATCCGCTATTACGTTACCATGTTGCATGAGCACACAAACAAATCCAATTCGCGAGGCATCACAATACACCACAAATCCCTCCAAACCATTTGGTAAAGTCAAGACGGGAGCTGTCGTTCCTTTAAAGTCTGAAAACTTTGCTTGCATTCATCCGACCACACAAACTTAGCCTTCTTCCGGGTCAACTTAGTCAATGGAGAGGCAATAGTTGAGAACCCTTCAACAAAACTTCTATAATATCCACCCAACCCAAGGAAAATGCGAATATTTGAAGGAGTCAACGGTCTAGGCCAATTCTTTACAGCCTCGATATTTTTTCCTCAAGTGTAAAATGGCTAAAAAGAGCTGGTTATATTCCCTTCTAAAGGGACCAACTTGGGACGACTTTATCTTAATTTTTTGCCATATTTTACCAAGTGAGTGATACACCTATTTGGCCTTTTAACTTGGGCCTTTATGGGTCTCTACCTATTGGGCCTTGGCTGCCCATTCTTCCCATTTTTACTTCATTTGGGTTGGGCCAGAATTTTCAACTAAATTGTTAGTAACCTTGGGCCCTATAAGATGGCCAAACAAGTCTTAGGAGGTGGTACACCTACTTGGCCCTTTGGGCTGTTCAAAAAGTCTAAATGGGTGATGCACCTACTTGCTTCGTTAAGTCAAGAAAGTAGCTTGTTATCTTACCTCGTTTCTAAATCATAATCCTATATATTGCATCTTAATATTCCACTTTAAACTTTTAGCTCAAATAGCACCTTACCGTCTCAGGTTTAAATGCTTTCATCGAGTTCATCTTGGACTCACACCTGCTGAAACATGTGGGATATCAAAACAACTCTCGATCCAATTCAAATTATTACCACCCTTATGAAAAAAACGTAGTCTCTCACCTGTACCATAAGCTTATATCAAGTGTAACATAAGTGGGACTAACATGTAGAAAATATGGAGTGTTACAGATATGTTTCAAATGGTCATAAGCTATTTTATTTATGCATGCTACTCCTCAATACATGATTTCAAGTCTTCAACCTGAACCTACCTTGTTTTGAACCGAAGTCACATAATGGATATTGATGAAAGGTTTATCTTTATGATATGCAAGTTCATGAATATTATGAATGTTAAGGGCTACATATTATTTTATGAATCTATGGGATTTCTATGAAAAGTATATAAGATTGTGAATCCCTTTTTATGATATTAAGATGTACTCTCTTGTGAAAAGAAAATTCTCACTTGAAGGGGTTATGGTTTTATTGAGCTACTCATATCATGAAATTATGATCTACAAGCTTATGCACGTTATGATTATGCTTATGGTTATGTATTCCATGAGACTAGACTTAGCATTGAGAGGACTGTAGATAGTGAAATTTTATTGATCAATCCAGATTAAATGTGGATTAAATCTTAAATTCATGATAAATTGACCGAGTTAAATTATTGGTTAATGAGGTTGGATTGATATTTATGTTAAAATTATATGACTTAAATAAAATCTAAATTATATTTGGGTCAGTCTATTAAGTTGACAACATAAGCTCAACATATGTTCTTCAAGCCCAAGGTCTTCTAAAATTAATTGAAGACTACAATACCCCCTAACCCTAACTTACAACTATATAAAGGGGTCTTCATAAGACCAGAAGAGGACCAAGAAGAAGAGAAATACATAGAAAAGTTCTGCTCTTCAGTGGTGATCCGCAAGTCTTCCGTATACGAAGGAGTTTTGTTTTCAAGTTGTAAGCCGCAAGTTCCCATATTTCTACAATTGTGGTTAAAGCTTTGCTCCGCATTCATAGTGAAGTTTCAACAAGTGTTTATTCTATTCAACAACAAAGAAAAACCCTTGACTTGATGATCATGAGGAGAAGAATTAGAGGACTAGGTCTTTTTCTTTAGGATTTATAAAGATTGTAACCTTCGCACAAATTATTGAAATATAAATATCATTGTTTGCCTCTATTTTTCTTTTCTTGATTCTTATTTTTAAAGAATGAAACTTAGTCGCTTACAAATTTGTATACCCAGTGGGACAATCTTTACCTTTCACCTCTTCTCTTAAAAAAAATCATGAACACCAAAACGACTTCCAAAAAGGTCAACTCGAAATCTACATCCACAAAAAAACTATTGGATCCAAATTCCGATCTCTTTAAAGTTACAAAAAATTATCAATACGGCCACAATGTACATTGACTTGAAATTCAATGTTTTTTAGGATATGGACTCGGCAAATGGCTTGAAAATTACCATGGAGATTGTGGCACAAATAAGGAGTAAAGCCTAAATGTTGGGACAACAAGCGCTTCAAGCACCACCTAAATCATCTCATTTTTGTTATTTGTCTTCTCCAAAAGAAGAAATATCCTCTTTGTATGTTCTAGAACAAGGGAAAGAGATCACTGAGGTAGTAGAAAGAACTTTGGATTGACTAAGACTGTCACAAGAATGATGATATCAGTCTAATAATCCTTTCATGCATGAAGATGATGATGTCTAAAGCGCTAGATCTCCTATGATCTTCCCTCATGTTACTTCTTAATCCAAGCAATATTTAAGCGATGTTCTGCACTATTCTTCATCCTCTATGGTATCTATGCATACGATGGTAATTGAAACTTTCACCATAGAAAAATAACTTACAAATTTGACGAAAGCAGTTGAAGGCCCATCAAAATACATAAAAGGTCAAAACACTCGATGTCACGCCCAAAGTCCCATTAAGGCGGCCTGGCACCCGTTGCCGACAAGGCCCGGGAGAATCAACATATAACTATGCACTTGCTATGAACACTATAAGAGGTTTCTATATTCAACATGCTTTCACTAAAAAAATGGACAATATTAACAAGCCAAAAGGAAATGCATATGACTAGGCCGTTGGAGCCACGATGTCTAAAGTACGATACTTAACCACACTTTACTTTACATGGTCTACAAATCCTCTAGAAAAGGAACAATATCTAAATGGATCGGGACAGGCCCCGCCTCATCACCAATTATACAGTACAAAAATATAAGCTCTAGACACAGAAAGCCCCGAAGTAACCTGGAGCTCAGTAATAAAAGCTGGATATCTTGTACTTCTACTAGGAGATCTACTAGCTCCTGTACTTGTAGCATGAAATGCAGGTCCAATGTAAGGGACGTCATTACGAGATATTGTACTGAATATGTAAGGCAAGAAGTACTGTATATGAAATAAGAACTCAAATGAAATCACACACTGGTGTGTAAGGATAAATAGACTACTTTTAGTCATACTGCGAAATCATGTACTTTATGTCTTTTTATTACTTTACCTTTCTTTAATGTATAATTTGTACACAATATATCATGTAAACGATCAGCTGATCAGTGGTAAATCAATATCGGGATCGACCCATGCTAGGCTTTCCTTTCACCCCTGGGATACCCCCGTAATATGGGATCGACCCATGCTAGGTGATTCTTCCACCCCTGGGATACCACCCATCAATAAGCAACTTCAGTTAATCTTTTATTTACTTTTGAGATCATTCTTTTGGAGGTCATAACATTTAAAGCTGTAGGAACATAGACATGACATGTGACATATAAACAACTATACAAGATAATACCACAATGAATAGAGAATTACACAACTAATGAAACGGGTAGGAGATTAAACAACACATGGACTCTACCTTATAAAAAGGAATTCATGTATCTTTGGTATCCAAGTATGTATATAGATTTGACAATGGCTATATATGGGTACAGAATGGAGACACAGTTATTAGTTATGTCGGAGTTGGTAAGTGCCTTTATGTGCCAAGGAAGAACCTAGATTTCATGCCAAGTAATAGGAAATCAAGTAGCCTTACATACCTCGTTGTACTATGTTACCTCGGAGTAGTATCATTTTCCTCCAAATACTTATCTACAATATAGTTGGTGATAAAACTAGTATTAGCAGCTAAAAAACACATCTTGGCAGTCCAATCTCATAAAAACAAACACTCGTGCAATAAGCTTTTAACTATCAATCCGCGAGTATTCTTTCAACCTTTCCACTTCTAATCATATTTTTGTTTAACACACATTGTCATATACATGTTACATCAAGCCTATTTTAGTCACATAACAGGCTTACAAAAGCTCATAAATTACAACATACAACAACTCTATACAACATGCAAGTAGGCAACGTAACATTACGTCTTTTCGCTACATTTCGGTGTCAACCATTCCAAATCTGTTTCAACCTCAACCAAACTGTTCTCAACTTAGCTACATATAAAGACAGTCTTAAAACTGTCCAAAAACAGTCCCAAAGTAGATGGAAAACGTGATATAACAATCACCAATTATCCGCCCACAAGTTCCTACTAAGAGCACCATTAAGATAGCATACACGAACTCATTTTTGTGGAAGATAAAAATGGTGCAGCAGCCTTCATTCATCACTATTGAACCAATCCTTGTTAAAAACATAAATATTACTTCATCATCCAGCCAACCAACAAGAGAAAAGCCTATTAACAAACAATAAAAGTGTACAACAATCTTTGGAACACGTGCTGTCCAAAATTCCTGCACAAGTACAACCAGCATACTCCTAATGATTTTCATGGAAACTTTGTACTAAACCATAGGTACTTTTACTTACCTTAGCCCTCAAGGATTAGGTGCTCTTCAAGAACCCTAGAGGTGTGCCTTGTCTACTTTACAAAGTGAAGAGAGAGCAAGGAGAAACTTTAAAAGAAATCTGATTTTTGGCTAAGTAAAAATGACTTAAAGTTGTTGGATCTTAACCCCTTTTAAAGGGCCACTTTTGGCCAAATTTTTTTCGCATTTCAAGACTTATTTTATTAAGGTGGTGATGCAGCAACTTGTCCCTTTCACTTGGGCCTTATTGGGCTTCAATTAGATGGGCTTTGTTGCAGATATTTCTCTTTTACTTTCACTTAATTTGGGCCCTATTTGTGAATTGGGTTGTGAATGTAATTTGGCAATTTTCCTAACCATATTGGGCTGCAAATATTGTCCATTTATGATGCTAAACCATGGGCCCAAATTACACCCTTAACTCGAGGTTTATTCTTTATCAGACTTGAAAAAATTCGGTGTTGGGCCTTGTCTCTGTCTACCTAGCCTATTTAAGCTAATCACATAGGTGAATCACCTGCTAGCTTCCTAAGTCCCACAAGCACCTCACTTCTTTCAATCATTTAAGGCCACAACCTCCTTAATTTGACTTAAAAACTTATGTACACTAGGTCATCTTGAGCGTTAGACGTACATATAGCCCTCTAATCTGAAATTCAAGCACTTTTTAAAAATGTGTTCTAATTTGACCCTGCCATACCATGTTTCATATGCATATGACTAGCACATGTAAGATGTGGGGTGTCACATCCTCTCCCCCAGAACATTCATCCCTGAATGTTAGCATAAATGGGATAGGTCATTTAAACTTTCATGTAAACAATGTTTTGACAACATAATAAGAATTCAAATTAACGTACCTAAAAATCCCCCAACTCTTCATCTTGGACTTCCTCTGTAGCTTCAAATAAAATAAGGGTATTTAGATCTCATTGCTTCCTCAGCCTCCCACGTTATCTCTTCTACTTGCTGGTTCCTCCAAAGTACCTTTACTGAAGATATTTCCTTTTTCCTTAGCTTTTTAACTTGACGATTTCGGATAGTAATAGGTACCTCTTCATAGGTGAGATCTTCCGTAACCTGTATATCTTCAATTGGAGTGATACAGGATGGGTCACCTATGCATTTTCGAAGCATTGAGACATGAAAAATTGGATGAACCATTGAAAGCTCAGGGTAGCTCTAATTCATACGCAACCTATCCAAACCTTTTGATAATCTTATATGGCCCTATGTAACGTGGGCTTAGTTATCCTTTCTTACCGAATCTCATAACATCTTTCATTGGGGACACCTTTAAGAATACCCAATCTCCGATTGATAATTCCAGTCCTCTCCTTCTAGCATCCGCATATGATTTATGACGACTTTGGGTCATTTCTAGCCGTTGTCGTATTACCTTGACTTTTTCCATGGCTTGATGGACTAGATCTGGACCAAGCAAGATGGATTCACCCACTTCAAACCATCCTATTGGTGATCTACATTTCCTTCCATACAAAGCTTCATAAGGTGCCATCTTGATGCTTGAATGGCAGTTGTTATTATAAGGAAATTCAATAAGTGGCAAATGGTCCACCCAACTACCTTTGAAGTCTAATGCACAAGCCCACAACATATCTTCAAGTGTTTGAATGGTGCATTCTGCTTGACCATCTGTCTGAGGGTGGAAAGCTGTACTTAAATTCACTTGTGTCCCTAAGCTCCTTTGAAAGGATTTCCAAAACTTTGTAGTGAATTGAGCTCCCCGATCAGATATAATGGAGATTGGGACCCCATGTAGCCTAACTATCTCTTTGAGGTATAACTTTGCATACTCTTCAGTTGTATAATCACTCTTAACTGGCAAGAAGTGTGCTGACTTTGTGAGCCTATCAACTATTACCCATATGGTGTCAAACTTCTTAAATGAGCGAGGCAACCCAGTAACAAAATCCATATTAATCACATACCACTTCCACATTGGAAGCTCTATACATTGCATATAACCTCTCGGCTTTTGGTGCTCTACCTTAACTTGTTGGCAATCAGGACGTTGAGCCACAAATTCTGCAAGGTCCTTTTTCATGCCTCCCCACCAGAACATTCCCTTCAGGTCATGATACATCTTAGTTGATCCTGGATGGATGGAATATCTTGAATGATGGGCTTCTTCCATTATCCTCCTTCTTAATCCATTAATATGAGGAACACATAATATGTTTTGGCAATAAAGTACTCCATTTTGGGTAAGTTCAAAGTCCTTCATCGTGCCTTGACCCATCTTCTCCTTAAGTTATCGTAGAACAGGATCCTTGAACTGCTTTTCTCTTACCTCCATTACCAATGAAGACTCTGCAGCATTATGCACAACAACCCCTTCCTTTGGAGTTTCAATGAGGTGAACTCCCAAATTGTCTAGTTGACTTAGATTTTTTGGCGACACCTTGACTTACCATAGACTGATCACCAATATTCATAATTTCCTTATGAATCAGAGCATCAGCTGCCACATTTTCTTTCCCTGGATGGTATAGTATGTCAATGCCGTAATCCTTTATTAGCTCTAGCTATCTCCGTTGTCTTAAATTTAGGTCTTTCTGTTTAAAGATGTACTATAGGCTCTTATGATCAGTATATATGTCGACATGAACCCCATACAAATATTGGCGCCATATTTTCAAGGCAAACACCACAGCTGCTAGTTCAAGGTCATGTGTTGGGTAGTTTTTCTCATGCTGTCGCAGTTGTCTCGAGGCATAAGCAATTACCCTGCCATGTTGTGTCAGTACACACCCTAAGCCAACCCCTGAAGCATCACAATAAACTGCATACCCCTTTGTGCCTTCTGGAAGCATTAGCACAGGTGCAAAAGTCAGCCTGTTTTTCAACTCTTGGAAGCTCTTTTCACATGCATCATTCCATTGGAATTTAGTCGCTTTATGTGTCAACTTTGTTAGAGGTGCAGAAATAGAAGAAAAACCTTCAAAAAACCTTCTGTAATAACCTACCAACCTTAGGAAGCTTCGAACTTCTGTGGGTGTTGTTGTCCTTGGCCAATCTTTCACCGCCTCTATCTTTTGTGAATCAACCCTTATTCCTTCATCGGATACAATATGACTCAAGAATGCCACTTATTCTAACCAAAATTCACATTTGGAAAACTTGGCGTACAATCGTTGATCACGAAGAACTTGTAATACCTATCGTACGTGATTTGCATGGACCTCTTTTGATCTTGAATATACCAGAATATCATCTATAAATACTATCACAAATACATCCAAGAATGGCTTGAATACTCTGTTCATTAAATCCATAAAAACTTTTGGTGCATTTGTCAGCCCAAATGACATAACAAGAAATTCAAAGTGACCATAGCATGTCCTGAAGGTTGTCTTGGGTATATCTTTCTACTTCACCCTCACTTGGTGATATCTTGATATCAAATCAAATTTCGAAAAGCATTTGGCACCTTGTAACTGATCAAATAAATCATCAATCTTGGGGAAGGGGTATTTGTTCTTAATTGTCACCCTATTCAATTGTCGGTAGTTAATACACATTCTCAAGGTGCCATCCTTTTTACGTTCAAATAATACTGGCACACACCAAGGGGACAGACTAGGTCTTATAAAACCCTTCTTTAGCAAGTCTTTTAATTGCTCCTTTAGTTCACGTAATTATATCGAGGTCATTCTATATTGAGGGAAATAAATAGGTTGAGTGCCTAGAAGCAAGTCAATACAAAAATCTACTTCTCATTCTGGAGGTAAACCTAGAAGCTCTTCAGGAAACACATCAGCAAATTCATTCACTATTGGAAGAGATTGAAGAGTTGGTGATTCGTCCTCCATATCCCTCACTCTAACTAGATGGCATACATATCCCTTTGACATCATCTTCCTTGCCTTAAAATAGGAAACAAACTTACTCTTTGGTGCCCCAACACTGCCTTCCCATTCAAGGACCGCCTTATTTGGAAAGTTGAAATATACCCTCTTAGTTCGGCAATCCACAGTGGCATAGCAAGAAGCTAACCAATCCATACCCATTATAACATCAAATTCCACCATTTCTAACTCAACAAGTTCATTCAACAAGGTCAGCCAATGTGTCACGGTCATAAACAGTTACTACACAGTTATAATAAACCCTTCTAGCTATAATAGATTCACCGGTTGGTGTAGACACTTCAAATGGCTTGTTCAATAATTTAGGTGTTCTTTTAAGCTTCCCAGAAGTGGAGTGATGTATGATAATATAGAACCAGGGTCAATTAATGCATACACATTATGTGAAAAGATGGACAATGTACTCGTGACCACATCGGGTGAAGCTTCCAAATTTTGCCGACTCCCCAAAGCATAAGTGCGATTCTGGGCTCCGCTAGAGCTAGCTGCCCCTCTACCACCTCTACCACGACCCGTAGGAGCTTGTTAACCCCTACCTAATGGAGGAACTAATGATGATGATGCAACAGCTGACCCATAAGGTTATGTTATACCACCCATACGTCTTCTTGGGTAATCTCTCATCATATGCCCTGGTACACCACACCAATAACAAGCATCTGTCCCAACACGACATGTACCTAAATGACTCCTCCCATATTGTTTGCAAGGCTGCCTAGGAGGAATTTGCTGGCTTGCCATATATCCTGTTGTCCGTGTACCTTGGCCCTCACTTCTTTGACTAAACTGATTACCTTTACACCCTTGAAGTTATGGTGGACCACTAACTTCAGAGTAGGAGGATGATGGCCTAGGTGGTGTATTAGAAAATCGAGGCCTAAACTCACCTTGGGATGGTATAAACTGCCCCGTAGATCTGGCCCTCTTGGATTGCCCCCTTTCTAACTCTTATGTTCTTCTTCTTTGCTCTGATCCTCCAGTTTTTGTGCAAATGCTTGCATCCTTTCTATATCCATGTCTTTATTCAAAGAAGCATTGGTACAGTCTCTGACCAAATATGAATCCAACCTATCCACATATTGATAAACTTTATCTACCATAGTAGCAACTACATTCGGAGCATACCTGGCCAGGGAATTAAATTGAAGGCTATACTCCCACACGCTCATATTCCCTTGGTGGAGATTCAGAAACTGATCTGCACGGGCCTCTCGGATATCTAATGGCAAGTAATGGTTAAGAAATGCCTCTTTGAACTCCTTCCAAGTAGTTGGAGGCACATCTATACCCTTAGATTGCTTCCAAGCTTCATACCACAATATAGCCACACCCTTCAATCTATATGTTGCCATCTCCACAGCTTCTGTACCGCTTACCTGCATAACATCCAATGTGTGTTGGATCTGATCGATGAAGCCTTGTGGATCTTCATTAGGATCTGACCTAGTAAAAGATGGAGGGTCCAAATTAAAGAAATCACATATCCTCGTGCTAGCTGCCCTATTTGTACCACCTGCACCCATAACTGGACCTTTTTGTCTTTGACTTTAGCCAATAACTATACAAGTTAATAATTGGACCGCATTCCTTAAATCTTGCTCAGTAGCATTAATAGGAGGCTCTTGAGGTGCCGCTGCCCTCCTTAGCTCCTTTAGAGGTAGAGGAGTTGGGGAACTCTGTGATAAGGACTCATCTGGAGCCTCACTTTGGTTAGGCCTAGCTCGTGATTGACTCGTCCCTTCCCCAAAATCTATCTGCTTACGGGTACTTCTTCTCCTTATGACAGGCATCTTTTGCTATATATAAGCACAAAGAATTTAGGGGTTAGATATAATCCACCTATGATAATGGCTTTATGTCACGATCTAGAGAATGAAAAGAAAGTGGCAACTCCTAAATGTCCTGTAGCCTCAGGTTTATAAAATTGGGGCATAACACATCCATAAACAAGCCTCTACATGGACACGGCTTTGTAGAGTCCCTAGGACAACCCGCTCTGATATCACTTTTGTCACACCCAAAGTCCCATTAAGGCAGACTGGCACCCTTTGCCGACAAGGCCCGGAAGAACCAACATATAACTATGCACTTGCTATGAACACTATAAGAGGTTTTCATATTCAATATGCTTTCTATGAACAATATTAACAAGCCAAAAGGAAATGCATATGATTAGGCCGTTGGAGCCGCGATATCTAAAGCACGATACTTGACCACACTTTACTTTACATGATTTACAAAGCCTCTAGATAAGGAACAATATCTAAATGGATCGGGACAGGCCCCGCCTCATCACAAACTATACAGTACAAAAATATAAGCTCTAGACACACAAAGCCCCGAAGCAACATGGAGCTCAGTAACAACAGCTGGATATCTTGTACTTCTACTAGGGAGATCTACTAGCTCCCGTACCTGCAGCATGAAATGCAGGTCCCCCGTAAGGGATGTCAGTACGAGATAATGTACTGAATATGTAAGGCAGGAAGTACTGTATATGAAATAAGAACTCAAATGAAATCACACACTGGTGAGTAAGGATAAAAAGACCACCTTTAGTCATACTGTGGAATCATGTACTTTATGTCTTTTTATTAATTCACCTTTCTTTACTATATAATCTGTGCGCAATATATCATGTAAATGACTAGCTGATCAGTGGTAAATCAATATCGGGATCGACCCATGCAGGCTTTCCTTTCACCCCTGGGATATCCCCCGTAATATGGGATTGACCCATGCTAGGTGATTCTTCCACCCCTGGGATACCACCCATCAATAAGCAACTTTACTTAATCTTTTATTTACTTTTGAGATGATTCTTTTGGTGGTCATAACATAGAGAGTTGTAGGAACATATACATGACATGTGACATATAAACCACTAAACAAAATAATACCACAATGAAAAACAGTTGCACAACTAATGAAACGGGTAGGAGATTAAACAACACATAGACTCTACTTAGTAAAAAGGAACTCATGTATCTTTGGTATCCAAGTATGTATGCAGATTTGACAAGGGCTATGTATGGGAACATATGAACATGGTAAAGAGTGTAGACATAGTTATTATTTATGTCGGAGTTGGTAAGTGCCTTTATGTGCCAAGGAAGAACCTAGATTTCATGCCAAGTAATAGGAAATCAAGTAGCCTACATACCTCGTTGTACTATGTCGTTATTACCTCGGAGTAGTATCCTTTTTCTCCAAATACTTATCTACAATATAGTAGGTGATAAAACTAGTATTAGCAGCTAATAAACACATCTTGGCAGTCCAATCTCATAAAAACAAACACTCGGGCAACAAGCTTTTAACTATCAATTCACGAGTATTCTTTCAACCTTTCGACCTCTAATCATATTTTTGTTTAGCACACATTGTCATATACATGTTACATCCATCCTATTTTAGTCACATAACAGGCTTACAACAGCTCATAAATTACAACATACAACAACTCTATACAACACGCAAGTAGGCAACGTAACATTACGTCCTTTCGCTACATTTCGGTGTCAACCATTCCAAATCTGTTTCAACCTCAACCAAACTGTTCTCAACTTATCTACATATAAAGACAGTCTTAAAACTGTCCAAAAACAGTCCCAAAGTAGATGGAAAACGTGATATAACAATCACCAATTATCCGCCCACAAGTTCCTACTAAGAGCACCATTAAGATAGCATACACGAACTCATTTTTGTGAAAGATAAAAATGGTGCAGTAGCCTTCTTTCATCATTACAGAACCAATCCTTGTTAAAAATATAAATATTAATTCATCATCCAGCCAACCAACAAGAGAAAATCCTATTAATAAACAAGAAAAGTGTATAACAAACTTTGGAACACGTGCTATCCAAAATTCCTGCATAAGTACAACCAGCATACTCCTCATGTTTTTCATGGAATATTTGTACTAAATCATAGGTATTTTTACTTACCTTAGCCCTCAAGAATTAGATGCTCTTCAAGAACCCTAAAGGTGTGCCTTGGCCACTTTACAAAGTGAAGAGAGAGCAAGGAGAAACTCTAAAAGAAATCTGATTTTTGGCTAAGTAAAAATGACTTAAAGTTGAGGGATTTTAACCCCTTTTAAAGGGCCAATTTTGGCCGACTTTCTTTTTCATTTCAAGACTTATTTCATTAAGGTGGTGATGCAGCAACTAGTCCCTTTCACTTGGGCCTTATTGGGCTTCAATTGGATGGGCTTTGCTGCAAATATTTTTCTTCTACTTTCACTTAGTTTGGGCCCTATTTGTGAATTGGCTTTTGAGTGTAATTTGGACCTTTTCCTAACCATCTTGGGGTGCAAACATTGTCCATTTATGATGCTAAACCGTGGTCCCAAATTACACCCTTAACTCGGGGTTTAATCTTTATCGGTCTTTAACAAATTCGGTGTTGGGCCTTGTCTCCGTCTACCTAGCCCATTTAAGCTAATCACATAGGTGACTCACCTGCTAGCTTCCCATGTCCCACAAGAACCTCACTTCTTTCACATCATTTAAGGCCAGGACTTTCTCAATTTGACTTAAAATTTATATACACTCGGTCATCTTGAGCGTAAGACGTACATATAGCCCTCTAATCTGAAATTCAAGCACTTTTTAAAAATGTGTGCTAATTTGACCCCGTCATATCATGTTTCATATGCATAGGACTAGTACATGTAAGATGTGGGGTGTCACACTCAAATTGCTTAGTTGACAAATATGATAGAAAATATGAAGGATGGAGAATCCACTCGATTATGTACAGAGCTTCATGAAACGCAAGAGAAAAGAGAGTCTTTTACAAAACATGAAGCAACAATCAAGGAGTTTCAAGTGTCTACTGAAGGCCTAATTCATGTTGACCAATTGAAAGACTTCATCATGAAGACTATCAAAGATAAATCAGAGTCCATATCTAAATCCCCAATCACATACGTTAAGCCGTATTCTTAAAGAATTGATAACCTAAAGATATATGCTGACTATTAACCTCCTAAGTTGCAGCAATTTGATTACAAGGGAAATCTGAAAAAACATGTAGCACACTTTGTCAAAACTTGCAGTAATGCTGGAACATATGATGATTATCTAGTTAAGCAGTGATTCGATCACTCACATAAATTTCTTTTGACTGATACACAGATCTTGAACCTGGTTCCATTGATAGATGGGAGTAGATGGAGCAACAATTTCTTAAACATTTTTATAGCACAAGATGTTTAGTAAGCATGATAGAGCTTAGCAATGCCCATCAAAATAATAATGAGCAAATCATTGACTTCATTAATCATTGGAGGAGCTTGAGACTTAACTACAAAGATCACCTTAGTGAAATTTCTAGGATCGAAATATGCATCCAGGGTATCCATTGGAATCTTGGATACATAATGCAAGACATAAAACTTAAAACATTTGAAGAACAACAATTCATGCTCATGATATAGAATTGACTATCACCACAAATAGAGATCAAAGGTTACTCTACTTTGAGCCTCATGAAGAAAATTTACATGATATTGAGGATGAGGACAACCTTTCATCCAAAATTGAAATTGAAGTGTTTTCATAGGTAGAAATGCTCCTCAATGCATAAGCATAAAATGCATGTCATAAAGCTCATCAAATTCGAGCTAAGTCTTCAAGTTGTGATACTTTTAAAATTTAAGCAAAGTTCGACAAATTTGAACTAAGTCTCCATATCATGAAGTTCTTCAAATTCAACCAAAATCATTAAATTTCAAAGCTCAGCAAAGTCGAGCAAAGTCATTAAGCGAAATGCTCCTTGATGCATCAGCATAAAATGCATATCATAAAACTCATCAAATTTGAGCTACGTCTTTAAGTTATGATGCTCTTAAAATTCGAGCCAAGTTTGACAAATTCGAACTAAGTCTCCATATCATGAAGCTCTTCAAATTTAACCAAAATCTTTAAGTTTCAAAGCTCATCAAAGTCGAGCAAAGTCTTCCATTCAAATGCTCCTCGATGCACGAGCATAAAATGTAGTTCATAAAGCTCATAAAACATGAGCTATGTTTTCAAGTCTTGAATCTTGTAAAATTTGATCCAAGTCTTCAAGTTGTGATGCTCTTAAAATTCAATTAAAGTTCTACAAATTTGAACTAAGTCTCCATATCATGAAGTTCTTCAAATTCAACCAAAATCTTTAAGTCCAAAGCTAATCAAAGTCGAGCAAAGTCTTCAAGTCAAATGCTCCTCGAAGCATGAGCATAAAATGCATATCATAAAGCTCATCAAATTTGAGGTAAGTCTTTAAGTTGTGATGCTCTTAAAATTAGAGAAAGTTCAACAAATTTAAACTAAGTCTCCATATCATGAAGTTCGTCAAATATCAACAAAAACTTTTAAGTTTCAAAGCTCATCAAAGTAGAGCAATGTCTTCAAACCAAATGTTCTTCGACCCATGAGCATAACATTCATGTCATAATGCTCATCAAATCCGAGCTAAATCTTCAAGTTGTGATACTCTTATAATTCGAGAAAAGTTCAATAAATTCAAACTAAGTCTCTATATGTGAAGTTTGTCAAATTCAACCAAAATCATTAAGTTTCAAAGCTCATCAAAGTCGAGCAATGTTTTCAAACCAAATGTTTTCGATACACGAGCCTAAAATGCATGTCATAAAGCTCATCAAATTTGAGTTGTGTCTTTAGTTTTGAAGCTCTTCAAATTCGAGCTAAGTCTTCAAAAGTGGAGCTCATCATATTTGAGGTAAGTCTTCAAGCGACAAAAGCTCCATAAATAAGTAAAATCTGTAAGTTATTACTCTTGATCTTTATGAATGTAAATAAATTCACTAGGTTGAAAACCTCAAAATAAATGGTCTAGGCAAATAAAACAAATATCACATGTTTTGCATTGAAGTGTAAAGTAAATATATTTTATTTCTTCAAGAAATTGCAAGAGTATTTATACATTAACAATGATAAGAAAAACATTAATGTGTCATCCTGTACAAAGAATCTAAGTAGGAAGAAAAAAAATGAGATTGGATGCCAAAAGGTAACTTGCCAACTCATTTCAAATGCGTCTATCATGTTTCCATCATCTCTTCATCACATCATCACTTCAAATATTTTTATGAATCGACGCAGTCATAATCAAGCCTCTATCTTCAGCATGAGGGCATATTTTGAAGTCTAATTTTGAAGTTGATGTATCAAATAGTTGCTCTGCAAAACTAGGATAGACTACACAAAAATATCTTACTTTCCAAAGCCAAAATCCAAAAGAAAGAGACACAAAGTGTTGTTCATCATCAAAGCCGCAACTTAAAGAAGGATGCACTAAGTATGATTCACCGCCAAAGCCACAACTATAGAAAAAGAGGCACACAATGTGGTTCATCGCCAAATCCGCAACTATAGAAGAAGACATACAATGTGGTGCATCACTAAAGACACAACTTTAAAAAAAGATGCATCAAGTGTGTTTGTCACCACCAAGGCCACAATTTCTTAAAAAAAATCATTAAGTGTGGCTCGTTGTCAAAGTTGCAACTACAAATGAAGATGCACCAAGTGGTTCCTTCCAAAATTTTTATTACCCTTCATATATGTTTGGTTTGATATTTATACTGTTTGTGGCCTATTGTAAATCTATATAAAAAAAAATTAATAAAAGAGGTGATGCGTCATATAGTGACAATAATACTAAGCTTCAAATCGATATGGTGAAACGTGTGGCGTATGTTCCCCCCATGTCATGATGACAACGATCCTACTGGTTTAAAAGTTGTGTATTTTTTTCTCTCCATGTGGATGGTGGTTGAAGTCTTAATCAATACGGTAATCAATATGCGTCTCTTTAGCGAAAACACAGAGAAGTAAATTCATGAATGCTATCCAAAGTCAAACCAAAGTTGATTGCATGGCTAATTATATAAAAAAAAAATTTGGTCCTTTGATAAGAAATTCGACTTTAATCTTTAGAGATGCTATGGACATTGAAGTCTATTTTCTATAGAATTAAGTTGTTCACCGTTCGGACGCTCATACACCAAGATACAAACGTTTTGGTGAGACTCCAAAATCTGGAAAAAAATAATGACAGATGGGAGACCAACTTCAAAAATTAATTCTCGTCAATTAATAAGGATTTTGGCTTTGATTTTTGAATATGTTGTGGACCTCAAAGTCTATTTCTATAGAATCAAGTCGCTCTTTATTTGGATGCTCCTATACCAAGATATAGACGTTTTGATGAGACTCTATAAAGGTGTAAAAAAAATTCACATCTGGAGAAGCAAAATAAAAAATTAATTCCTGACAATTGACAAGGATTTGACATTAATCTTCATATATGTTGTAAATTTATGAGTCTAGATTCTGAAAAATTAAATGGATCATAATTTTGATATTCTACTCCAAATGACTAAATGGATCCATTAAGCATTGTGTGAATAGGGTGCTCTCCTCTAATTCTTGGACTTGGATACTTGCCTCAAACCCTTATCTTTAGGGTACTCGCCTCTTAGGGATTAATGGGCATTTACCTCTAGCCCCTTTACCTATGGTGCCACATAGTTTTGCAACTATGGAAGTCTACCAAGGTCCTCTTAGTGCTAGGTCAACATCCCACAGAATACTTGAATCATAATCATAGTCATAATATGCATAGACTTGTAAAATCATAATATCATTATACAGTAGCTCATCAAAACCGTAGCTTTATAATCAAGAAAGAAGGACTCATAATCTTATTCAACATTAATTGAACTTCTCATGAATTCACAACATACTTGGAAGCCCATATCATTCATAACATAGTGTCTTGCATAATTTCCCATAAACCATATCCTCATCATAAGAAATTTAGCATCTAGTTTTAGTCAAACATGGTGAGTCTATGCATATAGCCTTAAAATCATGAAATACAAGTATATAGGAATGAATAAGTAAAACATGATCATTACAAAGTCATTTCACACAACCCACCATCATAATAGCAAAACCGAAAACTAGGGCATCATGGAATCCATTCAAAAATCTATAATCTTTCAAAGCTTTTCAGGAAGTCAAAGTATACAAAGCTTTAATGTCATAAAACAAATAATAATTTCAATCCTTGATATGAGATCATGCATTAATAGACCAACAACCAATAATTTTAAACGTATTTCATGGATTGATGAAGTAATAGAAGATATCCATAAAGAAACAATCCTTGAAATTAAGAAATTTAATGAAAATAGTTTTTGAGACTCCATGGGTGAAAGAACCATGGATGGAAGACCCACATACCTCAATGGACTTGGAAATATAAGAGAAAATGTTGAAGAATCTTTAGAATCTCTTTGAAGTTTGGCCTTCAATGGTTATATCTTGAAACACTAGAAATATGTGAGGAATTTCGAAGAGAAATATTGGAGGGTTTTGAGAGGTTTTAGGAGTTTTTGAGAGTCAAATAGGTCTAAATATTGTGAAATATTTTACTATTTTGGTACATAAGGGTTCAGGGATATGTCTCAATTGCCTTTCACTCAAATCTAGAAATTTTCAGAAAAATTTGTTCATGGATGAAATGGGACCACAACGTGGACTTGTTCCACCGCAGTTCATTTTTGCACGAAGTTCAATTTTTTCCTATTTTAGCCTAGGAATGAGTCTAAGCCACTTTTATACTAAAATGGACCCTTTCCATATGGATAACAATGGGGCGGGGCAAGTACAGGGCTGGTTTAGAGCTATGCAGGGAGGGATAGGTTTAAGTTATATTGGGCAAGGCGGGTGTGCCACAGGTTAGAGTAACTATTTTTAAAACTAATGCAGAGCAAGGCGCGTTACAGGTTTAATAAACCATGTAGGAATTCGAAGAAAAATCTTTGTAATTAGTAAAAATCAAAGATATAAACTTTTTATATTAAACATCGACTTTAATTTTATTTTTTTCTAAAATTTAAACTAAACATGTCTGGTAATTTTTAGTTGTTAAAATGTTAATTAGAAACTTTTAATTAACGATTAAGAAACAATTATTGAAATGTCAATTGAAAATAATTAATAAGTTGTTGAGATGTTAATTAGCGAAAGTTTTTAAAAAAAATTATGATTTTTTATTTCTCATATTAAATTCAATTAAAAAGTAAAAAACTTAAAAATTTAAGCGAGGCATGTTGAAAATGAAAAAAAGTCATCATGCGGGATAAGACGAGGCGGTTTGAAAAATTTGTGGGTTGAGCTTGACCCCCCCCTCCACCCGCACCCGCACTATTGCCATCCCTACCTCTCTGCGATGTGGTGAGGTCACGCACCCTTCTGGAAAAGTCCAAATATATGTGAAAAATTATTTTTTGATATGGTTGACTTAAAAATCAAAAGAGACCTTTTTCTTACATAATTTTGCCCTCTGAAAAAGAATACTAAGTCGGATTCACCAAAAGATGTATGAAAAATGTGTTATGCAAGGTATCAAGTACAAGGGTATTCTGAATAGCTTTGGGAGGTGTTACAATGTCCATCTCCTTAATAAGCATAGTTGTGCAGCATTCTTTAACAGCCAAATCAGAAATCCCCGAGATAAACTTGTGCATTCTAGCATAGGAGTCAACCACTAGTATAGGAGCATACATTGAGAGTTTAGTGAACCTGAGGGCATACTCTTTCACACTCATCCCTCCATGTTTGAGGTTGATAAACTCGGTCAATTTAGCCTCCCTAAGCTCAAGAGGGAAGAAATGATCCAGAAAAACAAATTTGAACTCCTAGACAACTCTATCATCACCCATTTTCTCAGTTAACCATTAAGTGAACCACACTATGGTCATTCCCTTCAATAGATAAGCAACCAACTCAGCCTTCTCTTCTAAAGACTATAATATCTTGTTCTTTGTAGATCTCATAATACATTCATGCACATCCTCATCAACTTTGGAACTATGGAATTCCAAAGGAATCTAGGAAAAGTCTCTCACCCTAGCAGCTGGGATGAGTGCATGATAGGAGCAACATGTCCACTTGGGCAGCCATATCCCGGGAAATCATAGCAATCGCAGTCCAGAACTCAACATTAGTAATTGGCTCCCCCATAGGGTCTTGAGGAGCTTGGTCTTCTTGAATAGGAGTCTAGGCTGAGGTGCTCTTCTTTGAGGTATCATTAGAAAAAGCAATAAAGAACATTCGTCAGATTTAGGAAGCCTTTGGACACATTCTATGGCATGACATGAATCATGAAGAAGTGAGACATTTCCTAAAATGCCTTGTTGCCTTCTACTCATAGATGTTGTGAACTTCACACCTATGAATAAGATTCTACTTGATATGGCATGTTGGACTCTGAGGACCATTTCAAAAACTTAGGGCTCTAATACCAAGTTTGTCACAACCCAGACCTAGTGCCTAGTTCTAACACGGTGAATGAGATCCCCGAAGGAATCTCAAACTATCCCCTTAGCAAATAGTCAACCATTCAAGGTAAATGAATGAAGAATACATGAACAAAAGCATAGACTTATTATAGCTCATAATGTAAGGAAGATCATAGCATGAGAGTATACAAGCTTGAAATTGAAATAATATATAGGTCCAATATATGTCCTCTAACTGATGACATAAGATGGGGGCTCAGACAGATCCTGGCTCACCCTTAACATGAAAAAAAGTGTCTCTAATATATAAGCAAAGAATGAAAGGTAAGATAGTAGGCCTTGTCTTCGAAGCATGAGCACTCACCCAATAGGGATCATCAAAGTATCTAAATCTAGATATGGGGATAGATAACAGGATCACCTGCACCTGCATTGTGATGTACTGTAGGCACAGAGTATACATTAGTACTTTTGGATGTATTAAATATGCGGCATGCAATGTAAAATGGACATGATAAAACCTGCATTAAATGCTAGACTACAAGGGCATATATATATAAAAGAGAAATATAAAAGTGAATACCATATCAATATGCTTTAAACCATGATGCATGAATGTCATAATACATAAACATTTGTGGAGATGTGACCACAACTGACATATAAGACCATGTGAGCTATTACATGGAATCCGATGTTGCCTCTACCTTAGAGAAAGAGTAATCTGCTTGCCAAGGTCGACTATACCCCACATAGTATGGTGACACATAATCATCCATATTGGGCATAAACACATTCCTCCGTGGCACATATTTATGAGATAGGTAGGCTTTATATCAAGACCCTTAGGGATAGTCCCCCCACCTCCAATCTCATTTGGTGTTAAGTCATCAACCCACAAAATACAAATATATACATGAACATGCTTTTCATAAGTCATTTCAAAGTCATCATTGTGCATACTTGGGCTTAAAATACAAATAATAATCCAAAACATGCTTACATACATAGGAATGGCTCATCCATAACTTGTACATGATGGTGTATACACACTCTTGAATGCTTAAATCCAAATCATAGTCATCATAGTGATCGTAGTCATGTCATAATCATACTTTCCTTGAAACCATGTTCATAACTATAATTGGTAATTAATTCCATATCAAAACCTCATGAAAAGCCTTGTTCATACATGCTCTTGACATGAGAAGTAGGATTAAAGCATGGAACATGAAACTCATATTTAAAACAAGATAATAATCTTGAAACATGCATAATCCATGAAGGAATAAACATTTGAATCATAATTAAGGGTACCCATGCATGAACTCATAGTTCAAGGAGATATGCAAGTTCAAAACTCATGAAATCCATGTAAATCAATAGATAAGATTTAATTCATGTTTAAATCGTCATTTGAATACAACCCATATCATGATTTCACCAAGTTGAAGTCAAAATATGAAAACCATACTTAGATCATACTTTAAAGTAATGAAAATAGATGAAGAGATTTTAGACTCCAAGGTTGGAATGAAACCAAGGATGAATCGAAAAATACCTTGCTTGGGAAGAAGTGTTTGAGAAGAAATCAACTTCATCTTGAATCCCAATTGAAACCCTAGTTTGAATCTTTGAATGAGAAGCTTGAGAGTATTTTAGGACATAGAATTTGAGAGACAAAGTGTTAGGCTTGCATGAGAGTTCATGAAATACATTAGGGACAGATTTAGGACTTAAAAGAGTGACTAGAAGTCCCAAAAAGCCATAAAGTTGGGGAAAGTTACCAAAAGACCCTAACTAAAATGGGGCCTAAAAATGGCCAAGGTGCACTGCAAAGCACCCTCTACTAGCCATGGATTTCAACACGGGTCATGTATAGGTCTATGATGGTGCACTTACAGGAAAATAGTGAGGAGCTTATGAAGGGAACCCTCCACGAGACACACCACGACTCGTGGTGTGCTCTATGGTGGGCACACCTTCAAGTCTCCCTCAAGACAACTTAGGATAAAGCCACAAAAGGGCCAAGGTCACCTCCACATTGCACTTCAGGGGCTGTAGAAGGGTCCTTGAAGGGCACCCTTGGTGAAAACCCTTCCGAATCAATTTTTCAAGAAATATTAGAAACTTACGAATTCTGGGTCCTTACACAACTGAAGTAAGTAACTACTCAAAACCATCTTATCTAGTCTCATTGAACTCAACTCTTCTAAATTCATGCTCTCTATTTAAATTCAAATACTTTCAAAATTACTCACATCTCGTCAAAACACTTTTCTCAAAATCATCATTTATACTCAATGCTCATATGCGTAGAATCAATTTAAAATTGTACTTCGCTCGACGCATGAAAATCATTAATGTTATCTCTAAATTTATATGGTAAAAGACATAATTATCAGCTCAACTATGATTCATATGAATGTTATCATGAACAATAATTCCAAGAGTTCAAAATATAGAAATGATAATAATTTCAACGCATAGTTATATAGAGTTCAATGAATGAAGAATGAACTCATTCAAAATTCAAAGGAACAAGGGCTATAATTCAACTCAAACTCAATGAAGAAGGAATTTAAATATTGGGCACATGAACGGATTCAATCCAACACTATAAATAGCCTTACATACCTAGAGATTGTTATTTTAATCATCTCGAAGACGTCAGTAGAAATTCTTGAACCCTAGCTTTTCACCTTCTTAATCTTTCTCTCAAAATATTACAAGTATAAATGTGAGAAAAGATACGTAAGGTACTGAAGATGTCATGACCCAAGCCTATGGCCTAGATGCGACATGGAGAATGGGGAACCCGAAAGTACCCCAAACAAGCCTTATAGCATCCCTATGTACATCCTTTATAAAGAAGTGTGTATCAATCATCAACAAATAGTACCAAGGGCATTAGGTGCTTAGGACGCACTAATGGGATAAGGGATAAGGAATTCCCATCATTCAAACATAACAAGTAATTCTAAGGGAACGAGGCATTCTATGGGCAGTAGGGGCTTAGGAATTCACCATTTTGCTAATATCATCCAAAGCAAAAACATACATGGGATAGGTACTAAAGGAAAACCTCCATATAACAAGGCATCACAAGATTTATATGCAATATATCATCCAATGATACCTCTAGTCATGAGCAGAACAGGGACCAAGCATGTCCTAGGCTCACCCTCAAAAGTAAATAACAAAATAGCAATGTCTTAACATAAGCAAGACCAAAAATGGATATTGTTCTCGAACTAGAGGAATCACCACAAGCAAGGATCTTCACATGTCAAATTAGCCACGAGGAATTGGATGGCAAGAGCTTCAATCCTGACATGGTTAGATCATGTAGGCAAAACATATGTGTTAGTACTTTGAATGTACTAAGTATGAGGGATGTAATGCAACAGGAGATCATAAGACAATATAATCAAGATGCATATTTTTAAACTAAGGCAATAAGCTCAATATGACATGAATGATCAATGTGTTACTTAAAACAAACATGGGAGGTAAAAGCATAAGTTCATAGCAATACACTAAGACCATGCAACTTATTACTTGAAATTTTGATGTTTCCTCCACACCAAAAAAAGAGTAGCCTACTTGCCAAGGTAGACTAGACCCTCACCTTACAACATTGCCTTTTTTATGGGTGTTACATGATATCCTTACCTTACGGTGTTGCCTTTTTAGTAGCTATTACATGATATCCTTACCTTACGGTATTGCTTTTTCGGTAGGTGTTACATGATATCCTTACCTTACGACATTGTCTTTTCAGTAGTTGTTACATGACTTAGTTAGATAAACTAGTGTATGACCATTTAGGGAATTAGCAATAACCTATGGTGGCACATAATTCGGGGACAATGGAAATCTACCAAGGCCCTCTCGGTGCTAAGACAACATTGCATGGAATACATAAAGTATAAGCATAATCATAAAATGCATAGTCTCTTAAATCATAAAACCATAATTTGAGTAGCTCATTAAAATCATTACATCATAATAAGGACTTCATAATCATCCATAATTTTCATAACATTTCCCTGGAATCATAACATACTTGATAGCTCTTAATCATTCATAACATTCATGACTTCCATAACTTGTAGTTTCCTCGCATGAACGTAAGATGCTTCATCATATAATCTCAATTCCAAAATATGGTGAGTTTATGCATATGAACTTAAAAATCATGAAATCAAAGAGTAATGTGCATGAATAGGTAAATCATGTTCCTTTGAAACCATTTCACTCAACCAACAATTATTATGGAGAAACCCTTAGTTAGGGTATCAAGAAAAATTACCTCATAATCCATAAATATTCAAAATATTTCATAGTATCATAACATGCATAGCTTAGAACAACAACAACAACATGCCCAGTGGAATCCCACAAGTGAGGTCTGGGGAGGGTATAATGTACGCAGACTTTACCACTACCTCATAGAGGTAGAGAGATTGTTTCCTGGGAACCCTCGTCTCAAAAATCCATATGCAAAATAAGCTAGATATGGAAAACAGAAAGGACGTGCATAACTTAGAAGTCATAGAGTAAATCATAAATCAACCTTTAATTAGAGTGCATGCATATTAAAATCAATGATTGACAATTTTCAACTTAAACCATGAACATAAAGAATAATAGGAAGTGCCCATAAAGAAATCGAACGTAAAATTAAAGGATTAAATTAAAAAGGATTTTGGACTCCATAAGTGGAAAGACCCATTGATGAAGAAAGTCACATATCTTAATGTGCTTGAAGAAGGCAAGAAAATCTTAGAAGGATCTTAGAAATACCCTTAAAGCTTGACCTTTAATGGAAGATCCTTGGAACCCTTGAAACTTAAAAGAATTTCGGAGAGTTTAGAGAGGATTTTTGGGAATTCTGTCGTATTAGCATATTCACATATGCTCCTTGTCATAACTAGTTTATTCTGCTTATGGGTTTTTGAGACGAAGGTTCCTAGGAAACAGTCTCTCTACTTCTATGAGGTAGTGGTAAGGTCTACGTACATATTACTCTCCCCAGACCCCACTTATGGGATTCCACTGGTATGTTGTAGTTATTGTTGTGGTAGAAAGGATTTTGTGTTTTTGTGAATGAAATAGGCCTAAATATGGTGAAAATTTCAAGTATTCCTATATATAAGGTTTCAAGGATTTTTCTCAATTTTTCTGTTTAAGGATTTTTCTCAATTTTTCTTACTTAAATTTGAAATTTTTTGAAAATTTTCTACAGTGCTGAAATGGGAGCGCGATATGGATTTATCCTGGCGTAGCTCATTTTTTTGCAAAGTTCAATTTTCTCCTCTTTTGTCCCTAGGATGAGTCTTGGTCATTTTTACACTAAAATGAACCCTCTCCACGATGCGAAGAGGTCACGAACCCCTTTGGAAAGTGCAAAAACATGCAAAAATTTATTTTTAGATAGGGTAGACCTAAGAATTAAAGTGGACCATTTTCTCACACAATTACCTCCTTCTCAATCATACAGCCTCGGATTTTCCAAAACAATATACAGATGATGCGTTATGAAAGGCATTTATTATAAGGGTATTCGAAGACACTTTGAGAGGTGTTACAATATCTCCCCCTTGGGAACATTCGTCCTCGAATGTAATGAGAATATGCTTGAGAGGAGTAACAAGGTAATTTTCAGGCCAACATAAGCATTAATGCAATTTAAACACTAATTTTATGAAATTTCAAACTTATGCATCAAGTATCATCAAAACATGTTACCATGAGTATGTATAAGCTATGTTTAATCTCTTTCTTACCCACCTCACCTTCTCCCATGCTTACAAAACCCAAATTCGGACCTATCAAATCTATCTCTCCCACTTCAAACCACCTAATCGGGGATCTACAATGTCTTCCATACAATGCCTCAAACGGTGCCATCTCGAAGATATAATGGTAACTATTGTTGTAAGTAAACTCAATGAGTGGTAGATTCTCATTTCAACTACCCTTGAATTCCAAGCTCTAAGCGTATCCTCAAGGGTTTGAATTATCTTTTCAACTTGACCATCTATTTGTGGGTGAAATGTCGTGCTAAAGTTGACTTTAGTACCAAAGACTCTTTGGAAAGCTATCTAGAAGTGAGATGTAAATTGGGCACCACACTCTAAAATGATGGATAACAGAACCCTATGCAATCTAAATAATTCTTGTATGTACAATTTGGCGTAGTCTTCGGCACCATAGGTTGTCCTAATTGATAGGCAATGTACCAACTTTGTCATTCTATCAACAATAACCCATATGGAATCAAAAGGTTTTTTGGTCTTAGGCAAGCCAATCATAAAACCCATGTTGACCTCTTCCCACTTCCAAGTGGGGATCTAAATATCTTGAGCTAGGCCACCCAACCTTTGGTGTTCAGCTTTGACTAGCTAGCAATTGTGACGTCCAGCTTCAAACTTTGCAATGTCTGTTTTCATGCCACCCCACCAATACACTTCTCTCAAATCTCTATACATCTTTGTAGAACTGGAGTGAATGGAATAAGATGAATTATGGGCCTCATTCAAGATCAATTTCCTTAACCCATCAACATTTGGCACACACAACCTACCTTGGTGTCTAAGGACACCATCTCCCCCTTAGGAGAAAATCTCTACCTTGCCCTATTTTATCAGTACCTTCAATTCCACCTCAACGGGGTCATGGTCTTGCTCAGATTTGACCTTTTCAACTAAGGAAAATTTGGAACCATCCAAAAACATCATACCTCCATTGTTGGCTTCATCTTACCTAATTTCGAATCTAGCAAATTGATGAACTTCCTCTGCTAATGTCACAACCCAAGCCTAGGGCCTAGGTGCGACATGGAGAATAGAGAATCTAAAGGTACCTCATACTTAAGAACATCCTTGGTTATGAAGCATGGATCAATCGTTAACAAATACTACTAAGGGGATTAGGACTCACTCTATGGGTAAAGGGGTAAGAAATTACCATCATTCAATCACAATAATTAGACTAAGGGAAGGGAACATGGGATGCACTTATGGGGAGTAAGGACTTAGGAAAGTCACCACTTGCTAACATCATTGAGAAAAAACATACATGGGGTTGGGACTAAAGAGAAATCTCCATAGATACGTAAGCATCGTATGAGTCAAACATGAGATATTATCCAACAATACCTCTAATCCTGAGTAAAACGAGGGCCAAAACATGTCCCAGGCTCATCCTAAAAAATAAATAGTAAAAGTAGCATTGTCTTAACATAGGTTGAAAGAAATCGGATGTGTTCCTCGAAGTAGAGGACTTACCACAAGCAACTATCTTCACACCTCAACTAGCCACGAGGAGGTCCTGGGGAAGAGCTCCAGTCCCTACATGGTTAGATCTTGTAGGTAAAAAGTATGTGTTAGTACTTTGAATGTACTAAGTATGCTGGGTGTAATGCAACGAGGAAATCATAAGCCATATTATTCAAGATGCATAATCATATACAAAGGTAATATGCTCAATATAACATGAATGGTCAATGTCTTAATTAAAACATACATGGACGGAAAATCATGATATCATAACAACATGCGAGCTACTAAGTGAAATTCTTGTGTTGCATGCCTTGACATAGAAAAAGGTAAAGCCTACTTGCCAAGGTAGAATATACCCCACATTAAGGATAACTTGACCTAGTTGGATCCACTAGTGTAAGCCCATTTAGGGAAATAATGGTAACCTATGGTGACACATTGTTATAAGACTAAGACTTTATATAAGGGCCCTTTGGTTCGAGCGCCCGCCTTAAGCCTCATTCGGTGCTAGGCCTAGTCCCATGAAATACATAACAAAAGCATAATCATGACATGTATAACTTGTAAAGCATAATAGCATAGTAAGAGCAGCTCATCAACATCCTTAACTCCTGCAAGTAAGCATTTTCCTTTCACAAGGGGATGTAACATAACATCAAAGGGCTTTATGATATTTCTTAACATTCATAGAATTTTCCATGAGTACTTGGCAGAACATAAACATACATGATATTTGTGACTTGCATAGATTGTAATAACACCTTTCATCAACACAAGATGCTTCATCATATAATCTTAGTCAAAATATGGTGGGTTTATACATTAAGACGTAAATCATGAAATTCAAGAGTATTGGACATGAATGAAGTAAAACATGATTATTTGGAAATCCTTTAAACAACCCACCATCATCATAGTAAAACTCCCAGTTAGAGAATCATAGAGATCGTCTTCATAGCATTTCATAGTATCATAAAATGCATAGCTTAACAAATATGATAAAGAAATTCATAGTATCAACCCATTATAGGAGTTCATGCATTTTAAATTAATAATTAGGAAATTACAACTTAAATCATGCATAAAAATAAAAATAGGAAGTACCCATAATGATTCAAGTCTTAAAATCAAAGATTTAATTGAAAATGATTTTAAGCTCCATGGGTGAAAGGACCCAAGGATGAAGAAACCCACATACCTTGAGATCTTGACAAATATGGAAGAATCTTGAAGTTTGGTCCTTAATGAAAGAATCTTGAAACCCTAGAAAGTTTGGAGAATTTGGGAGAGAAATTTGGGAGAGTTTGGAGACAATTTTGGGAGTTTAGAGGGTGATTTTAGGTCCAAAAATGGTGAAATTTTTTAGTATTCCCATCTATAAGGATTCAGAGATATGTCCCAATTGCCCTTACTTAAATCTAGAAAAATTTTGAAAACTTTGTACTGTGGTGAAACGGGACCGCAACGCGAACTTGTTAACCCGTAGTTCATTTTTGTGCGAAATTCAATTTTCCCTGCTTTGGCCTAGAGATAAGTCTTTGACATTTTTACACTAAAAAGAACCCTCTGTATGATGCGGAGAGGTTGTGTACCCCTCAACAAGTGCAAAAACATGCAAAAAATTATTTTTCGATACGGTTGACTTAAAAATCAAAAGAGATTATTTTTCACACAATTTATCCTCTTGAACAAGAATACAGACTCAGATTTACCAGAAAATGTATGGATGATACACTATGCAAGGCATCTATTATAAGAGTATTCTGAAGTACTTTGGAGGTGTTACAGCTAACTCCTTCCTTACGAATAACACTGGTGTACCCTGAGGTGATTTGCTAGGCCTAATAATACCATTCGCTAGAAAGTCCTTCAACTGATCCTTTAATTCTTCCAACTCTGTCGGAGCCATATGGTAGGGTGGAACGGAAATGGTTTGAGTATCAAGGCATAGGTCTATGCCAACATCTATATCCTTTTCTGGAGGGACACCGGGGAGTTCATTGGGAAAGGCATCAGGAAACTCATTGACCACCGGAACCACACAACATTTGTTACCCTTATAAGATGATAAATGCAACCCTTACCAATCAATTCTCAAGCCTTAATACAAGAAATTAACCTACCCTTAACCATCAAATAATGATCTTCCCACTAAAGGATAGGTTCATTAGGAAATTGGAACCTAACTTTCTGGGTTCTATAATCAATAGAGGCATGATATGCATATAACCAATCCATCCCTAGAATAATGTCAAAATCTACCATGTCAAGTTCAACAAGATCACAAGGCAAGACTTTATGCAAGATGGACATCGGGCAACCCTTATAGACCCTTCTCGCAACAATAAACTCACCATCGGGAGTAAACATAATAATGGGTTCACATAGAATTTTGGGACATATATCAAACCAAATAATAATGGTGAATAAAAGACAAAGTGGCACCCCGATCCAATAAAGCATCGCATTATAATCATAAACCTTTAACATACCGGTGACAACATCGGGTGCCTCATCCACCCTTTGCCTCCCTCGAAGAGTATCTGTTGTGATGTAGAGCACCTCCTGGTTGACCATCTTATGCCCTTGACCTTCATGAGGACCATGTTCTTAAGGGTAGCCATCTCTTCCCTTGTTTGGAGAACTTGGAAAATAAAAAAACTTGTGTCCTAGCATGCCACACCCCAAGCAAGCACTGATACTCCTCAAGCATCTGCCACCATGATTCTTCCCACACCTCTGATAGCTAGTGTAGAAGGCCTGCTAGTGCCATCTTTCTGAGACATTTCCCTCCCCCTTCTTGAGGCCACTGGATAGTCTCTCATCTTATGCCCAATATCACCACACACAATGTTACACCCGATAAAATTACCAAAATACCCCTAGATGAGAGTTGTATATGTAATGTGTCTTCCCAACATCCGATGGAAAATCCAAGGCAGAAAAATTGATTAGCATAAAAAATCGAGTGAGAAAGTTATCTCGGTTGATTTTTAGAGCAACCGAATCAAAAGATAATTTTTCGATGCAAAAATGATTTTCAGAATAAGTGTGTGATAGGTGTGAGACGCGCACCTGCCATGGAGTTACACTTAGATTTGGTCCAAATATTTTCAATGGGATTAGAAAACTTGATCGGAGAATTTTTAGCAAAAACCCCTGTAAAAATTACCCAGTCCACATCGCGAACCTTGCTACCCTGAGGTGAATTTTTTTCAGTTTTTGTGAGGGGCATTCAAGACCTTTCCCATCCCTTCTAAACCTAAAACACACTCAAAGTAGGTTGTTTTGAGAGTAAAAAGGGTTTTTAACCCATTCCTAAGCCTTTCTAACATTCTCACAAAAGACCTAGGGCTAAAGAGAAGAGAGAAGAGCAAGAATTCGAGGAATTCAAGGCAGATTCATGCCAAGTTGATTGTTTACATTCATCCTAGGTATGTAAGGCTAAAGTAAAACATGGGAATGTAATGTGCCCCCATTGATGGTAATAAAGGAGTTGAGAATATAATGAGTCTGCATAAATGTTTCTTATATATATATATATATATATATATATATATATATATATATATATATATATATATATATATATATATATATATATATGTATGTATGTATGTATATATATATATATGTATGTATTTTCATGCATTGATGATCATCATAAACTTGATTTACTGATTAAATACTTTCCATGAGTTACTACATAAACCCTATATGTTATTTTATTAAAGATTGCATGAATGAACCTAGGGTTGAGTCTAGAGCCTTGACTTGAGTATGTTGATGGTGACTGTGATGTAAGCATGTTGATGAGTTAATAGAACTTAATTGTCCCATGAGTATTCATAATTGAAATCTAGAGATATGTCTAATTGACTTCCTTCTAATAATTGATCTAAGCCTTGAGCTATTAAATGAGGATTGAGTTAATGAGATAATTGAGATGATTGGCTGAAAGGCCCATTTGAGTTGAGTTAATGAGATGATGAGAGTCTCTACGAGACTAATTGAGATGATTGAGTTGAGATGAGGTGTCTTATGAGCATTGAGTTTTAGGAGGAGTATCGCTCACCAAAATGAATAAGAGTAAGTCCAAACTCGCACTCATTAACTACGTCACCAAACGTAGGAGAGGATTGAACTATTACGACAGATGTTTCCTCGAAAATAAAGTGTCCCTGAAAGTAACAGAGGACACTTGAGCCGTTTCCACTACGGATTCGAGTTGTTCTTACCCCGGCAAGGTATTGAATGACAGTGGCAACATCAGTGGGATGGTTGTATGATTACAGGCACATAAGTGATTGTTGTGGGATAAGAGAAACTCCCATAAAAGTTCTACACTAATAGTACTCTAAGTTGAGTTGAGTTGATTTGATTGATGAGTTTGGATTGTGATTGATGAGTTACTTGTCTACTCTATATTCTTGCTTTAGATAGACATGTGACATCCTAATTGAGTATCTTATGAGTTGATGTGATTTTATATTATTCTACCTATATCTGCTTCATTCAGCCATTCTACGTACTCATACATTCCACGTACTGATGTCCATTTGGATTGCATCATTTCATGATGCAGAGGCAGGTAGTAGAGATCATCAACAAGTGCATCAATGAGGATTTATCTCAATCGATAGAGTTAGTAAGCCTCCCGTACTTCGGAGGATCATTATTTTATTTTCATCTAGCTCATAGAGTCACACTTTAAACTAGCTTTTAGTTGAGTTGTTGTAGCCATGGGTCTGTCATTGGCACTAATTGATAGTGATAGAGGCTTCATAGACTAGAGTCGAGTTGTTGAGTTGAGATTCTATTGAGCTAGTTTCTTTCAAACTAGTCTATTTTATTGAAATGATTTCTTTGAGACTAAGAATGTCTACTACTCATTATCTTAGTCTTCCGCTAAATTACCATTAATGTTGAGTCCAAGGGATTCTCTTGGGGACTAGCAATAATCTCTGAGTGTCCGCCACGTCTAGGGTGCCCTCCCAGGGCGTGACACACGAAACATCCACTTATATCAACCAAGCACTTTTCTTGGTGCCTCTTACCACAACTTTGGAAAATAGGGAAAAGGCATCTTCCCTTGTTGGATTTAGGCACTGGAGCATTAGCAAAGGATGAAGCACCATCAACTCTGGATTTCTTAGTATCTCTTATCTTCTTCTTATTATTTAAAGCCCTTGGGATACCCACTTGTTGACTTAGTTGAGCGGTTAAAGCTTGATCCAATAGCCATATGGTGTTGCACAACTCTACATTAAAAACGTCGGCATTAGGGGATTGATCAACTAGAGAAGGATGATTACCATCTTGCCCCCCACTTTGATTGTTCTAAGACATATTCTAAAATGCAAAGATTCGGGATTAGAATGAAGCCTTATGGGATTTAGCTCTAGTGCACGAATGAATAATAAACAAGCGAAGGTTTTTCCTAAAATGCCACATATCCTGTCATTTATAGCAGTGGCACAATTCACAACCATGAACTCTACTCGATGCAGTATGTTGGATTTTCGAGGACCATTTTGTAAACCTAGTGCTCTGATACCAAGCTTGTTATGACCCAAGCTTAGGGCTTTGGTGCGACATGGTGAATGAAGAACCCAAAGGTACCCCAAACAAGCCTCATAGCATCCATACACACATCCTTGGTTAAGAATCATGGATCAATCATCAACAAATAGTACTAAGGGGATTAGCACGCACTCTATGGTAAGTAGGGGCTTAGGAATTCCCTACTTTGCATATATCATCAAAAGTAACAGCATAAATGGGATAGGGACTAAGGAAAAACCTCCATAGATACAAGGTGTCACGCATGATTCATACACAACATATCATCCAATGATACCTCAGTCATGAGTGCAATAGGAGCCAAGACATGTTCCACGCTCAACTTCAAAAGTAAAGAACAAAGTAGCAATGTCTGAATAAAAGTAGGATAAAAAAGTTAGATGTTCCCCTCAAACTAAAGGACTCACCACAAACAAGGATATTCATACATCGAACTAGCCACAACGAGGTGGATGGGTAAGTGCTCTGGTCCCTACATGTCATGTAGGCAAAAAGTATGCATTAGTACATTGAATGTACTAAGTATGGGGGATGCAATACAACAAGAGATCATAATGATCAATAAGCTCAATATGACATGAATGACCAATGCCTTACTTAAAACTTACAAAGGAAAAAGAGCATAAGTTCATAGAAACACATACATATGTGGGAGGAGACTTTAACCGACATTAAGACCATGTGAGCTACTACATAGAATCTGATGTTTCCTCTACACTGAAAAAGTAGTATCTTACTTGCCAAGGTAGACTATACCCTCACGTTACGGAATTACCTTTTTGGTGGGTGTTACATGATATCCTTACCTTAAAATATTGCCTTTTCGGTAGGTGTTACGTGATGTCCTTACCTTACGACATTTCTTTTTCGGTAGGTGTTACATGACCTAGTTGGATCTACTAGTGTAAGCCTATTTAGCGAAATAGTAATAACCTATAGTGGAACATAGTTTAGGGACATTGAAAATCTACCAAGGTCCTCTCGGTGCTAAGTCAATATACCATGCAATACATAAAGCATAAGTGTAATCATATATGAATAGTCTTGTAAGTCAAAATACCATAATTAGAGTAGCTCACTAAAACCATCATATCATAAGAAAGGCTTTATAATCTTGCATAATTTTCTTAACATTTTCCTAGAATCATAACATACATGATAGGTCTTAACCATTCTTAACTTCCATGAGTTGCATAACTTGTAGTAAGCCTTTCATCAATATAAGATGCTTCATCATATAATCTTAAATCCAAAATATGGTGGTTTTATGCATATGAACTTAAAAATCATTAAATTCAAGAGTAATGTGCATGAATAGTTAAATCATGTTCCTTTGAAACCATTTCAATGAAACCACCATTATTATAGGGAAACCCTTAGTTAGGGTATCATGATAATCACCTCATAATCCATAAATATTCAAAATATCATAATATGTATAACTTAGAAGTCATGGAGTAAATTACAAAATCAACCTTTAATAGGAGTCCATGCATATTAAACTCAATAATTGACAATTTCCAACTTAAATCATGCAAATAACGAATAATAGGAAGTACCCATAAAGAAATCAATCATAAAATGAATGGATTAAGTTGAAAAGGGTTTTGGAGTCCACGGGTGGAAGGATCCATAGATGAAGAAACCCACATATCTTAATCTACTTGAAGAAGGCAAGGAAAGCTTGGGAGGATCCATGGATAAAAAACCCCTCGACGCTTGACCTTCAATGTAGGGTTCTTGGAACCCAAGAAACTTAAGAGTTTAGGAAGAGAAATTTTGGAGAGTTTAGAGAGGATTTTTGGTGTTTTTGTGAGTGAAATATGCCTAAAAATGGTGAGAATTTCATGTATTCCTATATATAAGAGTTTAGAAATTTTTTCCAATAGTCCTTATTAAATCTGAAAAGTTTTGAAAAATTTTGTACTATGGTGAAACAGGAGCGCGACACAGACTTGTTTTGACATAGTTCATTTTAATGCAAGGTTCAGTTTTCTCTTGTTTTGATACTGGGATGAGTATCAGTCATTTTTACACTAAAATGGACTCTCTCTGCAATGCGAAGAGGTTCCGAACGCCTCTAGAAAGTGCAGATTATTTTTGATATGGTTGACTTAAAAATCAAATGAGACCATTTTTCCACACAATTTTGCCTCCTGATCAGTTTTTCAAATAAACGTATGGATGATACGTTATGCAAGGTGTCTATAAGGGTATTCGAATGCACATTTGGGAGGTATTACAGAAAGGGCTTAATTTTGTCCCAAAACATCAAGGCTTTGATTGTGTAAGGGTGAGAAAAGACATAATTACCCTTTATTAAAACAGTCATAGGCCATCTACGGGTCAATTTATTGACCATAGAAGCTTCTACGAGCCGTAGAAGGCCCTCTCATGGAAACTAACACCTAGGAGGTCTGGGTCTATAATCGACCTTCTACGGATCGTCCTACATATTCATAGAAAAAGTCTTGAGTCATGGCTTTCAAGACTTGGAAACTAAGAAACCTATCTATGGTTCGTGTATCGAACTACGGATCAAACACTCAACTTGTAAAATAGGTACTAACTCTTCCTGAGGGTTGTAGGATTAGGAACTATGAAAGGTATCTACAAGTCATAGAAAATTCTACGGCCCGTCGTGATCAGCCGTGGAAAATGTACTGAGATTAGGGTCTCAAGACTTAGGAATACAAAGTCGTTATACGGTATACAGAATATTTTATAGATCGTAGGCTCAACTCGTGGAAGTGACTGGTATTTGGAACTCCAAGACCTTGATTCAATGAAATTCCATTTATGGTCTTTAGATGGTTCTACGAATCGTAGTTGACGTCCTTAGAATTCAGTTTTCTGCAAAAATCATATTTCTTATCAGACTGTCAAGGTTTATCTGAGTTAGATTATTTTGAGAATGTTACTCTTTCTTTCTTAAAATTTATATTGTATCAAACTACATCATATGAATTGGGATGAATGGCACATCCAACAGCATGCATGGCATGTTTAAAATGGAAAAGAATCAAAAATACCCTTGAACTATTTAAAATGGAGCAAAATTATCCTTCAATAGGTTTTGGCTCAAAAATACCCCTCAATTAAATTTTTAGCTCAACAATACCCCTCTCTCTAATGAAAACAAAAAAGGGCCAAAATTACCTTCGAACTATCAAAATGAGCAAAAATATCCCTTAGTTTTCGGCTAAAAATACCCACATGTTAAAATTTTAAAGTTATTATCTAAATAACCGTTTCCCATGAAAATTCCAACCCCAACCTATCTTCAAATGAATTTTTGTCAAACTTTGAGTAGTCTAGATTCTTACTATATTTAAAAATAGTTTTTGTTTATAGTTGCAATTGAATTTTCTCTTAAAAATGATAACTTATATTGATTGTGTTTGTCACGCCCCAGGAGGGTATCCTTGGCGTGGCCTGCAGCTAGAGACTATTGCTAGTCCCCAAGCGAACCACTTAGCCTCATCACATTCATTCAATCAAATAACCCTACTGAACAGCGGAAATAAAATTAAATGGGCACATCTCATCTAGTGTCTCGAAATGATATAGATAATAATAAAGGCCAGTAGAAAGAACTAGCTCACAATCTCAACATCAACATTCAACTATCGTCTATGAAGCCTCTATCACTAATCATGTGGTGCCAATAACAGACCCATGGCTACCCAAATCAAAATAAAAGTAATAGTCTAATCTAACTAACTCTAAAGCGGGATGAAATAAAAGTAGTGGATCCTCCGAAATAAGGGAGGCTCACCAATTATCTGCGAACCTTGGATCATCAACAGGGCACCTGTTGATGATCTCTAGTACCTGCCACGACATTATAAAATTATGCAGTCCAAAAGGGACATCAGTACTTGGAATGTACTGGTATATAAAATAGCTTAGTGAAATAGAATTGGGTATAGTAATATGGAAACAACATCAACTCGAAATAATTATCAAATAACATCAAATCATCAAATGTTTATCTATGCAAGAATAGAGAGTAGACAAGTGACCCGAACAACTCAAACTCATCAATCATCTCAGACTCATCTCAAATTAGCTCACCTCCTCTCATCTCATCTCATCTTAACTCAACTCAACTCAGAGTACTCAAGGTAGGAAATTTATGGGAGTTTTTCTATCCGACAACTATCACTTATGAGCCAGTGAAAGAACAACAATCTCGCTGATGTTGCCATAGCTGTTCCAAACTTGCCAGGTAAGGAACAATCTAAACCATATCGGCTCACCCAAGATGGAGTCAGTACTTAATAGGTCTGCTATTGCTCTCACGGATTGTTACTCACGAGGGAACCATAATATATATGTGATGGTTTTAAGCCTCACATATGTTTGGCTACATAGTTGGACGAGTTCGAGTCGGACCAACTCTCACTCTTTCGGTGCTTGATACTCCTCCCATGACTTAATGATAAAACCTCCATCTTGACCAATCACATAGGGACTCGAACCCCGTCATTGATCCGTATCTGATAAGGACTCACCCTGTCATCATTTAAGTGACTCTAACCCTTTTATCCCTCAAGCACATAGGGACTCTAACCCTCTCGTCAATCAATCTCGTCAATGACTCATGATTAGAACAATCATTAGGAATCAATCGAACAGACACATCAGTAGAGTTTATTCATACAGTCTCGTAAGGCAATCAAATTCTATCAGCTCATCACAATCAACAATCTCAACTCAAGGCTCTAGACTCAATTTTTCGAGTTCATTATGCGTGCTTTTAAAATTAGTCATCTAGGGTTATGCAAATTATCATGAAAATGTTCAATTTAAGAAAAACAAATAGTACGATGATCATCAACACAGAAAAACATGTAATTTCAAATAAAATTTTAAGAAAAAACATCAAGGGTTCATGTATGTAGACTCTTGAACCATCAACTCATCTATGACTATCTATGGGGAACATGAGAGAACAATCCCATGCTTTAAGTTTAGCCTTATGTACTTAGGATGAAGCTATCAACCAGTCAAGTCAAGGATTTCTCCTCAAATATCCTAAACTCAAGCTCTTCTCCTCTTTCCTCAAGCCCTAGCCTTGTTAGATTATGGAATAGGACTTAGGATGAGGGTTTCAGACCCTTTTACATCAAAACGACCTTATTAGATCATGTATAGAGTTTAGGAGGGGTTGGGAATAGCCGGAATGCCCCTCATAAAATTTAGGAATTTTCAGCTTGGAAAAGACCCAGTCCGCGACGCGGACTGGTCGCGCATAGTGTATTTTTAGAAAAGTTTCAGAATGAGTTTTCTCAATCCCATCGAAAATTTTCAAAAAAAATAAGTGCTAGTCCGTGATGGAGGCGTGATGGAGGCACGACGCGCTCCTATCGTGCACCAACACTGTTTTGCGCTTCAGATCAAAAAATTATCTTTTGATCGGGCCACTCTAAAAATCAACGGAGAACATTTTCCCGCTCAATTTTTCGTGTTGATTACAAATCCGACCTCGGATTTTCCATACAAGTATTGGAAGATGCGTTATGCGCTTACCCTCATTCTAGGGGTTTTTTGATAATTTTACCGATCGTTACATCATCCCCCTTGGGATCATTCGTCCTTGAATGATGAGTATAGGTGGATACCAAGGCACAAATAGACCCAAACTCATCTCAATACTCAACTCAATCAATACTACTGAGACATAAGAATAGAAAGTCACATCAAGAATAGATCAATCAATTCAGTGAAGGGTAAGAAGTTTACCTTCAACACTCTCATCATTTTGCACGAATAGGTGCGGATATTTGGCCTTCATCTCTTCCTCAGCTTCCCATGTGGCTTCCTCAATGAATTGATTTCTCCACCGGATCTGACTGAGGCTATCTCTTTGTTCCTGTCACGCCCTAAGTCCCATTAAGGCGGACTGGCAACTGTTGCCGACAAGGCTCAGGAGAACCAACATATAACTATGCACCTGTTATGAACATTTAAGAGGTTTCCATATTCAACATGCTGTCAAAAGAAAGTAAACTGTATTAACAAGCCAAAAGTAAATGCATAAGACTAGGCCGTTGGAGTCACGAGGTCTATGGTATGCTACTTGACCACATATACATGTCATATCCAGCTATTTTTAGTCCCATAACAGCGTTATAAAAGCTCATAAAGTACAACATACAACAAATCTACACAACATGCAAGTAGGCAACGCAACATGGCGTCCTTTCACTACATTTCAACAGCAACCATTCCAAATTCGTCTCAACCTCAACCAAACTGTTCTCAACACATTTACACACAAAGCCAGTCCTAAACCAGTCCTAAAACAGTCACCAGGTAGATGGAAAACATGAGACAACAATTCCCCATATTCAATCCATGAATTATTACTAAGAGCGGAATTTAGATATCATATAAGAACTCATTTTCGCGGAAGCTAAAAATGGTGCAACAGCCTTCTTACATCACTAAAGAACCAAACCTTGTTAAAAACATACATATTACTTCATATTCCAGCCAACCAACAAGAGAAAATCCTCTTAATAAACAAGGAAAATGGACAACAATCTTTGGAACACATGTTGTTCCAAACTCCTGCACAAGTACAACCAGCATACTCTTCATGTTTTTCATGGAAAAATTACACCAAACCATAGGTATTTTTACTTACCTTAGCCCTCAAGGATTAGGTGCTCTTTAAGAACCCTAGAGGTGAGCCTTGGCTGCTTTACAAAGTGAAGAGAGAGCAAGGAGAAACTTGGCGTTAAGAAAATGACTAAAATTGTTGGCTGTTAGTCCCTTTTATAGGGCCACTTTTGGCCGACTTTCTTTTGTATTTCAATCCTTATTTTAATAAGTTGATGATGCAGCAACTTGGCCTTTTCACTTGGGCCTTATTAGGCTTCAATTGGATGGGCTTTGCTGCAAATATTTCTCTTTTACACCCACTTAGTTTGGGCCCTATTTGTGAATTGGGTTGTGAATGTAATTTGGCCCTTTTCCTATTCATCTTGGGCTGCAAATGTTGTCCTTTTATGATGCTAAACCATGGGCCCAACTAACATCCTTCACTCGGAGTTTATTCTTTATCGGACTTGAACAAATTCGGTGTTGGGTCTCGTCTCCGTCTACCTAGCCTATTTAAGCTAAGCACGTAGGTGACTCACCTGTTAGCTTCCTAAGTCTCACAAACACCTCACTTCTTTCACTTAATTTAAGGTCATGATCTCTTGAACTTGACTTAAAACTTATGTACACTCGGTCATCTTGAGAGTTAGACGTACATATAGTCCTCTAATCTGAAATTCAAGCACTTTTAAAAATGTGTACTGCTTTAACCTTGCCATATCATGTTTCATATGCATTGGACTAGTACATGTAAGATGTGGGGTGTTACATCCTCCCCCCTTAGGAACATTCGTCCCCGAATGTTAGCATAAATGGGATAGGTCATACAAGTTTATAATAAGAATTCAAATTGACGTACCTACTAATCCCTCAACTCTGTATCTTGGACTTCCTCTTAAGGTTCAAATAAATAAGGGTACTTAGATCTCGTTGCTTCCTCAGCTTCCTACGTCACCTCTTCTACTTGCTGGTTCCCCCAAAGTACCTTTACTGAAGGTATTTGCTTATTCCTTAGCTTTCTAACTTGATGATCTAGGATAGCAATAGGTAACTCCTCATACGTGAGATCTTCCGTAACCTGCATATCTTTAATAGGAGTGACACGAGATGGTTCACCTATGCATTTTCGAAGCATTGAGACATGGAAAGCTGGATGAACCATTGAAAGCTCCTAGGGTAGCTCTAATTCATACGCAACCTATCCAAACCTTTTAATAATATTATATGGACCTATTAAACGTGGGTTTAGTTTTCCTTTCTTACCAAATCTCATAACACCTTTCATTGGAGACACCTTTAAGAATACCCAATCTCCTACCGAGAATTCCAGTCCTCTTCTTCTAGCATCCGCATAGGATTTGTGACGACTTTGGGTGTTTTTAGCCATTGTCGTATTACCTTGACTTTTTCCATGGCTTGTTGGACTAGATCTCGACCAAGCAAGGTGGTTTCACCCACTTCAAACCATCTTATAGGTGATCTACATTTCCTTCCATACAAAGCTTCATACGATGTCATCTTGATGCTTGAATGGTAGCTATTGTTATAGAAAAATTCAATAAGTGGCAAATGGTCCACCCAACTACCTTTGAAGTCCAATGCACATGCCCACAACATATTTTCAAGTGTTTGAATGTTGCGTTCTGCTTGACCATCTATCTGTGGGTGGAAAGTTGTACTTAAATTCACTTGTGTCCCTAAGATCCTTTGGAAGGATTTCCAAAACTTTGCAGTGAATTGAGCTCCCCGATCAGATATAATGGAGATTGGGACCCCATGTGGCCTAACTATCTCTTTGAGGTATGGATTTGCATACTCTTCAGCTGTATAATCACTCTTAACTGGCAAGAAATGTGCTGACTTTGTGATTCTATCAGCTATCACCCATATAGAGTCAAACTTCTGAAATGAGCGAGGCAACCTAGTAACAACATCCATATTAATCATATCCCACTTCCATGTTGGAAGCTCTATACATTGCATATAACCTCCCAGCTTTTGGTGCTCTACCTTAACTTGTTCGCAATTCGGACATTGAGCCACAAATTCTGCAAGGTCCTTTTTCATGCCTTCCCACCAAAACATTCCCCTCAGGTCATGATACATCTTAGTTGATCCTGGATGGATCGAATATCTTGAGTGATGGGCTTCTTCCATTATCCTCCTTCTTAGACCATTAATATTAGGAACACATAATCTATTTTGGACATAAAGTACTTTATTTTGGGTAAGTTCAAAGCCCTTCATTGTTCCTTGACTCACCTTCTCCTTAAGTCATCGTAGAATAGGATCTTTGAACTATGTTTCTCTTACCTCTGTTACCAATGAAGACGTTGCAGCATTTTGCACAATAACCCCTTCTTTTGGAGTTTCAAGGAGGCGAACCCCCAAATTGGTTTATTGACATAGATCCTTAGCCACTCCTGTACCATGGACTTCTCACCAATATTCATAATTGCCTTACGACTCAGAGCATCAGCTACCACATTTTCTTTCCCTGGATGGTATAGTATATCAACATCGTAATCCTTTATTAGCTACAGCCACTTTTGCTACCTTAAATTTAGGTCTTTCTGCTTACAGATGTATTGTAGGCTCTTATGATCAGTATATATGTCAACATGAACTCCATACAAATAGTAGCACCATATTTTTAAGGCAAACACAACAGCTGCTAGCTCAAGGTCATGTGTTGGGTAGTTTCTCTCGTGTGGCCGCAGTTGTCTCGAGTGATAAGCAATTACCCTACCATGCTGTGTTAGTAAACACCCTAAGCCAACCCCTGAAGCATCACAATACACCGCATACCCCTTTGTGCCCTCTGGAAGCACTAGTACAGGTGCAGAAGTTAGCCTGCTTTTCAACTCTTGAAAGCTTCTTTCACATGCATCATTCCATTGAAATTTTGTCGCCTTATGTGTGAACTTTGTTAGAGGTTCAGAAATAGAAGAAAAACCTTCAATAAATCTTCTGTAATAACCTGCCAACCCTAGGAAGCTTCGAACTTCTGTGGGTGTTGTTGGCCTTGGCCAATCTTTCACCGCCTTTATTTTTTGTGAATCAACCCTTATTCCTTCATCAGATACAATATGACCCAAGAATGCACTGATTTTAACCAAAATTCACATTTGGAAAACTTGGTGTACAATTGTCGATCACGAAGAACTTGTAATACTTGCCGTAAGTGATTTGCATGGTCCTCTTCTGATCTTGAATACACCAAAATGTCATCTATAAATACTATCACAAATACATCCAAGAATGGCTTGAATACCCTGTTCATTAAGTCCATAAAAACTGCTAGTGCATTGGTAGCCCAAATGACATAACAAGAAATTCAAAGTGACCATAGCGTGTCCTAAAGGCTGTCTTGGGTATATCTTTCTCCTTCACCCTCACTTGGTGATAACCTGACCTCAAATCAATTTTGGAAAAGCATTTGGCACCCTGTAACTGATCAAATAAATCATCAATCCTGGGGAGGGGGTATTTGTTTTTAATTGTCACCCTATTCAATTGTTGGTAGTCAATACACATTCTCAAGGTGCCATCCTTTTTACGTACAAATAACACTGGTGCACCCCAAGGGGACACACTAGGTCTTATAAAACCCTTCTCTAGCAAATCTTTTAATTGCTCCTTTAATTCACGTAATTCTGTCGGGGCCATTCTATATGGAGGGATAGAAATAGGTTGGGTACCTGGAAGTAAGTCAATACCAAAATCTACTTCTCGTTCTGGAGGTAAGCCTGGAAGCTCATTGGGAAACACATCAACAAATTCATTCACTACGGAACAGATTAAAGAGTTGGTGATTCTGCTTCCATATCCCTTACTCTAACTAGATGACATATACTTTGACATCATCTTCCTCGCCTTAAAATAGGAAACAAACTTACCCTTTGGTGCCCCAACATTGCCTTTCCATTCAAGGACCGCCTCATTTGGAAAGTGGAAATACACTCTCTTAGTTTGGCAATCCACGGTAGCATATCAAGAAGCTAACCAATCCATACCCATTATAACATCAAATTCCACCATATCTAACTCAACAAGGTCTGCCAATGTGTCACGGTCACAAACAGTTACTACACAGTCATAATAGACCCTTCTAGCTATAATAGATTCACCGATTAGTGTAGACACTTCAAATGGCTCGTTCAATAATTTAGGTGTTCTTTTAAGCTTCCCAGCCACTAGTGGATTGATATATGATACTGTAGAACCAGGCTCAATAAATGCATACACATTATGTGAAAAAATGGACAATGTACCTGTGACCACATCGGGTGAGCTTCTAAATTTTGTCGACTCCCCAGAGCATATGTGCGATTCTGGACTCCGCTGGAGCTAGCTGCCCCTCGACCACCTCTACCACGGCCTGTAGGTATTTGTTGACCCCTACCTAATGGGGGAACTGGCGATGATGATGCAACAGCTGATCCAGTAGGTTGTGCTATATCACTCATACGTCTTCTTGGGTTCTCTCTTATCATATGCCCTGGTACACCACACCAATAACAAGCATCTGTCCCAACACGACATGTACCTAAATGACTCCTCCCACATTTTTGCAAGGCTGCCTAGGAGGAATTTGTTAACTGGCCGAATATCCTGTTGTTCGTGCACCTTGGCCCTCACTTCTTTGACTAAAATGATTACCTTTAGACCCTTGAAGTTGTGGTGGAGCACTGACTGCAGAGTAGGAGGATGATGGCCTAGGTGGGTTTTTAGGAAATCGAGGCCTAAACTCACCTTCGGACGGTACATACTGCCTTATAGATCTGGCCCTCTTGGACTTCCCCCTTTCTAACTCTTGTGTCCTTCTTCTTTGCCTTTGATCCTCTAGTTTTTGTGCAAATGCTTGCATCCTTGCTATATGCATGTCTTTATTCAAAGAAGCAATGGTGCAGTCTCTGACCAGATATGAATCTAACCTATCCACGTATCGATGGACTCTATCTGCTATAGTAACAACTACATGAGGAGCATACCTGGCCAGGGTATTAAATTGAAGGCTATACTCCCGCACGCTCATATTCCGTTGGTGGAGATTCAGAAACTGATCTGCCCGGGCCTCTCGGATCTCGTATGGCAAGTAATGGTCAAGAAATGCCTCTTTGAACTCCTTCCAGGTAGTTGGAGGTGCATCGTTACCCTTAGATTGCTTCCAAGCTTCATACCACACTATATCCACACCCTTCAATCTATATGCTTCCAGTTCCACAGCTTTTGTGCCGCTTATATGCATAACATCCAAAGTGCGTTGGATCTGATCGATGAAGTCTTGTGGATCTTCATTAGGACCTGACCCGGTAAAAGATGAAGGGTCCAAATTAAGAAAGTCACATATCCTCGTGCTAGCTTCCCTATATGCACCACTTGCACCTATAGCTGGACCTTCCTGTCTTTGACTCTGGCCAGCAACTATCCGAGTCAATAATTGGACCGCATTTCTCAGATCCTGCACAACGCATCAGTTGGTGGTTCTGGGGGAGTTTCACTACTTCCTGGTTCATCAGGAGCTGGAGGAGTTGGAGATGTTTGTGATAAAGACTCATCTTGGGCCTCATTTCGTCGTCTCACCCGACTGGGTGCACCAACTACCACTTCTACTTCCTTCCCTTTGCCTTTACCTTTCCTTATTTCAGGCATACTTGCTGTACAAAACAATTTAGAGGTTAGAAACAATCAACCTACAACACTTGGCTCTATGGCACGATCTAAAGAATAAAAAGAAAGTGACAACTCCTAAATGCCACATAGCTTCCTCTTTATAAATGTGGTGCACAACACATCTATAAATAGGACTCTACATAGACACAGCTTTGTAGATTCCCTAGGACGACCCGCTCTGATACCACTTTTGTCACGCCCTAAGTCCCATTAAGGCGGACTGGCACCCGTTGTCTACAAGGCTCGAGAGAACCAACATATAACTATGCACCTGCTATGAACATTTAAGAGGTTTCCATATTCAACATGCTGTCAAAAGAAAGTAAACTGTATTAACAAGTCAAAAGTAAATGCATAAGACTAGGCCGTTGGAGCCATGATGTCTATAGTACGCTACTTGATCACACTTTAATTTACATAGTCTATAAAGCCTCTAGGTAAGGAACAATATCCATATGGGTCGGGACAGGCCCCGCCTCATGACCAACTATACAATAAAAAATGCAAGCTCTAGACACACAAGCCCCGAAGCTACCTGGAGCTTCGTAATAGCAGTTGGAAATCCTGTACTCTTACTGAGGAGATCTAGTAGCTCCTGTACCTGCAACATGAAATGCAGGTCCCCCGTAAGGGACGTCAGTACGAGATAATGTACTGAATATGTAAGGCATGACATACTATGAAATAAGAACTCAAATATAATAACACACTGGTGTAAGGATAAAAGACCACCTTTAGTCATACTGTGGAATCATGTACTTTATGTCTTTTCATTACTTTACCTTTCTTTACTGTATAATCTGTGCACAATATATCATGTAAATGACCAGCTGATCAGTGGTATATCAATATCGGGATCGACCCATGCTAGGCTTTCCTTTCACCCATGGGATACCCCCTGAAATATGGGATCAACCATGCTTGGTGATTCTTCCACCCCTGGGATTCCACCTATTAATAAGCAACTTTGAGTTATCTTTCATTTACTTTCTAGATGATTCTTTTAGTGGTCATAACATTTAGAGCTATAAGAATATAGACATGACATGTAAACAACCATACAAGATAATACCACAATGAAAAGAGAGTTACACAACTAATGAAACGTGTAGGTGATTAAACAACACATGGACTTTATTTGGTAAAAAGGAACGCATGTATCTTTGGTATCCAAGTACGTATGCAGTTTTGACAATAGCTATGTATGGGAACATATGAACATGGTAAAGAGTGGAGACACGGTTAGCAGCCATGTCGGAGTTTGTACGTGCCTTTATGTGCCAAGGAAGAACCTAGATTCATGCCAAATAATACAAAAATGAGTAGCCTTACATACCTCGTTGTACTGCGTCGTTATTACCTCGGAGTAGTATCCTCTTCCTCCAAATACTTATCTACAATATAGTAGGTGATAAAACTAGTGTTAGCAGCTAATAGACACATCTTGGTAGTCCAATTTCACCCAAAAATAATATCCAGACAGCAAGCTCGGAATTAGCAACCAAGGAGTATTCTTTCAACATTTCCAATCCTAATCATATTTTCTAATACGCATTCCCATATACATATCATATCCAGCTATTTTTAGTCCCATAACAGCGTTACAAAAGCTCATAAAGTACAACATACAACAAATCTACACAACACGCAAGTAGGCAATGCAACATTGCATCCTTTCGCTACATTTCGGCGGCGACCATTCCAAATCCGTCTCAACCTCAAACAAACTATTCTCAACACATTTACACACAAAGTCAGTCCTAAAAAAGTCCTAAAACAGTCACCAAGTAGATGGAAAACATGACACAACAATTCCCCATATTCAGTCCACGAATTCTTACTAAGAGCAGAATTTAGATATCATATAAGAACTCATTTTCGCGGAAGATAAAAATGGTGCATCAGCCTTCTTACATCACTACAGAACCAAACCTTGTTAAAAGCATACATATTACTTCATATTCCAGCCAAGAAACAAGAGAAAATCCTCTTAATAAACAAGGAAAATGGACAACAATCTGTGGAACACATGTTGTTCCAAATTCCTGCACAAGTACAACCAGCATACTCTTTATGTTTTTCATGGAAATATTACACCAAACCATAGGTATTTTTACTTACCTTAGCCCTCAAGGATCAGGTTCTCTTAAAGAACCCTAGAGGTGAGCCTTGGCTGCTTTACAAAGTGAAGAGAGAGCAAGGAGAAACTTGGAAATAAATTTGATTTTTGGCTTTGAGAAAATGACTAAAATTGCTGGATGTTAGTCCCTTTTATAGGGCTACTTTTGGTCGACTTTCTTTTGTATTTCAAGCCTTGTTTTATTAAGGTGATGATGCATCAACTTGGCCTTTTCACTTGGGCATTATTGGGCTTCAATTGGATGGGATTTGCTTCAAATATTTCTCTTTTACACCCACTTAGTTTGGGCCCTATTTGTGAATTGGGTTGTGAATGTAATTTGGCCCTTTTCCTATTCATCTTGGGCTGCAAATGTTGTCCTTTTATGATGCTAAACCATGGGCCCAAATGACATCCTTCACTCGGGGTTTATTCTTTATCGGACTTGAACAAATTCGGTGTTGGGTCTCGTCTCCGTCTACCTAGCCTATTTAAGCTAAGCACGTAGGTGACTCACCTGTTAGCTTCCTAAGTCTCACAAACTTCTCACTTCTTTCACTTAATTTAAGGTCACGATCTCCTTAACTTAGCTTAAAACTTATATACACTCAGTCATCTTGAGCGTTAGACGTACATATAGTCCTCTAATCTGAAATTCAAGCACTTCTAAATTTGTGCGCCGCTTTGACCCCGCCATATCATGTTTCATATGTATTGGACTAGTACATGTAAGATGTGGGGTGTTACAATTCCTCAACTTACGAATTTGACGATCAAGGATTTGAACCGGAACCTCTTTGTAAGATAGGATATCTTTCACTCCAATGCTATCGATAGGGATCACAAAGGCATGATCTCCCAATCATTTCTTCAACGTCAACACATGGAATATCGGATGGACTCCATCTAACTAGAATGGCAACTCTAACTCATAATCAACCTTCCCAATCCTCTTTACAATCTGATATGGTCCAACATACCGTGGACCCAACTTTCCCTTCTTCCCAAACCTTAGGACACCCTTCATAGGTGACACTTTCAAATACACCTAATCATCTACCTCGAACTCTAAGTTTCTTCTTCTTATATTGGTGTAAGATTTCTGGAAACTCTGGGCAGTCTTTTATCTCTCTCTAGTGACCTTGACCTTCTCCATCGATTGGCGGACAAGATCAGGCCCAATCAACTCCGCTTCTCTAACCTCAAACCACCCAATCGGTGATCTACACCTCCTCCCATACAAGGCTTCGTAGGGAGCCATTTGAATGCTTGCATGATAACTATTGTTATATGCAAATTCAATCAATGGTAGGTGATCATCCCAATTCCACTTGAAATCAAGAACACAAGCTCTCAATATATCCTCTAATGTTTGAATTTTACGCTTTGCCTGACCATCTGTCTATGGATGAAAGGTTGTGCTCAGGTTCACTTTAGTACCCAATCCTTTTTGGAACGATCTCCGAAATTGGGAGGTAACTTGAGCTCCTCTATCTGAGATGATGGACAAGGGAATTCCATGCAACCTCACAATCTCCTGGATGTACAACTTGGCGTACTCCTCCGCAGTGTTAGTTATCTTACTGCCAAGAAGTGAGCCGATTTAGTCATCCTATCTACAATCACCCATATCAAATCATGTTGCTTTCGAGACCTTGGTAGACTAGTAATAAAGTCCATATTAATCATCTCCCACTTCCATTCAGGAATCTCAAAGTTCTGAGCCAATCCACATGGCCTTTGATGCTCAACTTTCACTTGTTGGCAATTCGGGCACTTTGAAATGAACTCAGCAATATCCGTCTTCGTTTCGCTCCACTAATAAACTTCTCTTAAGTCGTGGTACATCTTGGTAGAGCTAGGACGAATGGAATATCTAGTGTTATGGGCTTCATCCATGATTCTATCTCCAATACCATCAATATCTGGAATACACAATCTACTCTGGTATCTCAACACTCCATCTCCCCCTTTGGAGAAGACCATCACTTTCTATTTATGGACTGCCTCCTTCAATTGGAGTATGATAGGATATTGGTCTTACTTGTCCTTCACATCAGCCACTAAAGATGAAGCAGACCTATTCTGAACATTAACTCCTCCCTCATTACTCTCCTCAAGTTGAACTCCCAATCAAGCCAATCGATGCACTTCTTTAGCTAGCTCCTTCGTTCCCTCCTCAACATGGGTTGTACTACCCATTGAAAACCTGCTAAGAGCGTCAGCAACAATATTAGCTTTACCTGGGTGGTAGAGAATGCTCATGCCATAATCCTTGAGCAACTCCAACCATCTTCTTTGTCGCAGGTTGAGCTCTTTCTGAATGAAAACATACTGCAAGCTCTTGTGTTCATTGAACACATCCATGTGCACTCTATACAAGTTGTGGCGCTAGATTTTAAGTGCAAACACCACTGCTGCCAACGCAAGATCATGGGTTGGATAGTTCCTCTAATGAATCTTAAGTTGTTTGGAAGCATAGGTTATCACCTTCTCTCTCTGCATTAGTACACATCCTAATCCGTTCCTCGAAGCATCACAATAAATTACAAAATCCTGTGTCCCATCGGGTAAGGTTAGGACCCATGCAATAGTCAACCTCGTCTTCAACTCTTGGAAACTCTTCTCATATTCATCAGACCACTAAAATTTGACCTTTTTCTGAGTCAATTTAGTCAATAGTGCAGATAGGGAAGAAAATTCCTCAATAAACTTGCGGTAGTAGCCTACCAACCCCAAGAAACTTCTTATGTCAATAGGAGTGGTTGGTCTGGGCTGTTCTTAATCATTTCAATCTTTTGGGCATCCACTCGAATACCATCACCAGAAACAACATGGCCTAGGAAGGCCGCTGACTTAAGCCAGAACTCACACTTTGAGAATATTGCATACAACTCACGGTCCTTAAGAGTTTGGAGGACAACTCTGAGATGATTAACATACTCCTTCTCACTTCTCGAATACACCAAAATTTTGTCGATGAAAACAATCACAAACATATCAAGATGTTGTTTGAATACTCTATTCATCAAGTCCGTAAAGGTTGCAGGTGTGTTTGTCAACTCGAAGGATATGACCAAGAACTCAAAATGGCCATATCTAGTCCTAAAGGTTGTCTTTAGAATGTCACATTCCCTCACCTTCAATTGATGGTAGCCAGATCTAAGGTCTCTCTTTGAGAAACAAGAGGCGCCCTGAAGTTGGTCAAACAATTCATCTATCCTTGGGAGAGGATATTTATTCTTTATCGTGACCTTGTTCAGTTGCCTATAGTCAATACACATTCTGAGGGACCCATCTTTCTTTCATACGAATAGGACAGGAGCACCCCAAGGTGAAACACTTGGCCTAATGAAGCACCTCTCTAGCGAATCTTTCAATTTCTCTTTCAACTTAGCGGGGGCCAGTCTATAAGGTGGAATTGAAATAGGCTGGGTATTAGGAAGAATATCAATCCCAAAGTCAAACTCCCCATCAGGAGGGACTCCAGGCAGATCATCAGGAAATACTTCCGAAAACTCATTAACAATTGGGACTGACTTAAAAGTTGGGAACTCAACATCATCAAATTTCACTCGCACGAGGTGGTAGATACAACCTCTGGAAATCAACTTTCTAGCCCTAAGATATGAGATAAACTTTCCTCTAGGTGCAACAGAATCATCCTTCCACTCTAGAATCGATTCATTAGGAAATTAGAACTTAACGGTTTAGGATCTACAATCAACGGAGGCATAACAGGCGTGAAGCCAATCCATACCAAGGATCACATCAAAATCAACCATCTCCAACTCAACCAGATCAACAAGAGTATCCCTGTGATGGATGGACACTACACAAGCTCTATAGATTCTCTTTACTCGAATAGACTCGCCCACTGGAGTAGAAACATCAAAGGGTTCAAGAAGACTCTCAAGGGTTCTATCAAATCTATTGGCCACATAAGGAGATACAAATGACAATGTGGCACCCAGATCCATCAAAACGTAACAATCAAAAGTAAAGACTCAAATCATACCCGTCACAACATCTAGGGAGTTTTCTTGATCTTGGCGACTACCCATAGCATACAAGCGGTTTGTTGTTTCGTTTGCGCCTGACGTAGTGCCCCTCTGGTTTCTTCTAACTGGTGGGGCTAGTGTAGTAGATTAAGCCTGGTCAGCCCGTTTTGGACAATCTCTCTGGTAGTGACCCACTTGGGTACATTTGTAGAACACATCATTCCCATCATGACATCTCCCCAAGTGCATTCTGCCACACTTATCGCACGGTGGCTTATCTTGTGAACCTTGAGCCACACTAGCTTGCGACCGAGGTCCATGATCACCAACATTCTGAGATCTCTGATCATACGTGCTTCTTGGCACAGGTGCACTAGCAGCTGATGGTGCTGGAAATCGGTTGCCATTGCCTTTACTTCCAACCTCATGACTGGATGTCTTAGCTTTCTTACGCTTGAACTCTTCCTTGTCATGTTGTCTTTCCTCGTCAGCTTCTGAGAAAATGTCATCAATCTCCCAATGTCCATATCGCTCACAAGCATTGCTCCCCTACCATCTCTCTTGGGTCCTCTATTCAACCCATCAACATACATCCCCATCCTTCCTCTTATGTCAGCAACCATGTTCGGAGTATAGCGAGATAGTTGTGTGAACTTCAACCCATACTCTTGCACAATCATAGAGCCCTGTTTCAGATTCAGGAACTCTCTCGCCTTAGCTTCTCTTCTCTCTCTTGGGAAGAAGCGTCCCAAGAAGGTTTCCTCGAACACTGCCCAAGTCAAACATGGAGCATCATTCCCTCTTCCTTTCATCTATTGGTCAAACCACTGTCTGGCCACACCCTTGTGTTGGTAAGCAGCCAGTTCAACCCTATCAGCATCAGCTACATGCATCACTTGGAACACCTTCTCAAGTTCCTCCACATAGTTCTTAGGATCTTCAGTGAATGCAGACCCCATGAACTCGGGCGGATTCATCCTAAAAAATTCTCAGACTCTAGAGGTGTCATGAGCATCTTGTCTACCTATTTGTTGTCTCACGGCAGGTGCTACAATAGCTTGGGCTAAAGTTTGAATAGGCCGGTGTAGCTCATCATTGGAGACCTGACCTTGAGGGGGCTGCTCGATAGGGACAACTTGGTCCATAGGATCCTCGTGTACTTGAGGCTTAGGTGGGTTAACATCTTGTATGGCAGGACATCCCCTTCCTCTAACGACTCTTCTAGGAGGCATGTTATCAATTTTCCATGCATAGAGCACGAATTAGAAGAGAGCTTTCATAGAGTTTAACTCAATCGCACGAATTGGAATAAGAAAAAGGTGTAACAATTCGTAATGTCCTCTTATAGCCTCTTGCGTATGAAATGTGGTCAACAACACACCCGTAAAAAAGACTCTACTAGATACGACTTCATAGACTCCCTAAGAAACTTGAACTCTGTACTCTGATACCAAGTTTGTCACGCCTCGGGAGGGTACCCTTGGCATGGCTGGCACCTAGAGACTATTGCTAATCCTAAAACAAACCACTTAGCCTCATCACATTCATTCAATCAAATAGCCCTACTGAATAGTGGAAATAAAAGTAAGTAAATGGGCACATCTCATCTAATGTCTCGAAATGATATAGATAATAATAAAGGCTAGTAGAAAGAACTAGCTCACAATCTCAATATCAATATTTAACCATCGTCTATGAAGCCTCTATCACTAATCATGTGGTGCCAATGACAGACCCATAGATACCAAATTCAAAATAAAAGATATAGTCCAATCTAACTCTAAAGCAGGATGAAATAAAAGTAATGGATCCTCCAGAATAGGGGAGGCTCACCAATTACCTGCGAACCTTGGGTCTTCAATGGAGCGCTTGTTGACGATCTCTAGTACTTGCCTCTACATCATAAAATGATATAGTCCAAAAGAGACATCCGTACTTGGAATGTACTAGTATGTAAAATAGCTTAGTGAAACAGAAACGGGGAGAGTAATATGGAAACAACATCAACTCAAAATAATCATCAAATAACATCAAATCATCAAATTTCTATCTATGCAAGAATAGAGACAAGTGACCCATCAACAACTCAAACTCATCAATCATCTCAAACTCATCTCGAAGGAGATTACCTCCTCTCATCTCATCTCAAAGAAGGTCAGCTCCTCTCATCTCATCTCAACTCAGAGTACTTAAGGTAGTAAATTTATGGGAGTTTCTCTTATCCGACAACAAACACTTATGAGCTAGTGAAAATATAACAATCTCGCTAATGTTGCCATACCCGTTCCAAAATTGCCAGGTAGGGAACAATCAAAACCATATCGGCTCATCCAATATGGAGTCAGTACTCAACAAGTCCGTTATTGCTTTCAGGGACTTTTACTCACGAGGGAACCATAAGATATATGTGATGGTTATAAGCCTCACATACGTTTGGCGACGTAGTTTGATGAGTTCGAGTCGGACCAACTCTCACTATTTCAGTGCTCAATACCCCTCCCATGATTCAATGCTCATAAAACCTCCATCTCGACCAATCTCATAGGGACTCGAACCCCATCATCAATCCGTATCTGATAAGGACTCACCCTGTCATCATTTAAGTCCTAAGGACTCTAACCCTTTCATCCCTCAACCACAGAGGGACTCTAACCCTCTCGTCAATCAATCTCATCAATGACTCATGATTAGAAAAATCATTAGGAATCAATCAAACAGACACATTGGTAGAGTTCATTTATAGAGTCTCATAAGGCAATCAAATTCTATCAACTCATTACAATCAACAATCTCAACTCAAGGCTCTAGACTCAGTTCAAGTTCATTATGCATGCTTTAAAAATTAGTCATGTACGGTTATGCAAATTCTCACGAAAATGTTCAATTTAAGAAAAACAAATAGTATGATGATCGTCAACATAGAAAAACATGTAATTTTAAATAAAATTTTAAGAAAAACCATCAAGGGTTCATGTATGTAGACTCTTGAACCATCAACTCATTTATGACTATCTATGGGGCACATGAGAGAATAATCTCATGCTTTTAGTTTAGCCTTACATACCTAGGATGAAGCGATCGACCAATCACGTCAAGGATTTCTTCTCAAATCTCTCAAACTCAAGCTTTTCTCCTCTTTCCTCTAGCCCTAGCCTTGTTAAATTATAGAATAGGACTTAGAATAGGGGTTTTAGACCCTTTTTACGTCAAAACAACCTTATTAGGTCGTGTATAGAGTTTAGGAGGGGTTAGGAATACACTAGAATGCCCCTCTTAAATTTAGGAATTTTCAGCTCGGAAAAAACCCAATCCGTGACGTGGACTGGTCGCGTATAGTGTATTTTTAGAAAAGTTTTGGAATGAGTTTTCTCAATCCTGTCGAAAGTTTAAAGAAAATATATAAGTGCTAGTCCGCGATGGAGGCGCGACGCGCACCAATACTATTTTGCACTTTGGATCGAAAAATTATCTTTTGATCGGGTCGCTCAAAAATTGACCAAGACTATTTTCCCACTCACTTTTTCGTGCTGATCACAATTCTAGCCTTTGATTTGCCATACGAGTGTTGGAAGATACGTTACGCGCATACTTTCATTCTAGGGGTATTTTGGTAATTTTACAGGACGTTTCAGTGTTACATTGATAACGTGAGCACAACGACTTGTATACAAGCTTTATAAGTTTGGAAAATTTGTAGAGTTGGATTACTTTAAACTTCAGAAACTGATTCGAGAAGGAGGCAATGATTATAATGAGGAGGTATTTTTGGCGTTTTTCCATATTTAAAATCACAAACTTTCAAAGGACATTTTTATATATTACATACACTTTAACTCAATACCAAAACGTTCAAAAAATTCTTTATTTACTTAAATTTTGTATAGAGTTAAACTAGGACAACCGAATTAAAATAAAGGGAATATGTAAGTACTAATGCGGGTAATAAGTAATTTGAAATCAACACTAAGAATTTTTTTCAAAAAAAAAAGACTTTCGCCGATAAGTGGGAAGATTTTTTTTGTTTTGGGAGAACCAAAATATAACTTGGTGATGGGAAATATTTTCTTTTCTTTTTATCCAACAGAATTACATATAAGTTTATTTTCATAAGAACTAAAATATAAAAGTTTGCCGCAATGGTCATGTTAAATGTATGTCTTATCTAAAACAAGAAAATATGTGCTACAGTCTAAAAAATCATAAGAGCTATGCATAATTCTCCCTTGAAAAGATCCTCATAGGCAGACCTAGTTCATTTGAAATGGCGAAAAAGTGGCCTCAAGTCCTCAGCCTTATAACTACTTTGCATAGCTTTTTAGAGTCACTTTAGGAGCCTTAACTTATACTCGAGGCTTAACAAACCTTCAAAGTAGGAGGCCTTTCTTCTTCCAAGAAAGACACCGCAACCCAGGTACAAGAGAAGAAAACTTCCAATCCTAAGACCAGTGATCTTCCTTAATCTGATAGAAACAACTAGGGGGCTCTTGTCATGAACATAGAAAAAACTTTCTCCTTATTGATCATCTGACCTGATGCTTTTTCATACTCACTTATTACCTTCATCATTTAAATGATGGAATACTCATCCCTAGAACCTAAAAGGATAGTGCCATCTAGGCAAGATGATTGATTTGGGGACTCCATTTAGACATTCATAATCCAATAAACCTCCTATCAAAGAATAGATTGTTAAGGCTCCTTGACAAGGCCTCAACAACAATAATGAACAGAAAAGGGGAAAGAGGGTCACCTTGCTTGACATCTCTGGAGGAAGGAAAGAAGCCATAAGATTGCCAATTTATGAGGATGGAGTACCAGTTGTTTGAGAGAAGTCTTCATACCATATCAATCAAATTCTCAAAGAAGCTAAATTCCCTGAGCACTTAAGTGAGGAATATCTACGAGAACCTATCATAAGCTTTAGCCATGTCGAGTTTCAAAACCACATTATGATGTTGGTTTCTTTTCCCTATGTCCTTAATTATTTCTTGGGCCAGATGACCTCCTCTTTTATGGGGGTAGACAGGTGTAACGACCTGGCCAAACATTGCGAAGTATTGTCTGCTCTTGGGCCTAGTCCATCATGGATTTATCCCTCTAGGCTCACCCCAAAAGGCACCTCACAATATTAGGTCCAATCCATCACTTAAATAGCCCATAACTCTCCCTCTCTTTTTCGATGTAGGATTTGCCTAAGAGAGCCATGTGTTACATATCGTCGTCCTTGTTCTAAAACCCCGTAGAGACTCAGCAAACTAGTTGAGGTTTGCCCCACCACCATACTAATCGAGAGTAGGCTCTGATACCACTTGTAATGACCTGGCCCAACACTGTGAAGTATTGTCCGCTCTTGGGCCTAACCCATCACGGATTTGACCCTCTGGGCTCACCCCAAAAGGCGTTTCACAGTATTACGTCTAATCCTTTACTTAAATAGCACAGAATTCTCCCTCTCTTTTCCGACGTGGAATTTGCCTAAGTAAGTCAGGCGTTACATACTGTAATGACCTGGCCCAACACTGTGAAGTATTGTCCGCTCTTGGGCCTAGCCCAGCACGAATTTGTCCCTTCGGGCTTACCCCAAAAGGCACCTCACAGTATTAGGTCCAATCCTTCACTTAAATGGCCCAAAACTCTCCCCCTCTTTTCCGATGTGAGATCCACCTAAGTGAGTCATGCGTTATGTATCGTCGTCCCTGCACTCACTCCCCGTAGGGACTTAGCATCCTAGCTGAGGTTTGCCCCACCATCGTACTAATCGAGAGTCGGCTCTGATACCTCCTATAATGACCTAGGCCAACACTATTAAGTATTGTCCGCTCTTGGGCCTACCCCATCATGGATTTGTCCCTTTGGGCTCACCTCAAAAGGCACCTCACAGTATTAGGTTCAATCCTTTACTTAAATAGCCCATAACCCTCCATCTTTTTTTCGAGTTGGGATTTGCCTAAGTGAGCCAGGTATTACGTATCATCGTCCCTGCACTCACCCCCCGTAGGGACTCAGCGTCCTCGCTGAGGTTTACCCCACCACTATACTAGTCGAGAGTCGGCTTTGATACCACCTGTAACCACCTGGCCCAACACTGTGAAGTATTGTCTACTATTGGGCTTATCCTATCACGGATTTGTCCCATTGGGCTCACCCCAAAAGATACCTCATAGTATCAGGTCCAATCCCTTCACTTAAATAGCCCAAAACTCTCCCTCTCTTTTTAGATGTGGGATTTACCAAAGTGATTCATGCATTACGTATTGTCATCCTTGCACTCACCCCCCGTAGGGACTCAGCATCCTAGTTGAGGTTTTCCCAACCACCGTACTAATCGAGAGTCGGCTTTGATACCACCTGTAACGACCTGGCCCAACACTGTGAAGTATTGTCCACTCTTGGGCCTAGCTCATAATGGATTTGTCCCTCTAGGCTCACCCCAAAAGGCGCCTCACAATGTTAGGTCCAATCCTTCACTTAAATAGCCTAGAGCTCTCTCTCTTTTTCGATGTGGGATTTGCCTAAGTGAGACAGGCATTACGTATCACCGTCCCTGCACTCACCCCCTGTAGGGACTCAGCGTCCCTCGTTGAGGTTTGCCCCCGTACTAGTCGAGAGTCAGCTCTGATACCATCTGTAACGACCTGGCCCAACACTGTGAAGTATTATCCGCTTTTGGGCCTAGCCTATCATGGATTTGTCCCTCTGGGCTCACCCCAAAAGGCGCCTCACAATATTAGGTCCAATCCTTCACTTAAATAACCCAGAACTTTCCTCTCTTTTTCGATGTTAAATTTTCCTAAGTGAGCCAGGCGTTACGTATCGTCGTTCCTACACTAACCCTCCTGTAAGGACTTGGCGTCCTAGTTGAGGTTTGCCCCACCATCGTACTAATCAAGAGTCAACTCTGATACCACCTGTAACGATCTGGCCCAACACTGTTAGGTATTGTCCGCTCTTGGGCTTAGCCCATCACAGACTTGTCCTTCTGAGCTCACCCCAAAAGGCGTCTCATGTATTAGGTCCAATCCTTCACTTAAATAGCCTAGAACTCTCCCTCTCTATTCTGATGCGGGATCTGCCTAAGTGAGCCAGGCGTTACATATTGTCGTCCCTGCACTCACGCCTTATAGGGATTCAGCGTCCTCGCTGAGGTTCGCCCCACCACCGTACTAGTCAAGAGTCGGCTTTGATACCGCATGTAATGACCTTGCGCAACATTGTGAAGTATTATCCTCTCTTGATCCTAGCTCATCACAGATTTGTCCCTCTAGGCTCCCCAAAAGGCGTCTCACAGTATTGGGTCCAATTCTTACTAAAATAGGCTAGAACTCTCCCTCTCTTTTCCAATGTGAGATTTGCCTATGTGAGTCAGGCTTTACGTATAGCCCAGGCCCAAGAGCAGACAATATTTCACAGTGTTAGCTCAGGTCTTTACAGGAGGTATCAGAGCCGACTCGTGATTAGTACAGTGGTGGGGAAAACCTCAGCTAGGACGCTAAGTCCCTACGGGGGGTGAGTGCAGGATGGAGATATCTAATGCTTGGCTCACTTAGGAAAATCCCACATCGAAAAAGAGAGGGAGAGTTTTGGGCTATTTAAGCGAAGGATTGGACCTAATGCTGTGAGGTGCCTTTAGAGGTGAGCCCAGAGGGACAAATCCGGGATGGGCTAGGCCCAAGAGCATATAATACTTCACAATGTTGGGCCAGGTGGTTACAGGTGGTATCGAAGCTGACTCTTGACTAGTAAGGTGGTGGGGCAAACCTTAGCAAGGATGCTGAGTCCCTACGGGGATGGCGATATGTAACGCCTGGCTCACTTAGGCAAATCCCACATTGAAAAAGAGAGGGAGAGTTCTGGGCTAGTTAAGTAAAGGATTGGACCTAATACTGTGAGACGCCTTTTAGGTGAGCCCAAAGGGAAAAATCCATGATGGGCTAGGTCCAAGTGCGGACAATACTTCACAATGTTGGGCCAGGTCGTTACAGGTGATATCAGAGTTGACTCTTGACTAGTACGGTGGTGGAGCAAACCTCAACGAGGACGCTGAGTCCATACAGGGGGTGAGTGCAGGGACGGCGATACTTAACGCCTGGCTCACTTAGGAAAATCCCACTGCGAAAAAGGGAGGGAGAGTTCTGGGTTATTTAAGTGAAGGATTGGACCTAATACTGTGAGGCGCCTTTTGGGGTGAGCCCAGAGGGACAAACCAGTGATGGGGTAGGCCCAAGAGCGGACAATACTTCACAGTGTTGGGTCAGGTCATTATAGGTGGTATCAGAGCCGACTCTAGATTAGTACGGTGGTGGAGAAAACCTCAGCTAGGACGCTGAGTCCCTACAGGGGGTGAGTGTAGGGACGGGGATACGTGTAACAACCCATCTTGAGATGAAAAATCCTCCATCGGCAAAACACAAGAGAGATGTTGGGTATATTAGTATAGGACTGGACCTAATACTATGAGGTGCCTTTCGGGGTGAGCCCAAGAGGACAAATCTATGATGGGCTAGTCCCAAGAGCGGACAATACTTCACAGTGTTGGGCGAGGTCAATACAATAGGTTCTTATCAATAGTGTCCTCTCCTCTATTCCTATGTACCTTCTCTTCATGATTTCTCCACCCAAGAGGGTCCTTCACCAGATTCATAAGTTGTTTGCTTCCTTTTTCCGGGGTAAGCTGTGTGGCTCCAAGGGTAAGCACCGCGTTAAGTGGAATGACGTATGCTTTCCTTTGGAGGAAGGTGGATTGGGATTCAAATATCTTTTGAATCTTCTAAGGCCTTCCTATCTAAGTTGTGGTGGAGATTCCAAACCAATATGAACTCCCTGTGGAGCACCTTTATGTGGAACAAATATTGCAAAGAGACCATCAAATGCTTGTTGGGTGTAAAGGTGGCTCCATTGTCTGGAAATGACTCACTGAGGCCAAACATGAGATAGACCATGATATCTGGTGGCAATTAAAGAATGGTTCCATGAGTTTTTGGAAGGATAACTGGACAAAAATGGGAGCCATCTATTACCTAGCAGAACATGCATGTGAAGAGGAAATTGAGGTTAAAGATTTCATCAAAGAAGGAAGCTGGGACAGATCTAAGCTGTCTACAGTCATTGATGGTTCTATTATTGACTACATTATCAATAACTGCAGCCCTGCTCTCCAGGATAAAGCAGATGTGGCCTGGTGGATGCTCCACCCTAATGGGCAATTCACCACCAAGTCTACCTATAACTCACTGAGGAGGAGAAAGGTCATCTGGCGGATGAAGAACATATGGGTAAAAGGTGTCCCCTGTAAACTTAGCTTCTTTCAATGGAGAGCTTGGAGGAAAAGGGTGTCTACTGATGATAACTTGAAAAGGATGAAGATCTGCTTGACATTCAAATGCTATTGTTGTGAAAGAGGAGAGGACGAGTCCATGAAACACCTTTTTCTAACAGTCCCCATAGCCACTTGGCTATGGAGGTAGTTTGCTTCATGTGCAGGTATTATCATGGAGGAATCTCATTTACAGTATTAAATCACCAGATGGTGGACCTCTAATACTCCTAGCAAATTTCATCCAATCCTAAAGGTTGTCTCTTTCATCATTATGTGGCTACTTTGGAGGAGAAGGAACTCCAGAAGACATGGGAAAGAGGTGTCCTATGACACCGTGGTCTACCAATGCCATCAACTCTTATACTTTGTGGAAAAGGTTATCCACACCTAGCTTCAGCCCCAAAAAGATTGGAATGGATTGATTCAAGCTGTCAGGCCAAGACTTTACCACTTTCTTGTGAAGTGGTCTCATTTTGAACCTACTTGGATTAAGGGAAAAATAGATGGGGCTTGCAAGGGTAACCCAGGAAGGAGTGCCTATGCATTCTGTCTAAGGGATTATTCAGGCAACCTAATCTATGCAGAGGCTAAAGAATTGGGAGTCAGATCCAGTTTAGAAGAGCAGTTCTTCATTGTTTGAGATACTGCTATCTCAACTTAATCCAACCCCTACTCCTTGAAACTGACTCCCTCGAACTCACAAAAATTATTCAAAGAGTTTGGAGAATTCATTGGTCTATTCGGGAAGTCATTGAAAAAATCAAATTGTACACAAGTCAACATATAGCATATTCATAAGGAAGCAAACCAATTAGCAGACAGCTTAGCAAATCATGTTCTTAACCAGGATGGGAGCCTACACATTCACAACTTCCAAGAATACCCAACACACAACACAAAAATTAGCAACTACGACAAGGCCCAATTTTATACCTTGTGCATCAAAACCAAGCCTATCAAAAGCTATGGGGATTAATCATAGAGGATAAAAACAGGGGTAGGAATTTCCATGTACATCCTTAACTGCTATCTACAATGTTGCAGTTCCTACTCCTACATATGTACTGACTATACCAGTTCAGCTCTCAAAATCATCCCCATCCAAAAAAGAGGCCTATATGCAGATCTACGTCCCAAGCAACCTAGAATCCATGGTTGTCCCTACCGGAACTCCAAGCATCTTCAAGTCTGCACAAAATAAAACAACCACAAGAGATTGAGAGATTCCAAACCCTACCAAAAACTCTATGGAAAGACACATATTACCCAAAAGACTCCTCCTAACTTTCAGTCTCTCTCGATTTCCAACCAAGATCCTATCGAAAAAGATTAAGAGATGAGTCTCAGACTTGGAAAGCGAGGAACAATGTGAGGAGATGCTTACTTGATCGGGGTGACTTCAACAGCCAGGAACATCATCATGTAGGTGAAGATCAAGGTGAGATTAATCACCCAGAAGTACAAAAGTCAAAAGTGGAGATTACACAATGCTTCAAGGAACATCGAACAGTTTCAGTACACGAGAAGATTGTTTTTGGAAAGTGTGAGGTCATCAATAGAGGTGGGGTTATTTGTAAGGCCTTTTTCGGGCCACCGAATTGGGCTGGTTTTCTCTCGTGTACTATTTTTTATTTTAGAAAAAATTACATAAATACACAACATATTTTCTCATATTTTTTAAAAATCCCTACCGGTTGAAAATTTTCAAAAATCCCTATTTTCTTCTTTTCTCTCCAATTATTAAATACATAACCCCTAACATAACATTTCTTTTTTAATTGTACTAAAATCACATCTAAATTAAAGGTTTCATTTATGAAATGTGATTTATAATTATCTTTTCCTTGATTTTCTCATTTAGCTATTACTATCTTCTCTAACTAATGGATAATTTGCACAAATAGGATAATTCTGGTCATTATTTATTTTTTATCACCATTTATACATTTTAAAAATAAATGTCAAGAAAAATCAATACACTAATTTTATCATTTTTATATAGCATCATTTCTTACAAATGTTTTGGTTGCACGTTAATTTCAAATGTCAAAGCATATACAATTTATTATTAACCTACGACCCAATATGTAAATTTTCACATATCAAGTTATATGTTTTTAATATATATATATATATATATATATATATATCAAATGATCTTTTATATTTTTCGATCATATCATTTGGCTGGTATCAAGTATTTTATTGTATCAAACTAGTTTGATATAATAAAATAAGAAGTACAAAGTTGAACTTGATACAAGAAATCTAAAAGTTCGCAACTTCATACGATCTTGATTAAAAATCTTTTGATAAATAGAATCAAACTTGATACAATAAAATTAAAAGTATAAAGTTGGACTTGATACAATAAAATCTGAAAGTTTGCAACTTGATACCCAAAAAGAAATCTTGATATAATGAATCAAACTTGATACAAGGGAATCTGAAAGTTTACAACTTGATGCAATGAAACTTGATTCAAAAACAACTATGAAACGATGAATCAACTTGATACAAGAAAATTAGAAGTATAAAGTTGAATGTGATACAATAAAATTCAAAAGTTTGCAACTTGCTACTTGATACAGTAAATTAGAAAGGAAATTAATACAGACAATTTACAATTTGCAACTTCCTCAACTTGATTTGAAAATTTGCAACTTGATAGGAAATTAGAAAGAAAATTGATATAGACAATGTGCGACTTGCAACGTCCTCAATTTGATCTGAAAGTTTGCAACTTGCTAAAATTCGAAAGGAAATTAGAAGTACAGAGTTAAATTTGATACAGGAAATCTGAAAGTTTGCAACTTGATTTTGAATCTATTTTCACGAAATCTTACCGTTGCAGAATTAAATCATGCTTCGAAGGTATCAGAGAACTTGAGGAACTTCGTCAACTTAAGGAATACATACACTAAAAGATGGATTAGAATCCACATGTAACACATAGAAACAACAAAATCGAAGAAGATGATGAATAAAGGAAGCATATGAGCCGCCTGATACGTGAAAATTTTCATATTAAGTGTATGAAATTGTATTTAAAATTTGAATTTGTTTTTCCGAAAGAATCCAATCAATTTTAAGGAATTTAAAAAAGTTTATTGGCATTAATTAGCTTAATATAAGTTCAAAATTTATCTCTCCTTTTTTTTAAGGAATCTGTTAGGTTTTCTATGGTAAGAGTTTGAATGGCATTAAATAGCTTAATTTATGGAAGAGAGAGTAACCACAATTAATATGTATCAACAAGTGGTTTTTGTAAGAAAATTTTGATAAATTTGAAAGAATAGAAACAAATTGAAATTTGCACCTTACATAATGAAATTTGTGTAAGTTATACTTTATTTTATTAATAAATATAAAACGGCCCAGGGCCATATTTAACAAAAAAAAAAAAACTTATACTCGAGGAATTCTTAAAGCACGTTAAATAGCGTTAACAAAGCACGAATCAATTGACACAACTGGAAAACTAGTTTTATGAACATCAAGATTCAAGATCGGATTCAAGAACAGACTTCAAATTCAAGATCAAGCTCAAGAGCCCTTGAATTTACACTTGAAAAGGCGAATCAAAGGATTTATAGAGATTGTAACACTCACATATTGAAATCAAATACTACAATTGTTGCGATATTTTCGTTCTTAATTACTATTTTCATGACGCGAATTTTATCGTCTATAACAAGTAATATAATAAAAAAACATAGAATAATATAAGTAGAATGAATAAATCATATACTAATTACATGACAATTAAGTTGAAAAAGTAGTTCATTTGTAAGCTGAATTTTCAATTTTTTCTTTTCATACAGTTGTGGTATTTGGCACATAAATTATCAAGTTTCGGGAGGGTATTAAGCTGACAAAGAATTTAAATGTGCATTTGAATAAAAACTCGGCATTTTGATAATTTTACCACTAGTACTAGTACATTTTGAAATATGATAAAAGGTAAAGACAAACACACACTAGTCACAAAGGCAGTCTTCTCCTCTCTCACTCTCGATGAGATATGAGATTTGTAGAGAGAGAAAGGAACCCCATAAGCATTTCAATTTTCATCAGCACTGTAACACAACACATACACCGCTTTTTGATTTTAGGCTTGAGCACCTGAAGAGACAGGAAACTTTCTCAACTCTATTAGTACTACATACTTTAATTAATAAATATATGCTCCGCCACTTATTTTAGTATCTATATGTTTTGAAATCTGATGTGAGATAGCAGAAAATTACACAGATCGAAATGGCGGACAATGGAAGTGTCATGGAGACGCCGGAGATGAGTTCCGGCGAGAACAGCGGCAATGCCAGACCGGCGGCGAACGAAGTTGGCCTTACACCGACAGCCTTCAAAGAAGGAGGAGGAAAAGTTACTTTCCGGAGAAGGATGTCGGCAGTGAGGCCCAGCCTCGACGCTGACGAGTTCATGAACCTGCTCCACGGCTCGGATCCGGTGAAGTTGGAGCTAAATCGACTGGAGAATGAAGTCAGAGGTTTGTAATGTCTGCTGGATCCAACTTCGGTTTCATTCTCGTTTCAAGTGAATGATACTGGGTCGTTTTCTTTCAGATAAGGACCGGGAACTCTCGGAAGCTCATGCGGAGATCAAGGCATTAAGGTTGTCAGAACGCCTACGAGAAAAAGCTGTTGAAGAGGTACAGTAAGCAATATTTGAACGTACACTGAGAAAATCTTATTTTGTGCAATCGGAAATTATGATATAGTATTTCTTTCTGGAATAAAACTAAGCTCATTATTTTACCATTGTTGACTGCTAGTAAACTGAATGCAAATAACTAAGGAAGTAATGCATTGGTTGTGAAGTGAAAAGTCAATGTCTTTTTTATGCAAGGAAATGTTGGATTATTGTATCTATCTTTTTCCATAAGTGTGGGAAGTGAAATTGTAGGATTTCAATTGTCACATTCTGTTACATGTGTATGGGCCCTTAAAAACCATCTGGTACTTTACTCCTACGAATTTAATCTTGTTTGAATGTGCAGTTATTTAACTGGATTTACTACTAATTTTTGTTCTATCTGAAGAATTTGTAATCTTGCTTAGTTCTGTTTAATCTCCTGAATATATTAAGGACATTTTATTTGACCAGGAAAGTTAAATATGTATTATGTGATGATCTATATTGATGCAATATCCAAGAGATTTATACAAGAAGAAAAACGAACTCTTGTGAAATCTCCCTAATTTCTTGGAAGCTGCATGAAAATGCTCTTTGGGGGTAAGGTGGAGGGTTGGGGATTGTGAGCATTTCTGATGATGAGAAGGTCGTGGCTCATGCTCTCATGCATAACCTGTAAAATTTGGGTATGTGTAATCTACTCGTTGAAGTTAGGCATATCTGGATTATGATTTTGAGCTATAGTGTTGGGCTGTTGACAACAATGTTTTAGCTCCAGTTTTGCACAATATCTGCTTGGTGGTTTGATTTGGCTATATCTGATTGTTTTTGCTGTAGTAAAATGTAAGCAACTCATAGTCTTTTAAGAAAAACAAACATATGGTAATTTTCTTTGTCCTATGACCTATAATTCAGCTAACTGATGAGTTGACAAGGGTTGATGAGAAGCTTAAGTTGACAGAATCACTTCTAGATAGCAAGGTACTACCTCAGAATCTTCTTATTATAGTCTTTTTTTCAGTAAACTACTTTGTAACTTAGAATACTTTTCTTGCGCTATAGAATCTTGAAATCAAGAAAATCAATGATGAGAAGAAAGCATCCATGGCTGCTCAATTTGCAGCAGAAGCCACTCTTCGAAGGGTCCATGCTGCTCAAAAGGATGATGATATGCCACCAATTGAGGCCATCCTTGCGCCTTTGGAGGCTGAACTCAAACTTGCTCGTCAAGAGGTATCTGTCTGTGTTTCATGTCAGTAAGTGATGCTAAATCTCAGTCTGCATATGAGGTTGCTTTCTTACTCTTAGCTTTATCTTTTTCCAGACTGCAAAACTACAAGATGATAATAAGGCATTGGACCGTCTTACCAAGTCAAAAGAAGCAGCTCTACTTGATGCCGAAAGAACTGTGCAGTCAGCATTAGCAAAGGCGTCTATGGTAGATGACCTTCAGAATAAGAATCAGGAGCTGATGAAACAGATAGAAATATGCCAGGTACTTTGATGATACGACTGTTGGTTCTGCTGCTTAAAGTATTGGATCATTTAGGTAGCATTTGTTATAAAAAAAATGTTCCAAATTTTTCTTGAAACATCTTTTCTGGTTTTTGGGAAGATTTTCTTTGCCCAGACATGAAATATTCGTTTGATTTTTTTTTGCTTCTTTTCAAAAACTGAAAGAACTTCTTGAAATGTTTTTTCACCCATATTGAAGCAATTGTCACCTTTGTGTTTAGTTGCATTCTATTTACACTTATTCTGTTTCATAAACATACATTAGGAAGAAAATAAAATTCTAGACAGAATGCATCGCCAAAAGGTTGCAGAGGTTGAAAAACTTACCCAAAGTGTCCGCGAGCTTGAGGAGGCTGTTCTGGCTGGTGGTGCAGCTGCTAATGCTGTCCGAGATTACCAACGGAAAGTTCAAGAAATGAATGTAATCTGTCCGAGAACGGTTTTTTTATAAAAATTGTTGATAGTTAATATGTTGAGGATACTAAATGTTATAATACATATGTTAATCTATTTTTCCAGGAAGAAAGAAAAACACTTGACCGCGAGCTAGCACGTGCCAAGGTAACAGCTAATAGGGTAGCAACTGTGGTTGCTAATGAATGGAAAGATGCAAATGATAAAGTGATGCCTGTGAAACAGTGGCTTGAAGAGAGGAGGGTTTTGCAGGTACGATAGTTTCCATGGCTTGCAAGTATCAGATACGGAGATCCTGGTCTAATAGAACATACTGCTTTATGTGCATGTGGTTTAGTGAGCTCATTTTTCATCTAAGCCCTAAATCATGTACTGCAGGGTGAGATGCAACAACTACGCGACAAGCTTGCAATCACTGAACGAACTGCAAAGTCGGAAGCCCTGTTAAAAGTAATATTTTGTCCAATAGAAAGAGCACCTGAAAATGGTTTTGATATTATTTTCACAAGTTTCTAACTTTTTATCATTTACTTAGGAGAAATATCAATTGAGGCTCAAGGTCTTGGAAGAGACATTGAGATCATCAAGCACTAGCTCTCGCAATACAACAGATGGCAGAAGTTCAAGCAATGGTCCTTCACGTCGGCAGTCACTTGGTGGAGCTGAAAGTATCTCCAAATTGACCTGTAATGGCTTCTTACCGAAGAAATCACCATCATTTCAGTTGAGATCTTCTGGGTCCAATTCTATCTTGAAGCATGCGAAAGGGACCTCAAAGTCATTTGATGGTGGCTCAAGATCATTGGACAGGGGTAAAAAACTTCTGAATGTAACAGGTCCAAATTTCAATAGCAGCAAGTCTGTTGATGGAGCTAAGGATATTGAAACTGAGAGTAATTCTTGGAAAGCAAATCAAGATGAAAAACGCACAGACCTACCAGTAACTGAAACAGAAGACACTGTGCCTGGACTACTGTATGACTTACTGCAAAAAGAAGTAGTTGCTTTGAGGAAGGCTGGCCATGAAAAGGATCAAAGTCTTAAAGACAAGGACGACGCCATTGAGGTTAGAATGATTTCTTGCTCAGCAAAGTTATGGCTTCTTTACTCAGATGTTTGTATTAAATTTGATTGCCTTCTTGGAATCAGATGTTAGCTAAGAAAGTAGAGACTTTAACAAAAGCCATGGAGGTTGAGGCGAAAAAGATGAGAAGGGAGGTTGCTGCCATGGAGAAAGAGGTGGCTGCTATGCGTGTCGAGAAAGAACAAGAAAATAGGTCAAAAAGATTTGGAAATTCTAAGGGTCCAGTAAACAGTTCTCAGCTGCTTTCTGGAAGGTATGTCTTCAATATGATTATCAAAACAATCCTCAGTTAATCAAATTATGTACAATAACAGACAAGTTATTCTTGTTGGATCCAGGGAAAGAGAAATTAATATTCCTTCTGGCATACTTGCAATATATCATCTACCTCTGCCTGGATAATCGTCTTGCTATGTTTACTTGTCATTTTGTGATCTAATGTTGTGACCTACTCCCTCCATTCCACATTATTTCATTTTTAGTCTGTTCCAACTTCCAAAAAAAATGACAACTTTATAAATTTGGAAATAATTTAATTTGAACTTCCCATTCTACCATTAATGACAAGCTTAGCCCCACTTGTTTTGTTATGTTTAATACCAGAAGTTTCGAAGTCCCATATCCATCCAAATGTTATGACATGTTTAAGACCACAAGTTTCAAAAGTGTATTCTTTCTTAAACAACATGCCTCGTCAAACTGTGCCACACCACTTTAAGCTGAGTGAGCATTAGAAAATACTAATTGATTCCAGAAATAATTAAGGAATATTCTTTTTAACCCTTCTTACATGCTTTGAGATGATGGGACAAGTTATGCACTTGTATGCATGTAACCAACCTCCTGAGTATGTCCACTCTCTAGCTTTAGTAGTTGTTTTCACCACAATTACAGTTTATTAAGTGATGGAAAGTGGATGTGTTTTTTAACATATTTGTTGCACAGTTCCCATAGCCGTTGTGATAACTTGGCATTGTTCAAACTGTTATCTGAATATGAAGATTGAACTATATCTTTAAGCTTTAACACTTCAATATACATTTGTGTGCATTGTGGCTGGTCAATGTCCATAAAGGTTACTGACATGATTCCTTGCTAGGACTTGATAGAGATGAAAAATTGCTATTCTCATTCGGAATACATATGGATGTGAAAATTATTTAGTGTTCTGGTGGACAATTTGAAGTGTATGCTAGGGTTGTGAGTTTGTTAAGTGTTCTGGTAGAGAGTTTTAAGTGTATGTTAGGATTCTGAGTTTGTGACCTTGTTTGTTTTTGAAACACGAGGGTGATATAACTGTTAATATTCTTTTAAAAAAGAAGAAGAAAAGACGAGTTATACAGGTGGTCGACCTGAATAAATTCCCCAAAGGTGTTTGGTTCATCATCTCTGTGGTAAGTGTGTTGTGGGGGATGCCTTACAACCTCTGATTTCTTGGAATCTGCAGTTCACTGAAAAGCATTTTGATCACAGAAGAGTAAGAGAATCCTCCCTGTTTCTGAGGTTCCTTTCTTCTTTGTTAGATTGACAGTAGTCCCTGGCCCTTTATCTTACCTTAAGAAGAAAGAGGAGGTATGAAGCGTGGGACAGAATGCAAGAAGTGAATGATACAACAGATAACCTTAAGAGTGGCAGCAACTCTCTTGATTGATCAACGCGGGTGAACTGTGCTTAGACGCTTTGTAAAACTGCACCGATCTACGAGAGGAGCTGATAGATGAGTAGGCTATTTCACGTCACTACCTTGTCAGTGTACCACGGACCTCTTCACAACGTGGTTCATACACCACTTGCTTATTAGGAGCTAAATTTTCACCTACATGGGCTCTCCTCTAGGTCTTGGTGCTGCTATGCTTCTGACTGAGTGGATTTTAAGAGAAAAGAAGAAAGGCGGGGGTGGGGGCACAAACCTAGGAGTTAGAGTCATGAGGAATTCATCATGCTACTGCTCTGACCTTAAATTAGATGGTAGGAAAGGTATTGGAGTTGATTCCACCAATTGTCACAAACCTATAGTGCTCCCAAGGAACCCAAAGTTAAATGTTAATTGAAAATATGATCCTACATGTCTTGGTTCATTTGCGTAAGCTTTACCTAAAGGATTTAACCAGTGGGCAATACGTTGAAATTATGGTTTGATACTGTCTCTCTGGAGTAGCTTCATCAGCAGCTTAAGAAGGGTGCTCCTGAAGAGGGACAACAGTATCTGTTCCAGATTCTGCTTTCCTTACTCAAGTTTTGTGCCTGATAAAAGCTTTACCATTAGCTCTCATATATTGAAAAATGATATTCTCAGAGGAGTTCGGCTTGCTAAAGTTAAAACTCAGGTGGAAGTTCTAAAAATTTTTTCCAGAGAATTTCTGTTGCTAGAGATAAATTCAGCTGGAAGTTAAATGGGTATGTGTTTATCCAAGAAGGAAATGTTCAGCTAGCTAAAACATTATAAAATACCGTGGTTTCTGAGTAGCACAGAGCTGAATGTGTTTTCCCTTGCTACAGAAATTTTGATTTGGTTAAGCTGCTAACAGTTTGAATCTCTCTAACTACAGTAACTCATCCTTGGAAGATGACACTACATAAGTTGAAATTGTGACTTACACATTGTCATTTGTTTGAAAATAATACCGCATAAGTTGAAATGTTCTCTTCTGCAGGAGCGTAGCACGAAGTGGGTTAACACGCACACAATAACACACGACTGTCTTAAGAAGCAACTCCTCGTTAACCTCAGGAGCTCATTGTCGACCTTACAAACCCCCTATTTTACCCCCTTAACGGTTGATTATAAAATGGCAACAAGCATGCCAATGACTGATGTCTCTGCTCTGGTTGGAGCAAGAAAGCGATCTCCCCAAAGATGGAGATAGCCAGTGAATCAACTTGGTGTGCTTCTGACTTAGAAGACTATGGTCCGGGCCCTGTCAGTTTACAGATGAGCAGGAAAAGAAACTCAAGATGTCGGAGTTGAGCTAACCTTTGGCAGAGAACAATTTGTGTGACATTTTGTGGTTGTATATGGTAGCTTGTTGGCATTTTCTTTGGTATTCCTTTTTCATCTTGTTTGCAGTCTATATTTGTAATCTGCAGCTCTAGTGTGACGTGTTATTTGATAAGGTTTGTCAATATTGTTGCAATGAGATAAATATGAGAATTTTTCGCTGCATGTTTCTTTTTTAAGTTTACTGTTGCTATTTCAGTTCAAAACCTGTCGTCGTGTGATTTTTTAGGCTAATACAAATGAATTGTAACCCTCAGGGGTTGGCCTAGTGGTAATTAACTTGAGCCTTGGGGTTTGCTGCCTTTAAAGGTCTCAAGATCGAAACCCACTGGGTGCAAACAATTTCTGAGGGCCATCGGACTGGGTAAAACCTGAATTAACCGTGGTGCACTTGCTGGAGGGCCTGTGCATCCCCGGAATTAGTCGAGCTCAAAGAGACTCGGACACCCGGTGCAAGTAAAAAAAAAAAAAACAAATGAATTGTCAGAAAGATTATCCTTCTGAGCCTATGTGCCAGCTTTTGAAACTGACTTGTCGATGCAAAACCCCTACTCGGATAATCATTATCGTGCTCTCTTTAACGCTGTTGTCTCAGGACTATCAAATGCTCTCTGTTTTGAACCCCTTCCACGACAAAGATTTTGATCAATTGGCTATTTTGACACCTGGAACTTGAATAAATAATAATTTGGGGTGTTTTAACTTTCAGGGTGGCCTAGTTGTTTGGGCGTGAGATTTTTGTTAGAGTTCTCTTGTTTGAAATTCCTACCAGAGCTTTGCCTTCTGAATTAGCTTGTCCCACTGCGTTTGTGTCCATTACTCTCTCCTGTATACGATTTGTGAGCATTGCAGAAGTAGGGGTGGATTTTTTTTTTTTCGTTATAAAAATAATTGGGGTGCTTTATTTATGCTGCTGGGTGGAGGAAATTGGTCTTGTGGACCTTTTAGATATTTCCTTAACGAAAACTTGGAATTTAGGAGTGGTGGGATGGATCATATGCTGGTGTCAGGGAAGCACATGGTTATAGTTGTCCGGTCAAAATGAAAGACTAGTGATGATTGGAACTTTGGCTCTAAGGCTGTTTTTTCCAAATGAGATTTCATAGTCATTTATAAATTAAAAAAATTACACAACAAAATGATCTTTCGGATTTGTACATATAATAATAATAAAAAATTTAAATGTAAAAATAAAGATTTCTTATTATAAAAAAAATTAATTTATTATTGAGTCTTGAGTTTGATCTTGATCTTAATCTTGTTCTTGAGTTCAAGAGTTTTTAAGGTTGTTCTTGAACTTAAATGTTTGAATTTTTGAATTTGTAGAGAACTTTGTGGTGTTTGGTCCACGAGCTCTCTCTAGCTTTTTGTTAGAATTCTTGATGTGTCTTTTGAATTATGAGGACCCCTATATATAGTTGTAGAATAGAGGAGTCATGATGAAATCAGACTTTCTCCAGGCCAATCAGATTTAAGTGACATGACATATTGGGCTTTAACGAAATAGGTCTGTCATTATTTTGACACATGGCATGATCCTATTGGCTTCTTTGTTTGTTTTGGAGTGCCACGTCATTTGACACGTGGCACAAAGATAGGCCTCTTGGATGAGAGGATATTGGGCCTAATAAAGTGGGTTATCTTTTGTAGCCCAAATGTCACGCCCTAAATTTTATTAAGTGGACTGGCACCCGTTGCCGACAAGGCTCGGGAGAACCAACATATAACTATGCACATGCTATGAACATTTAAGAGGTTTCCATATTCAACATGTTGTCAAAAGAAAGTAAGTTGTATTAGCAAGCCAAAAGTAAATGCATAAGACTAGGCCGTTGGAGCCACGATGTCTACGGTACGCTACCTGGCCACACTTTAATTTACATAGTCTACAAAGCCTCTAGGTAAGGAGCAATATCCATATGGGTCGGGACAGGCCCCGCCTCATGACCAACTATACAATACAAAATACAAGTTCTAGACACACAAGCCCCGAAGCAACCTGGAGCTTAGTAATAGCAGCTGAAAATCTTGTACTCTTACTGGGGAGATCTAGTAGCTCCTGTACCTGCAGTATGAAATACAGGTCCCCCGTAAAGGACGTTCATACGAGATAATGTACTGAATATGTAAGGCAGGAAATATATTATATGAAATAAGAACTCAAATGAAATAACACACTGGTGTGTAAGGATAAAAGACCACCTTTAGTCATACTGTGGAATCATGTGCTTTATGTCTTTTTATTACTTTACCTTTCTTTACTGTATAATCTGTGCACAATATATCATGTAAATGACCAGCTGATCAGTGGTAAATCAATATTGGGATCGACCCATGCTAGGCTTTCCTTTCACCCCTGGATACCCCCTAAAATATGGGATCGACCCATGCTAGGTGATTCTTCCACCCCTGGGATACCACCCATTAGTAAGCAACTTTGAGTTATCTTTTATTTACTTTCCAGATGATTCTTTTGGTGGTCATAACATTTAGAGCTGTAGGAATATAGACATGATATGTAAACAACCATACTAGATAATACCACAATGAAAAGAGAGTTACACAACTAATGAAACGTGTAGGAGATTTAAACAACACATGGACTTTATTTGGTAAAAAAGAACGCATGTATCTTTGGTGTCCAAGTATGTATGCAGATTTTGACAATGGCTATGTATGGGAACATATGAACATGGTAAAGAGTGGAGATACGATTAGCAGTCATATCGGAGTTTGTAAGTACCTTTATGTGCCAAGGAAGAACCTAGATTCATGCCAAATAATACAAAAATGAGTAGCCTTACATACCTCATTGTACTACGTCGTTACTATCTCGAAGTAGTATCCTCTTCCTCCAAATACTTATCTACAATATAGTAGGTGATAAAAATAGTGTTAGCAGCTAATAGACACATCTTAGTAGTCCAATTTCACCCGAAAATAATATCCGGGCAGCAAGCTCGGAATTAGCCACCAAGGAGTATTCTTTCAACATTTTCACTCCTAATCATATTTTTTAATACACATTTCCATATACATGTCATATCCAGGTATTTTTAGTCCCATAACAATGTTAAAACAGTTCATAAAGTATAACATTCAACAAATCTACACAACACACAAGTAGGTAACGCAATATTGCGTCCTTTCGCTACATTCCGACGTCAACCATTCCAAATCCGTTTCACCCTCAACCAAACTATTCTCAACATATTTACACACAAAAACAATCCTAAAATAGTCCTAAAACAGTCACCAAGTAGATGGAAAACATGAGACAACAATTCCCAATATTCAGTCCACGAATTCTTACTAAGAGCAGAATTTAGATATCATATAAGAACTCATTTTCGCGGAAGATAAAAATGGTGCAGCAGCCTTCTTACATTACTACAGGACCAAACCTTGTTAAAAACATACATATTACTTCAATATCCATCCAACCAACAAGAGAAAATCCTCTTAATAAACAAGGAAAATGGACAACAATCTTTGGAACACATGTTGTCCCAAATTCCTGTACAAATACAACCAGCATACTCTTCATGTTTTTCATGGAAACATTACACCAAACCATAGGTATTTTTACTTACCTTAGCCCTCAAGATTAGGTGTTCTTCAAGAACCCTAGAGGTGAGCCTTGGCTGCTTTACAAAGTGAAGAGAGAGCAAGGAGAAACTTGGAAAGAAATCTGATTTTTGACTTTGAGAAAATGACTAAAATTGCTGGTTGTTAGTCCCTTTTATAGGGCCACTTTTCGCGGACTTTCTTTTGTATTTCAAGCCTTATTTTATTAAGGTTATGATGCAGCAACTTGGCCTTTTCACTTGGGCCTTATTGGGCTTCAATTGGATGGGCTTTGTTGCAAATATTTCTCCCTTAAACCCACTTAGTTTGGGCCCTATTTGTGAATTGGGTTGTGAATGTAATTTGGCCCTTTTTCTATTCATCTTGGGCTGAAAATGTTGTCCTTTTATGATGCTAAACCATGGGCCCAAATGACATCTTAACTCGGGGTTTATTCTTTATCGGACTTGAACAAATTCGGTGTTGGGCCTTGTCTCTGTCTACCTAGCCTATTTTTAAGCTAAGTACGTAGGTGACTCACCTGTTAACTTCCTAAGTCTCACAAGTACCTCACTTCCTTTCACTTCATTTAAGGTCACGATCTACTTAACTTGACTTAAAACTTATATACACTCGGTCATCTTGAGCGTTAGACGTACATATAGCCCACTAATCTGCAAGTCAAGCACTTTTAAAAAAAATGTGTGCTGGTTTGACCCCGCCATATCATGTTTCACATGCGTTGGACTAGCACATGTAAGATGTGGGGTGTTACACCAAATAATTGAACTTAGACTTTTAATTAAATCCATACTTTATTGGATATAATTAATTAACTCAATTATACTAATTTATAATATTTGTTTGGACTAATATATTTTGAATTTAATATAATTTGAATTATTTTATAAAATTTATATTTTAGTAATTTTATATGATAAAATACAAATGCCCCTTATTTCAAGTCTTGTCTTAATATTTTATCTTTTGGAGACTAGACGTGAAGTATTATATATATATATATATATATATATATATATATATATATATATATATATATATATATATATATAATATATTATTAAATCGATTTTGAGTCAAATCACCCATGCAATTTATTTACTTACGTTGCCATGGACAAATCACTCTCAAGATTTCAATAATATTACTATAAGAATGTATATATTCCTAGCTTCCCATGAATATATTTACATAGGGAATTACAATTCCCTCAATTTCATGGGCCCCAACATCCGTTTCTCCTAGTTGAGTTTCAAAATGATTCATGCGTCTGTAGCCTCTTTTATTATTATATATATATATATATATATATATTTTTATTTCTTTAATTATTCTTTTTTTCTTAGTCTTTGTCCTATCAAAATAGGAAGAATAAGAAGTAAACTTTGTTTTGCATTAGGACTCCTTTTTGGAGTTGCATTAGGATCCTTTTGGAGAAAAACTAGGAATTAGTGTAGGACATGGATTTCCTGGACATCTATAAATAGACCTTGTTCCTTATTCATTTAGCATCAATATTCGTAAATTTGGAGTCTCTCTGTGCAAACAATCTTTGGAATTAAACGTGGAGCTTCAAAGTGCGAGGTACAAATACTTTTTTGTGTGTTCTACCTCGTTCTTTTTCTCTCCTTTTTCTTTTGCAGGATTGTGAATTTAAGCTTTTATTGTATCACAAGAATATGATCTTAAGGTGTGAAGGGATAAATCTGCGCTCACGCCTTGAGATCACCGATCCTAGACTTTACAATCCAAATGTTTAAACATAGGGGACCACTAATACAAGGTTTTACGATATTCTAAATGTTTAAACATAGGGGACCACCAATACGAGGCTTTACGTTGTTCTAAATGTTTAAACATAGGGGACCACCAATACGAGGCTTTATGTTGTTCTAAATGTTTAAACATAGGGGACTACTAATACGAGGCTTTACACTGTTCTAAATGCTTAAACATAGGGGACCACCAATATAAGGCTTTACGCTGTTCTAAATGTTTAAACATTGAGGACTAACAATACGAGGCTTTACGTTGTTCTAAATGTTTAAACATAGGGGACCAACAACACGAGGCTTTATAATATTCCCAACGTTTAAACGTAAGGGACCCCCAGTTAGCCATATTCTTTTATTTTGATTCTCGTTCCCCCTTTTTTGTTGCGTGCTATCATTGATGAAGGGTAACACTTTTTCTTTTATGTAACCTGAACAATGGTCTTCTTCAAGGACTACACTTGCTCATCTTCCAGACTTAGATACCTCATATTTGGTACGCAAGATAACAAGGTAGAGACCAAACTTTTAGTTCCAAGATCCGCTAGTTGGTCGTTATGCTGATGCATGGCCACAATTGAGAAACACACTTCACCAGGAAGATTGGAGTTTTGAACACGACCACAAATCTAACAAATCCTCCAAATTATGGTATCTTGAGAAACCAAATCTTCAAGGCACCAATCTTACAAGAACTCTTCCAAATCTAGGGCACTGCATGATTCAAGAAGGGTTACGTTAGGGAGATAAGATTCTGTTTGAAGGTGAGTATCATTGCATCCCAATAATTTCGGGATATTGGGAATGGACAGAAGATGTCCTTAGCAAATATGGGTTGAGCTTGAACGATGCTAACCTCCGAGATGCTATCGTTGCTTCTCTTTTTACTTATGATCGGAACTCCAATACCGTGGAGGCCTTTTATGAAGCTTGGTGTCCCCAAACAAATACACTACTTACGTCTCTTGGAGAAGCATCTATATCCCTTTGGAATTTATATATTCTTGGTGGCCTATCAATCCGTGGGTGTCCTTATGAAGAAGTGATACCTAATGCCAATGAGCTTACAAGTCATGATGCCAAGAAGGACAGATTTCTTCCTCAAAATTGTGAATATTTATTTGTTGCCTTTCATCATCTTAAAGCGAAGGTGGGTGATAGCTCGAGGATCTCTCTTAGTGACTGGATACAATTTTGGTGTAAACAAGACATCAAGTATGAGCCAGCTCCCCGAGAAAAGAGAAGAAGGTTCGACACCTAGCATCTACGCAAAACCCCACAGGTGAGATATCAATGGAGGTGAACACATGGTTATGCTCTCAAGAGATGAAATTTTCTATGCTTGGAGCAGAACACCAAAAATATGGGACCTATTTGGCAGCCTTCTTGTCATGTTGGTTATGTGTCTTTGTATTTCCTTCTGAAGAGGAAAACCTTATTCGGCCTAAAACTTTTAAGATGGCAAGCTTGATGGCGAGTGGTCGAAGGGTTAGCCTTGCAGTCCCAATCTTAGCGAGCATCTATCGTGGCTTAAACAAGATTTCAAATTCTTTGCAGTTTGATCATATTAGAGTTTCTTTCCTCATTTATTATGTTTATGGTCGGCTTGCTTATTATCTTAAGACACATTACCAATGGACTTTCTCTCCCGCGAATGGAGACATATTCTAGCGAGGGTGCAGCGAAATATTTTTACAAGGATGAGGCACGAAAGTGCGTCCATCGAGGTGAAAGCCCTGTGTGGAATGTGCCCATGCTTAATAGGCCTCACCCAACTTATTATGTTGATGATAACAAAGCTTCAGAGTTGGATTCATCTTATTTTATGAGTATTCACCTCAATTATCTTACCTTGAGGAAGGGAGACTTTTTCTTTATCGAGCCATATAGTCCCCACCGATTTAGTCGTCAGTTTGGGTTCCATCAAGATACTCCTGGATACCTCGAACTGGATGTTCGTGCTGAATCTCTTGATGAGGGACTTAGGTATTCAAGAATCTGTATCTCGCGTACTACTATGTCAAGAGCGACATTTCCACCTATAGTTGCTTCTGCGAAGAAACTTTACTCTACTTGATATCTATCTTGGTGGGAAAAATCCTATGGGAAGTTTCTTAAGGATAATTTGGAAACTTTGGTGGAAAAAGTTGGGCCAAACTTCACCACTCCTTTAGAGGACAAAGGTCAAGACAACGGAGAGGAGTTCTTAAAAATTGATGCCCCACTTGCCCCACGACCTCAAAGTAAGAGGCTCAAGTCCTCTAAGGGATCCATGAAAGAAGTAGCCCGTGCTCCTAAGCCTGCAAAAAGATGCCCCTTAATTCTCCCATCTACAAAGTAAGCCTCTCAAGAAACGAGCAAAAGCAGCAATGGGGATCAATGTTAAAAGAGGAAAAGACATGAACCAATTGTGCTTGAGATGTTGAGTTGCAGATTGTGGAAGAACAAGGCATTGACGGTCTTCCAAAAACATTAGCTATCCAGAGCGAAGAGGTTTTGCTCTTGACCTCAATTTTTTTCTTTTAAGGAAAAAAATCATGGATAAATAATTTGCTAATTTTCTTTTCTCTCCTTTTGTGTAGGTAAATGTTGTTGAGCATCCAAAAGAATCACTACAAGAGAGGCTGCAAATTAGTGTTGAATCCGTTGTGACATCAAAAGCCGAGGCAGAGTCAACTTTAGCTATTAATTAAGAACAGAGAATTGCAATCACTTCCCATGATCAAACTTTAAAAGGGCTGACCCTCGATTCGAGTAATAGTCCTCCACTCTTTTCAAAGCGAGGTGGGGCCAAGTCTATTTTTGAAGGAAAAAGCATTGTTTCAACTCACAAAAGGAAGTATATCTTGGGCCTTTGGGAAGAGATTTGTAGCAAACTTTCCAGAACTTTTCTAGACTCAATTTCATCTTATAAATAAGATATTTATGAGATTCTCCAAGAGATGAGTGAGACGTGTCTCATAGACCTTCCATCCTTGGAGCATTTGGTGGATTCTCTCTTTGAGCTTGCTGCCTCCTATGATCAAGCACGTTCCAATTTTGTAGATAAGGTGCATAAGGACAAGAAGCTGGAATTGCTTTCTATGGCCAGGGAGGGTCTTGAGTCATTCAGAGCAGAGGAGGGAGAGAAGACTAAACATGTTTCTTCTAAAAGGAAGTCGTAAAATAAGGTCAAGAAGAAGTTAGCAACTCTACAAGTAGAGCGAGAGGAACTTGAAGTTGTCACAGATGCTGCCAAGAAGGAGATTGAAGAGGTTCGAGCCTAGATCTTAGTTGCTGAGAACGAGGTGTCCTCTTATGACAACATGGACTTTTTGACGACCGACGATTCGACTCGCTTGGAGCATGGGAAAGAGTGCTTAGAGGCTAATCTTCAAGATTTGCTCAACTATAAATTATGCTTAGATTAGGCTCCTTCCTTTTTTTTCCTTTCTTCTTTTTTTTTTACTTCTTTTTTTTTATTTTCTCAAGATTTAGGTTGATATGTTAGACAATTTTATAGCAATAGATTTTCTCTATTTTTTTGTCTCACATCTTGCATTTGTGGTTCTAACTTAAACTTCCTCATATGTTTTCTTTTGCTGCAAGCCTTAGTAATTCAAACTTAATTCGTGTTTGGAATGCTAGTAAGAATGAAAGTCCTTTCTCTTTGAAGTTTGTGCATTCGCCTTTACAAATTTTACACAATTTATTGTTGTAACTCACCGAATGGATAAATTTCAAGAACATCCACACAACACTTGAGAACTTGAGGACCATCACTTTTGTACTTTCTTAATTCGAGAACCAACATGTAGACTTTGGGGACTTTAGTTTGGAGACTTGGGGAACATGAGAACTTCAACCTACAAACTTGACTAAATTTGAAAACCTCAAGTATGCTATCGAAGAAACTCACATTCCATAGGGCTTTGCCCCCATAAAGAATCAAGTAGGGACATACAATTTTTTAACACTCATGCAACTGAAATTAGAATATAATTCCAAGCGCCTACGTACCTTAATAAAGAGGATCATGTCACAACGTAGTTCTTGGAGGGAGTGTTTTTTTAGGGTGTCGTACACAGTTTATACTCATGCTGGCCAGGAGCATCATGCATTTTCATACCCAAATTTCAAGGAGCATAATTTTCCTCAAAGATAATACCTCTTAAGGATTTTTGCATTTATAGGACCGATCCTTATGCCATCTGCATCGACAAGCTTGTAAGCACTATTTGAGTATACTTCTTGCACTACATATGATAGTCCATCCCGTTTTAAGGTGAATTTCCCCCAGACTTATGTGAAGTGATAATGGGCCTTCTTACTGTGAGAACTTGGTCTCCAACTTGAAAAAACCTCGAGCAAACTTTTTTATTGAAAGCACGAGATAAACAATCTTGATAACATTCAAGATTCTGTTGGGCTTCCAACCTCTTTTCATTAAGTGCTTCTAACTCGGCAAGACGTAATCGAGCATTTTCTTCCTCAGTGAGCACTTTTTGGATAGCCAGTCTCAAGGATGGTATTTGACGCTCAAGTGGTAGGAACGCTTCAACTCCAAAAGCAAGAGAATATGGGGTTGCTTGAGTCGGTGTGTGATATGTTGTCCTATATGACCACAAGGCTTCTTCCATTCTTTCATGCCAGTCTCGTTTGGACTTAGAGACCACTTTCTTCAGAAGATTGCATAGAGTCTTATTGAATGCTTCGGCTAGACCATTGACAGCAGCATGATACGCAGAAGATTTCCATTGCTTGAGGCCAAAGAGATCGCATATTTTATTCATCAACTTGTTATCAAATGACTTGCCATTATATGTTGTTATGTATCGTGGAATGCCAAATTGGTAGACAATGTTTACTCGAATGAAGTTTGCAACATTCTCTTTCTCGACTTCTTTAAGAGCTACAACTTCAACCTATTTTGAGAAGTAATCTGTCGCAGTCAAGATATACAAGTGTCCACCAGAAGATTTTGGCAGTGGTCCAATAACATTCAATCCCCAAGCATCAATGGCCAAGATGCAATAGTCGGGTGTAAAACTTCAGGTGGTTGATGTATGAAGTTTGCATGGAATTGACAAGCTTTTCACCTTCGAGCATAATCCAGGCAATCTTTTACCATGGTTGGCCAATAATAGCCCATTCTTTTTATGTGAAAGTGGAGCTTTGGCCCAGATTGATGTGATTCATACACTCCCGAATGTGCCTCTTGCAAAGCTTGAGTCGCTTCTTCCTCCCCCAAACACCGCAAGAGCATTCCCGCAAATGATCTCCTATACAATGTCTCCTTGTAGTAGAGAAAATGAGGTGTCCGATGATGAATGTCAGTTCTTCTTTTAGTATTTTCTGGAAGTATCCCATAACATAAGTAGTCGATGATAGCTTGTCGCCAGTCCTCTTTATTGGCTTCAGAAACTGTGACAACATGCTCAAGCTTATTCTCCATATGCTCATCTTCATCCAACGATGGTACTACCCATTTTTGGCAGATAGTAACTTGCTGATCAGAAAGAGACAAAATTGAGGCTAGAGCAGCCAAGGCATCAGCTGTTTTATTTTCCTTTCTTGGCACATGTTGGAGGATCACATCTCTAATCCATCCTATCAACTTTTGGGCATAATAGTGATATGAGCGCAACTCAGGTTTCCTGACCTCGTAGGTTCCCAACTGTTGTTTAATTACCAATTTAGAATCGCCAAAAACTTGCAACTGTAATTTCTTCATGTCAATGGCCATTTCGAGTCCAAGTATTAGTGCTTGATATTCTACAACATTGTTGGAGCAACGTTGTTTCAATGTGAAGAAGAATGGTAAGATCTCTCCTTGTGAAGTGAAACACAACGCCCATACCAGCTCCACCACGATGCGCAGCCCCATCAAAGTACATTTTCCAAAGGGGTTGGATCTCGAAGACTATTGCGTCTTTATCAGGAAGCTCATCAGTTAATTCCCAATCATCTGGTGTAGGATGGTCCGCCAAAAATTCGCTAACGCTTATCCCTTCACAACCTTTTCAGGGATGTACACAATCTCAAATTGTTGGAACTGAAGGTACCACCTTGCTAGTCGATCACTAAGGACTAGTTTTGACATAACAAATTTGATGGGATTTGCTCCAGAAACAAGATGGACAGTATGATCTTGAAAATAGTGCTTCATCTTTTGAATCGAGAAGACCAGCGCCAAACATAACTTCTCGATTGGTGAATAATTCAGCTCATTTGGTGTCATCATTCTGCTCAAGTAATAAAGGGTATTTTCTTTGCCTTCATCATTTTCTTGGGCTAGTAAGGCTCCCACAGACCTTTCCTGCGCTACAATATAAAGTATCAATGGTTTTCCAGGTATAAGAGCTGCTAAGACTGGATGTTTTGCCAAATATGCTTTGGTACTTTCAAAGGCTTTGCTACATGTTTGATCCAGTTGAAAGGGACACCTTTCTTGATGAGATGACTGAATGGTTGGCATCTTCCAGCTAGATTCGAGATGAACCTCCTCAAGTAGGCTAATTTTCTTTGGAGACTTTTTAACTCATTAATGTTTCGAGGCTCGGGCATCTTTAAAATTGCATCAACTTTGGCTTGATCAATGTCAATTCCTCGATGTCGCATGATAAAGCCAAGAAACTTTCCAGAAACAACCCTAAAGGCACACTTTAGTGGATTCATCCTCAATCGATATCTTTAAAGCAACTCAAACACCATTCTCAAGTCTTTCAAATGGTCGCTCCTTTTTTATTTCACCACCAAGTCATCAACATAACACTCAAAATTTTTGTGGAGTAAATCATCAAATATATTTTGCATAGCCCTTTGATATGTGGCACCAGCATTCTTCAAACCAAAAGACATCACCTTGTAGCAATAAATGCCTTTACACGTACAAAATGCTGTGAGTTCTTCATCATTTGGTGACATGCAAATTTAGTTATAGCCAGAAGAACCATCCATGAATGACATTGTCTCATAACCAGTTGTAGCATCAATCACCAACTCTAGAATAGGTAACGGGAATTCATCTTTAGGGCATGCATTTTTGAGATCACTAAAGTCAACGCAACTTGAATTTGGCTATTTTTTCCTCACGTGAACAATGGTTGGAATCCATGTGAGGTATTTAACTTCACGAATAAAGCCTGCCTCAATGAGTTTGTTAACTTCTTTTTCGATCAATGGAACCAAGTCCAGCCTGAAGCGTATTTGAGCCTGCTTGACAGGATGAGAGCGGTGCCTGATTGCTAATTGATGGACAAAATCTTGGGATTCTAACCGACATTCTTTATAGCTCCAAGCAAAGACATCCCTGTATTCTTTGAGTATATTCATATAAGCCATTTCTTCATCAGTTTCTAGGAAAACACTCAAGTAAGTTAGTCTTGGGTCTTCATCAGTGCCAAGGTTAACTTCTTTTAAGGGATCGATCGTGGTCTTCTCTCCCTCTTCAAATTTTGGTGGAGTATCTCCAGCGTCCTCCTCTTACTGTGGATCATTATCATTGATAGATATATGATAGCACTAAACAATACCTCCAAACTCTTCATCAATTTTCAGTTGACACAAAGCATCGTTCTATATCTAAGTTGTAACATGACATGAGGAGCCTACGCTTTCTTCATCTTCCTCATGCTCTTTGGTGTAAACCACAGTGTGAACCTTCACCTTTAGCACCTCTTTACATGAAACTACGAGTTTTACTCGTCGCTTCATCCTAGAAGGAATTATGCTTTCGAAATCCTTTTGGATCATAGGTGAAGGAAGCTTTGTTACTCTTAGGTAACTAGTTCGATGCTTATTATTCTTTTTTCTCAATGGACCTAACCTCTTAAACACTAAAGTTCTTGCAACAGGTTTTCCAAGTCGATCGAAGACAGAAGGCCGTTTATTAGAAGAAACACACTCATCTTCTATAGTGATATAGTTATTGCTTGCCCTTCTTATGGAGATGCGCACTGGTGGTGGTTGGCTATAGCCTAAACTTTCATGTGCTTCCCTAGCATATACGTTTTCTAAGGAGTGATGTATCTTGTGGCAGATTTCGAGCCACAAAATTTCCTAAAAGCTTTGAAGACAAGTTTATTGCATTGATCCGTTTTATAGGAAATGTCAACCCTCCTAGTACATTCCCTTGTACATTAGATGATTGGCCCTCCTCTTTCTTCACCTTTGGGACATAACAGAGTGTAGGGGATGGCTTTCTTTTCGATGGCATGGTCTTCCCCTTATTTGGACAAGTACCAGGCTCCCAGTATCAACTTTGGCCCTTTCAACGGCCGCATTGGTTGCTTTTCCTTTAAGCCTATCATACTTGGTCAATTTGACATCCTCAAGCTTTTCCTGTTTCACGACATAACTCTTCAAATAGAACTTTGCATCGGTAAAATGTGACTCCACTTTAGTGAAAGGATTATTGTCAGCAACTATTTTTTTTCCAATTCCACCTTCGAGGTACTTTTGACATTGAGAGTAAGAAGATGAGATAATTTTGCTCTCATGCACCTAAGGCCTTCCTAGTAATATATATATGAAGCCTTTGCGTCAATCACATGCATCCATGCACTTGATCGCAAATCGTCTATATGAATATCTAGCTTAATCGAGCCTATAGACCTCTTCCCCTCTTGATTGAATCCTTGTATCAACAAACGACTTTCACTAAGCTCTTCAATTGTGATGCCAAGCTCTTTCAACATGTGGATGGGTAGAATGTTGACCCCAAACCCTTCGTCTATCAAAATTCTATTTATCCTCTTCTCTAGCACGTGGCCCACGGACGGTTATGTAGAGTTTCACCAAATAGAAGATCATCGTCTGTAAATGTAATCGTTGTGTCACATGTATGTACTTCTTGAAAAGAGGGTTCTACAAACTTTTCAGAAGATGGTGGAGTTGCCTTTGATAGAATTTCACCCACTACTTCGTCTTTGTTTGCATGGGACACCTTCGATGAAGTTCCATTCATTATTTCTCCCTTGTCAGCACTAAAACATGATGCCTCAACATTGTCTTGAGTGGTCTCCACACAGAACCAACTTGGTAAGAATTCCCCCAAGGTCAGAGGACGCCGCGGTTTCTGGTGGTGATGCATTTCCACCTTTAGCCCCCTTGGATGACTGACCGGCTTCTGCTTCTTTGCTTTATTTACTACCCTTTGTCTGATCGGTTGTTCAAGTGATTCTTTCCATGGACTTGTCTTGTTGCACCTCCACATAGTCACGAGAATCCAACCTTCATCATCATCTGTATCGATTTGGGATTTTTCTTTCTTTAATGGCCCTTCTTCTTCAGGTGTACATATTTGGACTGGGTCAAGCTAGCCGAACATGATAGAGGTTTGATTAGAGATCACCTTTCTATCATCAAGGACAATCTTCCTTTGATTAATCAATTGCATAACATTGTCTTTGAAGACAAAACATTTTTCAAGAGGGCGACTTACGAGTTTGTGATACTTGCAATAATTTGGGTCATCAGTCTTCCCATCTTTATCAGGTTGTTTCATCAACTTAATGAGCTAATTCTTCAAAAACTTTAGGATCATCAGAATCCAAAAAAGGGTATTCCTGTCTTGCATCTCTCTTAAGATTAGCTTTCGGTTTTGAACGCTCTTGAAAAATCATCTTTACACTTTGTTTCCTACTCTCCTTCGTAATAAACTTCACAAGCGACATACTGACATTCATGGGTTCCTTGTTGTCATCCTGGGCACAAATTCGCTCCATTTCTTGGGTTCCTATTTGTCCGTTCCTTTGTGAGGATCGTGAACAAGCATTCCATCTTTTTCGGCAGAAGACATGCTCAACTCCATATCATGAGCATGAGTCACTAGATCTTCAAAAGACTTAGGTTTGATCCCTTGTTGGATGTACAGAAGCCCTCAGTACATCCCTTGGATACACATTTCTATAGCAAAAACTTCACTAAGTCTGTCTTTGGAATTAAGGCTCGCGTTCCTCCATCGATTTATGAAGTCGATGACAAGTTCATCCTTTCTTTTGCAAGTATTTGTGAATTCTCCCATGCTCATTGTGTGCCTTGTGCTATAGAAGCAATTAAGAAACTCATGCTCCAGTTGTTCCCAACTTTCAATGGTATGAGGCTCAAGATCTGTGTACCAGTCAAAGGCATTTCTTTCCAAAGAGCGGACAAATTGTTAGATGAGATGGTCTCCATAGGTTCAAGTATTATTACATGTCTCCACAAAGTGTGCAACATGCTTCTTTGGATTTCCTTTGCCTTCGAATTGCTGAAATTTAGGGGGTCGATAACCGGCAGGCATTTTGAGGCTATCAATCCTTGCAGTGTAAGACTTAGCATACATGTGAGAAGACCTTGTGGAAACTTCATACTTGTCTTTAATAGTTCCTTCAATGAAATCCTTTAATTGATCAAGTGGGATCATTCCCTCGGCAAAAACTGGCAGCTCCGTAATAGTTTGTGCTTGCTTCACAAGATTTTTAGTCTCTTGAATCTCAATACACTTCCCAAGTGCATGGCTAGAGTCTCTATTTAGTAAGCCATCTACCTTGTCCATCAACTTATCAATGCGAGTCTCTTGGTTTTGCACATGCTTGGTCAATCTTTCAATCATCTTTACTAGATTTGCAAGTTGTTCTTCCGTGGATGAAGCATTAGTTGTCATCGCTTGCATGACTTTTGGAGGCATTGAAGAGTAACATGAGTTATTGTGGAAGTTAATCTTCAGAGGGATCACATTACGCGATGCATATGGAGAAGATTCATTGGATGAGTCCTGGTCTTTCTTTGCAGTAGAGTTGCTGGAACCAAAGACCTCAAGCAGAGCCAAAGTCTGTTTGATCTTCTCAGCAACACTGCTTCCTCCTTCTGAAGCATTTGCAGAGGACCTCGCTCCCTTTGGGGTTGAAGATCCAAACCAGGAGTTGGTGCAGATGACACTCGCTGTGTTTGTTGTCCCAGCATAGTAGCTTTGCTTCTTGCAACAGCTCCAGCGCTTCCAAGAGTGACACCCAAGATTCCTCTACTTCAGCAGAGAACTTGGAATCAACAATTTTGGAGGACGTTGATTGGGAGATCTTCTTGGAAGCCATTTCAATGTTCTTTGATTTTTGAAAAGTTGGGATGAGAGGCAGAGATGGTCCCACTAGGCATGCCAGAATTTATAGACGATAAAAGTCGCGTCAGGATAATAATAATCAAGAACGAAAATATCGCAACAATCGTAGTACTTGATTTTAGTGTTACAATCTCTACGAATCCTCTGATTCGCCTTTTGAAGTGTAAATTCAAGGGCTCTTGAGCTTGATCTTGAATTTGAAGTTTGTTCTTGAATTCGATCCTTGAATCTTGATCTTGAGTCTTGAGTTTGATCTTGATCTTAATCTTGTTCTTGAGTTCAAGAGCTTTTAAACTTGTTCTTAAACTTGAATGTTTGAATTCTTGAATTTGTAAAGAAATTTGTGGCGTTTGATCCACGAGCTCTCTCTAGCTTTTTGTTAGAATTCTTGATGTGTCTTTTAAATTATGAGGACTCCTATATATAGTTGTAGAATAGAGGAGTCATGATGGAACAGGCTTTCTACCGGCCAATCAGATTTAAGTGACATGACATATTGGACTTTAATGAAATGACCCTTTCATTTTGACACATAGCATTATCCTATTGGCTTCTTTGTTTGACTTGGCGTGCCATGTCATTTGACACGTGACACCAAGATGGGCCTCTCGGATGAGAGGATATTGGACCTAATAAAGTGGGTTATCTTTTGTAGCCCAAATAATTGAACTTGGGCTTTTAATTAAATCCATACTTTATTGGACTTAATTAATTAATCCAATTATATTAATCCATAATATTTATTTGGACATATATATTTTGAATTTAATATAATTTGAATCATTTTATAAAATTTATTTTATAATAAATTTTATATGATTACACTTGTATCATTCTTATTTTTTTAATGTACAATAACACATTCTGTGAAATTTCACAAAATAGGATTTGAAAAGAAAAGAGTAATATTTGTACCAAACGACCCGTAAATGTATCCTCTGCGTAAAAAATAAAACTAATAGTTTTTTTAAATATATATTATATATTTTATCCTAATTTCTTTTCTTTAGATAAAATAATTATTTGTTTCAACTATATATTTCTTTTTTTTAGATCCAAATTTACATAACTTAGTTAATATTCTATTTATTTTATCAAAATAAAAGAAAAGATTTAACCAAAGTAATGGAATTCAAACAACATATCTTTAGAAAAAAGAATACTTTTTCTTGCAATGAGTTTTCAGTTCATCTACGCATTATTTCTTTCTAGGTCGAATTTGTTAAATATTTGTTTGAAGTTTTTATTTTTTCCTTATAATTTTTCTTTAGATGCAATGTATTTCTTCTTTTTCTGGCAAAATATGTAAAAGAACTAGATTAGAATATTATTATCTTTAGCTAAATAAGAAAATTGTGATAAAAATATTTATTATTATTCTTTGACAAATTTGATAAAAAAGATTTAAATAATTAGTGAACTAAAAAAGGTTTACTGATGTCATACTCTCTTGGTTATTGTCTTGCTTTTTGGGTGTGATTTAATTATTTTGTCCCTTTTCATACCTTATGATAACACTTCCTAAGATGATTGAGAGAGTTTTAGATGAGTCTTTTTTCCGAAGCTTTTATGTTGAAAAGATTGATTTTGGTCAATATTCTTAATAAATGGGCTTGGATGAGAATTTTTGTCAGTGTCCTAGCTCTAGAACGTTGAATTTTTTGTAGAATGAACTTTGGTTCAGATCTCAAAGTTCAACTTTGTTGGTCATTTTATCAATTTCGTTGAATCAGATGTAACACCCCATATTTTCTAATCATTGGTCCTATTTATACGACACTTGGCATAGCCTCATTGTATAGGTGAAGGACTAAGTTTCTCATACGAATGATGATAATTTGAATTAGATTGAAAGGTTGTGATGCCCTACATGTTTTAGTGGATATAAGTCAAAGTTACACTTAATGAAAGCATTTAAATTCGAGATAATAAGGTGCTATTTGGGTTGAAAGTTTAAAGTGAAGTATTAAGATAAGGTATTTAGAATTGGGAAAACGAAATAAAATAAATGAGTTGCTTGCTTGATTTAACTAACAACTAGGTGCATCGCCTACTTAGACTTTTTGACCAGCCTAAAGAGCCAAGTAGGTGCATCACCTACTAAGACTTGTTTGGCCATCTTATAGGGTCCAAGGTCACTACTCATCTACTTGAAAATTCTGGCCCAACCCAAGCGAAGGGAAAAGAAAAGAATGGGCAGCCAAAGCCCAATAAATTGTGGTCCATAAAGGCCCAATCTAAAAGGCCAAGTAGGTGCATCACCTACTTGGTAAATTCTGGCAAAAAAATGAAGGATAAAGTTGGCCAAGCCAGGTCCTTTTAAAAGGAATGAGACCATCCTTTTCCATCTATTTTCTCCTTAAAAAAATCTGATTTCTAAGCTTCTCTTCCTTTCCCTTCTATCTTCATGTAGCAACCATAAAAACACCTAAGGTTGATATAAGTTAAGAGAACAAGAATCCCCAATAAGTAAGGTAAGCTACTGCCTTTTTGTCCCTCTCTTGTGCTTTAGTTAATTAGGAAATTATATTTGTGACGATGAGGTTGGAGTGGTCCATTTTACATGACGTAATTTTGTGGGAAGATTTTCTAGTGGTTTGGGCATGTTGGAACATCCATGGAGGGGATTCCCCTTTAGCTTCAACTATGAGCTCATTTTAAAATTTAAAATGTAATGTTAGTGAAAACTCATGAGATGACGATTGGATATCATAGGTTCATATTGTTCCTGCTACGTTATGATATATAGGGGTTGTTTTATATATGTGATGATAAGGGGTGTGACCACAAGTGCAACCTTAATTTGGTAATTACGAGCTTACTGTCTGAGTATTATTTGTGAGCATAGTGAACTGCCTAAATGTATTTATTCACTACTAATACTAGTCTTATCACCTACTCAATCATAGATAAGTATTTGAAAAGAAAGGAGGTTACTTTGCAGTAATAACAAGGTCGCATGACAAAGTATGTAAGGCCATCCAATTCCATATTCGTTGACATGAAATCTAACACTCGTGTCACTATTAACTAGTGACCTTCCCAAGTGTTATTCCAACAGTAGCAATGTTTTTTATTAATAAATTTGTAGATTCACTCTTCCAAGCACTAACATGATGAGTCTACTTTCATTCGTGGAGCCAATTGTGTCATTTAAACTCCTAAGAAGTACATCAATGTTACATTTGATTCTTATTTATCGTACTGGCATAAGTACCACTGTCACGTCTTATATTATAGGTATATAATTCCAAAGCTCCAAAAATTATTATAACTATCAAAGAAACAATCTCAAAGTATTAAAGAATAACTTGAACAATGTCTACAACGTGGGTGGTAGCCTGGGCAAGAGCGTAGCATGGGTCGATCTCACTTGATTCATAAGGGTGGCAGCTCAGAGGCGAGAGCCTGGCATGGGTCGATCCCAATTTGTATAGTTATGAGGACAACATCCCAAGGGTTAAAATGCCTAGTATGGGTTATCCTCTTTTACCACTGATCAGCTGGTCACTTGTATTACATGCCTAAGAAAAATTGTAAAGCATTGAAGAGTAAAGAAAATAATGTAATGTACATGGTTCCACAAGTATAACAAAGAAGGTCTTTTATTATGATCTGTGCATTTATATAATAGTACTTGATTTCACATTCAGCTTTCATTTTACATATGCTATTACCTTACATATTCAACACATTATTTCGTATTGACATCCCTCTTAGGGGATAATGCAATTCATGTTGCAGGTATAGGTAGCAAGATAGTTGACCTTCAGTGTAGAAGCACCCGACACTCAACTGATTTTTTTACCGAGTCTGTAGCATATGCATTTTGGTATTGTATAATAGTTCAAAGTAAGGTGGAGCCTGTCCCGACCTATGTTATGATTTCTATCTTATAGAGACTTTGTAAACTTATTATACAGTTCAGTTGCATCTTATCTTTTAATAGTTGTAGCCTCAACGACCAAGTCTGGAATGTAAGTTTTGGTGCTACCTATTTTGATCTCTTATCTCCATAGCGATATGAACTTATCACTGCTTTGTAGTTGTCATAGTCATATGCATGGTAAGCACAAATTATATGTTGGTTCTCTCAAGCCTTAAGGACATCGAGTACATGTTCGTCTTTATAGGTTTAGAGGCGTGACATCAGAAATATTTCTATTTATGAAGTTTCAAACAAATCCTGGAAACTCGTTCAGAAAAAAAATCTCACTTTAGCTCTTAACAGTGCAACTTTTCATGCTCCAAGCCTACATCCTTAATGTGGTCGATATTTAATACCATTGTTGTCCCGAGCATACCGATAACATGTCATTCGACATTAGCAAACACCTAAACATGAGCAAAAGAATATGTGGACCCCAAAAAATAAAAAGGACTCATAATAGCGGATAATATGTGTCACGACCTGGGGTTAGGGCCTAGATGTGACACGGCAAATGGGAACCCGAGAGTCCCCAAACATGCCTCAAGTATCTATATCCACATCATCGATTCAAGAACGACATTCAAATAATGACACAAAGTTCCAAGGGATGGGAAAATAGGACTCACACTGTGGGAGCAATATGGGGCTAGGAACTTCCCACATTTCCACACCAAACATACATATGGTGAAATAGGAATTCTCATAAATCATTCCAACAACACATAAGAAAGATACCCGTCATGACAAAAGGGTTTCATAGGAGTCTGCATAATGTCCAACAAATACCCCTAGTTAAAAGGAATGGGGCCGGGACAAGCTCCGGCTCACCCTCAAATAAGAAAGAACGTTCTGAATAACATAAAAGAAAGGCAGTTGGTCCTTGGAAGACGGGACTCACCACAGTATACTCCGGGATTGAACTATTCGTCAACCTGTTGGTAATCAAAGTGCTCGGCCCTTACATGGTAAAATCATGTAGGCATAAAGTATGCATTAGTACATTTGAATGTACTAAGTATGCGGGCATGTAATGCATATGACTTACCAAACCTACATTTCAATGTTAGATGACAATGGCACATAAAATAGAAAGAATCACATATTAAATGGGAATATATACAAGATGCCATGAAATTTATGATGCATGAAATGCAACAATGCTCATATATATTGGGGATGGACTATAACCGACAAATCAAATCCATGCGAGCTATTACGTGAATTAGTCTGATAAAGACCTCCCATCGGTAGGAGAACTTGCCAAAGGTAATCTACATCACACCTTAAGGAACTCACCATTTTGGTAGATGGTCACCTTCCTTACAGAACTCACTATTTCGGAAGGATTTTTCAGAATCATGCAAAACATATCAGAATCATAAACAAATAACCATTCCTTACGACTCAGTCATTTTGGTAATGGCTAACGTTCCTATATTGGCACATAGTTCAAGGAAAAGGATAGGGCCCTTGGGATAGCGCTAACACCCACAATCCATCAATGCTAAGTCAATAACATCCCACTTGAATACTTATAAATATAAGTGCTTTCAGGAGATACAATGCTCATTTCAAACTGTTCAATACACATTTAGGCTCAAATGCCAAATCATAGATCATAATTGTAATGGTCATGTAGGGAATAACTCATTCACATATACAGAATGGTACAAGCATCCATGCTGCTCAAAGAGCCAGAATCACCTTCTTGTCATAGCCAATATCTTATCAGAATCATCTCATAATCATTGCAAAAACATAGTTGGGCTTAACCCACTTCTTAATCTCCATATATCATGTTCATGAATGCAATACAATGCATGATGTGAGGATAGCACGAGTAGCATAGATTCAAGTTAAAATCAATACCATAATGTTAAATTAAGTAAATCCATAATTTAAATCACATCTAAAACATAATATAAGTCACCCATGCATAAATCAACTTTAAAAGGGGACATGCATGTTTATAACTCCATAATCCAATGTGAATCATCATGATAGTAAACGAAGTGATTTGAAATCATAGGTTGAATACAGCCCATACACCAATTAAATTTAATAAAATCAAATAATGAAATCTCATATTTAAAGTAAACTAAATTCATGAAATAGATTGAAAGATCTCTGGGTCTTCTTGGTTGAAAGGGGACCAAGAATCAATCCCACATACCTTGATTGAGGAGCTAAATTTGAGGGATAAACTTAGCTTGATTTGGACTTCAATTGAACCCTACTTGAACCTTGAGAGGGGAGAGTAGAGAGGAATACAGAGGTGATCTTAGGAGGGGTAGAGGGTTCTAGGAGAATGAATTAAGAAAGAAGCGGATATCAGCTGAATTAGGGGTTTAGGATAGGTAAAAAGTCATAATTCATAATTAAAATAAACCAAAATTACATAAATACTATTAATGAAACAGACAGAAATTGGAACCATCAGGTCCACTACACAGTCTGTGAGACGTCATACAGTCCGTGAACAGTGGCTATAATCCATTACTTAGAAACTCGTAGAGGGTATTTAAATGGAGCTAAAGGGTACCACACGGACGACTACACGGTCCGTGTGGCTTCAGACGGGCCGTGACATCGACCGTGTGATGGTACTTGGAATTATTTTCGCACGACAAAGTTACGAGATAGTACTTCCATACTTAGAAAAGTTTTTACGTAGTGAGTTACACAGAGGGTCACACGGTCCGTAACACTCCACACGGACCGTGTGCCCTCACTTGGTCAAAATCCCTTCTGTCTTAAAGCTGCCCCTACCGTGAACTGGACCAAGTGCCCCTTTATGAGAGGCCACACGATCAATGTGGCTTCACACAGCCCGTATGGGCCTTCTGTGGAGGGATGCCTGGCAGTTCGCTCGGGGCAATTCCGAAAGAATTGGGAAACACCACTCGAAAAATCCAGGTCATCTCCCCCTTGGAACATTCATGTGCAAGAACAAAGCTTGAAAGGCCTGACTTAGAGCATGAAACACTCAACAAATGGTACAATGCATAGTTCATTATTTGAAAACTCACAAAGCCTTTAAACTCATATCAAATCGTATTCAAGTCACTCCAAACATTGTAAAATAAAAATTCCTTTTTCGTGCATATGTATGCATGTCACGTCATGAGACTCAAGAGGGCAAGAAGTGGCACCATTAGAAAAGGAAGAATCCTAATACCTTAGGCTTGAGTAGATTGGAAAAGATGAGGGTATCGCTTCATTATGTCCAGCTTCGCCTCCCAAGTAGCACTCTCCACATGTTGACACCGAAGCCACGTCCTTGTTATGAAGCTTCTTTACTTGCCTATCCAAGATCTCCACCTAAATTTCCTCATAAGACAAGTTTTCTTCAACCTCAATCCCTTCCAAGGGTACAATGGTAGTATCACCAACTAGCTTCCTCAATACAGACTCATGGAAGACCGGGTGAATAGAACTCAAATCCGGAGGCAACTCTAACTTATAAGCCACAACTCCAACTCACTTAACAATCTCATAAGGGCCAATATACCGGGGGCTTAGCTTGCCCTTCTTACCAAAACGCATCACATCCTTCATAGGCGAAACCTTCACAATTACCCAATCAATGACATGAAACACAAGATCCCTTCTCCTAATATCCGAATAAGACTTTTGCTGACTTTGGGCCGTTTTCAACCTTTCTCTAATTGCCTTCACCTTATCCATGGCCTCCATCACCAAAGCTGGACCAACTAGTGCCGTCTCTCCCAACTCAAACGACCCCACCGGTGACCTACACCTTCTCCCATATAAAGCCTCAAACAGCGCTATACCAATGCTAACATGGAAGTTATTATTATAAGCAAACTCAATGAGTTGAAGGTGGTCATCCCAATTGCCTTTAAACTCCAATACACAAGCCCTCAACATATCCTCCAAGGTTTGAATAGTCCTCTCCGCTTGGCCATTGGTTTAACGATGAAAAATAGTGCTCAACTTAATCTTAGTTCCAAGTCCTTTCTAAAAAGACCTCCAAAAGTGGGAAGTGAATTGGGTATCACGATCCGATATAATGGACCTAGGCACACCATGCAACCTCACCAACTCTTGGATATACACCTTGCTCAATCCTCGACGTCGAAAATAGTCTTGATCGGTAGGAAATAAGCTGACTTTGTCATCCGATCCATGACAACCCAGATGGAATCAAATTGCCTTCGGGTCCGAGGCAACCCAACCACAAAATCCATATTCACATCTTCCCATTTCCATATGGGAATCTCAATGTCTTGGGCCAAGCCACTGGGCCTTTGGTGCTCTACCTTCACTTGTTGACAACTCGGGCATTCAGATACAAACATAGCGATGTCTTTCTTCATACCATGCCACCGATACACTTCTTTCAAATTTTGATACATTTTAGTAGACCCCAGGTGAATAGAATAATGAGAGATGTGAGTCTCACTCATAATCACCCTCCTAAGATCATCCACATCTGGGACACAAAGCCTTTCTTGGTACCAGAGTACGCCATCTCCCCCTTGGGAGAACACCTTAATCTCCTTTTCAACAACCAACTGCTTCAATTCAAGTAACGATGGGTCTAAATCTTGCTTAGCCTTTACATCACTTACCATAGAAGATTCTCCCTCGCTTTGAACATGAATATCACCATCGCTCGAATCAGCCAACCTGGCACCCAACCTAGCTAACCGGTGAACATCTCTTGCCAACTCCTTCCTTTCTTCCCTAACATGCGCCACACTTCCCATAGATAACCTGCTGAGAGCATCGGCCTCAGCATTGGCCTTACTAGGGTGATACAGAACACTTATGTCGTAATCCTTTAGGAGCTCCAACCACCTCCTTTGCCTTAAATTGAGATCCCTCTGAGTGAACACATATTGCAAACTCTTGTGGTCAGTGAACACATCAACATGGACCCATACAAATAATGTCTCCAAATCTTCAAGGCAAACACTACTGCCGCCAATTCAAGGTCGTGCATTGGATAATTACGTTCATGCACCTTCAACTGTCTTGATGCATACGTTATTACCTTACCATGTTGCATAAGCACACAAGCCAATCCTATCCGCGAGGCATCACAGTACACCACGAATCCCTCCAAACTATTTGGTAAAGTCAAGACGGGAGTCGATGTAAGTCGATCCTTTAAAATTTGAAAACTCTGCTCGTATTCGTCCGACCACACAAACTTAGCCTTCTTCTTGGTCAACTTAGTCATTGGAGATGCAATAGTTGAGAACCCTTCAACAAACCTTCTGTAACACCCGGCCAACCCAAGGAAACTGCGAATATCTAAAGGAGTCAATGGTCTAAGCCAATTCTTCACGGCCTTGGTCTTCTTCGGATCCACCTTGATACCATCATCAGACACCACATGACCAAGGAAAGCCACCTCGCCCAACCAAAATTCACATTTGCTAAACTTGGCATACAATTTCTTCTCTGTCAAAGTTTGGAGGACCATCCTCAAGTAATCCCCGTGCTCCTGCTCACTTCGGGAGTAAATGAGAATGTCGTCAATGAAGACCACCACAAAACTGTCAAGGAGCGGCTTAAACACCCGATTCATTAGATCCATAAATACGGCCAGGGCATTGGTTAGGCCAAATGACATCACCACAAACTCAAAGTTCCCATACCTTGTCCGAAAAGCCATTTTGGGAATGTCATGCTCCCTGACCTTCAACTGATGATACCTAGAATGAAGATCAATCTTTAAGAAATGAGTAGCCCCTTGAAGCTGGTCAAACAAGTCATCAATCCTGGGCAACGTGTACTTATTCTTAACAGTCACCTTATTCAGTTGCCTGTAATCAATACACATCCGAAGAGATCCATCCTTCTTCCTTACAAACAACACTAGAGAACCCCACGGTGATATACTAGGCCGAATGAAACCTTTCTCCAATAAATCCCTTAACTGCTCCTTTAATTCTTTCAACTCCGCTGGCGCTATACGACAAGGAGGAATAGAGATAGGCTGAGTATCCGAAAGAAGATCTATGCCGAAATATACCTCTCTTTTAGGAGGGATGCCCGATAAGTCTTCAGGGAACACATCCGAAAATTCATTTACCACAAGGACCAACTCAAAAGTCGTCACTTCGGAGTCCATATCCCTGACCCTCATAATATGATAAATGCATCCCTTAGAAATCATTCTCCGTACCTTGAGGTAGGAAATAAATCGACCTTTAATAGAGGAGTCACAACCCTTCCATTCAAGAACGGGCTCACTGGGAGGTTGGAACTTGACCTTCCAGGTTCTACAATCTATAGAGGTATATGATGCATGCAACCAATCCATCCCATGAATCACGTCAAAGTCGAACATCTCAAGTTCTACTAGATCACGCAGAAAATTTTTGTGCAACACAGAAACAGAGTAACCATGATAGACTCTATGTGCAACAACAGATTCACCCATGGGAGTATAAACTGAGAAAGAGTCCCTCAAAACCTTGGGACTCAAACCAAATTTAACAGCCAACAGAGGAGTCACAAAAGACAAATATGCACCCGGATCAAGCAAAATGTAAGCATCAAAATCAAAGACTTTTAACATACCAGTCACAACATCCGGAGCTTCTTCAACATCCTGGCAGGCGTGGAGTGCATAGAACTGATTATTCCTTGGGGCAACACCTTGGGGAGCTTTTTGTTGGCCTTGCCCACCTTGGGCCACCTGACCTTGGCCTCTACGGGCATTTCTAGGACAATCCGCAACCTTATGATCTTTATTACCACATCTGAAGCAAACACCCGAATCTCTCCAGCAGACTCCCATGTCGGGCTTCCCACACTTTTCACACGCAAGATACCCCTGACCGCCACCAATCGGTGCTCTAGGAGGAGGCACCCGATCATTAGCGACTCAAGTATCAAAACTTTGGCCCTGCTGGAAGCGACCAAAACCACCACTTCGAGAACCAGAGAATCCACCATCAAATGGGTCCTCTTGGGATCGTGACCCTTCTCTTCTTGAGTTTCTCCCCTTCGATCTGTTCCGCATACACCATGAGTCTAGCAATATCCATATCCCGTATAAGCATAGTTGTATGGCATTCCTTCACAAGTAAATTAGAGATACCCGAAACAAATTTGTGCATCCTTGAGATTGATGAACTCAGTCATTTTGACCTCTCTAAGCTCAAGTGGAAAGAAGCGATCAAGGAAACCAAATCTGAACTCTTCCCAATTGACATCAACACCGCAAACTCTCTCCAAAGACCATTGAGTATACCACACCTGAGCTTACATCTTTTAGTTGATAGGCACCCAATTCAGCCTTCTCTTCAGAAGTGACACCCATGATGTTCGGTATCTTAGTAAGATCATCAATGAACTCCTAGGTATCCTCACCAGCCTTTTACCCATGTAACTCCGAAGGATTCATCCGAGTGAAATCCGTCACCCTAGAAGTAGGCGTAGGATCTCTTGGTAAGTTAGTCTGCCTTGTTTGAGAGGTCACAACCTAAGCAAGCATGGCAAAGGCGGTACAGAAATCACCATTTGAGATAGGTTCATCCATAGGCTCGTGGGGAGCCTGATCCTCATAAGTCTGAGCCGGCATTGGTGGGAGGGGTCTTCCTCGAGGTATCTTCTGAAATGGATCAACGACACCGTCAAGATAAGGGAACCAAATGTACTAGTCATAGCATGACATAAGACATGAAAAAGTGAGTAAATTCCTAAAAACGTCATCGTAGCCTCCCACTCATAGGCATGGTGCACTTCACACCCATGAATAGGACTCGACGTGGCATGTTGGACTCCAAGGACCATTTATAAACATAGTTCTCTGTAACCATCTTTTGTCATGACCCGGGGTTAAGGCCTAGATGTGACACGACGAATTGGAACCCGAGAGTCTCCAAACAAGCCTCAAGTATCTATATCTACATCATCGACTTAAGAATGACATTCAAATAATGACACAAAGTTCTAAGGGACGGGAAAATAAGACTCATGCTCTGGGGAAATACGGCGCTAGGGACTTTCCACATTTCCACACCAAACATACATATGGTCAAATAGGAGTTTCTCATAAATCATTCAATACACAAGAAAGATACCAGTCATAACAGAAGGGTTTTATAGGAGTCTAAATAATGTCCAACAAATGCATCTAGTCAAAAGGAACGGGGGGTGGGACAAGTTCCGGGCTCACCCTCAAATAAGAAAGAACGTCTTGAATAATATAAAAGAAAGGCAGTTGGCTCGTCCTTGGAACACGGGACTCGCCACAATATACTCTAGGATTGGACTATTCGTCAACCTGTTAGTAATCAAAGTGCTCGGCCCTAATATGGTAAAATCATGTAGGCATAGAGTATGCGTTAGTACATTTGAATGTACTAAGTATGCGGGCATGCAATGCATATGACCTACCAAACCTGCATTTCAATGTTAGATGATAAGGGCACATAATATAGAAAGAATCAAATATTCAATGGGAATATATACAAGATGCCATAAAATTTATGATGCATGAAATGCAACAATACTCATATATATTGGGGATGGACTATAACCGAAAAATCAAATCAATGCAAGCTATTATATGAATTAGTCTGATAAAGACCTCCAATCGGTAGGAGAAGACTACTTGCCAAAGGTAATCTACATCACACCTTACGAAACTCACCATTTCAGTGGATCGTCACCTTCCTTACGGAACTCACCATTTCGGAAGAATTTTTCAAAATCATACAGAACATATCATAATCATAAACGAATAATCATCCCTTACGACTCGATCATTTTGGTAATGGCTAACATTCCTATGTTGTCACATAGTTCAAGGAAAGGGAGAGGGCCCTTGGGGATATCCCTAACACCCCCAGTCCATCAATGCTAAGTCAATAACATCCCACTTGAATACTTATACATATACGTGCTTTCAGGAGATACAATGCTCATTTCAAACTGTTCAATACACATTTAGGCTCAACTACCAAATCATAGATCATAATTATAATGCTCATGTAGGGAATAGCTCATTCACATATATAGAATGGTGCAAGCATCCAGGCTACTCAAAGAGCCAGAATCATAGACATGTATGTGATCACCTTCTTTTCATAGCCAATATCTTATCAGAATCATCTCATAATCGTTTCAGAAAACATAGTTGGACTTAACCCACTTCATAATCTCCATACATCAATGTTCATGAATGCAATGCAATGCCTGATGTGAGGATAGCATAAGTAGCATAGATTCAAGTTAAAATCAATACCATAATGTTAAATTTAGTAAATCCATAATTTAAATCACATCTAAAACATAGTATAAATCACCTATGCATAAATCAACTTTAAAAGGGGACATGCATGTTTATAACTCCATAATTCAATGTAAATCATTTATGATAGTGTTCAAAGTGATTTGAAATCATAGGTAGAATGCATCCCATACACCAATTAGATTTAATAAAATCAAATAATGAAATCTCATATTTAAAGTATAAATTCATGAAATAGATTGAAAGATCTTTGGGTCTTCTTGGTTGAAAGGGGACCAAGAATAAATACCACATATCTTGATTAAGGAGATAAATTTGAGGGATGAGCTTAGCTTGATTTGGACTTCAATTGAACCCTAGCTTGAACCTTGAGAGCGGAGAGTAGAGAGGAATATGGAGGTGATCTTATGAGGGGTAGAGGGTTTTAGGAGAATGAATTAAGAGGGGAGGGGATATCAGCTGAATTAGGGGCTTAGGATAGGTAAAAGGTCAATGAATTAACCAAAATTACATAAACGTCATTAATGAAACGAATAGAAATTGAAACCGTCAGGCCCACATGGTCCATGAGACGTCACACGGACCGTGAATAGTGGCCGTGATCCATTACTTAGAAACTCATAAAGGGAATTTACACGGAGCTAAAGGGTACCACATGGACGACTACATGGTCCGTGTGGCTCCACACGAGTCATGACATCAACCGTGTGATGGTACTTGAAATAATTTCCGCACGACAAAGTTACGAGATGGTACTTCCATACTTAGAAAATATTTTATGTAGTGAATTACACGGAGGGCCATACAGTCCGTGAGACTCCACATGGATCGTATGAGTAGTCATGTGCCCTCACTTGGTCAAAATCCCTTCCGTCTCAAAGTTGCCCCTACCGTGAACTGGACCAAGTGTCCCTTCACGGGAGGCCACACGGTCCGTGTGGCTTCACATGGACCGTGTGGGCCTTTCATGGAGCGATGCCTAGCAGTTCACTCGGGGCAATTCCAAAAGAATTGGGAAACACCACTCGAAAAATCTGGGGTCCTTATAATATGGAAGCTAGCGAGTGGCCTAATGATGTGTCTTGATGTCGTCCAAGCTATACCTTCTTTATTAGGCTAACGTGATCGTTGTCAAGATATATACCTAACCGAGGTTAGAGTCGATCCTCTACGGAATATGGTAGACTTAGAAGAAATCAAGGTAATTCGGGATGATTAACCAACTTATCTCCCCAAAGGGGGGGTTTTGTAACAATTGAAGTAATCCTAAACTAAGACAAGTTTCAAATCAATATGAAGAGTAACTAGGGTATTGTAGTACCCATGATTCCCTAACTCAGTATTACCAGATAATCAAATTTTTTTCTAGTGTGTAGTATGCAAAACGGTAAGTTAAGTTCACCAAACCCTTTGGCCCAGGAGAGAGGCAAATTTCACTACGTGATTGGGTCCATCCGCACAGTGACATTACTAACCCTTACCTATTGTTCCAGTACAACCTCCCCTTGGCCCCGTTTGGTTGATTAGATGAGAAACATCAATCGAATCCTGTTAATTAATCTCTTTTCCTATTCATTACTATCTTGATCCAGTTAGTAACACTAGGAGAGTTCTAACATTGGCCACCATTAAAAAGAATTCAATACGAAGAGAATTAATTAGTACATGCATGCACACTTTCCAAGAATTACAAATTATCCGATTTTACCTTGTTAGTTCTACATGGTTCCCACAACCCTAGTTGTAAATTTAGCTACTCATGATCAGTGTAGATACAAGACTTATGAATTTGAATAACATAATTGAGCACTTACACAAGAGAATTAAGCACAATAAATCCAACTCTCCACCATGAATCACAAGATTGAATCAAAAGACAAAATAAAGTTTAACAAGTGTTTCTCTCAAGCTCTCTACTATTCTTCAACTATTATGTCATGTTCCCTCCTGAAAAATAACCTAAAAATCTATTTATAGTGTTTAAAATACAAAACCAAAATGGAATAGGAAAAATTGGGTTGACAGACTCTACGGGAGCTTCTACGGGTCGTATAATGTTTTACGGCCCGTAGTTGGGATTTCGTGGATTGCATTTTCAAATCTGGGGTTGTCTTCTACAACATCCTTCTACGGATCATATAATGTTTATGGCTCATAGGGGGTTTTGTTTGATGACTTTTCAGCAACTCCCCACTTTCTGATCCTCAGGGTACAACACCAAGTCTAGGCTCGTCTGCATGTTCCTAACTTAACTTCAGAAAATCACCCTTCACTGGAACCAGATCTACGACCCGTAAAAGGTCTTGTGAAACCTCTGCTTCAGTAAATTTCGCATACTTAGCCAAAAATTGTGCCAACCCTATAATCCTGCAAAACAAACGTTAAAACACATTAAATCTACTAACATCGCTTTGAGAACACACAAAATTCCAAGTTTTAAGCATCAAATGTGTTGTATTTTGACAACATATCAACACCCTCAACTTCAAATTGTTATTTGTCCTCAAGCGACGGACTCAATCTACATAAGCAACACAGTAACACATAGACCTTAACCTAATGGCATACATCACATCAAACTCAAGCAAAGATACCCACACCACTTTCAAAAACATATCAGATAGCTATCAAGCAAACCAACATAGATCAACATATGTGACAGTGGAACTATGAAAAGTAAGGCAATTATCAACAAGCCACAATCACTGAGGTAGTCCAATGTCAACAATGCAATGCAAGTGCCCAAACAAAAAGAAGTCCCATATATCTCTCATGATGATATTTTCAGTATCAATGCTAGGGACTATGCAAAATTACTCACTCTCACAAAAGACATTCAAATACCATGCTTAATACCATATGCTTGCCCCTATACTCATGAATATGACCTTTGACTACTTGGACTAGGATCACTTTAGGACTTTAATACCATATCCATGTATCACTAGTTCCCCCCTTATTTTATATTTCCCCTTACGCCAGCCACCCTTAACTTAGGCTTTTGGCCTAAGTCGAGGTGCATAATATCCAACCTAGGAACCAGGACCAATTTTGGTAGCCACCCTCAACATAGGCTTTTTGCCTCAGTCAAGGTGCATAATGTTCAAGGAAGGACCAGGGCCAATTTCAGGATTTTACATCAAATAAGGCTAGGTAACTTAGGTTTTTACAAAGAAAAGGTACTTGTAAGGCTCAAACATTAGGATCAAGGGATATTCACACATTGGATTGGTCATTTAGGCTAAGTGGACTATTATGAACAACAGCCTAAGATCCTTTCCTAACTAACTAACCTACAATCTAAGTCAGAGTAACTAGGTAAGTTCTAAATTGTAACACGATATATGAATTTAGCAAAGTAAGCTCACATTCACATGACACTGATTACACTATCAACAAAGACTCTCAGATCATGCTTTTGATTTCAAGTTTATCCTTACTTATCAGAACAAGCACTTCATCCATTAAACATGCATGGTTGTTATCCAGACTAACTAACAAAATTTGGTGGGTATCATTTTTCACACAAAAACACATATATGCCATAGATACTAGTACAATATGCTACGAATACTACCTACATATCCTAAACATGCTGGTTCAATAGAAATTAAATATCCATGGGGAAAAAGAACACAGGCAAGAAAACCCATAGGATTACAAATTTGGGATGGTTATAGGGCAAGGTTACTCAGACTTCACAGAGGACTATAACTACCCAAACCCCAGCAAAAAGAAGTGCATTGTCCTCAATGCACACCAAAAATGCAAAATAAAGCACAGGGGTAAAAAAGTAACATATTTGGGTGCCTAAGCGTCAGTGTCTGCCTTTGGTTGCCTCGCAAGCAGTGCCTAATTTATTGTCGTGACACGACTTGGACAACTTGGTTACTCAAACTTCACCAAGTGCCCAAACATCCTTCTTTAGGTTGTTTAGTCTCACGACCCAAGCCTAGGGCCTAGACGTGACACAACAAATGGGAAACCCAAAGGACACACAAACAAGCCTCTTAAGAATATCATTTTCACATCCTTGGATATGGAAGCATAATTAAACAACAAACAAGTAACAAATAATTCTAAGGGGAAGCAAGACTTCAGACTCATGCTATGGGGATGTTATAAGGAGGAGGATTTGCATGAATCACATAACAAATAAGGTCTAAGGAGCGGGTAAGTATGACTCACGCTACGGGGGCAATTGGGGACTTGGGACTTCCATCACAACAAATATCAGCACATAGAAGGGGATAAGGACTAAAGGAAGTTTATCATAATCACACCAGCATAGTAATAATACAATTTTTTATTTCTATTTAGAAAACTACAAAGTTTCAAGATCATAACATACATAGCCATATATCCAATGACACCTCTAACATGAGTTGAACAGGCCAAGACATATCCTGGGCTCACCCTTAAAAGATAAATATCTATGAGTAAATAAGTCTTAACAAAGCATGAATGGAAAGCGGATGTAGTCCCCAAAATGGATGACTCGCCATTAGTAATCTTTGAACAAGTCATCTAGCCATGAGGAAAAGGATGAATAGGAGCTTCGGTCCATACACGGTTAGATCATGTAGGCAAAAAGTATGTGTTAGTACTTGAAATGTACTAAGTATGTGGGGTGCGATGCAACAAAGGACATGAGCCATAATAATCCAGATACATAATCATGATCAATAGACATAAGCTCAATATGATATGTATAATCAATGCTTAAATTAAAACATGCATGGAGATAGTAAAACTAGCATAATATATCATACATGTATGGGAGGATACCCTAACCGACATATAAGACCAAGCGAGCTATTAGTTGGAATCCCGATGTTCACTCCACACTAATAAATGAGTGATCTACTTGCCAAGGTAAACCAAGCATGACCCCCACAAAGTGGAGAACTTGTCCTTGTTGGATCCACTAGTAAAGCCCATTTAGGGAAATAATATAAACCTATGGGGGCACATAGTTAAGAGACCAAGACTTTATATAAGGACTCTTTGGGTCGAGCCCCAATCTTAAGCCTCTTTCGGTGCTAAGTCTAATCCCACAGAATACTTGACATAATTATAAATTTGATCATAACTTGAATGACTTGTAAAAGCATGATAACATGGTATGAGCAGCTCATTCAAATACATGGCCCCTACACATAGGCATATACTTTATACTAGAGGGTAAAAACATTTCATGGACTTGACCCCTTCTAGTAGGCATTGTATTTCACATGAGGGTAGAGATTGTAATATGTTTGGCCCCTTCTAGTGAGCTTTAATTTGTACATGAGGGTAAAATAGTTATCATGCTTTACCCCTTCATGTAGATATTATCCACTCACAAGAGGGTGGAATATAGTATAAAGGCTAAACATTTTACTTACAAATAATAGGAACTTTTCACGAGTTTAATACATGCTTAGGAGCCCATTATTTGTCATAAAATACTTGTCTTTCAAAACATGCTAGTTTTTCATCAACATAAGAATCCTTGTCATGTAAATTTAGTCAAACATGGTGGGTACATGTACATATGCTTAAAATCATGCAATTCAAGAGTATAAGACAAGAGAGGAGTAAAATCAATTAATTTGGAAATTATTCAATTCAACTCACCAACATTATAGTAGAAACCCCAATTTGGGTATCATGAAATCCATCTTAAAAGTTCACAAACTTTCATAATCTTCATAGTTCACATCATGCATAGCTTCAACAGATATAAATCAACTCATGAAATAAGCTTTCAATATGTTCATGCATAATCAATCAATACTTGATAAAATCAAACATAATTTATATTCATAATTCATAAAAGAAAGTACCATGAAGAATCTAACCTTGAGATCATGAAATTTCATAGAAAGAGAGAGTTGGGCTCCATGGGTAAATTGACCCATGGATGAAGACCCACATACCTTTACTTGAGACTTTCTTGAAGAAAACTTGAGGAAGACTTGAGGCTTCAATTAGGTTCTTTAAATCCAAAGCAAGTTCTTGAGATTCTTGAATTTTGATAAGGGGATTATAAGGAATTAAGAGGACTTTTAGGAGGGGTTTGAGTGTTCTAGGGCTTGAAAATGGCTGAAGAGTAAGGTATTCCCGAATATATAGGCATTGGGTTGTTACCATATTGCCCTTAAGAGTAAACAAAATATTAAGGAACCTGTTGAACTAGTCCGTATACATTTTCGTGTTAAGTTCAATTTTTCTCCTGTTTTGGCCTAGTAATGGGTTTAGGCCATTTTGGCACTAGTGCGCGACAAGTCCGCGACATGGACTGGTCGCATACCTTTTCTAGTTCGGCCCACTGTGGCAAAAATTATTTTTCGCTATGGGTCATCTAAAAATTGAAGACTACCCCTTTACTACAAAATTTTGCTCCCTGAAAAAGAATATGAAGTCGGATTTGTGAAATTATGCACGGATTTTGAGATATTCAAGAAATACACTTTAGGGCATTTTTTGAGGTGCTTGAGAGGTCTTACATTATCTCCCCCTTGGGAATATTCAACCCCGAACATAAAGGAAACATACGAAGAGGAGTGATTAGAAAACTTTCAACCCAACATGAATGCAATCCATGCACTTAGACATTATCTCAAAATTTTCAAACATATACATCAAAAATCACCAAAAACTTGTCACCATGAACATGTATGCATGCAAAAATGACATGACGAATGGAACTTAACATCTTAGATAGGATTTAATTTGTTACCTTAGACTTGAATAGAGTGAAAGAGGTACATATATTGCTTCTTCATATCCGCTTTGGCTTCCCAAGTGGTGCTTTCGACTTGTTGATTCCTCCAAAGAACTTTGACAGATGCCACATCTTTGTTTCTCAACCTCTTCACATGCCTATATAATATTCCCATGGGACTTCCCCATATGTCAAGTTATCTTCTACGGCACCCACAACATCCAAAGGCACAGTAGAACTTGGGTTACCTGCACATTTCCTCATCATAGGTACATGGAAGACTGGATGAACCATACTCAACTCCATAGGCAACTCCAATTCATAGGCAACCTTACCAATTATCCTCAAGATTCAATAAGGTCCTACATACCTTGGGATTAATTTGCCCTCCTTGCCAATCGAACAAAACCCCTCATGGGTGAGACCTTCAAATATCAATCATCAAAACAAAACTTAAGCTCACTTCTCCTGACATCGGAGTAGGACTTTTGCCTACTTTGATCCATTTTCAACCTTTCCCTTTATAAGACTCATTTTCTCCATGAAATCCATAACCAACACTACTAGAAATTAGTCCTCTGATAACGCAAGGAAAATCGTTGGTTTAGATAGACTTCCCATTTCCCTATGGCAACGATTGACCAATCATTGCATTAGTTCGCGTGGGTACAGAGCTATGGCAATGGTTGACCAATCGTTGCATCAGTTCATGTGGGTATAGAGCTATGGCAACGATTGTCACAAAGTATTAGCATAGACCATCCTATGGCAATGACGAAAATATGTGGGACTGGCAACGCTTTATAGTCGTTGCCATAGACATTAATAGTCTATTGCAATAGTGTTGTAACGTTAATCTAATAATAATTAGTATTTGTATTATAAAAGAAAATTACATTTGTATTATATATATATATATGCTTAACAATTAACTAACTATAATATACCACATTTTTAATGTACATAGCAAAATGTTAAAACCCAAAAGATAAGTGGTTTTACATGCTTCAATAAGTATCAAAGTATTTGATAGCAAAAAATTAGAATTTTCATCAACAAATGAAAAAATCATCTTAAGTAAGATCAAGATCATCATCATCACTGCCTTCATCCCTTTCTTCATTGACACCTACAAAAGAGAATAAATAATGTTATTCATCGTCTTATAAAAAGAAAAAATCATGAAATAAAAAGCTCAATGCTCAGTTTTATTAACAGGAATCAAATGAAGGGCAAGGTGTCTCTTCCTATGATCCATTACAACCTCCTCCTCATGACAAGAAGTCTCTTGAACTTTAGTAGAGTCAAAATCCCCAGAAGGATACCAGTAGAACAAACATGATACAAGGAAGGAGAATTACCCACACCAACCTTGTCCTAATTACTAAAAAAGGAGAGGGTGAAATAATAGATGGCATAATAAGAAGATGAACTTTGACATACTGATATATCAGTGCAACAAACTAATATTATATGTGGAAAAATTCAGATACCATGGTTAGTGACTAAAATTGGGAAGGAATGATCAAGACCTTAGAAACTTTAAGGCCTAGAATCTTCCACTTCCAGTCAAATGGAATCCTCCCAATAACAACTACATTAAAAGAAATGCTGACAGAGCTTGCAGGGGAAATTCAGGAGTAAGTGCCTATGCCTTTTGCTTAAGAGATCACCAAGGCAATCTAAGATATGCAGAAGCAGCGGAGATAAGTCACAAAACTATTATTGAAGCTGAAGCTATGGCTATCTTATTGTGCCTGAGGCACTGCAAAGTCAATCAGGTACACTATCTAGTCCTAGAAATAGACTCACTAGGTCTGCAGAAGATGATAAGTGGGGAGTGGAATATTCCATGGGCAATCAGGGAGCACATCGAGGAGATAAAGACACTCACATAATCAATATAGATAAATATCAAACATACATACAGAAGAAGGTAACCAGCTTGCTAATAAATTAGCTAACCATGCATTAGAATAGAAGATTCAGTCTCAATACAGTAGTTTCCATGAACTTCCAGTACAATGAATGAAGACTTTAAATTTCGACAAAGCCCACATTTGCACATTGAGGATCAAATCAAGACCTATCAAAATATAGGGGACTACATATAGTGAAGAAAAACAAGAGATAGAAGTTGATATGTACATTCTGGGAAGCTGCACAACTATGTCAAGTGCCTACTCCTACATATTTACTATAGCAGAATTCTTGGACTTCCTTTATCCCCGAGGAAGGAGAATTCCCAAGTAGATATCTTGGACTTCCTTTATCCCCAAGGAAATGGAGAAAGATGGAATGCAATCAATTATGCATGAAGATAATTGAAAAGATCAGAACAGTAGCAAACAAACACCCGTCATATGCAGAATTCAACTCAGCTACTCCAATCACACAATCCAATTAAATCAATTATCTTTTAGAATAACTGAAGGTTCAGATTATCATCTCAAAAGTCATTTGTAAAGAGAAGAAATAAAGGTAGAAGAAGAAGAAGAAGAAGAAGAAGAAGAAGAAAAAGAAGAAGAAGAAAAAGAAGAAGAAGAAGAAGAAAGAAGCAAGAAGAAGCAGAAAATGAAGAATAAAAAAGAGATTAGATTAAGTATGACCTTTATCATTACTGCCAGCAGATGGATGATTTGATAAGTTGATTAGCAGCCTCTTCTCTCGATGAATGAACAATAAATCTTAGCATATTCAGGTCAATTGTTAATCTTGGATTAAGATTCTGAAGTTGAGTAATGTTCATTGTAATATCTTGTTCCTTGTTATTTTTTTTTGCGCTTTGAACTTTTCTTGCATTTTTTGTTGAATCCTCTCTTCTAGCTCCTCCATTTTTTTCTGTATCCTTTCATCAACAACAACACTTGACAAAGTTTCAGAATTTGCTGCTTTGCATTTCAACAAAGTCTTGGTAACTCCACAACCATACAACCTTACTCGACCAGGATGTTCAGGTGCCATAACTTTTGAATGTGCATCAACTTATTGGCTACCATCTTAACTTTCTTGAGTTTCTATCATTTCCCTTTCAGCCTACAAATAAGATTTGAGAGCAGAGAAAAAGAGTTAAAGTATATAAAAGCTGATGTTATATTTAAGAAGAAATAAATGATCAAGAGATACTTTGAACAATAAAACTTCGTACTATTATGTTGGATGTATCCTCATATGATTCCTTGTATATTCGGCCAGGTTTTCTTCTTCTAGTAGCCACAAAAAATTCTTTACTGGAAACACCATCTGAACTTTCCTTCTTTTTATTCTAGTTATACAAAAGTAGATATCAATATCTTCACAAGAAAGTATAAGTTTATAGTTAGATTACGACAAAATATCAAACCTCACGGACTACGACAAAACATGTTTTGGAAATAGTGTGCGGATACCTCAACTTTTTTCCATTCTCCTTGTCAGTTTTTGACATATTCTGCAAAAAATAAAGCTGATGTTTTAAGCATACTCACAAAAAACCTAATAACAGTCACTTAAAATAAGTCGATGTCTATCCAAAAAATAATTATATAGAGAATAAAATGTGTATGCTGAACAAGATCAAATATAGAAAATTGTCTAGCTTCAGCTTCATCAGAATTCCAATATCGAAGGAGATCCTTAAATATAGATTTTGGAACATTTTTAGGTCTATTAGCCATTCGAATTTCGTCATTGTCATAGGCATAAAAGTATTTTTTGTGTTAATCCTACTCTTATACCCTCTCCAAGAAAGTTCAATTGCATTCAAAGCCCATTCTTTTCCAACATTAGGAATGTCATATTTCTCCTATAAATTGTGCAATTGGGTTAATGCAAAAAATAATAAATAGTTTCAACTAACATTAAAAATATTGAGAACTTCTAACCTTGATATAGTTCCATATATCGTCGTGCGTCTTTAACTTTTTGCAGTTAAGTATATTAAGAGGACAAAATGTCCCATTCCTTGTCAATGTGCCAAGGAAGCTACCCAACTCCTTTACCACCACTTCAGTAGGACCAATAGGCTGGTGCAACTCATTTAGCACGATAAGTTTGTGCTCGCTACGTCCATGTAAACTGACATTTGTGTACCACCTCTTTTTCTTTTAATTGTGGAATGACCTACAATAATATGATCAAAAGATTTTATAGTTACATAGAAAATTTCTTGAATAATAAGAACTTAATTTTAAATACACTTGCCTTGCTCCTCGGATTGACCATTTTCATCATGATTGGTAGAATTTTGTAGATGATCTTGTTGTATTTGTTCCTGAATTGCTTGCGATGCAGGAGTGGTGGGATGTACTGACTCTTGTTGCACTTGTTCATGTACTACTTGTGGTGGGGGAATAATGGAGATTGTTTGTGCCGTAGAAGAAGTAGAATTCACAGACATGTGCTATATTTGAGATCCAGCCCGAATGTAGTCTAAGTTCTGCTTGAGCTTGTCATGGTTTTGATTTAAATTGAGGTTGTGAACATATGAAACGCTATTTGATTACGCTTTTGCTGGTGACTTGATATCTTTTTGTTTCGTAAAGATATAAGTGATCCAGCTAGAACATACTTTTTGTTGTTAATTCTCTTACTTCTTCTTGAACACTCAGCTTGACTCATAATGATTAACTCACTGTCTGTGGAAATGAAATAAGTAAATCTCATATGAAACCATAAAGTAAAAAAATTGTTAACTCCTAGCAAGTAAACTATTATAATATAGTCAGAAGACTCCAAATAGTATTAAACTTCATGATTTTAATTTGTTCTGTACAATTTATATTTGCACTTAGCCTATTTCCTACTATCAACAAACTTTTAAAATATAGGACAGTGGAATGTGGAGACAGTTACTCAAGTTGCTCCACCTCATCTGGTTCCACATATTCTTACTCATCAATTTCATTATCAGGCAACTATTTTGACAAGGGAATCTAGAAAACAAACAGGTTGCATCAACACACACACTTGGAATAAATTGATCCCTTTGAAATGCTCATTTCTGCTGTGGAGGGTTATAAGGGGCAAGCTTCCCACATTTTTATTACTGGACACTTTTCCAGGAACACTTAGGAGTTCTTTGTTGGTTCTATTGGTAATAAGAGAAGTTACCATTATCAAAACAAAAATAGAAGAAAACTCAGAATTATATCAGTGAAGTTGTGATGCTCTTTAGTGATTCACTATCTTTCTTCACTTAGATTTTAAAAATCCTGCAAAAATGTAGAATTTTAGATTAAAAATCCAAATGAAATGATTGATAAGATACGAACAAGCATGAATATAAAATATGTCTGTAACAGGCTATCCTCACTCACAAAATTGAAACTCAAAACAACAATGTGCATATATTTAAAAGAACTTCAGAACATCCTTGACTAATCATCTTCCTCCATCCAATCCCACTCAGTACCATCTAACGCTGGCAAGGAACCGGTAGGTACCGGTTCCGGTACCGGTCCAGTGCCGGTCCGGTCTGGTCCCGGTACTATACTGGTTCCTACTGGTAAGGAGGGTACCGGAAGGGGTACCGGAAAGGGACCGGGTTTTTTTACCGGTAAGTACTGGTACCGGTTTACCGGTTCCGGCCCGGTACTAGACCAGTAATACCGGTCCAAATTTTTTTTTTTAATTATATTACCGTTGGGGTGGGGCCCACCAACGGTAACAATTTTTTTCCAGCCGTTTTGTAGCCGTTTTTGACCTTTTTGGTTAATTATTTTTTCAAAATTCAATAATGTCTCAACTATAAATACCCCTAAATCTTTCATAAATTTTCACTTCAATTCTCTCAATCTAAATCTCTCAATTCAATCCAATTCTCTCTACTTACTATTACAAATTTATAATTATATACATATTACATACTACTCTCAATTATTATATATTATATATTAATTATCTACTCTCTCAATTATTATTTAAAAATATTATTTAGTTTGGTTATTCAATTCATAATTGCAATTTGGAGCAAATTTTGGTGGATCAATTTGGAGCATATTCAAGCTTCAACTTTCATCAATTTCGGCTTCTACGTCTGTTTTTACACAGACGTTTGGTACCTTCGTTCCTAAATCCTACTTATTTGTTCTTCTAATTACTTATTTGAGCAGCATTGCATTGAATGTAATTTGCTTGTTCGAAAAATTCCTAAAATCGTAGTAACTAGGTGGAATTCATTGTACGAAATGTTAAAAGTAGCTTACAAATATATGAGACCGCTTATAATGGTCTGGAATGCACATAATTCAGATTCCACCTACCGGCTAGATGAAAATGACTGGATTGATAATAAAGATTTAATTGATTTTTTAAAAGTTTTTTATTTAGCAACTAAACAAATATCCGGTCTTTACTATCCTACTATTTGTTCTGTGTTGCCCAATATTTGTGCTATTTGTAATAAATTTGCTTTGTTTAAAAATAATACAAAATTTAGTGAACCTGTTAAAAAAATGATTGAAAAATTTAGGAAATACTTTTTCCCAATCCCTCAGATTTATTTAACTGCTTGTTTATTTAATCCTGCTTATAAAGAATTCAGTGTATCTAGAATGGTAGTTAGTATATATACAGACTTAGAAATAGAATACGATGAACAAAATCAATTACATAATTTAGACGCAGCTCTAAGTAACATTAGATTAGAAGCTAGAAAACTATATGATTTAGAACAATATAATTTAGTACAAAATGTACAATACTAACCACAACCTACTCGGCCTAGATACGATGATGATACTGCCGCAATGTTAGAATTTCAGCTTAACTAAAGCTAACGAAAACAACGATTTTGATGAATATCTTAACCAGGCACCAGAAAGCATCAAGGATGCAGAGGGGAAACCACAACTTTTGGCGTGGTGGAATAATCGTGGAAAAACGTTTCCAAGACTTCAGCGGGTGGTTCGTGATGTCCGGGCAATTCAAGCTTCTTCAGTGGCTTCAGAAGGCGCTTTTAGTGCTGCTAGGTTCCAATTAGGAGACTATAGACATTCACTAGCAGCTTATAGCTTGGAAGTTTCAGTCTTATTTCAAGATTGGATAAATGCGGAGCGGAGGAATTTAGGGCGTCCGACATTGCCTTCTCAGTTTGAAGCTGATATAGATAATGTTATATCGGAATCAAGCGAAGACAGCATGGAATTTCTGGAAGAACAAGCTCAAGAGCCGATTCCAGAAAATGTCACACTTGAAATGTCAGAAACTCTTAGACAAGAATTTCAAAGTAGTTTAAGATATTAGTGATCAAATTTTATTGTATTACAAATTTTCAATAAATAATACCTAGTTGAAACAGAACTCTTCCTAGAAGGTGGCTGCGTAAATTAGGTTGATTTCGAATATCTTACCTCACTACATTGTACAATTTAAATTTTAAAATTACATAATAAAATTAGAGGTTATTCGCCTTATTTCTTTTTTTTTTTTTTTTAATTTTAATATCTTCACTTAATCTTTATTTAAGTCTTGACTTCTTTTTAATATATTTGCCCCTTATTTCTCAAATATTTATTAACTTTAAAGTTTAAAATATAAAAATAAACATTCAAAATCTAATCGTTAAAAATTAAACTTTATAATTTTATATTTAAAAAATTAGAAATTTAAACTTTTATAGTAGAAAGATTGAAAAATTTGATTTTACACTTTAAATATTTTAGTTATATACTTATATTATATAAAACTTTTATACTTATATTTTATAAGTTATAACAACTTTAAATTCAAACTTCATTTTAAACTTTAAAAAATTTATATAATGATTAATGAATAATAATACTACTATTTTAAAATTTTAATTTAATCTTTAACATTTTAAACTTGAATTTAAATTTTTAAATATTAATATTAATTTAACATATAAAAATTACACTTCAAAATTGTAAATTTTTAATATATAATTTTTTTTAATTAATTCCGGATTATCGGTCCGGTCCGGTCCCGGTTGGTACCGGACCGGTAAGGTAAGGGGGCTTTTTCCCGGTACCACTGGTACTGGCTCCGGGAAAAAATACCCCCCACTTTATCGGTTCCGGTCCCGGTACCGGTAAATGCCGATCCGGTGGTCCCAGTACCGGTTCCGTTGCTTGCGTTAGTACCATCAAGCGCATCCTCCTCTTCCGATGTTTCCACAACTATTTCTTCTGAATGTTGTTCATTATATGGAAGATCAACAACATCAATGACCACATCTTCTCATGAGCATCTAAAGTCACCCTCATCAAATCTAGCTGAAGGACCAATGTCATCATTAGACTCCCTCCAAGATGTGTCTCTTATATTATGACAATTCTCTTCCTCAAGATCTTACAAATCAACTGACACTTTATTTCTTGCATAATAAACATCTTCCTCAATTGGATCTGCGACATAAAAAACTTGATAAACCTGTGATACCAACACAAAAGGATCATATTTACTACATAACTTGTTGAAGTATACCCGGGTCAACCCATGCTCATCAACTTCATTCTGAAACCAATCACATCTAAATAATACAACACTAAAACAACCATAATAATTAATCTATATGATATCTTGAATAACTCCATAATAAATAACCTCTCCATCGATGGGATTTTGGTCCCTAACACTCGCAAAACTATCAATTGTCGCTGATAAAGTCACTCCACTATTTTGAGTCTTAAGTGGAGCATCGCGACTTTTTGTATGAAAACGATATCCATTAATAAAGTATGTGGTATATCTCCTAGCTACCACATTAGGCCCTTTAAATGACCATCTTATATGATGGAGGTACTTCAACATTTTGAACTTTCTCTTCAAACCAATTGTTGAATTCACGACTGTGGCTATTTGCTCTTGCCCATGCATTAGATCGAATATGATTACCCACCAAAGTCTTATGTTCCTTACAATGATGCATATGACAAAATTTAATTATCTGACATTTATAAATGAATAGTGCTTAAAATATATATAATTATTGTATAATTTATCTTACTCAATAAATTTTTCCACTTGGTCATCTCCCGTATTGAAAAGGGCATATCGATGTGCCTTCTAACATAATTGTGAATGCATAAAAAAGTACAATTGTTTTTCTTCTCACGTCCAATTAGATGACCTATCTTAGAAAATATAGGTGAATGATTTTAATCAGATTCCTCATCCTCAATTTAATATCTACTAAATCTTGTCTTCACACCATCATGTAAGTATGTCGAAAAAAAAGTCAATCGCTCTCCACCTACAAAACCTTCTACCATTGATACTTTTGGACAATACCGATTACGAACAGGCCCCTTTAAGTCACATAGCTCTCTCTCAATGGAACATATACCACAAATGAGTTGGGCCCCCAAGCTTAATCTCATTCACTAAATGAACACTTAAATGTACCATTATATCAAAAAAAGATAGATGAAAAATCATCTCAAGGTTGGATAATATTTCACCAATTTTAGACTCAAGTTTTACAAGATCTCTTTGCCTTATTACCTTACTACATATGGATTTAAAGAAATTTTCTAACCTAATTAATGTTAATGCAACATTTTTAGGTAGGACTTTCCTAACAGCAATCTGAAGTAGGTGATGCATCATAAAATGAGCATCATGACTCTTGTACCCACATATCTTTATCTCCTTCACATGCATACGATTTGAAATATCTGAAGCACATCCTTTAGGTAATTTGGCCTTTTTGAAGATGCTGCAAAATAACTTTTTCTTTTTAGGATTCATAAAGAAGGAGGATTGACCAAAACTTACATTTCCTTCATCATCTCCTATTAGTTGTAGCTCCGTACGTATTTCCATTTCTTGTAAGTCATATCGGGAAGAAATCTGATCCTTTGACTTTCCATCTATCTCAAACAAAGTTCCAAGCACACTATCGCATATATTCTTCTCTATGTGTCACATCAAGATTATGCCTCAATTTGTTACGTACCCAGTATGGCAATTCAAAAAAGATAAATCTTTTCTTCCACGGACCATTATTATCTCGAGGCCTTTTTTTTGCCCCTTTCCAAAAGTATTAATGAATCCATTAAGCTTTTCAAGCACTTTGACCCCAACATGCTTACAGAAAACAACAAATGAGAGCAATTTATATGACTGAAAGGTCTATTTAAATAGCTCATATAAATTATGAAACAACAACATAATCCTCAAGTAAACAACAGTTATGCCTCTGCAGGAGCAAAACATACAAAGATAAACTCTACTTCAAGGGACTATAGAGAACGTTAGGACTTGATAATAACATCACAAGCACCAACAACAAGAATAATATACCACAATGCCAAACAAGTTGGAATTGAGAGTATGAATCCCCTAATTCAATTTTAACCAGTATATTGATAAGATGCAGAAATCACAGAAAGGAAAGTAAAACCTACTGCTTGTATTCTCAAAATCCCCACTCAGTAGTAAAAAATCTTCATAAACCCTTATAGTAAAAGATGCAGAAAATTGCATATAAACAGACCCGTAATCTCAATCACAAAACAACAGAGAACCCTCAAAATACCCATTAGCTCAAACGACAAAAGAGAATATAGAGATGAGCTAAGCAGAGTTAATTTAGAAGAAAAAATGGAAAAAGAAAGAAAACTAGCCGTTGGAGTCGTGAATCATTTTCAGAAAACGATAACGTTCCAATCTTATCAGTAATCATCCTCTATAACCCTTCACCTGCCGCTTTACATTTCTCCATTCTTGCAAAAACACCATCTTTAGGTTTCAAGAAACTAGTAAATAGTTGCAGAAAGGGGTTTTTCTTTTTCCTTTTTTTTTTATAGGTAAAAGAGATGGATTCTTCTTCTTCAGCTTGTCTGGTACGATCCTTCTCTCAACCTTCTCAAGAATGCAGTGAGGTAACATCATCCTTTTTTTTTCCTTAATTGAGCTAATGGGTGTCGGCAAATGCAGTAAAACTCATAGATCAAGGTAGGATTCTATTGGGGTTTCAAGTTCTAGCTTAATTCATCTCAAACTCTCTAATCCAAGCAAGGTCTGTGTGGATTGATCTTTGGTTTCAATTCAACCTTGGAGCCTAAAAACTCTTTCATTTTTTCATGAACTTTAAGTAAGATCTAAGTATGATTTTCATGATTTGTCTTCAAATTGATGGAATTATGATATGAGTCATTACTAAATATTTATTTAAGCATGAATTAAGTTTTATTCCAATGGTTTACACGGTTTCTGTGAATCATGAACTTGCATGGTAGTAGGTGCGGGTCTATGTTCCTCTTTACCATCAAATGACTACTTATCTTTTCGCAATGGATGATCATGAGGCAAAAAACTTCGATGACCCAAATAACACATTTTACGACTATGTTTGAGATATTGAGAGCATGTGTCATAATTACAAGTAGGACATGCCAATTTTCCCTTAGTGCTCCATCCCGAAAGCATTACTAATGCAAGAAAGTCACTAACTGTCCACATTAAGGCTACCCACATTTGGAATGTTTGCCTGGTCAAAACATCATATGTTTCTACCCCAGGTGTCACGCCCAGAGTCCCATTAAGGCGGACTAGCACTCGTTGCCGACAAGGCTCGGGAGAACCAACATATAACTATGCACATGCTATGAACATTATAAAAGGTTTCCATATACAACATGCTTTCAAATTAGGTAGACAGTAATAACAAGCCAAAAGGAAATGCATATGACTAGGCTGTTGGAGCCACAATGTCTAAGGTGCGATACTTGACCACACTTTACTTTACATAGTCTACAAAGCCTCTAGGTAAGGAACAATATCTATATGGGTCGGGACAGGCCCCGCCTCATGACCAACTATACAAAATAAAATATAAGCTCTAGATACACAAAGCCCTAAAGCAACTTGGAGCTCAGTAATAGCAGCTGGAAGTCCTGTACTCCTACTGGGGAGATCTAGTAGTTCCTGTACCTGCAGCATGAAATGCAAGTCCCCCCTAAAGGGACGTTAGTACGATATAATGTACTGAATATGTAAGGCAGGAAGTAACGTATATGAAATAAGAACTCAATTGAAATCACACACTGGTGTTTAAGGATAAAAGACCCCCTTTAGTCATACTGTGAAATCATGTACTTTATGTCCTTTTTATTACTTTACCTTTCTTTACTGAATAATATATCATGTAAATGACCAGCTGATCAGTGGTAAATTAATATCGGGATCGACCCATGCTAGGATTTCCTTTCACCCCTGGGATACCCCCCGTAATATGGGATCGACCCATGCTAGGTGATTCTTCCACCCCTGGGATACCACCCATCAATAAGCAACTTCAATTAATTTTTTATTTACTTTTTAGATGATTCTTTTGGTGGTGATAGCATTTAGAGCTGTAGGAACATAGACATTACATGTGACATATAAACAACTATACAAGATAATACCACAATAAAAAGAGAGTTACACAACTAATGAAACGGGTAGGAGATTAAACAACACATGAACTCTACTTGGTAAAAAGAACTCATGTATCTTTGGTATCCATGCAGATTTGACAATGGGTATGTATGGGAACATATGAACATGGTAAAGAGTGGAGACATAGTTATTAGTTATGTCAGAGTTGGTAAGTGCCTGTATGTGCCAAGGAAGAACCTAGATTTTATGCCAAGTAATAGGAAATCAAGTAGCCTTACATACCTCATTGTACTTTGTCGTTATTAGCTCGGAGTAGTATCCTTTTCCTCCAAATACTTATCTACAATACAGTAGGTGATAAAACTAGTATTAGCAGCTAATAAACACATCTTCGCAGTCCAATCTCATAAAAGCAAACACTCGGGCAGCAAGCTTTTAACTATCAATCCATGAGTATTCTTTCAATCTTTCCACCTCTAATCATATTTTTGTTTAACACTCGTTTTCATATACATGTTACATCCAGCCTGTTTTAGTCACATAACAGGCTTACAACAGATCATCAAGTACAACATACAACAACTCTACACAATACACAAGTAAGTAACATAACATTATGTCCTTTTGCTACATTTCAGCATCAACCATTCCAAATCTGTTACAACCTCAACCAAACTGTTCTCAACATATTTACAGATAAAGAGTGTCTTAAAACATTCCAAAACCAGTCCTAAAGTAGATGGAAAATGTGAGACAACAATCACCAATTATCCGCCCACAAGTTCCTACTAAGAGCACCATTTAGATAGCATACAAGAACTCATTTTTGCAGAAGATAAAAATGGTGCAGCAGCCTTCTTTCATCACTAAAGAATGAATCCTTGTTAAAAACATAAACCTTAATTCATAATTCAGCTAACCAACAAGAGAAAAGCCTCTTAATAAACAAGAAAGTGTACAACAATCTTTGGAACACATGCTGTCCAAAATTCCTGCACAAGTACAACTAGCATACTCTTCATGTTTTTCATGGAAAAATTATACTAAACCATAGGTATTTTTACTTACCTTAGCCCTCAAGGATCAGGTGCTCTTTAAGAACCCTAAAGGTGTGCCTTGGCTGCTTTACAAAGTGAAGAGAGAGCAAGGAGAAAACTTTAAAAGAAATTTGATTTTTGGCTATGTATGAATGTCTTACAATTGCTGGTTTTTAATCTCTTTTAAAGGGCCACTTTTGGCTGACTTTCTTTTGCATTTCAAGCCTTATTTTATTAATGTGTTGATGCAGCAACTTGGCCCTTTCACTTGGGCATTATTGGGCTTCAATTGGATGGGCTTTGCTGCAAATATTTCTCTTTTACTTCACTTAGTTTGGGCCCTATTTGTGAATTGGGTTGTGAATGTAATTTGGCCCTTTTCCTAACCATCTTGGGCTGCAAATATTGTCCATTTATGATTCTAAACCATGGGCCCAAATTACACCCTTAACTCGAGGTTTATTCTTTATCGGACTTGAACAAATTCGGTGTTGGGCCTTGTCTCCATCTACCTAGCCTATTTAAGCTAAGCACGTAGGTGACTCACCTGTTTGCTTCCTAAGTCCCACAAGCACCTCACTTCTTTCACATCATTTAAGGCCACGACCTCCTCAATTCGACTCAAAACATATATACACTCGGTCATCTTGAGCGTTATCTCTAATTTGAAATTCAAGCACTTTTTAAAAATGTGCGCTGATTTGACCCCGCCATATCATGTTTCATATGCATAGGACTAGTACATGTAAGATGTGGGGTGTTATATCCTCCCCCCCCCCCCCCCCGGAACATTCATCCCCGAATGCTAGTATAAATAGGATAGGTCATATAAGTTTAAACTTTCATGTAAACAGACTTTTGACAACATAATAAGAATTCAAATTCACGTACCTACAAATCCCCCAACTCTACATCTTGGACTTCCTCTGTAGCTTCATATAAATAAGGGTATTTAGATCTCATTGCTTCCTCAGCCTCTCACGTTATCTCTTCTACTTGCTAGTTCCTCCAAAGTACCTTTACTGAGGTATTTCCTTATTCCTTAGCTTCCTAACTTGACGATCTAGGATAGCAATAGGTACCTCTTCATAGGTGAGATCTTCCGTAATCTGCATATCTTCAATTAGACTGATACGAGATGGGTCACCTATGCATTTTTGAAGCATTGAGACATGAAAAACTGGATGAACCATTGAAAGCTCCTAGGGTAGCTCTAATTCATATGCAACCTGTCCAAACCTTTTAATAATCTTATACGGACCTATGTAACATGTGCTTAGTTTTCCTTTCTTATCGAATTTCATAACTCCTTTAATTGAGGACACCTTTAAGAATACCCAATCTCCGACTGAGAATTCCAGTCCTCAACTTCTAGCATCCGCATATGAGTTGTGATGACTTTGGGCTATTTCTAGCCGTTGTCGTATTACCTTGACTTTTTTCATGGCTTTTTGGACTAGATCTGGACCAAGCAAGGTGGTTTCACCCACTTCAAACCATCCTATTGGTGATCTACATTTCCTTCCATACAAAGCTTCATAAGGTGCCATCTTGATGCCTGAATGGTAGCCATTATTATAGGCAAATTCAATAAGTGGCAAATGGTCCACCCAACTACCCTTGAAGTCCAATGCATAAGACCGCAACATATCTTCAAGTGTTTGAATGGTGCGTTCTGCTTCACCATCTGTTTGAGGGTGGAAAGTTAAACTTAAATTCACTTATGTCCCTAAGATCCTTTGGAAGGAATTCCAAAACTTTGCAGCTAATTGAGCTCCCCGATCAGATATAATGGAGATTGGAACCCCATGCAGCCTAACTATCTCTTTGAGGTATAACTTTGCATACTCTTCAGCTGTATAATCACTCTTAATTGGCAAGAAGTGTGCTGACTTAGTGAGCCTATCAACTATCACCCATATGGTGTCAAACTTCTGAAATGAGCGAGGCAACCCAACAAAATCCATATTAATCATATCCCACTCCCACGTGGGAAGATATATACATTGCATATAACCTCCCAGCTTTTGGTGCTCTACCTTAACTTGTTGGCAATTCAGACATTGAGCCACAAATTCTGCAAGGTCCTTTTTCATGCCTCCCACCAGAAAATTCCCTTCAGGTCATGATACATCTTAGTTGATCCTGGATGGATGGAATATCTTGAATGATGGGCTTCTTCTATTATCCTTCTTCTTAGTCCATTAATATTAGGAACACATAATCTATTTTGGCAATAAAGTACTCTATTTTGTGTAAGTTTAAAGCCCTTCATTGTACCTTGACTCAACTTCTCCTTAAGTCATCGTAGAACAGGATCCTTGAACTACTTTTCTCCTACCTCCATTACCAATGAAGACTCTGCAGCATTATGCACAACAACCCCTTCTTTGGAGTTTCAATGAGGCGAACTCCCAAATTGACTAGTTGACCTAGATCCTTAGCGACTCCTTGACTTACCACGGTCTGATCACCAATATTCATAATTGCCTTATGACTCAGAGCATCGGCTACCACATTTGCTTTCCCTGGATGGTATAGTATATCAACATCGTAATTCTTTATTAGCTCTAGCCATCTCCACTATCTTAAATTTAGGTCTTTCTGTTTAAAAATGTACTGTAGGCTCTTATGATCAGTATATATGTCAACATGAACTCCATACAAATAGTGGCGCCATATTTTCAAGGCAAACACAACAACTGCTAGCTCAAGGTCATGTGTTGGGTAGTTTTTCTCATGTAATTGCAGTTGTCTCGAGGCATAAGAAATTACCCTACCGTGTTGTGTCAGTACACACCCTAAGCCAACTCTTGAAGCATCACAATACACCGCATACCCCTCCGTACCTTCTGGAAGCACTAGCACAGGTGCTGAAGTTAGCCTGCTTTTCAACTCTTGGAAACTCCTTTCACATGCATCATTTCATTGAAACTTGCTCGCTTATGTGTCAACTTTGTTAGAGGTGCAAAAATAGAAGAAAAACCCTCAACAAACCTTTTGTAATAACCTGCCAACCCTAGGAAGCTTCAAACTTCTGTGGGTTTGTGGGCCTTGGCCAATCTTTCACCGCCTCTATCTTTTGTGAATCAACCCTTATTCCTTCATCGGATACAATATGACCCAAGAATTCCATTGATTTTAACAAAAATTCACATTTGGGAAACTTGGCGTACAATTGTCGATCATGAAAAACTTGTAATACTTGTCGTAAGTGATTTGCATGGTCCTCTTCTGATCTTGAATATACTAGAATATCATCTATAAATACTATCACAAATACATCCAAGAATGGCTTGAATACCTTGTTCATTAAATTCATAAAAACTGTTGGTGCGTTTGTTAGCCCAAATGACATAATAAGAAATTCAAAGTGACCATAGCGTGTCCTAAAGGTTGTCTTGCGTATATCTTTCTCCTTCACCCTCACTTGGTGATAACCTAATCTCAAATCAATTTTCGAAAAGCATTTGGCCCCCTGTAACTAATCAAATAAATCATCAATCCTGGGGAGGGGGTATTTGTTCTTAATTGTCACCCTATTCAATTTCCGGTAGTCAATACAAGGTGCCATCCTTTTTACGTGCAAATAACACTGGTGCACCCCAAGGGGACACGCTAGGTCTTATAAAACCCTTCTCTAGCAAGTCTTTTAATTGCTCCTTTAATTTATGTAATTCTGTCGGGGCCATTTTATATGGAGGGATAGAAATAGGTTGAGTGCCTGGAAGTAAGTCAAATACAAAAATCTACTTCTCGTTCTGGAGGTAAACCTGGAAGCTCTTCAGGAAACACATTAGCAAATTCATTCACTATTGGAACAGATTGAAGAGTTGGTGATTCTGCCTCTATATCCCTCACTCTAACTAAATGGAATACATATCCCTTTGACATTATCTTACTTGCCTTAAAATAGGAAACAAACTTACCCTTTGGTGCCTTAACACTACTTTCCCATTCAAGGACCGCCTCATTTGGAAAGTTGAAATACACTCTCTTAGTTCGGCAATCCACAGTGGCATATCAAGAAGCTAACCAATCCTTACCCATTATAACATCAAATTCCACCATTTCTAACTCAACAAGGTCAGCCAAAGTGTTACGGTCACAAACAGTTACTACACAGTTATAATAGACCCTTCTAGCTATAATAGATTCACCGATTGGTGTAGACACTTCAAATGGCTTGATCAATAATTTAGGTGTTCTTTTAAGCTTCCCAGCAACTAGTGGAGTAATGTATGATAATGTAGAACCAGGGTCAATTAATGCGTACACATTAGGTGAAAAGATGGACAGTGTACCTGTGACCACATCGGGTGAAGCTTCCAAATTTTGCCAACTCCCCAAAGTAGAAGTGTGATTCTGGGCTCCGCTAGAGCTAGTTGCCCCTCTACCACCTCTACCACGACCTACAGGTGTTTGCTGACCCCTACTTAATGGAGGGATTGATGATGATGATGCAATGGCTGACCCAGTAAGTTATGCTATATCACCCATACGTCTTCTTGGGCAATCTTTCATCATATGCCATAGTACACCACACCAATAACAAGTATCTGTACCAACACAACGTGTACCTAAATGACTCCTCCTACATTGTTTGCAAGGCTGCCTAGGAGGAATTTGTTGGCTTGCCGAATATCCTGTTGTCCGTGCACCTTGGCCTTCACTTCTTTGACTAAACTGATTACTTTTAGACCCTTGAAGTTGTGCTGGAGCACTAACTGCAGAATAGGATGATGATGGCCTAGGTGGCCTATTAGAAAACCGAGGCCTAAACTCACCTTGGGACGGTGCAAACTGCCCTGTAGATCTGGCCCTCTTGGACTGCCCCCTTTCTAACTCTTGTGTCCTTCTTCTTTGCCTCCGATCCTCCAGTTTTTGTGCAAATGCGTGCATCCTCGCTATATCCATGTCCTTATTCAATGAAGCAATGGTACAGTCACTAACCAGATACGAGTCCAACCTATCTACATATTGATGAACTCTATCTGCCATAGTAACGACTACGTTAAGAGCATACCTAGCCAGGGAATTAAATTGAAGGCTATACTCCCTCACGCTCATATTCCCTTGGTGGAGATTTAAAAACTGATCTGCACAAGCCTCTCGGATCTCTAATGGCAAGTAATGGTCAAGAAATGCCTCTTTGAACTCCTTCCGGGTAGTTGGAGGCGCATCTATACCCTTAGATTGCTTCCAAGCTTCATACCACAATATAGCCATACCCTTCAATCTATATGTTGCCAGCTCCACAGCTTCTGTACCGCTTACATGCATAATAGCCAAAGTGCGTTGGATCTGATCGATGAAGTCTTATGGATCTTCATTAGGATCTGACCCTATAAAAGATGGAGAGTCCAAATTAAGGAAGTCATGTATCCTCGTGTTAGCTTCCCTATTTGCACCACCTGCACCTATAACTAGACCTTCTTGTCTTTGACTTTGGCCAACAACTATACGAGTTAATAATTGGACCGCATTCCTTAAATCTTTCTTAGTAGAATTAATAGGTGTCTCTTGAGGTGCTGCTGCCCTCCTTAGCTCCTCTGGAGGTAGAGGAGTCGGGGAACTCTATGATAAGGACTCATATGGAACCTCACTTTGGTTAGGCCTAGCTCGTGATTGACTTGTCCCTTCTCCAAAATCTATCCGCTTACTGGTACTTCTTCTCCTTGTGATAGGCATCTTTTGCTATATATAAGCGCAAATATCAACTATGCCCTTTCGGGGACTTTCTTAAAGAGGAACCTCATATAAATACCATGGAATAAGGTTTGATCTTATTCATGGAGATTCCGTAACTATTCCAAAAATGGAAAGTTTGACATAATTGGTATTTTTTTTGGAAATTGAAAGCAGTTACTAATTCATGATTTGACATGTACAGAATGAAAACTTCATTCTCAATTCTACGAGAATTTTTATGAAAGCCTTTCATTTGCTTCTCTTCGATGGAAGTTTGATTTTCCCAGAATGAATCCTAATTTTTTGCCTGATTCTTCTTTTGATGATCGATTCAGCCTCTGATAAAAAAGATATACCTTGGTTATATTTCATCTCTTCAACAAGTTGATAATGGCTCTATGGCATGATCTAGAGAATGAAAAGAAAGTGACAACTCCTAAATGTCTTGTAGCCTCAGGTTTATAAATGTGGTGCACAATACTCCATAAACAAGACTCTACATGGACACGGCTTTGTAGACTCCCTAGGACGACCCGCTCTGATACCACTTTTGTCACGCCTAGAGTCCCATTAAGGCGGACTGGCACCCGTTACCGATAAGGCTCGGGAGAACCAATATATAACTATGCACCTGCTATGAACATTATAAAAAGAACAAGCCAAAAGGAAATGCACCATTGGAGCCATGATGTCTAAGGTACGATACTTGACCACACTTTACTTTACATAGTCTACAAAGTCTCTAGGTAAAGAACAATATCTATATGGGTCAGGAAAGGCCCCGCCTCATGACCGACTATATAATACAAAATATAAGCTCTAGACACACAAAGCCCCGAAGCAACCTGGAGCTCAGTAACAACAGCTGGAAGTCTTGTACTCTTACTGGGGAGATCTAGTAGCTCCCGTACCTGTAACATGAAATGAAGGTCCCCCGTAAAGGGACGTCAGTATGAGATAATGTACTGAATATGTAAGGCAGGAAGTACTGTATATGAAATAAGAACTCTATTGAAATCACACACCGGTGTTTAAGGATAAAAGACCACCTTTAGTCATATTGTGGAATCATGTACTTTATGTCCTTTGTTATTACTTTACCTTTCTTTACTGTACAATATATCATGTAAATGACCAGCTGATCAGTGGTAAATCAATATCGGGATCGACCCATGCTAGGCTTTCCTTTCACCTCTGGGATACCCCCCGTAATATGGAATCGACCCATGCTAGGTGATTCTTCCACCCCTGGGATACCACCCATCAATAAGCAACTTCAATTAATCTTTTATTTACCTTTGAGATGATTCTTTTGGTGGTGATAACATTTAGAGCTGTAGGAACATAGACATGACATGTGACATATAAACAACTATACAAGATAATACCACAATGAAAAGAGAGTTACACGCCTTGGTAGTCTAATTCCACTCAAAAATAATATCCGGGCAGCAAGCTCGTAATTATCAACCAAAGAGTATTCTTTCAACCTTTCAACTCCTAATCGTATTATGTAATACACATTTTCATATACATGTTACATCCATCTTGTTTTAGTCACATAAGAGGCTTACAACATCTCATAAAATACAACATACAACAACTCTACACAACACGCAAATAGGCAACGTAACATTACGTCCTTTCGCTACATTTCGACGTCAGTCATTCCAAATTTGTTTCAACCTCAACCAAACTGTTGTCAACATATTTACATATAAAAATAGTCTTAACACATTCCAAAAACATTCCCAAAGTAGATGGAAAACGTGAGACAATAATCTCCAATTATCCGCCCACAAGTTCCTACTAAGAGCATCATTAAGATATCATCATACAAGAACTCATTTTGCGGAAGATAAAAATTGTGCAGTAGCCTTCTTTCATCACTACATAACTAATCCTTGTTAAAAACATAAATTTTACTTCATAATTCAGCTAACCAACAAGAGTAAAGCCTCTTAATAAACAAGAAAGTGTACAACAATCTTTGGAACACATGCTATCCAAAATTCCCGCACAAGTACAACCAGCATACTCTTCATGTTTTTCATGGAAATATTATACTAAACCATAGGTATTTTTACTTACCTTAGCCCTGAAGGATTAGGTGCTCTTCAAGAACCCTAAAGGTGTGCCTTGGCTGCTTTACAAAATGAAGAGAGAGCAAGGAGAAACTTTGAAAGAAATATGATTTTTGGCTATGTATGAATGGCTTAAAATTGCTAGTTTTTAATCCCTTTTAAAGGGACACTCTTGGCCGACTTTCTTTTGCATTTCAAGCCTTATTTCATTAATGTGGTGATGCAGCAACTTGGCCCTTTCACTTGGGCCATATTGGGCTTCAATTTGATGGGCTTTGCTGCAAATATTTCTCTTTTACTTTCACTTAGTTTGGGCCCTATTTGTGAATTGGGTTATGAATGTAATTTGGCCCTTTTCCTAACCATCTTAGGCTGCAAATATTGTCCATTTATGATGCTAAACCATGGGCCCAAATTACACCCTTAACTCGGGGTTTATTCTTTATTAGACTTGAACAAATTCGGTGTTAGGCCTTGTCTCCGTCTACCTAGCCTATTTAAGCTAAGCACGTAGGTGATTCACCTTTTCGCTTCCTAAATCCCACAAGCACCTCACTTTTTTGACATCATTTAAGGCCATGACCTCGTCAATTTAACTTAAAACTTATACACATTCGGTTATCTTGAGCGTTAGATGTACATATAGCCCTCTAATCCGAAATTTAAGCACTTTTTAAAAATGTCTGCTGATTTGACCCTGCCATATCATGTTTCATATGCATAGGACTAGTACATGTAAGATGTGGGGTGTTACACCAGGTTCCCATAATTCCTTCAATTCTTCAATCACTAGGTGTAGGTACACATCTATATCATTTCCAGAGATGTTGGACCTAGAATAATCATAGACAACATGATATACTCCGACTTCATACAAATCCATGGTGATAAATTATAATTCATCAACATAACAGGTCGCGTGCTATGAGAAATACTCATGGTTTGAAATGGATTGAAACTATCCCTTGAGAGTCCCAACCCAACATTACGAGGATGGTTAGAGAAGAGTGGGTGTCAACGATCAAAACTTTTCCATGCTTCCCCATCAGCATGATGCCTTAAATTTCCATCATTGAGTCATTCATTAGCATGCCATCTCATTGCAATAGTAGTTTCATGACACATGAATAATCTCTGAAGCCTAGGCTTTAACGGGAAGTACCTTAAAACCTTTGCAGGAATTTTAGAGCTTGTATTTATTAAGGCACCATTAACACTCTTCCATCTAGAACACCCACAAATAGAGCAATTATCAACTTTTTCATTATCCGTCCAGAATAACATGCAACCATTAGGGAATGTATTTTTTTCATAATGAAGACCCAATTTTTTAATTATACTTCTAGCCTTATTGAAAGACTCTAGTATCTGCACAAAGGGAAATACCTCTTTTATCAACACTAGAAAGTCTGAAAATGCTACATTGCTCAACCCATACAAGGATTTAAACAAGTATAACCAAATGGTGAAACTCAATTTAGTGAATTTTTCACAACCAGAATATAGTTGTTGTTTTCCTTCCTCCAACAATTTAAAAAAATTCTTTGCATCTTCTGATAGTCCCTCTCTTACTCCTTCTGCATCCCTTAACTCCGCCGCTACATTTATAAATGTATCATGAAGTAGTCCATCAATATCATCATGCAAATTAGAACCTTCATCATTATTGATCTGCTGAGGTGTATTTCTCGAGGAAGACCCTTCACCGTGAAAAACCCATTCAGTGTAACCAACTACAAATCCATCAGCAACTAAGTGATCCTCGGCAACATTTCTATAATGCCAATAGCGAATCATGCAATTTTTGCAAGGGCATAATATCTCATTTCCTTGAAAAGCTCGTTCAAATGCCTTATCAAGGAAATTGTTCACTCCATGAATATACTCATCTGTCCATCTTAGATAGTTCATCCAATTTCTATTCATGCTATCCATTAAAATCCTATATGTAACAACCAAATCATCAAGCAAATAACACATAATAAAAATAAGGTAGCAAATAAGATAGGGTTTTCCTTTTTGAGTCAATTAATTCAAAATTCTCAAATAAAATCTAAAGTAGGTTATGGCAAGGAAATTTGGATAACCAATCTTTCAAAAGTTATGGAAAAATGGTAATAAACATTGGTAGAAAATTCACTAGCTATGGAACCAAAATAAATGTTGCAGCATCAATATTTATGACACAACTTGTACGAGTAACTTGTACATATGTTGACACAACATGATTTCAGCTTTTCTGCATAAATAAAACAAGCAAAGACACATAAAAACTAAAACAAAAAGTGTAGACCACAACACGCCACACATAGTGACTCTCAAGATATAGAGTGCACCAAACATATTATTTTCACTTCCCACATACAACACCTAGAAAGTAGCAGATGATTCTTCAAAGATAGTATTTAATACCTGGGATAGGGAACACTAGGAGAGTAGAGATAGTTCCTAAAATTTGGGTTCTTGAGATAATTGCAGAGGCAAGGCTTCTGCTCCCTGATCTTGCTGCAGCAGAGGGTAGGCAGTGGTGATTTTGATGTGATTGCGCTAAGGCAAGCACTCAGCTGAATCATACTGTACGTTACAGCTACAGAGAACAAATGAAATTATAGATGAGCGCTCAGCTTTTTGAAGAGAACAGAGGCAAGCACTCCGCTGAATTGGATGAGCTTACCCACACATTAATTTCAAGACTTATGAGCTTAACAACTTAAAAAATTATGTCAAACAGATTACCACATTTTCAATGACCTGAACAGAACATTTAAGAAACTAAAACTTTTTGAAGAGCAGTTTTTGCAGTTTGAAGAGCTTTAACAAACAAGCACACAATCAGATACACAATAGAAACATATATTGCAGCAATTGTGATCACAATTGTTGTATTCTTTAGTTTTTTTATTTCATAGACTACACCTTCTGGAAGATTATTAAGTACTGACATTTTCAATTTCTTTCATCCTTCTAATGCTTATTTTATCATTCGTGATATATCCCTTCTAATATGTGCCATTTCTTGAACATTCCATACCAAAGAAGATCATTCACACACCGACAATTAGAAAATAATGTTGAATACAATGTCCATTAAGAATCTTGAAAAGTGAATAACCCATATCAAAGGTTATAAAAGATAATAACATGAACTAGGTTCAATATTGTAAATACCAACTATCAACGAATTGTCAAACCATAACACAAAAAAGCTAAAAGAAAGAAATAAGGGCTCAAGTTACAATATGTACCTGGTTGGGTTACTCGAAGGATCCCAGAGAATACATATACTACCAACAATGAAAAGGCAAGCGAACTCCAGAAAGCTAGAATAATGCAGGAAATTCGCCATAGATCACTTAATGGGTCACTTGCATTGAAGTACAGCTGAATCAGAATCTGTGTTTGACCCAAAAAAATCACAAAAAACCATCATTCAAAACCCAAAATTGGGTAAAAGCCAAAACCCAACTAGAGATTTTAGATGAAGATCAACTTACCTGATTGAAATGAATCAAAGAAATTTAGGGTTTTTGGTGGAAAGTGAAGCGAGAAGAGACTGAAAAACAACTTTTACGGGAACTTGGAGAAGGGGTTTGAAGAAGAAAACTATTTTGGAGTAAGATGTTGATCGGTATTTTGAAGAAGAACACTATTTTGGAGAAGATAAGAACAATGATTTTGGAGAAGAAGAAGAAGACGCCATTTTGGGCATTTTGGAGAAAGTTCTAGGCTTCTAGCAGACAAATTATTTTGTTAGAAATAAAATAGGGAGGGAGTGTATATTATAATTGGCGGAATAATGAACATTATGGAGGGAATTATACAACCGTAGCAATAGAAATAGACCCGTTGCAATAAATATTTATCACAACGGTTGTATACATCCGTTGTAATAAGCTACTGGCAACAGTTATTTCAACAATTGCAACGCCTGTTTGATAATAGGTGGTGGTAAATCAATATATTTTCTGCAACGCATATAACCACTGCCATAGATCACCTATGGAAACGATTCTTGAATCGTTGCCATAAATATCGTTACCATAGGCCTAATTTCCAGTAATGCAAGTCCGGTCCAATTAAATCCATCTCATCATCCTCACCAAGATACCTCTCTAAAACCTCTATGTCATCTTTGTAAAATCGGGATGAATAGAATATGATGACTTATGCACCTCTTTCAAGATCAAGTACTTCATCCCAATCAACATTGGAAATACACAACCTACCTTGATACCTAAGGATACCATCTCCCCTTTGGGAGAAACCCTCCACCTTGCCCTTCCTCAGCAATGCCTTTAAGTCTAACAAATTTGGGTCAAGGTTTAGGTCAATTTCTTACCACTTCCATTTTAACCAAACTCAAGTTTGTCAAACTTAGCAAACAAACTTCCCTTCCTCAAGGTTTATAATGCCTACCCTCAAAAGTTTCACATGCTCTCCTCACTCCGAGAGTAAATCAAAATATCATCTATGAACACCACCACAAACATGCCAAGGTAGGGTTTAAAGACCCTATTCATCTTATCCATAAATATCACCAGTGTATCAGTTAAGCCAAATGACATTATTGCAAATTCAAAATGCCATATCTAGTTCGAAAAACCATCTTGGGAATATCACACTCCCTTACCCTCACTTGGTGGTATCGGACCGAAGATCAATCTTAGAAAAATGATTAGCCCCTTGTAGTTGATCAAATAGGTCATCTATCCTTGGCAAGGGGTACTTGTTTTTTATAGTGACATATTGAGTTGCCGGTAGTCGATGCACATTCTAAGTGAGCCATCTTTCTTTCTTACAAATAATACTAGTGCACCCCAAGGTGACTACCTTATAAAACCTTTCTCTAATAAATCTCTCAATTGGTCCTTCAACTCTTTTAACTCCGCCGGGGCGATACGGTAAGGAGGAATAATGGGTTATGTATTGGGGAGGAGGTCTACACCAAAATCTATTTCCCTTTCGGGAGAAAAACCAGGAAGCTCACCAGGAAAGACATCAAGAAACTCATTGACCACTAGAACCGACTCAATAGGAGAGACTCTAGACTCAACACTCGTAACCCTTTTAAGATGATATGTACAACCCTTGGAAATCGACTTTCAAGCCTTAAGACAAGAAATGAACCTATCCTTAACCACTGAATTATGACCTTCCCACTCAAAGGCAGGCTCATTAAGAAATTCGGAACTTCGCCTTGCGGTTTCTACAATCAATGGAAGCATGATATGCATGTAACCAGTCCATCCAAAGAATAATGTCAAAATCTACCATGTCAAGTTCAACAAAATTACAAGGCAAGACTTTATGCAATATAGACATGGGACAACCCCTATAGACTCTCCTAGCAATAACGGATTCACCTACGGGGGTAGACACCACAAAAGGTTCACACAAAAGTTCAAGACACACTTAAAGCTTATTAGTAACAAGAGGATTAATGAAAGAAGGAGTGGCACCCAGATACAATAAAGCATACACATCATAATCATAAACCTTTAACATACCGGTGACAACATTGAGGGCCTCATCTACCACTTGCCTCTCTTGAAGATCATAGAATCAGTTTCCACATGAACCTCCTCTTAGTGTTTGGACACCTTCTTGCACTTCCCCTCTTGGACCCACTTGACCCCGAGGACACCCTTCCTCATCTCTTTTAGAAACATAAGGACACTCGGAGATTTGGTGCCCCATTTTTCCACAACAAAAACAACCACCCTGTCCTCTCTGGTAAATGTCTCCATGGTTCTTCCCACACCTTTGACACTTAGGAAAAGTAGCACCACTACACTTGGCACCGCCTTGAGCCTTTTGAGTTCCATGAGCACCATGTCCTTGAGGATAACCATCTTTACCTCTGTTTTGAGCATATGGATAATCAACAATTTTGTGGCCCACCTTGCCACACCAAAAACATACACCCGTGTTTCTCAAACATGTGCCAACATAATTCCTTCTACATTTTCGGCTCCTAGGAGGATTTGATGAACCATTACCACCGAACTTAGCATATAGAAGTCTACTTTCAAATCATGCCCTTCTTCTCCCTTTTGCGGAGGCTACAAGACAATCTCTCATCTTATGCTCGATATCTCCATACTCGAAATAACCCTCAGCGCAAGCCAAACTCTTTTCTTGATGATTCTTTCCACACCCTTGACAAATGGCGAAAGAGAGCCTTTCCTTTTTGTACTTGGGCACCAGTAGACTAGTAAAAGATAAAGCACCATCAACTCAGGTCCTCTTAGCCTTCCTATCCTCCCTCTTATCATTTGTAATTTGGAGGGTACCCGCATGTTGGTTTAGTTGAGCTGTTGCAACTTTGGCCAATAGCCATAGAGAATTGTGAATCTCCACATTTGATATGTCATTGTTGGGAAGTTGATCCTCAAGCAAGGGATGGTTTCCATCTTGTCCACCATTCTGAAGTGCGTGAGATATATTATAAAATGGAATAGATAGGAGTCAGAAATAAACCTTAGAGGATTTAGCTCTACTGCACGACATAAATTATGAAGAAGTGATTCATTTCGTAAAACGCCTTATAGCATCCTATTCATAGATGTGGCACGCTTCACAACCATGAATAAGACTCTACTCGACGTGGTGTGTTGGATATCCGAGGATCATTTACAAACCTAATGATCTAATACCAAGCTTTTCATGACCCAAGCCTAGGGCCTCAACGTGACATGGCGAATGGGAAACCCAAAGGCAACCCAAACAAGCCTCTTAAGCATATCAATTGCACATCCTTGGTTGCGGAAGCATAATTGAACAACAAGCAAGTAACAAATAATTTTAAGGGAAAGCGGGACTTTGGACTCACGCTATGGGGATGTTATAGGGAAGGGAATTTGTGTAAATGACATAACAAATAAGGTGTAAGGGGCGGGTAAGTATGACTCATGCTATGGGGGCAATAGAGGATTTGGGACTTCCATCACATCATCAACAAATATCAACATATAGAAGGGGATAAAGACTAAGGGAAGTCTTTCGTAATCACATAAACATAGTGGATTCAAGATCGTAACATACATAGCCATATATCAAACGACACCTCTAACATGAGTAGAACGGGGGCCAAAAGACATCTCCCGGTCTCACACTCAAAAGATAAATATCCATAAGTAAATAAGTCTTAATAAAGAATGAAAAGAAAGTGGATGTTGTCCCTGAAATGGAGGACTTACCATTAGCAATCTTCGAACAAGTTGTCTAGCCACGAGGAGAAGGATGAATAGGAGCTCTGGTCCCTACATGATTAGATCATGTGGGCAAAAAGTATGCATTAGTACTTGAAATGTACTAAGTATGCGGGGTGCAAAGCAACAAAGTACATAAGCCATAATAATAAAGATGCATAATCATTATCAATAGACATAAGCTCAATATGATATGTATTTCATGGACTTGACCCCTTTTAGTAGGCATTGCATTTCACATGAAGGTGGAGATTGTAATATGCTTGACCCCTTCTAGTGACCTTTAGTCATAAGGGTAAAATAGTAATCATGCTTGACCCCTTCATGTAGACATTATTCACTCACAAGAGGGTGTAATATAGTATAAGGGCTCAACATTTTACTTACAAATAAATAGGAACTTTTCATGAGTTTAATACATGCTTAGGAGGCAATAATTTATCATAAAATAATTGTCTTGAAAAACATACAATAGTCTTTTCTCAACATAATAATCCTTGTCCTGTAAATTTAGTCAAACATGGTGGGTACATGTACATATGCTTAAAATAATGCATTTCAAGAGTATAAGACAAGAGAGGAGTAAAATCAATTCATTTGGAAATTATTCAATTCAACCCACCAACATTGTAGTAGAAACCGTAATTTGGGTTTCATGAAATCCATCTTAAAAGTTCATAATCTTCATAGTTCATATCATGCATAGCTTCAATAGATATAAATTAACTCATGAAAAAAGCTTTCAATAGATGTTCATGCATAATCAATCAATACTTGATAAAATCAAACATAATTCTTATTCATAATACATAATAGGAAGTACCCATGAAGAATCTAACCTTGAGCTCATGAAATTTCATAAAAAGAGAGAGTTGGGCTCCATGGGTGAAAGGACCTATGGATGAAGACCCACATACCTTTACTGAGTCTCTCTTGAAGAAAACTTGAAGAAGACTTGAGGTTTCAATTGGGTTCTTGAAATCCAAAGCAAGTTCTTGAGATTCTTGAATTTTGATGAGGGGATTATGAGGAATTAGGAGCACTTTTTGGAGGGTTTTTGAGTGTTCTAGGGCTTGAAAATGGATGAAGATTAAGGTATTCCCATATATATAGGCATTGGGTTATCACCCAATTTCCTAAACTAGTCTGCGATAAGTCTGCGACGCGGACTTGTAGTGGACTAGTACATTTTCGTGTGAAGTTCAATTTTTCCCCTATTTAGCCCAGGAATGGGTTTTAGGCCATTTTTGCACTAGTGTGCAACAATTCCGCTACACGGACTGGTCGCATACCCTTTCTGGTTCAGCCCCTCGTAGCGAAAAATAATTTTTCGCTACGGGTCATCTAAGAATCGAAGGCCACCCATTTCCTACACAGTTTTGCCCTCTGGAAAATAATATGAGGTTGAATTTGTAAAATCATGCATAAATTTTGAGATATTCAAGAAATACACTATAGGATATTTTTCTGAGGCTCGTGAGAGGTGTTACATTAGGCCTCTTCATTGACTAACAGATATTGAAGACAACTTCGTCACCATTCAATCTAAACCTGAGTTGGCTAGCTTCCATATCCACTAGTGCTCGACTAGTGACTAGGAAGGGCCTTCCCAAGATGATTGGGTCTTTAAAGTCGACTTTGCAATCTAGGATCACAAAGTCTGTTGGGAATATGAATTTCTAAACTATGATGAGTACGTCATAAAGTATCCCTAAGGCTTCTTCACTATGTGATCAGCCATCAATAACTGCATGCTCGTTGGAGTAGCGACCCTCAATCCTAACCTTTTGAAGACCACAAGGGTCATTAGATTTATGTTGGCACCGAGATCACACAATGCCTTTGTGAACTCCACATTTCCAATAGTGGAGTGTATAGTAAAAGCATCGAGATGTTCTCGCTTTTGTACCAAGGACCTTGTAGCAATTGCATTGCAATGTTGAAGCTCTTGGGGGAGCTCCTGACTCACAGTGCGTTTGTAACCAGGTCCTTCATAAATTTTGCTTACCCTGGCATCTTCTCCAATGCCTCAATGAGAGGGATATTGATGGAGAGTTGTTTTAGCATGGAGAGAAAGTGCTTGAACTTGCCTTCCTCCTTTTTTTTTTTTATTCTTTGAGGGAAGGGAAGAGGAGGTCTAGGAATGGGCTTCAACTTCTATAGCACCTCTGCAGCATCACTTACCCCATCCTTGACACAATCATCTTTGGTATCCGCATCCTTGACCTCAACTATATCCCCTCGAACATTATCATCATCCACTGGCATAAGAGGATCAATGGCACTCTTACCACCATGAGTAGTAACTGCCAATGCACTACCCTTCATTTTTTGGGTTCTGAACTGTGTTGCTAGGCAGTGTACCTCTCTGACGCTGGTTGAGTTTAGTTGATACTTGACCAAACTATTGTTGTAGCTGTTTGATAGCAACAGAATGAGACTCTTTCTTCTGATGAATGCTGGAGATGTTAGATTTATCCCCCTCAAGGTCTCATCCTGTGGTAAAATATCTCCTCAACTCTAGAACTACTAGCACTGATATCACGATTGTGTGGTAGCACAAAAGGACCATTTTTGTAGCCATCTCTGCAACTCCAATCTGCATTTTTATCCTGTCCCCTATTCTTATCGTAGTAATCTCGTGGTTGTCTCTGAACGCGACATCTCTGTTATAGTTCCGACCTTAGTTTCCTTTACCTTGGAATCAATAGTCCTGATTAGACCCTTGGGCATTGGTCCGGAAACCTCCCGTCTGATCAATAGTGAAGCAAGTGTCCTCCTCATAGTAGGGATCATCATTCATGGGTGCTCGTGGAGGCTGATGAACAACTACATTAACTCATTCTTGATTCTACTTCATCATCACTCCATACCGGTACCAAATCGGGCAAGCTGTTGCATTATCTCTTCATTTATTTTAGCTTGCTCCGAACCAATACTGACAGCACATGAACTTTTAGTAGATGACTTGTCTCTTTACCTCCATGCACAATTTGTCTTGACCACCTTTTCCAGCTTCTCAGGAATCCTTGCAAATGGTTGATCTAAAAACATCCTCCCCCCCCCCATGATGGTATCAACACATGCTTGACTATTCTCGTCCAGGGCACGGTAGAAGATCTCCACCAAGGCATCATTGACAATTTTGTGGTCAGAAGCACTCCTCAAGAACTTTGTGAATCACTCTCATGTTGTACTGATCGAGTCACCAGGAAGTTGCTCAAAGTTGTTGATCTTATCTTTCAACCTGAGTTTCTTCGATTTCGGAAAGTACCTCTCTAAAAAGGCCTTCTGCAACTCAGCCCAACTGGTGATCGATGGTAGGCCCGTGAACAACCCATTGTTCTGCAGCATCTCAAGTAACCCACTCAAAACAACAAACTTTGTGTCATTCGATAGTGGCAGTAACATAATGTCTTTAGTAACACTCATAGCCATAGGGTTCAGTCGATATTGGTTCCATTGATAAGCTTCGACATTGAAGTCCTGTGGCTGTGGATCAAGGTCCTCAAGAGGAGGTGGTTTGTCATTATTTGCATTCTCATTTTGGTTCAGAGTTGCATTCACCGTATTGTTTGTATTATCTTGGGCCATCTTTCTTAGTATTCTCTGGATCTCTGGGTCAAATGGAATCAAGGGAATGCCTCAACTTCACGTACTGGGCATACACTACGCCTTTACCCCAAAATAAAACATAAACAATAAAAAAAATAAAATGAGGTTGTATTTCTCGATAATGGCACCAAAATCTTGATGTCGCCCAAGCTGCACCTTTTTTAGGCTAAAGCGGTCATTGTCAAGATATATAACCTAACCGAGGTTAGAGTCAATTGCACAAAGAATATGATAGACTTAGAAGAATTTAAGGTAATTCAGGTTGATTAACCAACTTGTCTCCCCAAAGGGGGGTTTTGTAACAACCCTGAAAAGTAACCCTAAACTAAGAAAAGTATTAAATCAGTATGAAGAGTGACTAGTGTATTGTGTTCCCCATGATTCCCTAACTCAGTATTACCAGATAATTGAATTCTTTTCCAGTGTGTAGCATGTCGAACGATAAGTTAAGTTCACCAAACCCTTTGGCCCAGGCGAGAGGCGAATTTCACTACGTGATTTGGTCCATCCCCGCAGTGTGACATTACTAACCCTTACCTATAGTTCTAGTACGACCTCCCCTTGGCCCAGTTTGGTTGATTAGACGAGAAACATCAATCGAATCCTGTTAATTTAATCTCTTTTCCTATTTATTGCCACCTTGATCCATTTAGTAACACTAGGCGAGTTCTAAGGTTGGCCACCGTTAAAAAGCATTCAATATGAAGAGAATTAATTAATAGATCTCCTTGACCCAGTTTGGTTGATTAGACGAGAAACATCAATCGAATCCTGTTAATTAATCTTTTTTCCTATTCATTTCTACGTTGATCTAGTCAGTAACACTAGGCGAGTTCTAACGTTGGCCACCGTTAAAAACATTCAATACGAAGAGAATCAATTAATACATGTATGCACACTTTTTAAGAATTATCCAGTTTTACCTTGTTAGTTCTTCATGGTTCCTATAACCCTAGTTGTGGATTTAGCTACTCATGATCTGTGTAGATGCAAGACAAATGAATTTGAATAACATAATTGAGCATTTACACAAGAGAATTAAGCACAAGAAATCCTAACTCTTCACCAAGAATCACAAGATTGAATTAAAAGACAAAATAAAGTTTAACAAGTATTTCTCAAGCTCTTTACTATTCTCTAACTATTCTGTCATGTTCCCTCCTAAAAAATAACCTAAAAACCCTATTTATATTGTTTAAAATACAAAACTAAAATGGAATAGGACAACCGGGTCGACTGACTCTACGGGAGCTTCTACGGGTCATATAATGTTTTATGGCCCATAGTCGGGCTTTCGTGGATTGCATTTTCAAATCTGGGGTTGTCTTCTATGACACCCTTCTATGGCCCATAGGGGGTTTTGTCTGATGACTTTTCAGCAACTCCCCACTTTTGGATCCTTAGGGCATGACACCAAGCCTATGGCTCGTATAATCTTCTATGACTCATCTGCATGTTCGTAGACTTAACTTCAAAAAATTACCCTTCACTTGAATTTTACACAAAACCAGATTTACGGCTTGTAAAAGGTCTTATGAAACCTCTGGTTCAACAAATTCTGCACACTTAGCCCAAAAATTGTGCCAACCCTATAATCCTGAAAAAAAACATAAAAACACATCAAATCTACTAATATCGCTTTGAGAACAAATAAAATTCTAAGTTTTAAGCATCAAATGTGCTATATTTTGACCGCACATCATGTTTGCGTAATTGAGTCAGCATCAATAGAATATGTAACGCCCCCCAATAAAAGGGATATTACATATCAAATAGTGTTATATGTAAAATGACAAAATGAAACATAATATAAATATCGTACCAACATAGTCATAATCGTAACTTATAAAGTTAGGTGATAAATGTCATTTAGATTGTCTTAAGACTATGAGTTTAATCATATTTTAGTTAATTGTGGAGTCTAATAATGTAACCAACATATACCACCATATCAATGCATAAAGACTGATCTCGGTCCAATCAGCTAAGCCATTTCATACTTTATCAAGTATCAGACAAATGTGTACTTATCATATCGGTTCATAAGTAGCCCTTACTAGGAGCATAAAAGAAGAAACTACCCGCATCAATCATATAATCCTTAATCTATGTCGGCAAACGTAGTTCCAGACATTCTTGATTTAGACTTATGATTTTGTCACGACCCGAACCTAGGGTCTAGTAGTGACATGGCGAATGGGAACCCAAGAGTACCCAAATGAGCCTCAAAGTATCTAAATTCACATCATCAATTCGGAAGCATAACCGAATAGTAAACACGTAGTTCTAAGGGATGGGTAAGTATGACTCACTCTAGGTAATTCGGGACTTAGGATCTTCCATATCAAAACATATAATCATAGCATAAAGCTCATAACCCATCCACATAACGATAACCAATAGGTAGCCATAACCATAAGCATAAACTCCAAATACAACACTTAGCATATAAACGAAAAAAGAGTTTACAAGGTATCCAACAATGCCTTTAATCAAAAGATAGGACGGGGTCCAAGACATACCCTGGGCTCACTCTTAAGTAAATAACGTAAACAAAAGCGTCATAGGTAGAGGAATGATGGTTGGTCCTAAGAAGATAGGACTCACCACAACAAGAAAATCTCAAGATCCAAGCTAGGCGTCGTACGGTGGATGAAGATAGTCCTCGGTCCCTACATGGTTAGATCATGTAGGAAAAAGTATACATTAGTACATTTGAATGTACTAAGTATGCGGGCATGCAATGCATATGACTTATCAAACCTACATTCAATATAAGATGGCAAGGGCACATAATATAGAAAGGGATATATATCCAAAGAAGAGTAGTACAACAATATGCCATGACACCCATGATGCATGAAATGCCTTGATGCTCATATATATAATGGGGATGGACTATAACCGACAAAATCAAACTCATGTGAGCTATAACATGAAATAGTCTAATGTAGACCTTCCATCAGTAGAAGAAGATTACTCGCCAAGGGTAATCTACATTGTTAATATCCAATATTTACCCTCCACAATATGAATTAATTATTGAGCCTTTTAATTTTTTATAATTCGAAATAATTAACTTTTGAAAAAAATATATTTTTATGTGTTTTTTCTAGGTTAAAATCTTTTAATTTTGTTTATGCTTATATATTATATGTTATGCACGTATTTCAAGTGTTCTGTATTTGATTATTATATTTTTTTAATAATTTTTCAAGAATTTCTTAAATAGATTTTATTTTTAATTATTTCTATTTTAGAAGTAATTATGTCACAGTTAAATTAATTATTTCATATTGTTAATACTAAAGAGTCATTTAATTAATTCGTGATAATTCGTATTGATTATGTTTTAATTGGTTATAGTTGCAGTTTATATGACCTATTTTTTTAAAAAAATTTAAAGTCCTACACTTTGAATCCATTTTTTTAACTTCCATTTAATGCAATTTCGGACCAAACCCAACCCAAAAATACTCAGACCCAGCCCAATTTTAATCCTAACCCGGCCCAATCTTCCCGTCTAAACTGGCCCACCTAATTTTATTTCTTCCACACAACACCCATAATACACACAAAACATACACACACATCTATATGCATAAATATATTTCGTGCGCGTGGGGACACGCGCCCCTAATTTTCTTTTCTCGTTCCCCTTTCCAGTTGCTCCTTTCCCTCACGGGCACAACTCTCCTCACTTTCCCCTATCTTCTTCTCCAACACGAACAACCAGCAAAATGACTCCAATTCAAAATCCTCCAACGTTCCCTCAACAAACTCCAACGGATTCCTCTCTACGTGTCCCCTTTCCGTACGAAGTTTGTTCGAGGAATAGTTCAGGTGGCATCTCCTCAAGTCATAGATCATTGTTCATCTCGAATCAACGGCTAAAGTTTTCAATCCGTTGGAGAAATTCCAAATGGATTTGAGTATACCTAATTCAAATTTGAATTGATTTTCAGGAGAAACCCAGATTTCTACCTATTACCCCCCCCCCCCCCAATTTTTGCCCTAATTTTGGGGCTATAAATTCCCCATTTTTTCTCACTGTTGGAGGCAACGTTTTCTCACCCAAAAAGACATTAAAATTTCCACTTAAGAAGTAGTCAAAGTTTTTCAGAAACCCATTCAATTTTGAAGGTTCTTGAAGCCGAAAGCTTCAAAATTCGAAAGGGAGATTCCGTTTCGTTGGTGGGAGCTTATTTCTCCAGTCGTCAAATCCCAGTTCCTGCTCCAAAATGGGTAAAACCTTTTCCTATTTTTCTATTTCATGTTTCTTGTTTTTGGGGTGATGGTTGTTCTGCCTCCTTTTATAGTATTGCTATAACATGATTTTGTTTTCAAGGTGCCATTCTGTTGCATTTGAATCTTTTTGTGCGATTATAATTATTAGATGCTTGTGTATTTGGGGTCTCGACGATGTACTCATCATTTAAGTTTTAGCTTAAATCTTTACTTCATTCCGGATTAGTCAATGTTGTTTACTATAACTCATGTAATCTTACTTCCTATAGACTAGCATAAATATATCTACTGCCTTTTTAGTTTTAAGGTTGATGTTTAATTGCTTGATGTTGTTGCCTGGTCTATGCCTCATTTTATAAGTCTGACGCAGATATGTTCTTGGTTTGGCCATCGTTCTTTGACTCGTCATTGTAGATTCTTATAGATATTAGTCTGACCCTACGTAATGAGTTGATCTAGTTTCAAGTCTTTGTTGTTTGTTCATTATGTGAAAATTTTTAATCTGTCTTTAATCATATTTAAGCCTTGCACCAATTATTCTTTCTTTTGTTTTTGAAGTCTCAGTTATCACGGAGTAGATCTTGAGTTGACAATGTGATTTTTATCTTAATTTGTGATAGACTATGTTTTGTTAACAGTAAAGCATTTAGTCTCAATACATATGTTTAAATGCCTTTGTTTTAAGAAATTGGACCCCTACAAGTGTTTAAATATGATAGGAGATTGTGTTTGTTTCCCTCCATGATCAATTGTAGTCTCTATGTAGCTAGTTCAGTGAAAAGGTTCCAAATTGTTACTAGTGTCTGTTTTTGCTTCCGAAAACATTTTATGCTTGTGTTTAGCTTAGATCATTAGCTCTATATTTTACATTAATATAGACTTTCTGTGTTGAATGTTTCTTCCATCCTCTTTGTGGCTGTCTTTAAATAACGCAAGATCATCGCCTCATTTTATTTCATACGTGTTGATTCTTATTTTTCCTTTTTGTTGTTTGTTGCATGAATTATGTCAACCCAAGTCCATTTGGACACATCCTTTCATTCTGTCGGGTCAATCTTATCACTCTCCCGAATCTGGTGCGTCAAGGTTCAAATTGGAACCAAGTTTACACGTTTAGGAAGCTGTATCACAATTTTTATAGGCCAAAACGTCATTGTATACACTGATATATAGCGTGTATACAGTGACGTCAATAAAGAAAAATGAAAAAAATCCAAGTCTTGGGCAAGAATGGTTCAAGGTGATTGAGATGTTGGATTCACAGGTCGATATACAGGAGAAATATGGTATACACACTGATATGGTATACACAGTGTATATACCTTATTGTGATACAGCAGTTGAAGGGGGCTTTAGGCCCAAAAGCATTTCAGCAGACTTTGAATGGGCCAGGCAGGCCCAACTTTAGAATTAGGACAGGATTATTGAATTGGACCTGCCAAGCCCAATTTTATCTTATTTATTGTTTTCTTGTAAACATTTATTTGTTTGTGATACATGTTATTTGTTTTTAACTCTTAACATTAATTTGATGTTTGTCGTGTTTTAATCTAATTAAAATTTTCCCAAAAGTCAACCATTTAAGTTAAAAAAAATTTATGTGTGAGAATATTTTGGTGTTAAAATTCTTTTTTAAGAAAAATTAGACTTCATGAATTTTCTTTAAAATAGTTCAAGTATTTTGCTTGAAATGATTTATGAATTTTTTTCTTCTTTTAAACACTTAGCCATTTTAGTAAATTTTTAAATCCTAGCCCCACTTATTAGATAAATTTGTTAAATAAGTGCGGTTAAATTTTAAATGACTTCAAATTTTTCTTGATTATTTAGTATTTCTCTTAGATTTTTCAAAGTCACTATTCTAAATTGAATCTTTTCAAAGTTAGTCAAAATTTCCTAATCGTCGGATAACCGCATGTTAGTGGCCATTTCAAGTGTGTAAAACCTTCTTGAAATGGAAATATGAACCCGAACCCTTTTCTTTGGATTTTAAAAGATTTTTTTCTGTTTAAGTCTTTTAAAATGTGTTAAATGGTTTCTTGATTTTCCCTTAAAAATCAAGTGGCGACTCTAAAATTCTGAAAATTTGATTTACTTAGATCAATTAAGTAATAATCGAATTTTTGAAATACAAAAGCTATTTTTCCTGAATAATAGAAATGGCGACTCTGCTGATGAATAATTAGGTTCTAACCATAAGATTTGGCTTATTTGACTAACTACTTGGAATATTGTGTATTAAGTTTTTGCTTAATTTATTTAAATTTGAATATATAATTCTCATGGCATTTCATGGCATTTTTCTCCATCCGACACTTTTTATTTTCTTACTAAAATGAAGGTTATACGGGTCGCAGTTGTTTAATCCAAAATTTCCATCGGGGTACCCTGACGAAATGAGTTAATCTTGTGGGGTCAATGGTCGTTAACTTCTCCAACCCAAGTTGTCCGTTTGGGTCACTGGTTCACTCTAAAAAATAACCCACTCTTTGTCCACCTAGTATAGAGCGATACCGAAATCCTATAGGAGCATTGACCTAAGATGACCCAACACGTAAGGCGTGTTGGGCCCATTAGACAGACGACCTTGAGTCCAAAGTGGCCCCGGCCCAATTGAACGATCATATTTATGTGTTTAAAATTTGAAGGTTGTATACGCTATTTGACGAGCCATAGTCCATTGGGGTTGGGTGTTTTTCATTTTAAATATACGATTTGTTGTTGATTGAAGACAAAGAAAGATGTTCAGAAACGTTAAGAAGTTCAAGAAGAAGGATTCATTTTGAAGGCTTAGATTAGTATTGTACCTCTGCGTGGGACTGATGATTTATATCCCCTTTTCCCTATTACGTATCCCCATTTAATTTATTTATAAAAGTTGTATTTATTTTTGGGGCAATGGAACGTTTTAAATGGTGTAATACAATCTTCAGATCGTTAGGCCTACCCTTGGTATAAAGGGTCACATATACGCGTTATATTTCGTTTATGTGCTGAAAATGATATATAATTTGTTTTATTTCTGTTGTTTAACTTATGTGTTAAATACATATGTTTTTCCTCGGACATGATTGATCCATTATTTCATTCCAAAGTTTTAGAACACATTAGGCATATAAACTCAATTTTTGAGTCTCTTTAAAACGTTTTTGAGTCCATTGTCAAAACGCCTAAAATCACTCTTTATATTCACGGTGACCTTGTTATCTTAAAAAATAATCCATATCAAATAGCCGCAATTACCAAATACTTCCTGAGCTTCAAATCAAATTTTAGAACATCTTTATGTTCAATTAAACTTTTCAGAAAGTCAATTTGTTAATATTTTATTCCAATCATAAAATTTATTCATTTTTAGTCCGTTAAACGATCAAATTTTACCCATTTGGTTATCTCATTCTTCGAATTTTGGACTGATCTGTTTAGGCAAAACAAATGTTATTGTTGCTTTGATTGATTATTACAATTAATGGACTAACTCTTTCACCTTTTGAGTTTTTCTTTTCTTTATAGAAGAGAGATTGATTTGTGTTGGTTATCAAACTTGCTCACTTCGCCAAAGAAAGCTTTTTGAGTATCCATTGGAAGAACATTCGTATTTCACACGGTCTAAGGCCAAGAAAGTTGCTGCAAACTCTTCATTTCTTACTTGGACTACTAAGAAAATTTGTTGAAAAATGGACTCTAGTTTGATCAATACAGTAACATCATCTGAATTCCCCGCTTCATCTGGCGTGGCCGATACCCATACGGGAACATAATTACACTTGGAAGTCATTGATAGTCTAGAGCAACGAGTTGCTGAATTAAGTCTCATGGTAATACAGTACCAAGCTGCTTTCCAGAACCTACCTCTAGATGCTCGCCAAAAAGATCATGTGATACCTCCGCTCCCCACCTCAAATGAGTTTGATCAAGGAAATCATTTTGCCACTTTTCAGCAAATTCAAAGTGCTTCATTCACTCGTCCAACTCAGAATGCTCCCCTTGTGTACACCTTTGCTCCTTCAAAGGCTCCAACTATGACACATCATGCTCCACCAGTCTATACTCATGCTACTACTCCACCTGTTGTCAAGGTTCCAGGATTTTACCATCAAGATGTTGATCATTATGTTGAAATTGAAAATGATGCAAAAGTTGTTAATATTGAAACAATGAATATGAAGATGAAGATCTTGGAGGATGCTATGAGAGACCTTCGTGGACTTAGTAGTAATCACAGTGTGAGATATGAAGAGTTGTGCATGTTCCCTGATGTTGAGCTGCCACCTGGTTACAAGATCCCAAAGTTTGAAAAGTTTGATGGATCAGGAAATCCAATCTTTCATTTGAAAAATTCTATTATGAAAAGTTGATTGGTGTTGAAAGTAATGAAGGAATAAGAGTCAAATTGTTCAATCAAAGTCTATCTGGAAGATCTTTGGAATGGTATGCTAAGCAAATTTGACCAAATGGTGCACTTGGGATGATTTGGCTAATGCTTTTGTGGATCATTACAAGTTTCATGTTGAGATCGCCCCTAGGCATCTAGGGTACATCCACCAATGGAAGAAGAAGAGATTATCACCTACTTCATTCAAGCCCAGGACGTAGAATACTATGAACGAATGGTAACGGTGGGTGGAAAGACATTTGCTGAAGTTATCAAAGTTGGAGAAATGATTGAGGATGGTCTGAAGACAGGGAGAATTACAAGTTTGACATCATCTCAATTCAGTAACCGAGCCTTCCAAAGTGGTTCATTTGGAAATGGAAAGAAGAAGGAAAAAGAAGTTATGGCAGTAATGACTCGGGGATCCCCCTCATGTACCACCTCCAGGCTATCCCAATGCACAGTACCTCGTCTACAACACATAAGCATCACATCGTACTCCATGAACAATGCAAAATATTGCACCTCATCCCAATTTTGAGAGAAAACCCCCTCGAGTCTTCACTCCATTGGCATAGCCATTGGTTTTTCTTTTCGAGAGGTTGAAGACAGCAGGATTACTCCACCCAATAGAAGATAAAGTTGTGAACACTTCATCCCATTGGTATGACCCAAATAAGCATTGTGCTTATCACTCAAGGGCTGCTGAGCATGATACGGAAAAGTGTATCACCCTTAAGCACAAGTTCAAGACCTGATTAATAACAAGGCAGTTGAACTTGCACAGGCTCCGAATATGAAAAACAATCCACTTCCTGTGCTCAGGAATAGTTAATGGTGAAACCAGTTACAAAGAAGAGATGACATTTTCTAGAGGTCATGTTTTGGCATCTTCCAGTCATGCATTTGAAGTTCAGTGTTTCCTTTCCTTGTAATCACATTTTATTGCTTTTTATCCTTTGTAAATAGCATGTTATGGTTTTACTTCCTTTGGAATGTTTTTTCTTTGTATTGTGAACTACGTTCGACCTGATTTCCCTAGTGGAATACGTAGGCGACCTTTATCGGCTCCAGTCACGTTATCTAAAAAATCTCAACCCCCTTTTATCTTAGAACTACGCTTGACCTGATTCCTATATCAACGGGATACGTAGGTGCTACACCGGCTCGGTCATATATGCCCATAAGATTTTCATTCCTCTTTACAATGGAAATTAGAGCAGAATTTTGAGAGGATCTCAAAATTCTATAGAAAAAGATTTCCTCCAACGAGTCAGAGTTAGAGTCATGTCAAAGTTGCAACTAGGGCAAATTTTTTGAGGTTCTCTAAAAAAAATCAATTGAAATTGCAAGAAGGTTAAGACTTCTTCTGTATTATAAAACTGGGGGAGAATATTTTAGGAGAGCCCTCAAAAATTTTGTCAGACATGCATTTCAAGACGAATTTAGCGTGCAAATCAAATGGCTGAGAAGAATCAAGATGGCAAGACAAAACCAACATAAGCCGGTCTCTCAAAACTAAGAATTTTTCTTTGGATGTAGGAACTATGAAGTCGCAAAGCAGCATTAGACCCATAGTGGCCTCATCATGATTCAGATGACTTTTACTTTACCCGTTTCCTGGATTTATTCTCAGCACTCTATTCATTTCCTAGATTTCTTTGTATTACTTTATTGCGATTTATAACACATTTTCTTAATATTACAGGTAAGATAGCCTAGCACAATGGCCAAGATTATGACATTTTATCCCGATCAATACGACCTGAGCAACTTCATTTTTCAATTTATCTTTTGTTATTGTTACTTATTTTAATAAGTTAATTCTGTTAATACTTAGATTTAATTTCCATAGGTATCGTTATTAGAATTAGAGACACATTTTAAAGACTGTCTCAAATTTCGAATGACTCAAGGCAGATGTTCACAAGGAAAGGACACGAGATAATCTGTTATAGAAGTTATTATATATGTAGTTCCGGCGCCAAGAACTCAATTCAATAATTTATCTATTATTTTTCTAGTCCTTCGTTATTTCAATTTTCTTAGCTTTTGTTGACAAGTTATTTTATTCTTTGCAAGCTCTGTAAAGTTTCAAATTAGATCGTCACTTCCTTCAATGGGACAGTTTAAATCATTATTGGAGCGTCACTACCTTCAGTGTGACACATTACATTATTGGAGTGTCACTGCCTTCAGTGTGACACGTTAAATTAGTATTGGAGTGTCACCTCCTTCAGCGTGACATGTTAATTTTATTCTTGGAATGTCACTACCTTTAATGTGACACATTTATTATTGGATTGTCATCTCCTTCAGTGTGATATGTTAAAATCATTACTGGAGCATCACTGCCTTCAGTGTGACACATTACATTATTGGAGTGTCACTGCCTTCAGTGTGACACATTACATTAATATTGGATCGTCACCTCCTTCAGTGTGACATGTTAATTTATTATTATTGGAGCGTCACTGCCTTCAAAATGACACATTTATTATTGGATCATCATATCCTTCAGTATGATACGTTAAAATCATTATTAGAGCGTAGCGTCATTGCCTTCAGTGTGACACGTTATTTTTCTATTGGATCATCACTGCCTTCAGTGTGACATGTTATTTTATTATTGGATTTTCAGTGTGACATGTTAAAATTATTATTGGATCATCACCACTTTCAGTATGACACATTATTTTATTATTGGATGGTCACCTTCTTTAGTGTGACACATCAACTTATTATTGGGTCATCACCTCCTTCAGTGTGACATGTTAATTTATTATTAGATAGTCCTCTCCTTAACATGATTCGATTTGTCTGTCACTCTTCTTGGACCAGAGGTCATCTCAGAATAAGAAAGTTTCTTTTCAACCGACAGAGTCGAACTACAAACAACCTGATTCCTAAGTCTAAGGATATGTAGGCGGGCTCAATCTTGAAAACTCGGATGTATTCCAACATTGCTCTTAAAATCTCATTCTCAAGCATACCAATTTCTCCATAATTCAATACTAGGATAACTTTTGAATTCTTTCAACGTCCTGCGTAAAATCAAGCATCTCGAACTACAAGTAGCCTGAATTCTCATATAACCTGAGGTGTGAAGGAAACCCAAGACCAGGGTCCGACCACAATTTTCCAAAGTCCATACCAAAAGCCTTTCAGAAGATGAATAGGTGGTCGGCTAAAATTGGATTTGTCAAGTTTCTTTGTCCATGATCTCTTTCATCGATCATATCCAAAGAAAGGGGCCGCTGTTAACATCCAATTTTTACCCTCCACAATATGAATTAATTATTGAGACTTTTAATTTTTTATAATTCGAAATAATTAGTTTTTGAAAAAAATATATTTTTAAGTGTTTTTTAGTTTAAAATCTTTTAATTTTATTTATGTTTATATATTATATGTTATACACGTATTTCAAGTGTTACGTATTTGATTATTATATTTTTAAAAAATATTTTTCAAGAATTTCTCAAATAGATTTTATTTTTAATTATTTCTATTTTTAGGAGTAATTATGTCGTAATTAAATTAATTATTTCATATTGTTAATACTAAAGAGTCCTTTAATTAATTTGTGATAATTTGTCTTGATTATGTTTTAATTGGTCATAATTGCAGTTTATATGACCTAATTTGTTTTAAAATTGTAAGTCCCACACTTTGAATCCATTTTTTTAACTTTTATTTAATACAATTTCGGACCAAACCAAACCCAACCCAAAAATACTCAGACCCAGCCCAATTTTAATCTCAACCTGGCCCAATCTTCCCCTCTAAACTGGCCCACCTAATTTTATTTCTTCCACACAATACCCATAATACACACAAAACAATTTCGGACCAAACCCAACCCAACCCAAAAATACTTAGACCCAGCCCAATTTTAATCCCAACCCGGCCCAATCTTCCCCTCTAAACCGGCCCACCTAATTTTATTTCTTCCACACAACACCCATAATACACACAAAACATACAAACACACCCATATACATACATATATTCCGTGCGCGTGGAGGCCACGTGCCCCTAATTCCTTTTCTCTTTCCCCTTTCTAGTTGCTCCTTTCCCTCACGCGCACAACTCTCCTCACTTTCCCCTCCAACACGAAACCAACAAAATGACTCCAATTCGAAATCCTCCAACGTTCTCTCAACAAAGTCCAACGGATTCCTCTCTACGTGTCCCATTTCCGTACAAAGGTTTTTCGAGGGATAGTCCAAGTGGCATCTACTCAAGCCGTGGGTCATTGTTTGTCTCGAATCAATGGCTGAAGTTCTCAATCCATTGACGAAATTCCAACGGATTTGAGTATACCCAATTCAAATTTGAATTGAATGTCAGAAGAAACCCGAATTTCTAACCATTACCCCCCCTCCCCATTTTTGCCCTAATTTTGGGGCTATAAATTCCCAATTTTTTCTCACTGTTGGAGGAAACGTTTTCTCACCCAAAAAGACATTAAAATCTCCACTTGAGAAGTAGTCAAAGTTTTCCAGAAACCCATTCAATTTTGGAGGTTCTTGAAGCCGGAAGCTTCCAACTTCAAAAGGGAGTTTCCGTTTCGTTGGTGGAAGCTTATTTCTCTAGTCGTCGAATCCCAGTTCCTGCTCCAAAATGGGTAAAACCTTTTCCCATTTTATGTTTCATTTTCTTGTTTTTGGGTGAGGGTAGTTCAGCCTCCTTTTATAGTTTTGGTATATCATGATTTTGTTTTCAAGGTGCCATTCTGTTGCATTTGAATCTTTATGTGCGATTATGATTATTAAATGCTCGTGTATTTGGGGTTTCGACGATGTACTCATCATTTAAGCTTTAACTTAAATCTTTACTTCATTCCGGATTAGTCAATGTTGTTTACTATGCTTATGCAATCTTACTTCTTGTAGACTAGCATAAATATATCTTCTGCCTGTTTAGTTTTAAGGTTGATGTTTAATTGCTTGATGTTGTTTCCTGGTCTATGCCTCATTTTATAAGTCTGACGCAGATGTGTACTTGGTTTTGGCCATCTTTCTTTGACTCGTCATTGTGGATTCTTATAGATATTAGTCTGACCCTACGCAATGAGTTGATGTAGTTTCAAGTCTTTGTTGTTTGTTCATTATGTGAAAAATTTTAATCTGCCTTTGATCCTATTTCAGCCTTGCACAATTATTCTTGCTTTTGTTTTTGAAGTCTTAGTTATCACGGAGTAGATCTTGAGTTAGTAATCTTATATCTTAATTTGTGATGGACTATGTTTTGTTAATAGTAAAGCATTTAGTCTCACTACATATGTTTAAATGCCTTTGTTTTAAGAAATTGGACCCCTGCTAGTGTTTAAATATTATAGGAGATTGTGTTTATTTCCCTCCATGATTAATTGTAGTCTCTATGTAGCCAGTTCAGTGAAAAGGTTCCAAATTGTTAGTGTTGATTTTTGCTTCGAAAAACATTTTATGCTTGTGTTTAGCTTAGATCATTAGCTCTACATTTTAAATTAATCTAGACTTTCTGTGTTGTGTGTCTCTTCCATCCTTTTTGTGGCTGTCTTTAAATAACGCAAGATCGTCACCTCGTTTTATTTCATACGTGTTGATTCTTATTTTTCCCTTTTTGTTGTTTGTTGCATGAATTATGTCAACTCGAGTCCATTTGGACACATCCTTGCATTTCGACGGGTCAATATTATCGCTATCCCGAATCTGGTGTGTCGAGGTTCAAATTGAAACCAGGTTTACACGTTTAGGAAGCTGTATCACAGTTTTTTTCTGGCCAAAACGTCATTGTATACACTGATATACAACATGTATACAATGACGTGATATAAAGAAAAATGAAAAAATCTAAGTCTTGGGCAAGAATGGTTCAAGGTGATTGGGATGTAGGATTCATAGGTCGATATACAGGATAAATATGGTATATACACTAATATGGTATATATACAGTGTATATACCTTATTGTGATACAACAGTTGAAGGGGGCTTTAGGCCCAAAAGCATTTCAGCAGACTTTGAATGGGCCAGGCAGGCCCAACTTTAGAATTTGGACAAGATTATTGATGGGCCTGCCAAGTCCAATTTTATCTTATTTATTGTTTTCTTATATATTTATTTGTTTGTGATACATGTTATTTGTTTTTAACTCTAACATTAATTTGGTGTTTGTTGTGTTTTAATCTAATTAAAATTTTCCCAAAAGTCAACCATTTAAGTTATTTTTTTATGTCTTTGAATATTTTGGTGTTAAAATCATTTTTTTTTTAGAAAAACTAGACTTCATGAATTTTCTTTAAAATAATTCAAGTATTTTCCTTGAAATGATTTATGAATTTTTTCTTCTTTAAACACCTAGCTTTTCTTCTTTAAACTCTTATTCGATAAATTTGTTAAATAAGTGCAGTTAAATTTTAAATAACTTTGAATTTTTCTTGATTATTTAGTATTTCACTTAGATTTTTTCAAAGTCACTATTCTAAATTGAATCCTTTCAAAGTTAGTCAAAATTTCCTAATCGTCGGATAACAAGGTGTTAGCGGCCATTTCAAGTGCGTAAAACCTTCTTGAAATGGAAATATGAACCCAAACCCTTTTCTTTGGATTTTAAGAAATTTATTTCCTGTTTAAGTCTTTTAAAATGTGTTAAATGATTTCTTGATTTTCCCTTAAAAATCAAGTGGTGACTCTAAAATTCTGAAAATTTGGTTTACTTAAATCAATTAAGTAATAATCAAAATTTTGAAATACAAAAGCCATTTTTCCCGAATAACATACATCACACCTTACACCCCCGTAATTTCGGTGGATGAACACCTTTCTTACGAAACACATCATTTCAGAAGGATTTCTAAAATCATATCGTATCATATCAAAGAGTAACCATTCCTTACGATCTGGTCATTTCAGCAATGGCTACCATATACTTGTTTGGCACATAGTTCAAGGAATGGGAGAGAGCCCTTGGAGATAGCCCTAACGCCCCAATGCATCAGTGCTAAGTCAAAACATCCCATGAGAATACATATACATATACATGCTTTCAAAAAGAGATGCAAGTCTATCAAATCATTTCAAATGCATACTTGATGGTCAAAAGCCAAACCCATTTCATAATTATTCATACTTGTGTTCAAAATCTTCATAGTCATAATCATGCTTCTAATGCATAGGAATAACTCATGCACACATACAGAATGGTGCAAGCACCCAAAATGCTCAAAGAGCCATAATCATAGACATGTGATCACATTCTTGTCATAACCAATATCTTATCTAAATCATATACATAGATATAATTGGGCTCAACCCACTTCATAATTTTCATAAAACTCAATGCTCATGAATGCATATGCTATGAGTGAGATGAGAATAGCATGGGTAATTGAGATTCAAACTTACATCAACAATACATTATGAGATTCAAGTAAAAACATGAGTAAATTCACATTTAAATCATAATATAGGTACCCATGCACAAATCAAGCTTTAAAGGGGAATGCACATTCATAACTTCATAACTTCAATGCAATTCTTCAGATTAGGGCGTAAATCACTTCAAAAATCAATAAATAAACATAGCCTATATATCAATTGAATTTAATAAACAATAATATTGAAAACCAATTTTTAAAGTAGCTAAATTTCCATAAAATTGAGTATAAAAGAGTTTGGGTTTTCTTGGTTGAATGGGACCAAGAATCAATCCTACATATTTTGCTAATGAAGAAGATTCAAGAAGAAATTTGAAGAAGAATGGGCCTTCCCTTGATTCCCAAGCTTAGATTCACAAGAGTCCTTTGAGAGAGCGTTCTTAAGAGTGACTTGAGAGGATTCTAAGCGTGAGGAATGAATTTTAATGAAAAAAATAAAGTATAGGTCATTTGAAAGTCTTTAGGTAGCATAGGAAGTCATAAAAGACCCTTAGGATAAACAATAATTATGAAAATTCCATAAAGAAAACGAGTAGAAAATTGATGAAGTCGAGTCTCAGGAAGGACCATACGGTTCGTGATGGGTCATATGGACCATATACATGTCCATGGTCCAACACTTGAAAAAATTCTCTTGACCAAGATCCGAAACGGTAATCCCAAACTTGGAATATTTCAATGTAGGCATAGGGAGGGTGGTATGGACTGTACCAAGCCACACGGTCCTCTGTCGCATATTACTTAGAAAAAATTCTCCCACAGGAGGTATACGGGCCGTACCACTCCATACCATTACTAAAAGAACAGTGAATACTGACCTCAAAAATACTGACCTCCAATGGAAGTCAGTATTTTTCGATTCTCAAAAGTCAGTATTGTTAAAACTAATTAAAAAATACAGGAACTTAGGAAAATCGACTTCAGGAAGTCGGCTTTTAATGGAAAAAATGCAGGAAACAACATATCGACCTCCAGAAGTCGGAAATTTTTCCGGAAAAAAATAAATACAATAAAACTGACTTCTTATAGTCGGTATTGAATTTAATAAATAAATAGCAATATTTCACTTTATCTCAACTAGATATAAATAAAGAAAAAGAAAACTAATTTTCTATTAAACCAAAAAAATAAATTATAATACCGACCTCTAGTGGTCAATAAGTTTAAATTTTATATAATTAAATTAATTTTTATTAAAATATGTAAATTGTGACTACGAGGAGTTGAAATTTTTCTTTTTATTTAATTATTTTTATTGATATTGACCTTTAATGGTCGGTAATATATTACCAAATCAAGAATAAAATTTAATCTTATGTAAATTAAAAATACAAAACTAATAAAATAATATTTTCAATTAAATTTAAATAAATAGTCCTTTAAAAGTGGGTTTTATGTAAAATAAAAAATAAATTAATATAAAATACTGACCTCCGCACGTCGGTATTAACATGATCAATTTTATTTTTATTTTTATTTAATCTGATACCAACCACTGGAGATCAGTATACACTATATTATCTAATTATTTTTAATAAAATCGACATACAAAGGTCAATTTTTTAAAAATTATTTCTATTAATCATTATTTTTTTACTTAGTATAATATTATTTTAAGCTTACAATTAATTCTTTTAAAAGTGCAACGTCTTTTTATAATTTTATTAAAAACATTAGAATTCGCGAAATAGACAATAAAACACCGATAATTCACATTCAAATATGAAACGTTGTTAATATATATATATATACATACATATATATATATATATATATATATATATATATATATATATATATATGTATATATATATATATATATATATATATTAGTGCGTGTTTATAAACCATATCAAAGTATGTGTGTCCAAACATAAATGAATCTCTCGTATAGTAATATCATAGGCAAAAGGCAAATTAGAATATACATCGAACATGTATGAAATACGTTAGGATGTTATATATACTCGTCGAGTAGTGTAATAAAAAAGTGCTATATATTAATGGTTTGAGTATGAAATACATTATCAATTAAACAAATTTAATTGATTTATGAAATTTATATGCATAATTAGTTATTCTTCTAATTAACCTTGAACATCTTATCCCATTAAATGATATATATTTATGTGTGTGTGTATTCTATGCCCTTCTACTAGTTCATAAGTGTATTTTTTAACAAATTTTGAAGTATAAATTTGACAATTACCAATCTCAAAATAGGAAATGCCAAAAAATGCCGACTTTTATTCAAATCTCTAATAATACCAATTTTTTTGAAAATATTGATACACAGTTCTAGAGAGTCGATACCCAAAAAAACCGGCTGATACCTAATATTTCTTGCTTAAATTAGCATCAGTTACTATAATTAAGGAATCATAAAAGATATTCCAATTAAATCCCTTAAATAACGCAGACTTACCTGTATTTTAAATTATCCGTTGCACCTAAATAGGAACGGATTGTAGTTACCTTATTTTTTGGTTTTTTTTTTAGCCAGGATTCTAATTACCATATATTGTCTTTTCTTCACAGAAATTTTTAAAACACAGCTCGTCCATAGCTTAAAGCCTTCAATACGAAAAATGAATATTTCAATTTTGATTCGTCATTCAGGAAGATGGGAAAATGATGTGATATACAGCGGATACAAAAGTGATGGCGTCGTTGTTGGTGATAACATATCATTTAGTAATCTCCGAACGGCCATTGTTATGGAGTTGGGTATTGACGAAAGGCGGAAGGAAGTTTTAATTCGATACGTTGTTGATGGCAATGCATCACCAATAACAATTCGCAACGACATGGGTGTGAAGCTTTATTTTGAAATTAAAAAAAGAGAGCCTGGATTTGGGATGTATCCGTTATGTGTGGATACACACGATGTCCAACAGACTGTGAAAACAGTCTTCGACGCATCGTCTGGAATGATTGATGAAAATCGATTGGCAGTGTCTGAGTTTGTGGCAGATGTGGATGTATCGAAAGTTATTATGGATGACACGATAGTAGACGTGAAAGTGAAACAAATCTACAAGGATAAAGCTACATTAGTTGCAGTGATGGCCAAATATAAGATTGAGAAAGGATTTAATTTTAGAGTGAAAAGATCCGATACCAAAAGGTAATTATGTGTAGTGTTTTATTTTTAATGTTTCGGATGATTGTTTCAGCGGAAAAAAAACATTGTAATGAAGCAGTTATTATTGAAAGATTTTTATTTGTTTCCCAGATGAAATTTATTGTGTTTAAAATTTTTTTGTAGTTTATATGTTTTATTTTGCTTTTGATTTACCGTTTTTATATATGTTGGGATTTTCAGTTATGTATTGAGGTGTTTTTCCGATGATTGTGCATGGAGTATGAGATCGTCTTGCCAAAAACACAAGGAATTCTTCAAAATAAGATACTTTAACGATACACATACATGTATGATGAGGCGTAAGGTTCAAGTATATGAATTTTTGTTTTTTTGGTGGAAGCAAACAAAAAAAGATTGAATAGTTGTAAAATAATGTTATTGATGAACACTTTATTGCTGGTTTGCAACTGTAATTGACAAGTTCATTGTTTTTTCGTGAAAATCAGGTTGTGCCGTCGTCGGAATACATTTTTTCTATTTATGATACATCACGAAGATACGTAGTATGTCTAGAAAGAAAGAGTTGCAGTTGCGGAAAATTTCAAATTGATGAATTACCTTGCGCGCATGCAATTGCTGCTTTGAAGAGTATGAATGTGGTAGATATGCATCCATATTGTTCTGATTATTATAAGCCAAAAGCATTAGCAAAAACGTACGAAGTCCCAATGATACCTATGCTTGATAGAGCAGATTGGGAGGCCCCACCAAAAGTTCTTAGTGAAGTTGTGTTGCCACCCAAATACAAACGGATGCCAGGGAGGCCTAGGAAAGGGAGAAGAAAGAGCGCAGGTGAAAATTTTAGCGCAAGCTCTAATTGTTGTAGTCGTTGTGGTCATGAAGGGCACAATAGACGAACATGTAATTTCTTTCCAAAAAAAAAATTGAAAAATAACTTTGTTATGTTGACATGAATTGCTACATGCACTTATCTTGAATAAAATCATTATAGTATTTTTTCCGTTTGTATATTAGTTGTAAGTTACTTAATTGTCAACTTCATTAGTTTATTTATTCATATTTAATTTTATTTTTTATGACATTTAAATGCAAGCCGTTGAATTTGTCATAATTATTTAGAAATTCTATTCCTATTCCATTTGATTTTTCAGCAACAAACTGTTATTATAAAGATGCATGACATGTATCGGCATCGTTGTAATTATGTGCAGTGGACACTACAGTAAAGCAATTCATTGAATTTGTCAAAATTATTTGCAATGGACTCTACATTGTAACAATTATATAATTCAGATATCAATAATTTCAGTGCATACATACGTAGACAAAACATAATATGCTAATTCAAAAATGAATGCAGGAAAAAAATCTAAAAACTCATGAAATTTTAAACAAAGTTCATATCTCGTACATAAATAGTCTCTAATTAAAAACCATCCTGTTATCCAAAATAAATAGATAATGCATGAAATTAACATATGGAAAAAAGCATACATGAATATATAGCGGGAAAAATATTGTAGATATATAAAATTGACATATTGTCAAATTATCCAAAAAAAATAATAATAATAAACTGGATGTTTGGTTATCATGTTGTGCAAGTATCAAATAAAAATGCATGTATCAATGTGATACTCTAAGTATCACTAATATGTATTGTATTGCAGGTATCACTGGTATGCAAAAAAATCAAGTACCATTTAGTACATAACTGAACACATATTAAGATATATCAGTGATATGTTTCCACCATACAATGATGAACCCATAAAAACCACATCAGTGCAAACTTTAGAAAAATCAGTGCAAACAATTATGAAACAATAAAAAACACATCGGTTCAAACTGTGGAAATAACACTATCATGTTCTAATAATCATCAAATGCAAAACAAACACTGTAATGATAGTATCATTTATATGTGTTAACAACATCACTGTAATGTCACTGCATGTTTGGTTATCATGTTGTTCAGGTATCAAAATGAAATGCATGTATCAATATAGGAACCCAAGTATCACTAATGTGTATTTGTATTGCAGGTATCACTGTTATGCAGAAAATTCATGTATCACCTAATATTGTAACATTGATGTATGATGTAGCATTGATATGTTTCCACTATACACTTTTAAACTCAGAACCAATAATATATCAACACACATTCAACATATATATTAGTGATATGTTTCCATCATACAATGATGAACCCATAAAAACCACATCAGTGCAAACCTTATAAAATATCAGTGCAAACAATTATGAACCCATAAAAAACACATCAGTGCAAACTGTTGAAACAACACTGTGATGTTCTAATAATCATCAAATGCAAAACATCACTGTAATGATAGTATCATTGATATGTGTCAATAATACATTGCTAGACCCAGAAACCAGAATCCGGAAAAAAACCCCACCCCGGTTATGATCAAAATTAGTAGGAATATCAAAATCTGAAAAATTGCATACTAAAATGTGAGTAAACAAACATCTATACAAATTTACTTAAAACATATAAATTTTTTATGTTAATAATTTTAGATACAACTAAATATGGAAAATTTTCATTAAACCCGAATCCTTCATGGAACCAACTTCTTCTTCGGGTTCTTTATCAACCGGATTGTTCATGCTTGTTGGATGGCCTTCTTCCATTGGAACTGGTGAAACTGACGGTACATTGACATTATCATCAAGTGATTGTGTTAACCCAAGACTAAAGAACAGGGAATCATGGTAATGGTGGACGGAAATGGAAGAGAAATATTGAGAAGAGGCGTAATAAGGAAGAAAGAGGGAAAAGCGCATGACTAAAGTAAAGAGGAGTAAAAAAGGGTTTGAAGTTAAGATGAAAAAGGACTTTTTACAGTTCCAATGTAAATTCAAATTAAAAATTAATTGCTGGCAGTTTTCTTAGAAAAGGTAAATTAATTAATTAACTTAATTAAATGTGACTGATTGGACTGTTACCATAAAAAAAGGCATAAAAAAAGGTTGTGGAAATTGTTAATTGTTTAGGTATCAAATAAAAAGGGTAAAGATTAAAAAAAAGAGATTTTAGTAATTAATTCAAATAGTAGGGAATAATAGAGATTAGAGAAAAATAAGTTGTGTATTTGTATAAATTTTCCAATTTTGAACCCCTTTAGTAAAAATTATCTTATCTGCGCCGCTAATTGAATTTATGGCTACACACACTGTTGAGAACAGTTCTAGATCTGGTCCAAGACGAACTGCAGTAGGAGATTTATTAAAACCATTGAATTCGGAATATGGTAAAGTAGATCTTGGGTGGAGAACTACTCCTTTGATGGGTGTCGCAATGGCCTTATTTGCGGTATTTCTATCTATTATTTTGGAGATTTATAATTCTTCCGTTTTATTGGATGGAATTTCAATGAAATAGATCTATAAGGACCGCAAAGGTCGTTCTTTTGAGTCCAAAATGAATCATTTAGAGCTCCGATTTATAGTCCATTCTATTTTCTTTTGGTAGTTCGATCGTGGAATTTCTTTGTTTCTGTATTTTCAAGTATGAAATATGTTGATATAAGTAGGATGTAATAAATGTAAACTATTGTTATACTCGTTAACAAATCAAATCAATTTCTATAAATATCAATCTTTGTGGATAATCGATGATTTATTTGTTTATAATAATTTGTTGAAAAAATAAAAGTATATATAAATAATATATAAAATTATTCTTTGAAATTTGACCTCAACTTATTCGTAAATTTACAATATATATTTATTTTTAAGAATATCAATATCTTAAGGTTGATATTCATTATATTATTTTATTTTAATTAATAAAATTTGACCTCAAGGGATCGATATGTTTTCATTATTATTTTGTATAAATAATATTGACTTCTTGAAATCGATGATTTTTAAATATTTATTTTAAAAAATAAAAATACCGACTTCTGGAGGTCAGTAATTTTTAGATGAATAAAAAAAACCCTAAGTACTCTCTTCATTGCCTTTTCCACCATTTGGGACAGATCCCAGCCCGTCGTTTTCCAAGAGTTGGTCGATTTACTCTTTCCCTAAGAAGACGATCGAGCGGAAACCATTATCTGGCGAACTCTCTCTCCGGCGAACTCTTCCCCTTTGTTCTGGCGGCGAACTCTCTCTCCGACGAAATCAAGCTGTAAGTTTCTCTATCTGTGTCTCTCAATCCTTCCTTCTCTAGATTCGATAATCACAAGGCCAGTAACATATATTTCCTCGTGCATTTCGGTTATCCCAGCTATCTGCTGCGTATGCCCAAGCAAATTTAGTGCACTGATTTAGTGTAACGTGTATAAATTTAGTATACTGATTTAGTGCAAATTTAGTATTAACCTGCACAAGTATACTGATTTAATGCAAATTTAGTGCACTGATTTAGTGCCACTGCTACTCTTATTTATTTTTCCCTTTTTAATGAAAATTTTAACATAAAGTTGCATACATTTCATGTACAATGAACATTTTGTAAGTGCAAAAATACAATTCAATTAAAGGTTCCGATATTCAACGTCGTTGAGCTTACTATCGCCAACCCCTTCATCTCAAGAGGTATTGTTTTTACAAAAATCTTAATCATTGCATAATGTATACATGATTATCTTTTTAATTCAATATACTTGCATTTTTTTTTATGTTTGGTTTAATTTTTTAGAGTCTGCTTTAGTGATAATATGTTTGTTTAGGCATAAGCGTTGACACTATTTGATCATATTGATGACAATTAAATTCTTGCAATATCAATTTGTGTCCACATATTGTTAACACTAGTTGATCCTATTGATGACAAAATTGATTTTCTTGCAAAATCGATTTGTGTCCCACCTAGTGTTAACGATGACAAAATTAATTTTTTTGCAAGTTTGATTTGTGTCCACCTAGGGTCAACATTTTGCCTTAATTTGATGATAATGTGTTTGTTTTGCATAAATGACAATACTTAGCTTTTATTTTGTGATAATGTGTTTGTTATGCATAAGTGACAACACTTAGCTTTTATTTTGTGATAATATGTTTGTTTTGCATAAGTGAAAACACTTAGCTTTTTATTTGAAGATAATGTATTTTTTTGCATAAATAACATCACTTACCTTTTATTATGTGATAATGTGTTTGAAACTAGATTGAAATTAATTTAGAAGTAGTTTGGAATTAATGTGATTTAGTTATTGAAATTGATAAAATTAGAATTAATACTTAATCGTTGTAATTTAAAGTTTAAACTTATCATTATTATTTATGTAGATGGAACGTGATCGTAGTTGGAAGTATAATAGAAATAATCCTGGTCGAGCGGGTATGGTTCCAGAATTTGTAGAAGGTGTCACTCGCTTTATAAATCATGCAAAGACACTTGATTCCTTTTTAACTTCAAGATTGATTAGGTGTCCTTGTGTTAACTATGAAAATGTGAGATATCAAACAACATAGAATGTTTCTATGCATCTTATGAAGAATGAGTTTAAACCGGGGTATACAGTTTGGACTAATTATGGAGAATTTGAAAGTAACAATAAGTTTAACAACTTTGTTGTTGGTGAAAGTAGTATATCTATGGGACATAATTTTTTTCAGGATTCTAGAATGTCGGATATGGTTGATGATACTTTTGGGATACATTAGATTTTGAATTTGGGGAAAATGTAGAAGAAGCTCCTAATGAAGAAGCAAACACCTTTTATGAACAATTGCGTGATGCTAGTCATCCTTTGTTCAATGGGAGTCTGCACTCTAAATTGTCTGTTGCATTTAGATTGTTAAGTATTAAGTCTGATTGGAATGTTACTCAGGGAGCAATGGACTCCATGGTAGATCTCATGAAGGAATTAGTTGATCCCAATGTAGACATTCCTGATTCTTATTATAAGGCAAAGAGATTGGTATCTAAGTTAGGGCTTTCCTCGACCAGAATCGATTGTTGTGAAAATGGTTGCATGTTATACTTTAAGGATGATGTCGATTTAGAATCTTGTAAGTTTTGTGAAAATGGTTGCATGTTATACTTTAAGGATGATGTCGATTTAGAATCTTGTAAGTTTTGTGGTCACCCTCGCTATAAGCTTGGTTCTGGTGGAAAGAAACTTGCTATCAAGGCAATGCACTATTTACCTCTTATACCAAGATTGAAGAGGTTGTATGCATCAAATAGCTCTGCTCCCCATATGACATGGCACAGTGAAAATAGAAGATCACCCAGTGTCATGTGTCATCCATCCGATGGCGAGGCATGGAAACATTTTGATAGAACTTATCCAGATTTTGCTGCTGAACCAAGGAATGTTAGGCTGGGCTTATGTGCCGATGGTTTCACCCCTTTTTCAGTTGGGGCTGCACCATATTCTTGTTGGCCTGTGTTTATTACACCGTATAATCTTCCACCTGAGATGTGCATGACAAATCCATATATATTTCTAAATTGTGTCATTCCTGGTCCACGAAATCCAAAAGGGTTGATTGATGTGTATTTACAACCTTTAATTGATGAGTTGAAATTGTTATGGTATGCTAACAAATGTGGAGGAGGATGAGGAGGAAACTTTCGAAGAGGTTGAATTGATAGATGAGGAGGAAACGTCTGAAGAGGACTCTTAACTTGTGCCTTCTTGTGTTGTTTAAAGATTTGAAATGTTTGTTTGGTCATGGTGTAACTTTCACTTTTACTTGTAATTGAGGACTCTTAGCTTGTGTCTTGTTGAGTGTTGGCTTTTGTAGTCTGAATAAATAATCAACATTACTTGGTAATGTCACCCTGGAGTAAATTAACTACTCTTTCTATCAATTGATAGTAAGTTTGTTATTTTCTGCATACACTATAGTGTTAAAATATTAATATTTTGATTGATTTAGATGACAGATAAAGGAAAGGGTAAATAAAAAAAAGCTGTCAGTCCAAAAAAGAAAATAAAGCTTAGTACTACTAGAAGGCCCACTGGGGTTGTGATAGTTGATGAACCCCCGTGAGTTAATATCCCACCACGAGGCTCACTTTCAGCTACTAGCTCGGCACATCAGGCACAAAATGCCTCTACTTACGTTGCTCCAACTTCTTATTATAATATATCTGTACCAATGTGGCGCCAAGGTCGGGTTATCAAACTTTGCAGGGATATTCACATCTTGATCTGAGTCTACCAATAGTCTCAATACCACTAGCAGATCAATTGGACTTTCAGATCTGCATCTTGGATCCAGTGGTTCGGAGCATAATACCCCCACGACCCAGCAATCAGATGCCTATGTTCTACGGCCGGGTGACAGAGATAGTTTTCGGAGACTAATCGTTGAACCTATAGGCTACAGGTATGATCTTCTTAGTTTTCAGCCAACAATCAGATGCCCGTATTATTAAATTTTTGAAAGTTGATCTTCTAGTTGAGCTTAAGTTTATCGTGGGATAATTCTGGATGAAGGTTTATCACGTGTCATCTTAAAATGCATCGGAACACACTATGATGATCTATATCCGAGTTGGCATAAGATTCCAATGAAAGTGCAAGGACAGATGTTCAATGAATTTCAGATAAGAATGTTATCAATTAAAATTCATATTATATGTATTTAAATTTATTATACACATTTCTAGATGAAAATTAATATGATTCTTTCTTAATTCTTATTAATATCTACTTATTATTTTACTACAGAAATATTATGTATGGGCTCCCGAGCATGAGGAAAAAATTCAAGCTAACTTCAATTACAAAGCCGAAAAGTTGCTTGCAGGAACATTTTGTGAATGTCGGAGACATAATAGAATTCCAAAATTTATGGTTCCTGATCAGTGGGCCAAGTTGTAGGAATTTTGGAATACTGATGAAAAGTTTAAGAAGAGGAGTAACATTGGGAAAATGGCTCGTGCATCGGAGAAAAGTGGTTCTCTGCACACTGGTGGAGCTATTAGTCAGCTTACTAGAAAGAAGAGAATGGTATATTTTATTTAATTCAATAAAATAATTTTTTTCCTTTTTTGGTAAGTATTTTTTTACGATTAATGATCACATGCTATATATCATTTTTGCAGGAAAAAGAATTGGGTAGGCCGGTATCTCAGGAGGAGTTATTCAAGGTCACTCACACAAAAAAGACGACAGACCCCATGGAAGGAGAAAAATGGATTGAGCACGTGCTCAAGAGACATATGTAAGAATTTCAATCTATATATATATATATATATATATATATATATATATATATATATAAATATATAAATTCTCTTTTACATGGTCATGATTGGTGATATGTGCTTCACTACTTATTATAGATGTCTCTGAATGTTATTAACATGAGTTGAAAATGGGAGTACCTTTTACCCTCCCCAGACCCCACCCTTGGGATACCATTGCGTATTATGTTGTTGTATTGTTGTATTTCCTTTTCCATAACTACTTTGCTTGATGTAATATTTTTATTCTAATAGTTTTTCATTTAAATTATAGGAGAGGTTTACGCAAAAACTACAGGAGTATCGTAGTACCCTACCTGTGGAAAGTCAAGATGCACCACTGTCACAAGAAATTACCGAGCAGTTGTGGTGAGAGAGTGCAGGTGAACCGGTTAGAGGGGTAGTCTACGGTTACACAGAAAAGGCCTATCATGAGAAGAAGGCTTGGTTTTATTGTGCATCCTCTTCAAGCGTTGATGGTGTGGATAAAGCGGCACTATCAAAAATGGAGGATAAGATATCTTTGCTCACTGCCGAACTTGCTGCAGTAGCCGTAAGAGAGAAGAAGAGATGAGCAAATTGCAGTAGATAGCCAAAGGTATATGGAGCTTGGGGCCCAACTAAATTCTCTTTTTGATTTAGGAAAAATCATTCCTCCAGCCTGGTCGAGCTTTTGGGGATGAGACTGAAGAGGAAAGTGAAGAGGAGAGTGATGAAGCATAGTTCTATTTAGTAAATATTTCACGTTTTGTACTAATACTTTGATGGTATTTTGATTTTATTTGAATGGATTCAAGGTTTAATTCGTTAATCTAAAATTGTGTAATAGAGATATTGAAACTGCTTTGTTGGAATTCTGTTGAGGTTGGTCAATTATGCATACAGGTGTGCAAGAAATTTGCAGCAGTGTGCTGCCAATTCTGTTTCCAGAAAATCGACCTTGGGAAGTAGCAAAGAGGTCGGTTTCGCAGAAAATAAAAATAATAAAAATAAATTAATATCGACCTCTGAAAGTCGCAAAGAGGTCAGTTTGCAGTAAATAAAAATAATAAAAATAAATTAATACCGACTAATAGAGATCGAAATATCAAAAAATAAAATTATATAAATCAATAATACTGACCTCAGTGGGTCGAAAAATCAACAAAAAATTGAAATAAAAACAAATAATATCGACCTATAGAGGTCAAAATATTCAAAACAAAATAGAAAATAAATTAATAATTTTGACCTCCAGAAGTCAAAATATTAAACAATTATAATAATAAAAATATATAATACCGACCTCTTGTAGTAGGTTTCAATAATAACATTTTATTATTTAAACGCCCTTAGGAGGTCGAAAATATTAAAAATTAGAAAAAAACATATACACTATAGTGACCTCCTGAAGTCGAAAAATATTTAAAAAATAAAATTACTAATTTTCCGTCTTAAAAATATAATAGACTTCGTGAAGTCGGACGAGGTTGGTAAATACCGACCTCCAGAAATCAGCATGGAAAAGCGACCAAGGTTTTTCCGACTTAGGCTCGAAGTCGATAGTGAGTCAGTAATACCGACCTCCAGAAGTCGGTATTTCGTGGTTGGTTTTCCCTGTTTTTTTAGTAGTATACTCCGTATACCTGGCCGTCCCACTTTACTTGGTTCCAAAACTGTGGAATTCTAAGAATAAGGCCACCATACAGCTTACCACACTGTTCCTGAAGCCTCAAACAACTCATATGGGTCCATGTGTGGCATGCCTTAGGCCAAAACTCCTCGTTTAAGCTTATACACACCATACAAGGCCAAGGGCTACTCTAAGGAGCCTCCACACAGTCCGTATAGCCTCACACGAACCGTGAAGGCTTCCATGAAGCATCACCTTGGTCCAAAACATTTCAGAACCAAATTTTCAAGCTCCAATGAGGTCGTACAACGTCTAGGTGCTTACATCATATCCCCATTGGGATAATAGAGCATGGGTTGACTTAGAATATGAACATCCAAACACAAGATACCATCACTTGAAAATCATAAAGTTGTTAAAACATATTTCACAACGTATTCAAATCATTCAAAACATCATAAAAATCATTTTGGTGCACATATATGTATGTTATGTCATGAAACTCAAGAGTGAAAGAATTAGGACCACTTGGAAAAGAAAAAACCTAAAACCTTAGGCTTGAGTAGATTGGAAAAGACGGGGATATCTTTGCATCATATCCAACTCTGCCTCCCATGTAACACTCTCCACATGTTGATTTTCGTCAAAGCACCTTAATCCACATCCTTGTTACGAAGCCGCTTCACTTACCTATCCAAAATCTCAACTTGACTTCCTCATAAGACAAGTTCTCCTCATCCTCAACACCTTCCAAAGGCACAATAGTGTTAGGATCACCAACCAACTTCCTCATTATAGGCACATGGAAGATGGGGTGAATAAAACTCAAATCCGGAGGCAAATCCAACCTATAAGCCACATTCCTAATTTGCTCAACAATTTCATAAGGACCTACATACTGGGGACTTAGCTTGCCCTTTTTCCCAAAATGCATCACATCCTTTATAGGTGAGACCTTCACATACAACCAATCACCAACATGAAACTCAAGTTCCCTCTTCTAACATCCGAATAGGACTTTTGGTGAGTTTGAGTCGTCTTCAACCTCTCCCTAATAAACTTTAATTTCTCCATAGCCTCCAACACCAAATCTGGGTCAATCAAAGCCATTTCTCCCAACTCAAACCATCCTAGCAGAGATCTACACCTTCTATCATACAAAGCTTCAAACGGTGCTATACCAATGCTAGCATATTATTATAAGCAAACTCAATGAGTGGAAGATGGTCATCCCAATTACCCTTGAATTCCAACACACAAGTCCTTAATATGTCCTCCAAAGTTTGAATTGTCCTCTCGGCTTGCCCATCAATTTAAGGATGAAAGACGGTGCTCAACTTCACCTTGGTACTAAGTCCTCTTTGAAACGACCTCCAAAAGTGAGAAGTAAATTGGGTACCATGATCCGATATACCTAGGGCATACGATACAACCTTACCAACTCTTAGATGTACAATCTCGCGTACTCTTCAGCACTAAAGGTAGTCTTGATCGGTAGGAAATGAGCCGACTTAGTCATCCGGTCAGTGATAACCCAAATGGAGTCAAATTACCTTCGTGTCCGAGGCAACGTAACCACAAAATCCATCTTCACATCTTCCCATTTCCAAGTAGGAATCTCAATATCTTGAGCCAAACCACCGGGCCTTTGGTGTTCAACCTTCAATTGTTGAAAATTAGGACATTTAAATACAAACTTGGCTATATCCTTCTTCATACCATGCCACCAATACACTTCCCTCAAGTCCCGATATATATTAGTAGATCCCAAATGAATAGAATAATGAGAGTTATGGGCTTCACTCATGATCACCCTTTAAGATCATCCATATCCGGAACACATAACCGATCTTGATAATGAAGCACACCATCTCCCCCTATAGAAAACATTTATCTTCCTTTTAGCATCCAATTTCTTCAACTCAACCAACGACAGATCTAGGTATTGCTTAGCCTTAACATCAACAACTACAAAAGATTCGGCCCCACTTTGAACATTAATGCCACCATCATTCGAGTCGGCCAATCTAACACCCAGCCTAGGCAAACAATGAACATCCCTTGCCAACTTTTTCTTCCCTTTATCTACGCATAAGCCACACTTCCCATAGAGAGGCTTCTAAGAGCATCAGCTACAACATTTGACTCGCCGGGATGATATTGTACACTAATGTCATAGTCCTTAAGGAGTTCCAACCACCTCCTTTGCCTCAAGTTTCCCTTTAAGTGAATACATATTGCAAACTCTTTTGATTGGTGAAAACATCAACATGCACCCCATACAAATAATGTCTCTAAATTTTCAAGGCAGACACCACCGTCGCTAACTCAAAACCATGAGTCGGGTAATTACGCTCATACACCTTCAATTGCCTTAACACTTAAGCTATCAACTTACCATGTTGCATAAGTACACAACCCAACCCAATCTGAGAAGCGTCACAATACACCACAAACCCTCCTAAGCCATCCGGTAAAGTCAAAATAGGAGCCAATGTAAGTCGATCCTTCAATTCTGAAAACTCTTCTCACACTCGCCCGACCATAAAAACTTAGCCTTCTTTTGAGTCAACTTGATCAATGGAGATGCAATAGAGAACCCTTCAACAAACCTTCTTTAATAGCCAGCCAATCCAAGAAAACTCTAAATAACCAATGGAGTCAATGGCCTAGGCCGATTCTTCACGTCCTCGATCTTCTTTGGGCCAACCTTAATACCATCACCGGACACCACATGACCAAGAAAAACTACTTCATCCAACCAAAACTCACATTTGCTAAACTTAGCATATAACTGCTTCTCCCTCAAAGTCTGAAGAACCAATCTCAAGTGATCAATATTTTCCCGCTCACTTCGAAAGTAAATAAGGATATCATCGATGAAGATAACCACACAACTATCAAGAAATGGCTTCAATACCCGATTCATAAGATCCATAAACACGACTGGAGTATCAGTCAACCTAAATGGCATCACCACAAATTCAAAGTGCCCATACCTAGTCCAAAATTCCATCTTGGGAATGTCACTCTCTTACCTTCAATTGATGATAACTAGAACGGAGGTCAATCTTTGAGAAATGGGTAGACTGTTGAAATTGATCAAACAAGTCAGCAATCCTTGGAAACAGATACTTATTCTTGATGGTCACACTTGACCTAATGAAACCTTTCTCCAACAAATCCTTCAACTTCTTCAAGTCAGTCGGTGCCATACGATAAGGAGGGATAGAAATAGGTTGAGTATCTTGGAGAAGTTCTATGCTTTCTACTCCCTTTTCGGGAGGAATACCGGGCAAGTCTTCAAGTAACACATCCAAAAACTCATTCACTACCGGGACTGATTCAAGAGCAGGTGACTCAGATTCCACATCCTTGACCCTCACAATATGATATATATACATCCCTTGGAAATCATCTTTCGAGCCCTGAGGTAGGAAATAAACCGACCTTTAGTAGCAGAGTCACTACCCTTCCATTCAAGAAGGGGCTCATCCGGAAGTTGGAACTTGACCTTCCAAGATCTACAATCTATAAAGGAATATGAAGCATGAAACCAATTCATCTGAAGAATCATATCAAATTGAATATCTCAAGTTACACAAGATCACATGGGAAGACTTTATGCAACACAGAAGCATGACAACCGCGATAGACTCTATGAGCAACAACAGATTCACCCACGGGAGTATAAACTGAAAAGGGTTCCCTTAAAATTTTGGGACTTAAACCAAACTTAACAGCCAACAGAGGAGTCACAAAAGAAAAATTTGCACCTGGATCAAGCAAAATATAAACATCAAAATCAATGACTTTTAGCATACCAGTCACAACATTCAGAGCCTCCTCGACTTCCTAACAAGCATGAAGAGCATATAACCTGTTGTTCCTTGGGGCAACACCTTGAGGAGATCTTTGTTGGCCTTGTCCACCTTGAGCCACTTGACCTTGACCTCTCTGATCATTCTTAGGACAATCAGCAACCTTGTGTTCTCGTCACCACACCCGAAGAATGCACCTAAATCCCTCCAAAAAGCACCGGTGTGGTTTTTCCCACACTTGTCACACAGGGGAAACCATGGTCCACCACTTACAATGCCTTAGGAGGAGGCACCCTGGCATTAGTAACCCAAACCATTAGAACCTTAGCCTTGTTGGAACCGACCATAACCACCACCCTTGGAGTTGGAGAACCCACCATCATAACGGGCCCTCTTAGGGTCATGCACTCTCTTCTCCTTGAGCTTTTCCCCTTCGATCTGTTCAGCATATACCATGAGCCTAGAGATGGTCATATCCTGAATAAGCATAACCTGTATGACATTCTTTCACAACCAAGCCAGAGATACCGAAGATAAACTTTTGCATCCTTGCACGGGGTCAACCACAAGCATATGATCATACTTGGAGAGCTTTGTGAACTTGAGGGCATACTCTCTCACACTCATGCCACCCTTTTTGAGGTTGATAAACTCTATCAACTTGGCTTCCCTAGGTTCAGTCGAAGAAATGATCCAAAAATGCAAACTTAAACTCTTCCCATTAACAACACTCCCACAAACTCTCTCCATCAACCACTGAGTGCACCACACTTGGGATACATTTTTCAATGATATGTAGTCAACTTAGAACTCTCCTTAGAAGTGACACCCATAATAGTCAACACCTTAGTGAGCTTATCAATGAACTCTTGAGCATCCTCATCAGCGTTCGACCCATAAAACTCTGGGGGATTCATCCGGGTAGAATCTCTCACCCTAGAGGTCGGAGTGGGATCCCGAGGAAGATTAGCCAGAGTCTGAGAAGCACCACTTGGGAAAGCATAGCAAAGGTCGTACATAATTTACCATTAGAGATAGGTTCTTCTATAGGCCCTTGGGGAACTTGGTCCTCACAAGCCGGGGCCGGTCTTTGTAATGGGGCTCATCGTGGAGGTATCTTCTATAATGCAGCAAAAATACCATCAGGATAAGGAAACCAATAGAAAGTCCAAAGCACGACATAAGACATGAAGAAGTGAGACAATTCCTAGAACGCCATCATGCCTCCCACTTACAGGCATGGTTCACTTCACACCCATATGAATAGGACTTTATTTGACGCGACATGTTGGACTCCGAGGATCATTTACAAACCTAGTGCTCTGATACCAAGCTTGTCATGGCTCGAACTTAGGGTCTAGGAGTGACATGGTGAATGAAAACCCTAGAATCCCCAAATGAGCCTCAAAGTATCCAAATTCACATACTAAGGGGAGGGTAAGTATGACTCACTTTATGAGGGCAATTCAGAACTTAGGATCATTCACATCAAAACATATAATCATATCATAAAGCTTATAACCCATACACATAACTATAACACATAGGTAACCATAACCATAAGCATAAACTCCAAATATAACACTTAGCATATAAACGAAAAAGAGTTTACAAGATGTCCAATAATGCCTCTAGTCATATGCTAGGACGGGGGTTAAGACATACCTCAGCCTCACCCTTAAGTAAATAACATAAACAAAAGTGCCATTGATAGAAGAATGGAGGTTGGTCCTTGGAAGATAGGACTCACCACAACAAGAAAATCTCAAGATCCAAGCTAGGCATCGTACGATGGATGAAGATAGTTCTCGTTCCCTACATGGTTAGATCATGTAGGCAAAAGTATGTGTTAGTACGTTTGAATGTACTATGTATGTGGGCATGCAATGCATATAACTTATCAAACTTGCATTCAATGTTAGATGACAAGGGCACATAATATAGAAAGAGATATATACCAAAAGAAGAGCAGTATAATAATATGCCATGAAACCCATGATGCATGAAATGTTATGATGCTATATATAGTGGGGATGGACTATAGCCGACAAAATCAAACTCATGTGAGCTAAAACATGAATTAGTCCAATATAGACCTCCTATCGGTAGAAGAAGATTACTTGCCAAGGATAATCTACATCACACCTTACGACCCCGTCAGTTCGGTAGATGGACACCTTTCTTGCGAAACACATCATTTCAGAAGGATTTCCAAAATCATATCATATCGTATCAAAGTAACCATTCCTTATGACCTGGTCATTTCGGCAAAGGCTAGCATATACCTATGCTAGCACATAGTTCAAGGAATTGGATAGGGCCATTAGGGATAGCCCTAATGCCCCCAATCCATCGGTGCTAAGTCAAAACATCCCATGAGAATACGTATACATATACATGATTTCAAAGAGAGATATCAAATCATTTCAAATGCATACATGGGCTCAAAAGCTAAACCTATTTCATAATCATTCATACTTGAGTTCAAAAGCCAAGTCATAGTCATAATCATGCTTCTCATGCATAGGAATAGCTCATGGACATATACGGATGGTGCAAACACCCAAAATACTTAGAGAGCTATAATCACAGACATTTATGTGATCACATTCTTTGTCATAATCAATATCTTATTAAAATCATATACATAAACATAATTGGGCTTCACCCATTTCATAATTTTTATAAAACTCAATGCTCATTAATGCATATGCAATGAATGAGATGAGAATGGCATGGGTAATTGAGATTCAAACTTAAATCAACAATACATTATGAGATTCAAGTAAAAACATAAGTAAAATTCACATTTAAATTATAATATAGATTACCCATGCACAAATCAAGCTTTAACGGGGACATGCACATTCATAACTTTATGACGTGAATGCAATTCTTCATATTAGGGCGTAAATCACTTTAAAATCTATCAATAAATATAGCCCATACATCAATTGAATTTAATAAACAATAATATTGAAAACCCATTTTTAAAGTAGCTAAAATTCCATAAAATTGAGTGTAAAAGAGTTTGGGTCTTCTTGGTTGAAAGGGACAAAGAATCAATCCCACATACCTTAGCTAATGAAGAAGATTCAAGAAGAAATTTGAAGAAGAATGAGCCTTCCCATGATTCCCAGCTTAGATTCACAAGATTCCTTTGAGAGAGCGTTCTTAAGAGTGACTTGAGAGGATTCTAAGTGTGTTAAATGAAAAAATAAAGTATAGGTCATTTGAAAGTCTTTAGGTAGTATAGGAAGTCATAAAACACAATTCAAATAAATCGTAATTACGAAAATACCATTAATGAAATGAGTAGAAAATTGATGAAATCGAGTCTCATGGAGGACCATATGCTCCGTGATAGGTCATGCGGTATACATGTCCATGGCCCAACACTTGAAAATAACTCTCTTGACAAAGATCCAAAATGGTAATCCCATACATAAAATTTTTCAACATAGGCATCCATATGGAGGGTGGTACAAACCGTACTGAGCCACACAATCCGTGTGGCTTCTCCATCCCACATCACATAGAAAAATTCTCCCACGATGAAGTTTCGAGACGATGATCCAATACTTAGAAAATATTTTCACTCTAGAGCCCATACTGGAGGGTATATGGGTCGTACCACTCCAAACAGACCATATAGCTAGCTGTCCTACTTTACTTGGTTCTAAAACTGTGGAATTCCAAAAATAAGGCCACCACACGGTCCGTGAAACCTCACACGGCCAGTGTGGGGTCCATGGTGGCATGCCTTAGTCCAAAACTCCATGTTTAAGTTCATACACATCATATAAGGCCAAGGGTCACTCCAAGGAGGGTCCACATAGTCCGTATAGCCTCACATAGACCATGAAGGCTTCCATGGAGCGTCACCTTGGTCTGAAACTTTTCGGAACCAAATTTTCAAGCTCCAATGAGATTATACAACGTCCGGATCCTTACAGCTTTCTTGGTTAGCTTTTTATATATCTTAAGTACATATGAATATAGGTTAGCTTGCAGTTTCATATTCATATGTAAGGACTCGGGCTTTATCTCCCTTAACAATGCTCGAAATTTAGCTTCCAACAATTTTGACCATGGTGCCCTTTCAAGGACACCTATACAAGTTGTGGAAGGGTTCACAAGCTGTGGAGGTGGCCTTAGAGTGGCCCTTTGCCATTTTCGTGGCTTGTTTTTATTTATTAAGGTATGCATGACCAAGTATCCCTACAAAGAGCCTTTCACAACTCGTGGACCTCACCAGTGGTTGTAAAAGGGCTCGTGGGAGGAGGCCTCATGCTTAAACACCACTGCTTTGCCTGAAGGTGCCACCACATACACCCACTCAGTCCATGAAGGCACCACGAACCGTGGTGGTAACCATGGAGGGATCTTTGGCCAGTTAGTTTAAAGTAAAATCACCGTCTCAGATTTGGAGGGCCTCTCACAACAGGCTTCACGAGCTATGAAGCCCATCGTGTAGGGGTCCGACTTATTTGTTTTATTCTGTTTCATTAAGTGCTCTACGATAATTTAGTTCATTTTTAAAGTCTTTTATGACTTTTATGCCTATCCTAAGACACCTATATCAGCCCCTATTCATTCAATACACTTCATTTTCAATTCAAACACTTTGACTCTAGGTATTCAAGTTCTTAAGGTTCTATTCAAGTCTAGCTTTGAAGATTCAAGCTATGGAATTCAAGGGTGATTCAAGCTCATCATCTCATTCTTCCTAATTTCCTTAAGAAATGTGATGATTTATTCATGATTCCCTTTCAATCATGAAGCCCCAAAATCAATTTCACGCAATTGATGATTTCTACGTATGAATTGCAGTGGGTCTTTTAATTTAGCTTCAATATGATAAAATTAAGTTGTGGGTTGATCCCAATTGATGATTTTACCATGATTTGAATCCTACTATGATGGTATACATGGATTTTATGAGAATTGAATATGCATATACCACTATGTTCAACTATTATGGCAATCACGCATTATGGATTGGTACATTGTTATGACATTCCTTCTAATCTACTTATTTATATACACATGTGTGCCTTTGTCATCTAACATTGAAATGCAAGTTATCATGTTCATATGGATTGCATCCCGCATACTTTATATGTTCAAACGACTAACACATAGTGTTTGCTAACTCATCTAACCTTGTAGGAATTGGAGACTATCCTCATCCACCCCTTCACGGCTAGATTGATTGTGAGAAGTTGAGTAGTGGTGAGTCCTTTATTCCAAGGACAATATCCACCTTCTATCTACCTATGTTATGTTATGTCTTTTACTTTATATTATGTTATGTCTTTTACTTTATTCCAATGTTGTACGACTATGCCTATTCAGGAGATGGACGTATCCAGACTTATGACACATGTTGAATAGATTGAAAGGGAGAAGCTTAAGAAAAGAAGAATGAAGGATTCTAAGAAAGACCGTTATGATTGTGGATTCTCTAACTCTAAGGGTGATGGCGGTGGTGGTCGCTTTCAATGGGGTTAAGGTTTAAATCTAAGGTTTTAATGATAGAGTGCCTCCTCCCAAGGCACAAGTTGGAGGTGGGCCAACGCGTCCTAGGTGTGACAAGTATGAAAGGAATCATCTGGGTATATGCTTGAGGGATATAGGTGTTTGCTATTCTTGGTGATTGTCCCAAAGCTCCAAAGAAAGGTCAAGGCCAAATGGTTCTGGGTGGTCCAAACCAATCAAAGGTTCAACAAGGTGGTGCTCCCCAAAACAACAGATTTCATGCCTTGCATGCTAAGCAAAAGGTGGATGAGATTTTGGTGTGGTGATTGGTATGTTAAAAGTGTTTGATTTTGATGCATATGCTTTGGTTGATCTAGATGCAGATTTATATTTTGTGACTTCTTTTTTGTATATTAAGTTTTGTTTGAGTTTTGAAATTTTGAGGGAGTTATTTCAATCTACACTCCCGTGGGTGAGTCTATTGATGCCTAAAAAGCCTATCGGGGTTGTCTTATTTCAATTTTACATAAAGTCCTTCCATGTGATCTTGTAGAATTTGAGATGTTTGATTTTTATATTATTCTTGGGATGGATTAATTGCATGCTTATTATGAATCTATAGATTTTTGAACTTGGAAGAACAAGCTTCAGTCTTCAAATGAGTCTATTCTTGAGTGGAAGGGTAGTGATTCTGCTTTAAAGGTTGTTTTATCTCATATCTTAAAGCCCGAAAAATAATCTCTTAGGGGTGTATCTATAGTATGGTGAGGGTTAGAGATGTGGAGTCTGAGTTACCTACTCTTGAGTCGGTTCTAGTGGTTAATGAGTTTCCAAATGTCTTTCCCAAGGATTTGCCTGGAATTCATCCCCAAAGGGAAGTAGACTTGGACATAGATCTTCTTACCGATACTCAACTTATTTTCATACCTCCTTCTCTCATGGCATCAACTGAATTGAAGGATTTGAAGGATTAATTGGAGGATTTGTTGGAGAAGGGCTTTATTAAGCCAAATAATTTATCGTTGTGTGCTTTTGTGTTGTTTGTGAGAAAGGAGGATAGGTCGCTTTGAATGTCTATTGATTATCAACAATTGAATAAGGTAACTATAAAGAACAAGTATCTGTTACCTAGGATTGACAATTTATTTGACCAATTGCAAGGAGCTTCCTATTTCTCAAAGATTGACCTCTATTCTGATTATCATCAGTTGAGAGTAAGGGAGTGTGATATTCCCAAGACAACTTTTCAAACTAGATATGGGGCACTTTGAGTTTGTGGTAATGTCTTTTAGGTTGACTAATGCTTTGGCAGTGTTTATGGATCTCATGAATCGAGTGTTCAATCCATTCATTGATACTTTGAGGGAGAGGCAATTATTTGCTGTCAAATGAGTGTGAGAAGAGCTTTTAGACTTTGAAAGATCGGTGTACATCGTCTCTTATTTTGGCATTATCGGATGACTTAGATGGGTTTGTGGTATATTGTGATGTTTTTTGGATTAGTTTGGGTTAAAATGCTTATGCAATATGGTAAGGTAGTAGCTTATGCATGTAGAAAATTGAAGTTGCATCAACAAAATTATCTGACTTATGATCTTAAATTAGCGGTTGTGGTGTTTGCTTTGAAGATTTGGCGGCATTATCTATGTAGGGTTCATGTTGATGTGTTAATTGATTACAAGAGCTTGCAATATGCTTTAACCCAAATAGATCTTAATTTGAGGTTGGAGCTTCTTAAATATTATAATATAAGTGTTCAATATCATCATGGCACGACAAATATTGTAGCCGATGCTCTTAGTAGACTGACTATTTATGGGTAGTGTAACCCATGTTGATGAGGGGAAGAGAGAGTTGGTGAAGGATGTGCACTGTTTGGCTAGATCGGGTGTTAGGTTGGATGATCCTAATGATGGTGTTATCCATGTTCAGAGTGTAGCTGAGTCTTCGGTGGTTGTTGATGTCAAGGCAAAGCAAGACACAAACTCGTCATTGGTTGAGTTAAAGAAGTTGGTTACCGAGAAAAAGATAGAGGTTTTCTCCCAGGGTGAGATGGTGTGCTTTGGTACCAAGATCGGTTATGTGTTTCGGATATTGATGGTCTTAGGGAGGTGATTATGAGTAAAGCCCATAACTCTCTTTATTCTATACATCTGGGATCCACCAAGATGTATTGAGATTTGAGGAAAGTGTATTGGTTGCATGGTATGAAGGACATAGCTTAATTCGTATCTGAGTGTCCTAATTGTCAACAAGTGAAGGTACAACACCAAAGGCCAAGTGGGTTGACTCAAGACACTGAGATTCCTACTTGGAAGAGAGAAGATTGATGTCAAGGCAAAGCAATCCATGGACTCGTCATGGTTGAGTTAAAGAAGTTGGTTGCCGAGAGGAAGATAGAGATTTTCTCCTAAGGGTGAGATGGTTGTGCGTTCTAGATGTTGATGGTCTTAGGGAGGTAATTATGAGTAAAGCCCATAACTCTCTTTATTCTATACATCTGGGATCCACCAAGATGTATCGAGATTTGAGGAAAGTTTATTGGTGGCATGGTATGAAGAAGGACATAGCTAAATTTGTATCCGAGTGTCCTAGTTGTCAACAAGTGAAGGTAGTAACCAAAGGCCAAGTGGGTTGACCCAAGACATTGAGATTCCTACTTGGAAGAGAGAAGATGTGAATATGGACTATGAGATTGGTTTTCCCCGTATCCGGAAGCAATTTGACTCTATTAGGGTTATAGTTCATAGAATGACTAGTTGGCTCATTTCTTACCAGTGAAGATTACTTTCAATGACCATTCCAAGTTATATATCCTGGAGTTGGTTAGGTTTCATGGTGTGCCTATATCTATTATATCGGATCATGGTACTCAATTTACTTACTTTTGTAGATCACTTCAAAAAGGGCTTGGCACAAGGTTGAAGTTGAGTACCGATTTCCATCCTCAAATAGTTGGACAAGCCAAGAGCACTATTAAAACTTTGGAGGATATGTTGAGGGCTTGTGCATTGGAATTCTAAGGAAATTAGGATGATCATCTATGACTTATTGAGTTTGCCTACAATAATAGTTATCATGCTAGCATCAAAATGGTGCCATTTGAAGCTTTGTATGGGAAAAGGTGTAGGTCCCCTGTGGGATGGTTTAAAATAGGTGAAATGGTGTTGATTGGCTAGCATTTGGTGTTGGAGGCCATGGAGAAGCTGAAATTGATCAGGGAAAGGTTGAAGATGACTCAAATCGCCAAAAGTTTTACTAGGATGTTAGGAAGAGAGATCTTGAGTTCCATGTCAGTGATTGGGTACATGTAAAGGTTTCACCTATGAAAGGGGTGATGCATTTTTGGTAATAAGGGAAAGTTAAGTTCCTGGTATGTAGGTGCTTATGAGGTAGTTGAGCGGATAGGCAAAATGGCCTGTAGGTTGGATTTTGCCTATGGACATGAGTTCTATCCACCTGATTTTTCATGTGTCAATGTTAAGGAAGTTGATTGGTGATCCTTGTTCGATTGTGCCATTGGAAGGCACATATGTGGAGGAGAATTTGACATACAAAGAAGTGCCGATTGAGATTTTGGATAGATAAGTGAAGCGGCTTCGTAACACGGATGTGACTTCGGTTAAAGTGCTTTGGAGGAGCCAACATATGGAGAGTGCTACATGGGAAGAAGAATCAGAGATGATGAAGCGATATTCTACCTACTCTAATCTCCTCAAGCTTAAAATACTAGGTTCTTCTTATTCAAATGGTCCTAATTCCTTCATTCCTGTGCTTCCGTGACATAACATGTATACATGTGCATGAAAATGATTTAAACGATGTTTTAGTATGAGTTTCGATGATTTCATGGTTTTTAAATGTTAAGTTATGAATTGTGCCTTCATGTTGAGGTGTTTCATGTTCAATTCTTGCCTTTCAAGCCATGTTCTAGCTCATTCGAGGAAGAAAGTTTTTTAAGGGGGAGATGATGTAAGGACCGAGCTTTGGAAGGCTTTAATGATGCTCAAAATTTGGTTTCCAATAGTTTTTGACCAAATGTTCCCTTTCAAAGACACCTCCATGAGCTGTGTAAGGGTCCACGAGCCATAGAGGTGGCCTCGGAGTGGCCCTTGGCAATTTTTGTGGCTTGTTTTGGTTTATTGAGGTGTGCATAACCAAGTGGCCCTCCAGAGAGCCTTTCATGGCTCGTGGACCTCACCACTGGCCATAAAAGGGCTCGTGGGAGGAGGCCTCACGCTTGGATGTCACTGCTTTGCCTAAGAGATCCACCACAGGCACCCCTACGATCCGTGAAGGGCAATACGAACTGTAGTGGTGACCATGGAGGGACCCTTGGCAGAATTGTTTCTAAGTAAAAATCACTGTCTTAGATCTTGAGGGCCCTTCACTACAAGCTTCACGAGCCGTGAAGAGCTTCACGAGCTGTGAAGCCTATCATGCAGGGGTCCAACTTATTTTTTTTAATTCATTTCATTAAGGGCTCTATGGTAATTTAGTTTATTTCAAAAGTCTTTTATGACTTTCATGCCTATCCTAATGTCACGACCCAAGCCTAGAGCCTAGACGAGACACGACGAATGGGAACCCGAAGGGATCCCAAACAAGCCTCTTAAGCATGCGTAACACATCCTTGGTTTCACAGAAGCATAAAAGAGTAATAAACATATAGAACATAATTTCTAAGGGAAATAGGGCTTTGGACTCATGCTATGGGGATGTTATAGAGAAGAGGATAAACATGAATCACATAGCAAATAAGTCTAAGGGTGAGTAAGTATGAGTCATGCTATGGGGGCATTTAGGGGTTTAGGACTTCCATCACATCAATAACATAGAAGGGAAAAGGGACAAATGGAAATCTTTCATAATAACATGAGCATAATATGAGTCAAGCTCGATACATAACATCCATATCCAAAAACACCTCTAGTACGAGTGGAACAAGGGCCAAGATATCTCTTGGGCTCACCATTAAAACATAGAAATCCAAAATAGATATGTCTTAACAAAGCATGAAAGTAAGTGGATGTTGTCCCCGAAATTGAGGACTTACCAATAGTAGTCTTCAAAGGATTTGGCTAGCCATGTGGAAGAGGAGGATGGATAGGAGCTCCGATCCTTGCATGGTTAGATCATGTAGGCAAAAAGTATGTGTTAGTACTTAGAATGTACTAAGTATGTGGGGTGAAATGCTACAAGGAAATAAGCCATAATAATCAAGATGCATAATCATAATTAAAGGACACAAGATCAATATGACATGTATAATCAATGCTTAAGTTAAAACATGCATGAAGATAGTCAAACTTGCATAATATATCATATATATGTGGGAGGAGTACCTACTCGACATATAAGACCAAGCGAGCTACTACTTAGAAACCCGATGTTCACTCCTCACCGAATGAAGGAGTGGTCTACTTGCCAAGGTAAACCAAGCATGACCACAAAAAGTGGGGAACTTGTCCTAGTTAGATCCACTAGTAAAGCCCATTTGGGGAAATAATATTAACCTATGGTGGCGCATAATTAAGAGACCAAGACTTTTTATAAGGACCCCTTGGGTCGAACCCACACCTTAAGCCTCTTTCGGTGCTAAGTCTAATCCCACGGAATACTTGAAATAATCATAACATGAATGACTTGCAAGAACATGATAACATGGCATGAGTAGCTCAGTCAAATACTTGACCCCTACACATGGGCATATACCTTAGACTAGAGGGTAAAAACATGGCATAAACTTGACCCTTCTAGTAGGCATTGCATTTCACATGAGGGTAGAGATTGTAATATGCTTGACCTCTTCTAGTGAGATTTAGTTGGTACATGTGGGTAAAATAGTTACCATGCTTGACCGCATCTTGTAGACATTATTCACTCATGAGAGGGTTGGATAGATAGCATAAGGGTTCAACATTTTACAAATCATAGGAACTTTTCATGACTTAATACATGCTTGGGAGCCCATAATGTATAATAATATGCTTCTCTTGTAATTCATGCAATAATCATTCATCCACATAAAAATTTTGTCATGTAAATTTAGTCAAACATGGTGGGTAGATGTACATATGCTTAAAATCATGCAATTCAAGAGTATAAGACAAGAGAGGAGTAAAATCAATTCATTTTAAAGTCATTCAAATCAACCCACCATCATTGTAGAAAATCCCTCATTATTTAGAAATCATATTTCAAGACACATAGTGAAAAATAATTAGTGTGAATCGTTCTTGAAACAACCCATTATAATCACATACATCATCTTCCAAAACATGGACATGGGAACATGAAACTCATCTTATCAAGTAAAACCTAGTTACAACTTCCTCAATACTCATATAAATTCTAAAATTTAACATGATATTTTACTTCATGATAATGCAAAAAAAAATAAAAAAACCCATCATACAATGCATAATAGTAACATCATATGCAAAAGTTCATAAAATACCCATAAAGATCCACAAATTTCATGTAGTTGGAGAAGAAGAATGGTTGGACTTGGGGGAAGGAAGGTTCCCACAATCAAACCCACATACCTTAGTGATAGGAGCCTGAAAAACCTTGGAAAATGATGAGAAATTTAGAACGCTAGCTTGCACCTTCTTTTTTGAAGCCTTGAGAAAACTTGAGAGTGTTTTAGGACTTAGGAGATTTTGGAATGAGGAGGAAATGAGAGGAATTAGGGTTAAAAGGTTGATAAGGGTCTCTTTGAAGGTCAAAGTGACGTAGTATAGGAATTAGACAACAGGAAAGGTCGAATTTTCCCTTTTTTAAAAACTAGCCGGACGAGTCTATGAGATCCCTTTTATAGGACGTAGACCATTCTATGAGCCGTAGATGGGGTTTCGTCTGATAGACTTTCAGAGACCCCCTTCTCCGATTCTTTCTCTATGATATGGTCTACGACTCATAGAAGGTTTTACGGGTTATGTGATAAGTCATAGATCAAACTCCTAAAAGATCCTAATTTTTCATCAAGTCTGCCAGGTTCCACAAACCCACAGATAGGTCGTACTTCATCTTACGAGCCATAAACCCCTTCATGAAAACTAACAGATCAAGTTTTCCAAAGCTTACCTTCTTGCACCTTTCATACTCCCCATAGGTGGGACCTTACACCTAAGACCCCTAAATCAACCCCTATTCATTCAATACACTTTATTTTCAATTCAAACACTCAGACTCTAGAAATTGAAGTTCTTAAGACTCTTTTCAAGTCTAGCTTTGAAGATTCAAGCTAAGGAATTCAAGGGTGCTTCAAGATCAAGTCTAATTCATCTCATTCTTCCTAATTTCTTCAAGGTATGTGTGGATTTATTCATAATTCCCTTTCAATCATGTAGTCCCAAAATCTGTTTCATCAAATTGATGATTTTTAAGTATGAATTACAAGTGGGTTTTTTAATTTAGCTTCAATTTGATGAAAATAAGTTGTGGGTTGATTCCAATTGATTATTTTAACATGATTTGAATCCTATTATGATGATTTCTATGAATTTTATGAGAATTGAATATGCATGTCATTTTAATTTATGAATTTATGCATGGGTAATTTTAAGTACGTTTCAATTGTTGATTTCTTCATGGATTTAGTATGATTTCATCTTATTATGATGTTTTAAGTATGAATTCCTAATGCTCATGCTATTCCTTCATTCCTCATGGCATAAGCATGCATGAATAAGCATTTTCATGAGATTTATAATGTGGTTCAAGACCCAATTCTGATTATGACTATGTTTTCAAGACAAGTATGATTATGACAAAAATGTGATCACATAATGTTTATGATTTGGCTCAAGAGCCCCATGGGTTGTTTGCACCACTATGTACAAGTATGAGTGAGCTATTTCTATGCATGAAAGTATGAAATGAAGTATGATTTGACCTTTGAGCCCAAGTATGTATTATTATGATACGATTTGGCTTTTAAGCCCAAGTATGTATGATTATGGTTTCAAAAGACTTAAGCTCCTATTTTGATCATGTGTATGTATATGTGTACCCGTGGGATGGTGACTTAACACCGATTGAGACCGGAGGTAGGGGAATATCCCTAATGGTCCTTATATAAAGCCTACTTTCTCATAACTATATGCGGTGTAGATTCATGTTTATGCCCCTTTAAGGGATGATGGTGATGTATGTTCCACCACACTGAAAAGGCAGGTTGTAAGGTGTGGGTATAGCCTACTTTTAGCAAGTAGTATGTAGAGGCAGTATCAAAATTCCATGTTATAGCTCGCATAGTCTTATATGTCGGTTGAGGTCCCATCCCTACTATGTTCAACTATTATGGAATTCATGCATCATGGATTTAAGGCATATTGTTATGACATTCCTTCCAATATACTTCTTTCTATATATATGTGTGCCTTTGTCATCTAACATTGAATGCAGGTTATCATGTTCACATGTATTGCATGCCCGCTTACTTAGTACATTCAAATGTACTAACACATAGTTTTTGCCTACTCATCTAACCATGTAGGGACCAAAGACTATCCGTATTCACCTCTTCATGGTTGGATTGATTGTGAGAAGTTGACAAGTGGTGAGTCCTTTGTTCCAAGACTCACATTCTATCTACCTATGTTATGTTATGTCTTTCTAATATCTTTTACTTTGAGGGTGAGCCTGGGACATGTCATGGACCCGATATTATCTATGACTTAGAGGCATTGTCGGATGTCATGAAACTCTATGTATGAGCTTGCTTTGTTTGATGCTTATAGAGACTATGCTTATGTCTTATCTTATGATGAGATGGTGAAGTTCCTAAGTCCCTACTCCCATAGCATGAGTCATATGAATCCCGCTATTTAGACTCGTTTGATGTTGAACATGTGATGGCAAGTCCTATTTTCCCATCCCTATAGCTTGATTCCTGAATTCCCATCCCCTAGATTTATTGGTTAATAATGTATGATAATGAGTCCCATACCCCGTTATCCCATAGCTTGAGTCTAAAGTCCCTTTACCACTTATATCATTTTATGATATTTAATATGCGCTCTCGAACCGATGATGTGTGTATGGATGCTAAGAGGCTTGTTTGGGGACTCTCGGGTTCCCATTCGCCATGGCACTCCTAGGCTCGAGGCTCAGGTTGTGACATCATAACATTCAAGAATCATTATTCATAAATATCATTCATATCATCATGTCATGAGATTAAAGTTCATGTATCATAGTTTTGCATTCATGAGAGACAAATATTATATTATAAAATTGTCGTTGGAGAATCATAAGGCAACACCATAACGTCTTCTATTTAGGAACTTTCATAACTCATAGTTTTAGGGTTCATAGCATAAGAATTTCTTCAAAAATCAAGAAATTGTCAAAATATTACCAAAAAGTCATAAAGAAAATTTTAATGATAAGAATTTCTTCTTTAAATAATCATTTGTAAATTTCGTGTAGAAAAATTCATGAATAAATAATTATGAAGAAACTGAAATATTTTGATGGATCGTTTTGGGGTTTCAGGAAGATTCAATATTTTCCCAATCCTAATTCATTCATGAAGGATTCCTTGAAACTATGAAAACATACTTCATGTACGAAGAACAAGGGGTTCCTTTGCATGGACATAACCTTACGTAGTGATAAAATTGAAGAAGAACCTTGGAAGATGAAGGTAACATCCCAAAAATATTCTAACCCAGAACGCCTAGGAACTCAAAAAAGAAAATCCTATTTCTGTAGCAATTAATTTCTACAACATCACCTATGCCTTTAGAGTTGTAATGACCCTATAGGTCAATTCTGTATTTCTGTACTATTTTTGTTGATTTGATATTCTGAGTAGTGACCTCAGACCTATTATCACCTGTTGGGACTGTCGAGATGGTTATTAGGTGTTTTGGTTGAGAATTGTGCAAGTTTGCAAGAAGCTAAAACTGCTAAAATGAGATTTCTATTAAAACCCTAATAAACGGCCCCAAAATGGGATTTTGACAGTTCTATCAGTTCTGAAATGGCCAGCTTGTGCTAGGAGGGTAGTTGGTCCGAGGATGGAGGTTCCCAGTATGATTTTGAGCTAAAAGTTGCAAAATGAGTTCAATTGAAAGCTAAAAAATGCATTTCTAAACCTAGATAAAGGCGCTCAGAATGGAAATCTGATGGTGTGGTTAGCTCTAGAACGTCCAAATAGTCTACGATGACCTTTTGTCAATTGACGGGGACATCTGGTTGCATTTTGACCACCTCAGTTCTTTTAGCTAATTTTAGCTGAAATGAAGTGGGACCCTCATTTTTCTATAGGATACTCTGTTTGGAGTTCTAACTGCATCGTTGGATCAAAAACGTTGAAATCTGAGTGGTTACACTATTCATTTGTGTAAATCGGACATCAGATGCCCCAAAGAAGTTTGGAATTGAGCTAGTACAACACCAGCAACTTTACCCTCCGTGTTTGCGGATGTCAGGCTTGGTGAAGCTCCACGTTCATGGAGAGCCTTCTGCGTTTGCGGAGAAGGGCAAGTTACCTAGGCCTCCACATTTTTGAGTCTCGATCCGCATTCGCGAAGGCTTAGAGGGTGGCTTATAAATAGGATTCAGCCCTTCGCGAACAACCTATTTTCTCGACTTCTCAACCTCGTAACTTTGGCATTTTGACTCTATTTTTTTATGATTCAAAGGTCCATATGACTTAGTTTTTTGCAAGGAACATCATGGTGAAGTTGGTTTCGAGATTCAACATGAGGAGGCGTGACAGGTACTCGACATCATTATTGGCTGAGTAAGCCTCTGAACATGCTAGTTAACTAAGCTAGGGGCCCAAAGATCGGGCAACATAACATCTGAAAAACTATGTCAGGACCATTTAGGTCATGACCTGGTCAATAGTAAATCATGTACACTAAGATAGGTAAACAAAAATGATAAAGTACTAGCTAGCAGAGAAGGATGCAACAATAGAGGTACAAGCACACACTATTCCAATCCTATAACTGGAGACTAAAAGGTTTTGAAGGACTAAACCAAAACAATATGTCCACAATAGCCTCTAAGAGTTTCACTAACACTACTGGGACAGGCCCCTGACTATACCCAACTATATAACAAAAAGTAAGCAACATCTGAAAGCTCCAGAAAGATGTTGATCTTACCAACTCACAGTTGAACTGGGCTCCTAGTGGAGGGATCAATCAAAAACCCCTACCTGAACCTTCACGCATGAAATAAAATGCAGTGCCCCAAGCAACAAGACGTCAGTACGAATAAATATGTACTGGTATATAAGATAGGAAGTAAAATCGTAGATAATTGTAGTAAAAAGGGGTTATAGAAATACCATATGTAAGCAAAACTCAGATTACCTTCATGTCCAATACTCAGCCTCCTAGTGATCAAATATGCATGGTATGCTTGAGTAATTGCATGTCGTGAATACATATATAGATACAAATGCATGACATAACCAAACCAAATGCTAGCAATGGTGGTCCTTTCCGGTAGCTAATTGGTATCATATTTGCCAACCTGTGGCCATTTGTACCATATACACATATATAATCATTTCAGAAAATAGGCCCCATACCTCCGATTATAGCTCGAAGTCTGTGCCTAACATGGAATGTATGATATGAATATTGAATACACATAGTAGGCCATAACATAAAAATTTAGCCAATCTTGGTTCATTGGTACACTTATCCTCGTAATAACACAATCATTGTCGTAACATATACATATGACTCGTGGAATCTTACATATCCTTCAAATAGGTTTGACAACTTAACTCAACATTTAGAATGAGGCCTTAACTCTTGAAATGTTCATAAAGGTGCTCCACATAATGCTTATACTTGGTTCCATGTCAATTAGTAAAAGAAAGCATTTAAAAAGAATCAAGTGCCTTATAGATTATTGGAAATCAACGTGTTACTTGCTAAGTGCTTCAAATATGGTTTTAGTATGGATGAAGGACTATTTAGGAATAGTTCATTTCCCTTGTAATATACAATTATTTTAATGACACTACACCAAGTAGAGCATCACCTCAAACATATGGACAGGTAGTCAGGAAAACCGATAAATTGATATATAGATACTGAGTGATCTGTTTAAGCGAATGAATGGAATGCCAACCTATATCATCAGGAAAATAATTTAGCTACAACCCCAATATCGTCTTTTCACGATCCGGACCTAGGGTCTAGGAGTGACATGGCGAATGAGGACTCGAGAGTCCCCAAACAAGCTTCAAAGTATCCTAATTCACATCATTAGTTCGGAAGCATACTCAAATGATAAACACATAATTCTAAGGGATGGGAAAGTAGGACTTACGCTATGGGGATAATTTGGGACTTAGGATCTTTCGCATCATATCATACATCAAGTCATAAGACTCATAACCAAACCACATAACAATATTCAATGGGTAACCAAGCCATAACATAATCTCCAACATAACACTTAGCATATAAATGTAAAGGAATTTACAAATGTCCAACAATGCCTCTAATCATAAGATAGGTCGGGGGCTAAGACGTACCCTGGGCTCATCCTCAAAGTGAATAAATTAAGATACTATAGGTAAAGGAATGGTGGCTTGTCCTTGGAAGATAGGACTCACCACAACAAGCAAAAACTTGAGATCGGAGCTAAACGTCAAATGGTGGATGTACGTAGTCCTCGGCCCCTACATGGTGAGATCATGTAGGAAAAAGTATGCATTAGTACGTTTTAATGTACTAGTATGCGAGTATGCAACATGAAAGAAAGATGATGTTAACCTACATGATATGTCTTATGCAAATCCATAGAGTAGCCATAACCCACATATACAACCACTCAATGAGTCACTCCTTGCCTGAATTGTGTAAAGGGAGGGTTGTACCCATCCTCATCAATCCACATGTAGCTCATGACATGACTTTGTATAGGGAAGGTTGTACCTGTCCTCATCGATACATTGTGTAAAGGGAGGGTTGTGCCCATCCTCATCAATACACATTTAGCTCATATAACCATATGTATAGAGAAGGTTGTACCTATCCTCATCTATGCATGGCGTAAAGGGAGGGTTGTACCCATCCTCATCAATACACACATAACTTATACAAACATGTGCATAGGGAAGGTTGTATCTATCCTCATCTATGCATGGTGTAAAGGGAGGGTTGTGCCCATCCTCATCAATACACATTTAGCTCATACAAACATGTGCATAGGGAAGGTTGTACCTATCCTCATCTATGCATGGTCATCAATACACCCATGTAATTACATACTCATACAATATGTTATATCATATACACATCCATATAATTCATACTCATGTAGAAGTCAAGTTCATATTACTATCAATTCACATTATAATGGTGTTCAACTTATATGATGCTCATATTCATAGATTCTTACTCAATTCTTGTTCATAACCGTAATTTAATCCAAATCTTATACATAAGCGTATTTGGATTTTAACCCTTAAAATAGGAAGTCACAAAAGACCCTTAAAATAAATCATAATTATGAAAATGCATGCATTTCGTGGGATATGACTTAGCACCGAATGAGATTGGGGGTGGGGAATCGACTTAAGGGGCCCTTAATGTATAGCCTACCTATCTCATAACTATCTACCACCATAGTGATGATGGTTGTGTGCCTATATGGTATTATATTAGTAGATCCATGGGAGTAAAGCATAAGCCAAAATGGAAAGGTTCCGTAAGGTTCATGTCAAAGCACTTACCAAATGGGAGGTGTCACGTAAGGTAAGGTATAGTCTACCCTGGCAAAGTCGGCTATTCTTTTACTCGGTGTAGAGGCAACATTGGGATTCCATGCAATAGTCTGCATGGTCATATGTGTCGGTTATGGTCTTATTTCCACATATGTATGTTAAGGTTATGAATGAATTTAATATGGCTTTTCTCATGATTTTTAAGTTTGCACTTTAATGCATATTATGTCCTTATCCTATATGATTATGCATATTAATATTATCGTGATGTCCCTTGATTCATGGCATACCTATATACTTAATAAATTCCACGTACTAACGTATACTTCTTCACCTACATGATCAAACTATGTACGGGAATAGGATGATGTAACTATTCCATTCCGTGGCTAGGTTCAAATTCCGAGTTCGAAGAATTATTGGTGAGGTCCTATGCTTCAGAAACTATTCCTTTTATGATGCTTTTCCATTTGAGACTTTGTTATTTTCGTTTGATGTATATCTTGAGGGTGATCGAGTGTGCTATGTTTTTTACCTTGCCAAGATCTTATGATGTAGAGGCATGTTTTGGATGATGGATTGATGTATATTCACCCAAGGGAAACTATGACATTCTTAGTTTTATATACTTTTGCTTTCTTATCCTCTTATGTATGGTTATTTCACTGTATAAATGATTATGATATGAGCACAAAGTTTGGATGGAATGCCTTTGCATCACATCTGTCGTCTTACAGCTAGGCCCTAAGTCCGAGTTGTGAGAGAATTAAGCTTTCAAAATAATATTGTTATCAAAGATATAAGCATACTGAAATTTCCCTTAAAAGATATTAAGGTGGACCTTCAACGTGAAAGGTCAATTCTCACTTGGGCGGTTTCCAATATTTCGAGTTACTCCCATGAAATTGCTACTTATGATTCCAAGGTACATTACATGAATATTTTTATGATTAAAAAGTATTTTGTGGGATTGACTTAGCATAGAATGAAGCATTAAGGTGAGGTTTGGTAAGGGAACACTAGTAGCAACCCTATGCCCCATTAATTATGTACCACCATAGGAGCCCTTGTAGACTAGGCTAATAGATCCACATAGGCCATAAGTGATAAATAAATTTGCATGCTTAAGTGATGGAGTTTAACCGCACAAGTGGTCTCCTTGTGCCATGTTAGGGGGTTATGTTGGATTTCATGTAGTAGCTCATACAGTCATATACATCGATTACAGTCTTCCCACAAAGTGTAAGATTTGATGTCTTCATTCCATCACATGTGTTCATATAGAGCATTGATTTTTCTTCATATTGAGCTTTATTTATTGTTCATGTTTAAGCATGTTTTCACATGATGCATTGATCATTCATTTCATATTGAGCTTTACTCTTGACGACAATTATGCATATCCAATCGTGGCTTTAGAATTTCATGTATGGTTGCATTACAATTTCATGCATCATAATGTTGCAATTTCATGTATGATGGCATTATAATTTCATGAATGGTGACATTACAATTTCAAGAGTTGCATTTGCATCCCACTTACTTAGTATATTCCAAAGTACTAACGCATATTTTTCCTACACGATATCACCTTGTATTGACCAGTATTCCTCCTCCTCTAGCACATGTCTTGTTCCTTGGACAATTTGAAGATTTGTAGTTTTTGTGAGTCTTCTAGTTCAGGGACAACACCCTCTTTCTTTCAAGCTTGTAATGTTAAGACTTTTACTTTATATGTTGTATCCTGTTTTGATACATTTAAATTGAGGGTGATCTTTGAACATGTGTAACGACCCGGACCTAGAGCCTAGTCGTCACACGGAAAATGAGACACCCATAGACACCTCATCCTAGCCATATTCGCATATCAAGCATATAATACGTAATGACACAAAGATAAAATAGAAAACCTGGAAACAAGGCTAAATACCATAATATAAAATTATAATGAGATAAAAGGACCAGATACAACCATAGCATAGGTCCAACAATACCTCTAACATAAACTTGGCGGGGGCTAAGACATGTTCAAGGTCACCCTCAAATATAATCATAGCAGAAGAAATTATAAAACTAAAACCTAAAATGTATTAATAGGGGACTCACCAACTTCCATTTTAAAAAATCCAAAGCTAGCCATGTGGAGGATATTGAGGAGTGCCCATCCCTACATAGTTAAATCATGTAGGCATATAGTATGCGTTAGTACTTTGAATGTACTGATATGTAGGTATGTAATGCATGATGTGAAAACAATGAGCAGAAGGTTTATGCTAAGTCTCATATTAAAATCATACATTTACAAGGATATTAGTAAGTCATAATCAAGCAAATATTATTTAAACATAGAAAGACAACTTTAGAAAGAAGTTAGTAGGATGCATGGATAAACATAGTTGTGAATAAGAAAATTATATGAACTTGGAACATACATGAAATAAAGGGATTCAAATCATATACCATAGAAGAAACATCTTTAAAGTATGAGGAGAACATACATACGGGTGATCATTTAACACATTACTTCAGCCATAGAACATGAGATAATACATATCAGAAATAAAGAACTTACCTTTTATTGGATGCATGATGAGGCACATGGACTTAGATTAGTGAGAAAACACATGTTGTTATAAACAACTAAAAATATTAATATCCTTGGGTGAACGATACATCACTTTACATAAAAGACTATTTTATTATGAAAGAATTAGTAATCATAATGGAGACCATCTTACATACTTGAAGACATATTCATATGCCTTTAGGAGAAATACCATTTGAACTTATGAACAATGAGTCATAGGAACTCTAAAACACTTTGGACATAATATGAAGGAACCATCATAAATCATCACCGAAGGACACCTTGGTAACATGAGGAGAACATGAACATATGTGAGAGCAACTTTAACCGATATAAACCATGTGAGCTAAACTATGAACCCCTACACAAAAGAAAGGGGGTGATCACTTGCAAAGTTGACCTTCTAAGATGCCTAAGTGGATCCACTAAAGCTAATTATTGAGCAAGCCTTTACTAACGGGTGGTTTAGAAATTAGCCTTTACTAGCAGATGACTCCTATTCCCAACAGTGGCATATAGTTATGGGGTAACAGAGTCTACTAACGGTCTCATGCCTCTTCTAACTAGGAGCTTTCGCATTCATTCCAAGGTCTACTTGGTGCTAAATAAAACTCTCATGGAATAATCATAAGCATGAATCATAAAGTCATTTAATTTGGAGAGGTATTCTACTAACCCATCCCATGAACATTTAGAACATTAATCCTATCATAAGGAAAACTCTTAAATCTTATCTAGAACTCTACTAAAGGGCTATCATTATCTCATAATCATAGTAAGGTGAGAGAACTCACATGTAAGGACTCAGACTTTGTGAGACCTTTCGATGCATAAATTTAAGTTTCTAGATGTGTGTGAGCATGGGAAATGCTTGTGATGACTTTGGAAGGATTAAGAAAGAATTTGAGGCTTGGTGGTCCTCTAGGGAACCTCCTACGAGTTGTGTTCCTCACTGCTAGCCGTGAAAGGGAACTTGGAAAATGCCCCTATTGTCTAGCCAAGTTTCACCAAAGGCAAGCCACAAGAAGACCTTACACGGGTCGTGTGGCACATCACGAGTGTGTGGGGTCGTATGTGACCTCCCACGAGCTGTGGAGAGGTGCCTCATGAAGTTCTCATCCCAAAATATTTTTTTATGTATAGAATCACCATCTCGGAACTTGTGTTGCTTGCACAGGCACTTGCACAACCCCTGTGCCTTTGCACAAGCCTTGTGCCCTTCCTTGGAAATGAAATTTTCTAGAACTTTGGCCAAGGTTGGACAACTGAACAGTCCGTGGACCTTCTCACAAGCCGTGTGGCTCCTTGATGGGACCCTTGGGTACTTTTGAAGCTTATTTCATTAATGGCTTTGATATAATTTTGGTTATTCCTAAGGGTTGTTTATGACATTCTAACCTATACTAAAGCCCTGAAAAGACCTATACTCCTCTATTCATATTCAAATTCATTTCATGCACTTAAAATATTCAAATTCTCTTATCTAAAGAACTCTGCTAAAGTCTACCATTGGAGAATTAGCTTGGAGCTTAAGGAAGGGTCTTCTTTTTTAATCAATTTCTTCTTGATTCTTCTTAATTATCTAAGGTATTCCCCAACTACCTTTGCCATGCTTACCCAAGACGTGACCAATCAGGATAGGAAGGCTAATCCTCTTTCTCCTCATGCTTTCCCCCCACTTCTAGAGTGAGGGATTTCACCCGGATGAATCCTCCAAATATTTATAGGTCAAAAATTGATGAGGATGCTCAAGACTTCATTGATGAACTCTCTGAAGTCTTAACTATAATGGGGTGACTTTAGAAAAGAAAGTTGTTCTAGCTACCTATTAGGTAAATGATGTAGCTCAAGTGTGGTACACTCAATAGTTGATGAAGAGGATTAGTGATGATGGAGTTAATTGGGAAGAGTTTAATTCTTTATAAACCGCTTCTTTTCTCTTGAGCTTAGGGAGGACATAATGACAAAATGTATCAACATCAAGAAGGGTGGAATGTGTGTGAGGGAATATGACCTCACATTCACAAAGCTCTCAAAGTATGCTCCTGTGCTAGTGGTTGGCCCTCATGCAAGAATGCACAAGTTTATATCTGGGATCTCTGGTGTGGTTGTGAAAGAATATCCTACGACTATGATTATTCGAGATATAAACATCTCTAGGCTCATGACTTATGCTGAACAGATTTAGGGGAAAAACTCAATGAGATAAGGGTGAATGATTCCAAGCGAGCCTATTATGATGGTGGGGTCTCCAACTCTAGGGGTGTTGGTTGGTACGGTTTCTTCCAACAAGGTCAGGGTTCGAATGCAAGGGTAGTCAATGCTAGAGTGCCTCCTCCCAAGGCTCAAGTTTGAGGTTGGCCCATGCCTCTTCGGTGTGACAAGTGTGGGAAGAATCACTCAGGTACATGTTTAAAAGACTTAGGTGCTTGTTTTGGGTCTGGTGAGATGGGCCACAAGGTTGCTAGTTATCCTAAAGCTGCAAGGTCAAATGGCTCAGGGTGACTAGGTCCAACCGAGAGTTCCTCAAGGTGGTGCCCCCATAAACAATAGGTTTTATGCTTTGCATGGTCGTTAGGAGTTAGAGGAGACTCTGGATATAGTGACTGGTTTGTTAAATGTCTTTGATTTTGATTCTTATCCTTTGCTATAACCGGGTGTAAATTTATCTTTTGTGACTCCTCTTTTGGTTGTTAAGTTTGGGTTGAGCCTTGAAATTTTAAGGAAGCATATTTGAATTTGTACTCCCATAGGTGATTGTATTATTGCCCAAATAGTCTTTAGGGATCGTCATGTCTCTGGTTTGCCTAAAGTTTTTTCCTTGTGATCTTGTAGAGCTTGAGATATTTAATTTTGATTTTATTCTCGGGATGATTGATTACATGCATCATATGCCTTTATAGATTGTAAACCTGGTGATTCAAATTCCAGTTTCTAGATGAGCCTGTTCTTGAGCAGAAGGGTAGTGATTCTTCTATGAAGGGTTGATTTATCTCTTATCTCAAAGCTCGATGGATGATTTCCAACGGGTGCATTTATCATATTGTGAGGGTTAGCGATGTGAAGTCTAAATAGTATCTGCTAGTTAATGAGTTTTCGAATGTTTTTCTCAAAGCTTTGCCCGGTGTTCCTCTTAAAAGGAAAGTAGACTTTTGCATATATCACCTCCCGGATACTCAACCTATTTGTATTCCTCCTTATCCTATAACACCGGCTGAATTAAAGGAGTTGAAGGATCAATTGAAGGACTTGCTGGAGAAAGGCATTATTAGGCCAAGTATATTGTCATGGGGTGCTCTGGTATTATTTGTAAGAAAGAAAGATGGGTCTCTTCAGATGTGCATTGACTATAGGCAACTAAATAAGGTAACCTTCAAGAATAAAAATCTGTTGCCAAGGATCGATGACTTGTTTGATCAACTTCAAGGAGCTACCCATCTTTTAAAGATTGACCTCCATTCCCGTTATCATCAACAAAGGTTCAGGGATTGTGATATTTTTCCATACTAGATATATGCATTTTGAATTCGTGGTGATATCGTTTTGTTGACTAATGCTTTAGTTGTATTTATGGATCTTATGAATTGGGTGTTTAAGCCATTTCTTGATAGTTTGGTAGTTGTCTTACACAATGATTTTCTGATTTATTACTGAAGTGAGGGGGAGCATATAGTTCACTTGATGTTGGTGCTTCTGACTTTGAGAGAGAGGCTATTGTATGCAAAGTTCAACAAATGTGAGTTTTGGTTGGGTGAAGTAGTTTTTCTTGGTCATGTAGTATTTAGTGATGGTATAAAGGTTGACCTAAAGAAGACTGAAGCCGTGAAAATTGGCCTAGACCATTGACTCCTTTGGATATTCAAAGTTTTCTTAGGTTGGCTGGTTATTATAGGACATTTGTTGAAGGTTTTTAATCTATTACATCTCCCTTGACTAAGTAGACTAAAAAGAAGGCCAAGTTTATATGGTCAGATGAATGTAAGAAGAATTTTCAGACTTTGAAAGACCGACTTACATTGGCTCCTATTTTGACCTTGCTTAATGGCTTAGATGCGTTTATGGTGTATGGTGATGCTTTTTGGATTTGGTTGGATTGTGTGCTTATGTAACATGGTAAGGTGATAGCTTATTTGTCAAGACAATTGAAGGTGTATGAGCGTAATTACCCAACTCATGATCTTGAGTTGGCAGCTGTGGTGTTTGCTTTGAAAATTTTGAGGCATTATTTATATAGGTTCCATGTTGATGTGTTCACTGCACACAGAAGCTTGCAATACATGTTCACTCAAAGGGACCTTAAGTTGAGGCAAAGAAAGAGTTTGGAATTTCTTAAATATTATGAAATGAGTGTTCAATATCATTTGGGCAAGATAAATGTTGTAGCTGATGCTCTTAGTAGGCTATCTATGGGGAGTGTGACCCATGTGGATGAAGGGAAGAAAGAATTGGTAAAAGATGTTCACCATTTGTTTAGGTTGGGTGTTAGATTGGCTGACTCTAAGGATGGTGGTATTCATGCTCAAAGTGGGGCTGAGTCTCCTATTGTTGTTGATGTCAAGGCTAAACAAGATTTGGACCTGTCTTTTGTTGAGTTGAAGAAGTTGGCTGCAAAAATGAAGGTAGAGGTTTTCTCTCGAGGGGGAGATGGTGTGCTGCGGTACCAAGATCGGTTCTGTGCTCCGAATGTCCACCGCCTTAGAAAGGTGATCATGAGTGAAGCCCACAACTCTCATTATTCCATAAAAGATCTACCAAGATGTATCAGGACTTGAGATAAGTGTATTGGTTGCATGGTATGAAGAAAGACATAGCCAAGTTTGTATCTCAATGTCCCAATTGTCAACAAGTAAAGGTAGAACATTTAAGGATGATGGTTTCGCTCAAGATATTGAGATTCTCACTTGGAAGTGGTTGTCATGGTCACTTTTTGCAGGGCCAGAGTTCCAATACAAGGTTTGTCAATGCTAGGGTGCCTCCTCCCAAGGTGTAGGTTGGAGGTGGGCCATTACTTCCCCGGTGTGACAGGTGTGGAAAGAATCACTCTTGTGCATGTTGGAAGGATTTACGTTCTTTCTATGGGTATGGTGATATGAGACACAAGATTGCTGACTATCCTAAAGCTGCTAGAAGGGTCAAGATCAGATGGCTCAAGGGGATCAAGTCCAACAGAGTGTTTCTCAAGGTGGTTCCCCAAGAAACAGAAGGCTCTATGCTTTGTGATGCTTATGCTTTGCTTGATCTAGGTGCAAATTTATCTTTTGTGACTCCTCTTTTGGTTGTTAAGTTTGGATTGAGTCTTGAAATCTTAAGGGATCCCTTTTTAGTTTATGCTCCCATGGGTGAGTCTATTGTTGCCCAAAGAGTCTACCGGGGTTGTCTTGTCTCTGTTTTGCATAAAGTCCTTCTGTGTGATCATGTGGAACTTAAGATGTTTGATTTTGATATTATTCTCGGAATGGAATGGTTGCATGCACCATATGCCTCTATAGATTGTAGAACCCAAAAAGTCAAATTCCAATTTATGGATGAACTTGTTCATGAACGGAAGGGTAGTGATTACGCTATAAAAGGTCGATTTATTTCCAACCTCAGGGACTGAAAGATGATTTCTAAGGGATGCATCTATCATATTATGAGGGTTAGAGACGTAGAGTCTGAGTCACCTACTCTTGAATCAGTTCTGGTGGTTAATGAGTTTTAGAATGTGTTTCCCAAAGATTTGCTCGGCATTCCACCCGAAAAGGAAGTAGGCTTTGGCATAGATCTCCTCACGGATATTAGACCTATCTCTATTCCACATTATCATATGGAACTAGCTGAATTGAACGAGTTGAAGGATCAATTTAACGACTTGTTGGAGAAAGGCTTTATCAGACCAAGTATATCCCCATAGGGTGCTTCGGTATTATTTGTAAGAAAGAAAGATGGGTCTCTGCAGATGTGCATTAATTATAGACAATTCAATAAGGTAACCATGAACAATAAATATACCAAGGATCGATGACTTGTTTGATCAACATTAAGGGGCCACCTATTTCTCAAAGATTGACTTCCCTTTTGGTTATCATCAATTGAAGGTTAGGGAGTGTGACATTCCTAAAACAGCCTTTCGGACTAGATATGGGCACTTTGAATTTGTAATAGTGTCATTTGGGCTGACTAATGCTCCGACTGTGATTATAGATCTTATTAACCGAGTGTTCAAGCCATTTCTTGATAGTTTTATGGTTGTATTCATTGATGATATCCTAATTTATTCTCGAGGTGAGCGGGAGCATGAGGGAGAATCAATTATTGTATGCTAAATTCCGCAAATGTGAGTTTTAGTTCGGTCAAGTAGCTCTTAGTCATGTGGTATCCTATGTTGGTATTAAGGTTCACCCAACGAAGACCAAAGCCGTAAAGAGTTGGCCGAGACCATTGACTCCTTCGGATATGTAAAGTTGTCTTGGGTTGGCTGGCTAATATAGGAGATTTGCTAAAGGGTTCTCATCCATTGCATCTCCATTGACCAAGTTAACTCAAATAAAGGCTATGTTAGTATGGTCTGATGAATGTGAAAAGAGTTTTCAGACTTTGAAAGATCAGCTTACATTGGCTCCTATTTTGACTCTACCAAATGGCTTAGATGGATTTATGGTGTATTGAAATGCCAATGGTTGGGTTGTGTGATTATGCAACATTGTAAGGTGATAGCTTAGGTAACAAGTCAATTGAAGGTGCATGAATGTAATTACCCGAGTCATGATCACGATCTAGTTGTTGTGGTGTTTTCTTTGATGATTTTGAGACATTATTTGTATGGTATTTATGTTGTTTTCTTCACCAATCACAAGAGTTTGCATTATGTGATCACCCAAAGGGATCTTAACTTGAAGAAAAGAAGGTGGTAGGAACTCCTTAAGGACTATGACATGAGTGTTCAATATCATTCTGGCAAGATAAATGTTGTAATCGATGCTCTTAGTAGACTATCTATGGGAAGTGTGACTCATGTTGATTAAGGAAAGAAGGAGTTGGTAAAATATGTTCACCGTTTGGTTAGGTTGGGTGTTAGGTTGGACGACTCTAATAATGGAGGTATTCATGTACAGAATGGGGCCAAATCTTATGTGGTTGTTGATGTCAAGGCTAAATAAGATATAGACGTGTCCTTGGTTGAGTTGAAGAAGTTTGTTGCCGAAAAGAAGATAGTGGTTTTCTCCTAAGGGGGTGATGGTGTACTTCGGTATCAAGATTGGTTGTGTAATCTGGATGTTGATGGTCTTACAAAGGTGATTATGAGTGAAGCCCATAACTCTCATTATTCCATACATCCGAGTTCCACAACAACGTATCGGGATTTGAAGGAAGTGTATTGGTTGCATGGTATGAAGAAAGATATAGCCAAGTTCGTATCTGAATGTCCTAATTTTCAACAAGTAAAGGTAGAGCATCAAAGTCTCGGTAGTTTTGCTTAGGATATTGAGATTCATACTTGAAAGTTGGAAGATTTGAACATGGATTTTGTGGTTGGTTTTCCCGAAACCCGAAAGCAATTGATTCAATTAGGTATATTGTTGGTCGTATGACTTAATTGACTCATTATTTACCCGTCAAGACTACTTTCAATGTCGAATATTATGTGAGGTTGTATGTCCAAGAGTTAGTGAGGTTTCATGGTGTGCCTAAGCCTACCATATCAGGTCATGGCACCCAATTTACTTCTCATTTTTGGAGATTGTTTCAATGAGTGCTTGCTACTAAGGTGAAGTTAAGTATCGCTTTTCATCCTCAAACCGATTGACAAGACGAGAGGACAATTCAAACTTTGGAGGACATGTTGAGGGCTTGTGGATTGGAATTCAAAGGTAAATGGGATGATCATCTACCAGTTATCGAGTTCCCTTACAACAATAACTTTAATGCTAGCATTCGTATGGCACTGTTTGAGGCTTTGTTTGGTAGGAGATGTAGGTCCTCGAGTAGATGGTTTGAGTTAGGTGAGATAGCATCGATTGGCCTAAATTTTGTGTTGGTGTCCATAGAGAAGGTGAATTTGATTAGGGAGAGGTTGAAGATGGATCAAAGTCACCAAAAGTCTCATTCATATGATAGGAAGAGGGATCTTTAGTTTCTTGTTGGTGATTAGGTATATGTAAAGGTTTCACCCGTGAAGGGTGTCATGCGTTTTGGCAAGAAGGGTAAACTAAGTCCCCGATATGTAGGTCCTTATAAGATTGGGAATGTGGCCTATAGATTGGATTTGCCTCTGGATTTGAGTTATATCCATCCGGCTTTCCATGTGTCTAAGTTGAGGAATTTTATTAGTGATCCTAGTTCAATTATGCTTTTGGAAGGTGTTGAGGTTGAGGAAAACTTGTCTTATGAGGAAGTCCTGGTTGAGATCTTTGATATGCAAGTGAAGAGGCTTCGCAACAACGATGTGGCTTCAAATAAATTGTTTCGGAGAAATAAACATGTGGAGAGTGCTACATGGGAGGCTGAGTTAGACATGATGAAGTGATATCCCTTATTTTTCAATCTACTCAAGCCTTAAGGTATTAGGTTTCTCCTATTCTTAATGGTCCTAGTTCTTTCACTCTTGTGTTTCATGACATGATATGAATAGATGTGCACGAAAATTATTTAAAAGATGTTTTTAATATGAGTTTTAATGACTTTATGATTTTCTATTGATGAAATATGCATTGTGTGTTTGTGTTGGGATAATTCATGTTTAAGTCAAGCCTTTCAAGCCTTCTTCTAGCACATTCAAGGATGAATGTTCCCAAGGAGGAGATGAGGTAAGGAACCGACTTTGTAAGGCGTTAATGGTGCATGGAATTTGGTTCCAGAAAGGTTTTGACAAAGGTGACACCATAAGGTCACCTCCATGGGTCGTGTGACATCTCACTGGCCGTGTGAAGGAGTCTTGAGGTGGCCCTTGGCCTTGTGTGTGGAGTGCTTGGGCTCATGGTAGATTTCAAGACTAAGGCACCCTTCACTGAGAACCACTTGGCTCGTGTGACACTTTATTAGCTATGGGGTGGCTCATGAGAGGAGCCTTCGGCTTGAAAGCCACATTTTTGCTAAGGCACCTTACACACGAACCTCCACACGGGTTATGTGGCACTACTCAAGTCGTGTTGTGTCTCATATGGGCGTTGGTCCGAAAATTTTCCAAGTATAGAATCACCATCATAGAACTTGGCCAGAGGATATTTTCTCTATGTAAGTTCACACGTACAGTCAGACGATCCGTCTGACTCAACATTAGCCGTATGCCTTCATTACAAGACCCCTACCTACTTTTTGAAACTCATTTCATTGATAACTTTCTTGTAATTTTGATTATTCCTTAGGGTCGTTTATGATTTTCTAACCAATCCTAAAACTCTAAAAAGACTTACACTTTTCTATTCCTATTCATATTCAATCCATACACTTAGAATATTCAAACTCTCTCATCTAAAGACTTCTCAAGTGGGCCATTGGAGATTGGCTTGGAGCTTAAGAAAGGGTCTTCTTCTTCAATGAATTTCTTCTTGATTATTCTTATAAGATATGGTATGTGGGATTGATTCGTGGTTTCTTTCAACCATGAAGACCCCAAGGATTTCTTACTTCATGAATTATAAATTTCAAGCATACTTGGAATATGGGTCTTTTAAATTATTGTTTATTTGATTCAATAGAGATATGGGCTAGTTTTAATTGATGTTTTCAAAGTGATTTAAATCCCTAATATGTTGAAGTGCATTGATATTTTGAAGATTTGAGTAGGCATTGTCCCCTTTAAAAGTTGATTTAAGCATAGGTAATCTAAATTATGATTTAAAGGTAAATTGACTTATGGATATACATGAATTTCTTATAATATTAATGATTTAAGTATGAAACTCTATTGCACATGATATTATCTCATCATTCATGGCATTTGCATACATGAGCATTGGTTTTTATGAAGATTATGAAGAGGGTTAAGCCCAATTATGTTTATGAATATGATTTTGAAGAGAATATAGTTATGGCGAGAATGCGATCACCTAAATGTCTATGATATCAATCTTTGAGCAAACTTCGGGTGTTTACACCATCTTGTATATATGTGAATGAGTTATTCCTATGCTTGAAAGTGTAAATTGAAGTATCACTTGGATTTTGAGACCAAGTGTGCATGATTATTAAGAATGTTTGTCTTTAAGCCTAAGTATGCACTGAAATGATTTGAAAGAACTTATGCCTCTTTTGAAAGAACGTATATATATATATATATATATATGTATTTCCGTGGGATGATGACTTAGCACCGAATGGGGTTGGAGATGTTATGACTAACCCCAAGGGTCCTCTTCGTTTATTTTGAACTATGTGCCAGCATTGGTATACGTTTATGGTAGCTTTTACCGAAATGACCAGGTCGTAAGGTATGGATACAATTATGATATGATATGGAAATTCCTCTTAAATGACCGGGCTGTAAGATGGCTACCACACCAAAATGACTGGGTCGTAAGGTGTGGTGTAGACCACCTTTGGCAAGTAGTCTACTGTCATCCGATTTGAGGCTTTCTTTGGGCAAACTCATGTAATCGCTTGCATGAGTTTGATATATTGGTTAAGGTCACATTCCCTCTATGTTAAAGTAATATGGCATTGCATGCATCAGGGTTTCATGACATATTGATATATTACTCTTCTCTGCTTATATACGTCATTCTATATATCTGCTCTTGTCATTTAACAATGAATGCAGGTTTAATAAGTTCATATGCATTGCACGCCCTCATACTTAGTACATTCAAACGTACTAACACATACTTTTTGACTACGTGATCTAACTATGTAGGGACCGAAGACTATATTCATCCACTTTTGATGGCTAGTTCGGATTGTGAAAGTTATTGTGGTGAGTCCTATCATCTTTGGACAAGCCATCATCCATCTACCTATTATGTTGCTTATGCTGATGTTTTGTTTACTTTGATGATGAACCCGGGACATGTCTTATCCCCCGTCCAATTCTATGACTTAGAGGCATTGCTGGACAATATGTAGACTCTTATACGGATTTGTGCCATGTATTGCTATTTGCTTATGGAGATTACGATTATGCTATCTTATGAATGCTATTAATATGATGATTTGCTTATGATGCGATGTGGATCTGTGGAAAGTCCTAAGTCCTATTCTATCCCAATAGCTTGAGTCGTACTGACCCGCCCTTTAGTCCTTATATGTTATATTCTTTGTGGATCATGTTAATCCCTATCCCTATGACATCCCCATAGTGTGATTAGGATAAAGTGGTCGCTGTCCAAGTTACACCTCCTTTTTAGAGGATAAAGTGATCGCTGTCAAAAAATAGAACCTAACCAAGGTTAGGGTCGAACCCACAGGGTACGTAGACTGCGGGTTCGACCCTAAAGAAAAATTCACCAACATGCAATCTGAGTAGGTAATCAACTCAATTTCCCAAGGGGGGGGGTTGCAAAAATCAATGAGAAAAATAAACTAACTATCACGAGAGAAAAATTAATAAAGGAGAGCGACTAGGGTATTGTGTTCGCCATGATTCCCCAACTAAGTATCACTAGGTAACCTAATTCTTGTCTAGTGTATAGCATGCAGGACGGTAATTAAAGTTCACCAAACCCTTTGGTCAAAGGTGAGAGGCGAATTTCACTAAGCGACTTTTCCCATCTCCATAGTGTGCAATGCTAACCATTACCTATAAGTCCTAGTACAACCTCCCTTCGACCCAGTTTGGTTAATTAGACGAGCACATCAATCGAATCCTATTAATTAATCTCTTTCCTATTCATTATTACCTTCGTCCAGTTAGTAACACTAGGTGGGCTCTAATGTTAGCCACCATCAGAAACATGCAAAACCAAGAGAGTTAATTAATATATGCATATACACCTTCTAAGAATAATGAATTATCCAATTTTACTTTGTTAGTTCTTCATGGTCCCACAACCTTAGTTATGGATTTAGCTACTCATGCTTTGTGTAGATGAAGAGACTACGAATTTAGAAGACATAATTAAACTCTTACACAACTGAATTAAGAACAAGAAAATCCAATTTCAATGAAAATCACAAGCTTGAAGATTGAGTTAAACCACAAGTGTTTTCAAAGACTCTCATAATTGTTTCTCTAATAATATTGAGTTCTCTGAGCACTAACCTAAAACTAAGCTAAACTTACGTGAACTGGTGAGAACTTATGAAAAAAAAACTAAAAAGAACTATTTATAATAATTAAAATTTAAATCCTAAACAACTTAGGAGAACTGGTCGGCACACTCTACGACAACACTTTACGGCTCGTAATGACGTTCACGGTCTATAATCAGGGTCTCGTACATTATTGCTAGAAAACTGGACTTATCTTTTACGACACCCCTTTATGACTCGTACATTACAACCTGTAAAGGGGGTTTCGTCTGATGAACTTCAGAAAGTATTCATTCTCTGACCCTCAAGGCACGAAACCTCTTCTAAGACTCGTACATTACTTTACATCTTGTATGCATGTTCGTAGAAGTAACTTCAGAAACTTGGCCCCTCACTGAAATTCCTCACGAAACCACCTTACAGCTCGTAGAATGTTCTACAAATTAGTGCATGTGACTACACAACTATGACATTATCAACAATCCACAATTACTGAAAAAGTTTAATGCTTATAATGCAATGCAAGTGCCTCATAGAAAGAAGTTCCAAATTTGACACTCAATGATGTTTTAATGTGTTTAGAATTTGGACTGTGCAAATTCACTCACTCTCACAATAGATATTCATGCATAATGACTTATACCTTAGGCTTGCTCCTATACTCATGACTCAGACCTTCAACTAATTAGACTAGTATCACTCTAGGACTTTCTAGGCTTGTAACGTAGGCTCGGGGGGCTTTGGTATGAAATTTTGGAAAAATAGTGGCTAAAGACCCTCCATGAAACTTCATTTTTCTACACTTTTGCCCTACCAACTCTGTTATTTTCACCTTATTCTCCCTTTTCCCTCTTCCAAGATTTTTCGGGTGTTTTCTTTTCATTTTCAGCTTTTTGCCTTGTTTTTACACTTTCTTTTGCTTTTTAGATCTCAATTAAGAAATCGTTTATTTTTCTTGCACCCCGTACGTGATTTTTCTCCTTTTTTACTTTCTATTCCTAACTCACCTCCCTTATTTTTGTGCTTTACCCTTACACTAGCCACCCTCAACTTAGGTTTATGGCCTATATTGAGGTGCACACTGTCCATCCTCAGAACCAGGGCCACTTTTGGTAGCCACCCTCAACTTAGGTTTTTTGCCTTAGTCAAGGTACACAATATTCAAGGAAGGACCAGGGCCAAATTTAGGATTTTTCACTAGATAAGACTGGGTTAATCAAGCGCTTTGAAAGAATAGATACATGTTAGGCTCTAACATTAGGAACAAGGGATATATATCATCGATTTGGTTGGTTATTATTATGCTAAAATGGACTATTTAAGAACAATGGCCTAAGATCCTTTCCTAATCCAACTAATCTACAATCTAACTAGAGTAGCTAGGCATGTTCTGAATTAGCACAAAACATATTAATTTATCAAATAAAGCTCAAACTCACATGGCACTGCGTTCATTATCAATGAAAGACTCTCATATCATGCTTCATACCCTTACTTATCAGAACAGATATTGTCAAACACCTAAACATTCATGGTTACTATCTAACTACTAATGAAAATTTTTAGTGGGTACCATTTATCAAACAAAACAAAAAACATGTCATATCACAAGGTATTGGTACTATATGTTACATATATTATCTAAACATCCTAAACATGCCAGAACAACAGAAATTTAATTTCTACAGGGAAAAAGAACACATGCAAGAAAACCTGAAGATCAAAAATTGGGATAGTTATGGACCATAAGCTACTCAGACTTCATTGAGGTCCATAACTACCCACACCCCCTCGAAAAAGATGTGCATTGTCACCAATGCACAAAATTAAAACAAAATAGACTATAAGGGGTCAAAAATTACATACTTGGGTGCCTAAGAGCCACGGTTCCTGGGGTTGCTCCCAAGTTTCAAATTTGGGTACTCAGACTCCCCCTAAATCTTCAAAAAAAAATTGACACAAAACAAAAAACAAAAGGACTATAAAAAGAAAGAAAATAAGAAGTTACACTACTAGGTGGAGACCTTCCACTTCTTCTTCCACTATGAACTTATGAATTGTACCCCTAAAATTTCATTTCCAATTTTCTATTATGCTCAAAGGGTGGTGGTATAAAAATAAGGGAAGCAACAATAGAGCTCGCATGTTGTACTTCTTGGCCTTTAAATGAGGAATGTAATTCATTTTCCCCCAATAAATTCAAGAATATAATTATATTTTTCTTCCTCCTTACATTCGTCTATATGCTCAGATGATTCGATCTATACCCATCATCTAAACATAATGTAGAAAAAGATTGGAAGGAGGTCCAATACATCCTAATTCATTAATTATATTATTATTTACATCCTCATGCTTAGACACACTAGAGTTTGTAAAGATAATATTATCTACTTCTTCACATAACTCCTGTGTACTTTTCTCAACAGTGACAACACCAATAATAGTATGATGAAGAAGTTGAACCTCCAATTTTAGCTATTCAAGTTGGCTTATAAGCACTTATTTTGCTCACACAATTCATAACTAGCTTGTTGAGCATCATATCAACTTTTACGCTCAACTCACCACTTAAAATGTGGACATCCAAGCCAAAGTGATGAACATCTGACAAAAGCACATAGTTTTCTAAGTCAAGATTTTCTAATATTTTCAAGAAGTACACATTAAGATTCAAAAAATTATGTATAACACCTCTTATCCCAATACTACAATCATCCAATATTTCTTCAACAGAGGGTGTCATATTAATAAGAAAAAAAATAGAAAAAGAACAAGAACAAAAACAAAACATAAAACCACACACCCAAATAGGCCTTGCAGTGCACCTCTTTGACCGACTCCTTTTGTAACACCTCCCAACACGACTCAGAAAGACCCTATGATGTATTTCTTGAATATCATAAAATTTGGGTATCATTTTGCAAGTTCAATTTTGAATTGTTTTTTAGAAGGCAAACGTGCGTAGGAAAAGGATCACCTTAGATTTATTGGTCACCTGTATCAAAAATAGTTTTCTAATGAAATTGCACAAAACACTAGGGTGCACGACACACCTTTGTTCTCCCATAGTTCAAAACTTTTTGAACTTCATTTTAAGTCAGCAAAGTTAGTTGGGACTTATCCCAATACATTTATATATGTAAATACTTGAAAACTCTCTTAATTTTATCCCTAAATATCTCTTTATCTCTTTAAACACCCCCTCCCCCCCCCCCCCCAAAAAAAAATCATCTCAAACTTCTCTCTAAAAACCCTCCATCAAGTCCTTTCAGTTTCTTTGGAATCAAGCCTTCTCCATTGAAGACAAAGCTTCCAAAAGGTTTCTCAAGGCTATTCGTCTTATTCTCAAAGTTTAAAGGCTCAAAAGGTATGTGGGTTTCTTCAACCTTCGGTTCTTATACCCATAGAGTCCCAAAACCTATTTTACAAATTCTTAAGTTTCAATGATTAATTACTTATGGGTACTTCCAATTACTTCTATTAAACATGAATTATGTTGAGAATCTTCGTCTATTGCATGAAATTGCATAAATAAATTTTCATTGTTTTCTCCTATGACCTATTTTATTAAATTCAAAGCTATGAAAATTCATGAAACCATGCATTATTATGGAATTGATGATTTTATGAGATGAATTGTATAATTCTACGTCTAAATGGAAAGGCAACATGTATGATTTAGGTGGATATTCAAGAACAATTTAAATTGATGATTTTCAATACATTGAAGCATAGTCCTCTTGAGTTACATGATTTAAAGTTTGCACGCATGAAATCCACCAAATCTTCATATCAAATGCCAATGATGAAAGATTCCCAATGATGAGGGATCAATTATTAAAGTTTATGGAAGTTATGATGCTTGAATCCCCCTTATGAATGTAAAAGATAGTGAAAAGACAATTCTTACCAAAAGATAGATCTCATTGTGATAAGGACCATTCTCACATATTGGATCTCTAGTTAGATGAGATACTCTTTATATATGATGATGATGGTGGTGATGGTTGTATGCTTTCAAAGTTTACAAATGATTTTGATTATGCATATATTTTCAAAAGTATTATGTGGGATTGACTTAGCAACAAATGGGGCATTGAGGTGGAAATTGGTAAGGGAATCCTAGTAGCAACCCTTTGTCTTGTTAACTTTGTGCTAGCATAGGAATCCTAAAAGGCTAGGCTAGTGGATTCATCTAAGCCATATTATTTACTAATAACGCATATTCAGATGTTGGCGGAGTTCTGCATGGCAAGTATTCTCCTCGTGCCAATGTAGTGGTTATGTTAGATTCCAAGTAGTAGCTCGCTTGGCCTTATATATCAGTTATAGTCTTCTCCTATATATGTATGATGATAGGATGTTATCTCTTATGAATGATTTTATCAAAGCATTCTCATGGATGTCATATTGAGCTTTTTCTTTTTTATAAGATTATGCATCTTGATTTGAAGCTTATCATCTATTGTTGCATTGCACCCCACATACTAGCACATTAAAAGTACTAACACATACATTTTTCCTACATGATGTAACCATGTAGAAACCGGAGCTCCTATTCACCCTCCTCTACATGTCTAGCATAGTTCGTGAAGATGTTTGAGTGAAGAGTCCTCTATTCTGAGGACAATATTCGATTTCTATCTTGCTTATGTTGAGACTTTATTTCATTTTACCTAGTACTTTGAGGGTGAGCCCGGGATATATCTTGGCCCATGTCTTGATCATATTTTAGAGGTGTTGTTGGATACTTTTGCTATGTACCTATCATGGGATATTGAGCTTTATGGAGACTTATCTGCTAGTCACGTATCCCCAATGTGATGTTATTAAATGATATTGATGATGTGGAAGGTGATGAAAGTCCTATGTCCCCACTTCCCTATAGATTGTGTCATACTAACCCGCCCCTTAGTACTTTGATTGTTATATGATCATGGAAATTCATTTCTCCTATTTATTCCCAAAGTGTGAGTCACAAGACTTGATTCCATTAGAATTATTTGTTGTTTTATATTCCGCAACCAAGGATGTGCATAATTACGCTAAGAGGCTTGGTTGGGTTACTGTTGGATTACCTATTCACCGTTTCACTCCTAGGCCCTAGGCTCCGGTTGTGACAAGCTTGGTATCAGAGAAATAGGTTTTAAATGGTCCTAAAAAATTCAATACACTACATCGAGTTGAGTCTTGTTCATGGATGTAAAGCGCATTACACCCATGAATAGGAGGCTATTGGGCATTTTAGGAAATGATTCACTGATTCATGATCTATATCGTGCAATAGGTTGTCACGCCCTAAGTCCAATCAAGGCGGACTGGCACCCGTTGCCGGCGAGGCTCGGGAGAACCAACAATAACTATACACTTTCTATGAACATTATAAGAGGTTTCCTTACTCAACATGCTTTCAAAGAGGTAAACAATATTAACAAACCAAAAGGAAATGCATAAGACTGGGTTGTTGGAGCCACGATGTCTAAAGTACGATACTTGACCACACTTTACTTTACATAGTCTACAAAGCCTCTAGGTAAGGAAAAATATCTATATGGGTCGGGATAGGCCCCATCTCATGACCAACTATACAATACAAAATATAAGCTCTAAACACACAAAGCCCCGAAGCAACCTGGAGCTCAATAACAGCAACTGGAAGTCCTATACTCCTACTTGGGAGATCTAGTAGCTCCTGTACCTGCAGCATGAAATGCAGGTCCCCCGTAAGGGACGTCACTATGGGAAATGTTGTATATGAAATAAGAACTCAAATGAAATCACACACTGGTGTGTAAGGATAAAAGACGACCTTTAGTCATACTATGGAATCATGTACTTACAACATACTGTGGAATCATGTACTTACAACATAATGAGAATTCAAATTCACGTAGCTACAAATCCCCCAACTCTGCATCTTGGATTTCCTCTTTAGCTTCAAATAAATAAGGGTATTTAGATCTCATTACTTCCTCACCCTCCCATGTTATTTCTTCTACTTGCTAGTTTCTCTAAAGTACCTTTACTGAAGGTATTTCCTTATTCCTTAGCTTCCTAACTTGACGATCTAGGATAGCAATAGGTACCTCTTCACATGTGAGATCTTTCATAACCTGCATATCTTCAATTGGAGATGGGTCACCTATGCATTTTCGAAGCATTGAGACATGAAAAACTAGATGAACCGTTGAAAGCTCTTGGGGTAGCTCTAATTCATACACTGCCTATCCAAACCTTTTAATAATCTTATATGGCCCTATGTAACGTGGGCTTAGTTTTCCTTTCTTACCAAATCTCATAACTCCTTTCATTGGGGACACCTTTAAGAATACCCAATCTCCGATGGAGAATTCTAGTCCTCTTCTCCTAGCATCCGCATATGATTTGTGACGACTTTGGGCTGTTTCAAGCCATTATCATATTACCTTGACTTTTTCCATGGCTTGTTGGACTAGATCTGGACCAAGCAAGGTGGGTTCACCCACTTCAAATCATCCTATTGGTGATCTACATTTCCTTCCATACAAAGCTTCATAGGTGTCATCTTGATGCTTGAATGGTAGCTATTATTATAGGCAAATTCAATAAGTGGCAAATGATCCACCCAACTACCTTTGAAGTCCAATGCACAAGCCCGTAACATATCTTCAAGTGTTTGAATATTGTGTTCTGCTTGACCATCTATCTAAGGGTGGAAAGCTATACTTAAATTCACTTGTGTCCCTAAGCTCCTTTGGAAGGATTTCCAAAACTTTGCAGTGAATTGAGCTCCCCGATCAGATATAATGGAGATTGGGATCCCATGTAGCCTAACTATCTTTTTGAGGTATAACTTTGCATACTCTTCAGCTATATAATCACTCTTAACTTGCAAGAAGTGTGCTGACTTTGTGAGCCTATCAACTATCACCCATATGGAGTCAAACTTCTGAAATGAGTGAGGCAACCCAGTAACAAAATCCATATTAATCATATCCCACTTCTACGTTGGAAATCTATACATTGCATATAACCTCCCGGCTTTTGGTGCTCTACCTTAACTTGTTGGCAATTCAGACATTGAGCCACAAATTCTGCAAGGTTCTTTTTCATGCCTTCCCACCAAAACATTCCCTTCAAATCATGATACATCTTAGTTGATCTTGGATGGATGGAGTATCTTGAATGATGGGCTTCTTCCATTATCCTCCTTCTTAGTCCATTAATATTAGGAACACATAATCTATTTTGGCAATTAAGTGTCCATTTTGGGTTAGTTTAAAGCCCTTCATCGTGCCTTGACCCACCTTCTCCTTAAGTCGTCGTAGAACAAGATCCTTGAACTGCTTTTCTCTTACCTCCATTACCATTGAAGAGTCTGTAGCACTATGCACAACAACCCTTTCCTTTGGAGTTTCAATGAGGCGAACTTCCAGATTAGCTAGTTAACGTAAACCCTTAGCGACTCCTTGAATTACCACGGCCTGATCATCAATATTCATAATTGCCTTATGACTCAGAGCATTGGCTACCACATTTGCTTTCCCCAGATGGTAGAGTATATCAACGTCGCAATCCTTTATTAGCTCTAGCCATCTCCACTGTCTTAAATTTAAGTCTTTCTGTTTAAAGAGGTACTATAGGCTCTTATGATCAATATATATGTCAACATGAACTCCATACAAATACCGGTGCCATATTTTCAAGGCAAACACAATAGTTGCTAGCTCAAGGTCATGTGTTGGGTAGTTTTTCTCATGTGGTTGCAATTGTCTCGAGGCATAAGCAATTACCCTACCATGTTGTGTTAGTACACACCCTAAGCCAACCCTTGAAGCATCACAATACACAACATACCCTTCCGTGCCTTCTGGAAGTACTAGCACAGGTGCCAAAGTTAACCTGCTTTTCAACTCTTGGAAACTTCTTTCACATGCATCATTCCATTGAAATTTGGTCGCCTTATGTGTCAACTTTGTTAGAGGTGTAGAAATAGAAGAAAAACCCTCAAAAAACCTTCTGTAATAACTTGCCAACCCTAGGAAGCTTCGAACATCTGTGGGTGTTATTGGCCTTGGCCAATCTTTCACCGCCTTTATCTTTTGTGAATCAACCCTTATTCCTTCATTGGATACAATATGGCCCAAGAATGCCACTGATTTTAACCAAAATTCACATTTGGAAAACTTGGTGTACAATTGTCGATCACAAAGAACTTGTAATATCTGTCGTAAGTGATTTGCATGGTCCTCTTCTGATCTTGAATATACCAAAATATCATCTATAAATACTATCACAAATACATCCAAGAATGGCTTGAATTACCTTGTTCATTAAATCCATAAAAATTGTTGGTGCATTGGTCAGCCCAAATGACATAACAAGAAATTCAAAGTGACCATAGCGTGTCCTAAAGGCCGTCTTGGGTATATATTTGTCCTTCACCCTCACCTGGTGATAACCTGACCTCAAATCAATTTTGGAAAAACATTTGGCACCCTGTAACTGATCAAATAAATCATCAATCCTGAGGAGGGGGTATTTGTTCTTAATTGTCACCCTATTCAATTGCTGGTAGTCAATACACATTCTCAAGGTGTCATCCTTTTTACGTACAAATAACACTGGTGCACCCCAAGGGGACACACTAGGTCTTATAAAACCCTTCTCTAGCAAGTCTTTTAGTTGCTCCTTTAATTCATATAATTTTGTCAGGGCCATTCTATATGGAGAGACAGAAATAGGTTGAGTGCCTGGAAGTAAGTCAATACCAAAATCTACTTCTCGTTCTGGAGGTAAACCTGGAAGCTCTTCGGGAAACACATTAACAAATTCATTCACTACGGGAACAGATTGAAGAGTTGGTGATTCTGCCTCCATATCCCTCACTCTAACTAGATGACATAAATATCCCTTTGACATCATCTTCCTTGCCTTAAAATAGGAAACAAACTTACCCTTTGGTGCCCCAACACTGCCTTCCCATTCAAGGACTGCCTCATTTGGAAAGTTAAAATATACCCTCTTAGTTCCGCAATCCACAGTGACATAGCAAGAAGCTAACCAATCCATACTCATTATAATATCAAATTCCACCATTTCTAACTCAACAAGGTCAGCCAATGTGTCATGGTCACAAACAGTTACGACACAGTTATAATAGATCCTTCTAGCTATAATAGATTCACCGGTTGGTGTAGACACTTCAAACGGCTTGTTCAATAATTTAGCTGTTCTTTTAAGCTTCCCAGCCACTAGCGGAGTGATATATGATAATGTAGAACCAGGGGTCAATTAATGCATACACATTATGTGAAAAGATAGATAATGTACCTATGACCACATTGGGTGAAGCTTCCAAATTTTGCCGACTCCCTAGAGCATAAGTGCGATTCTGGGCTCCGTTAGAGCTAGCTGCCCCTCTACCACCTCTACCGCGACCCGTAGGAGCTTGCTGACCCCTATCTAGTTGAGGAACTAATGATAAAGATGCAATAGCTTACCTAATAGGTTGTGCTATATCACCCACACGTCTTCTCGGACAATCACTCATCATATGCCCTGGTACACCACACGAATAACAAGCATCCGTCCCGACATGACATGTACCTAAATGACTCCTCCCACATTGTTTGCAAGGCTACCTAGGTGGAATTTGCTAGCTTGCCGAATATCCTGTTGTCCGTGCACCTTGGCCCTCACTTCTTTGACTAAACTGATTACCTTTAGACCCTTGAAGTTGTGATGGAGCACCAACTGCAGAGTAGAAGGATGATGGCCTAGGCGGCTTATTAGAAAATCGAGGCCTAAACTCACCTTGGGATGATACAAACTGCCCTGTAGATCTGGCCCTCTTGGACTGCCCCTTTCTAACTCTTGTGTCCTTCTTCTTTGCCTCTGATCCTCCAGTTTTTATGCAAATACTTGCATCCTCACTATATCCATATCTTTATTTAAAGAAGCAATGGTACAGTCTCTTACTAGATACGAATCCAACCTTTCCACATATCGATGAACTCTATCTGCCATAGTAGCAACAACATTAGGAGCATACCTGGCCAGGGAATTAAATTGAAGGCTATACTCCCTCACGCTCATACTCCCCTGGTGGAGATTTAGAAACTGATCTGCACGGGCCTCTCAGATCTCTAATGTCAAGTAATGGTCAAGAAATGCCTCTTTGAACTCCTTTCAGGTAGTTGGAGGCACATCATACCCTTAGATTGCTTCCAAGCTTCATACCACAATATAGCCACACCCTCCAATCCATATGTTGCCAGCTCCACAACTTCTGTACCGCTTACATGCATAACATCCAAAGTGCATTGGATCTGATCGATGAAGTCTTGTGGATCTTCATTAGAATCTGACCCGATAAAAGATGGAGGGTCCAAATTAAGGAAGTCACGTATCCTCATGCTAATTGCCCTATTCGCACCACCTGCACCTATAACTGGACCTTCTTGTCTTTGACTTTGGCCAGCAACTATACGAGTCAATAATTGGACTGCATTTCTCAGATCCTGTGCAGTAGCACCGGTAGGTGGTTCTGGGGAAGTTTCATTACTTCCTAGTTCATCAGGAGCTAGAGGATTTGGAGATGTTTGTGATAGAGATTCATCTTGGGCCTCATTTCATTGTCTCACCCGACTGGGTACACCAACTACCACTTCTACTTCCTTCCCTTTGCCTTTACTTTTCCTTGTTTCAGGCATACTTGTTGACACCCAATTTTGACCGACCTATACCCTTTTAGATTGTCACTTTATTAAAATAGGTAGATTCGAGACTTTGTAAATAAACGCGTCTATTTACAATCTTATTCAAATAATTGTGCTTTTTTTTATTTTATTCTAGATTTTCAAAAATTGTTCGTAAATTATTTTGTCATTTTTCTTAACTACCTTTATTATTATTATTATTATTATTATTATTATTATTATTATTATTATTATTATTATTATTATTATTATTATTATTATTATTATTATTATTATTATTATTATTATTATTATTATTATTATTATTATTATTATTATTATTATTATTATTATTATTATTATTATTCTCGAAAAAAAATATTTTAGTGGTAATAGTAGTAATACTATTTGATTATTTTTTATTATGTTACTTAGTATTATTTTAGCGGCATGATTTAGTATAATGCTTTATTTTGTCGACTCTTAATTTAAATATATATATATTGGCATAACTGATATTTTCATGAATTATATGACTGACACTTGTATACGAAATTATAATTGTGATATTTCCGGATTTTTACAACTCTTGTTATGGTAAAGTGATTATTGAAAATGGAAGAACAATTTTTTTTTGTTTCTTTTGATATTATTATGATTTGTAATAATATTGACTTCCCTTAATTAGTTTTCTTCATTTAATCTAGAATTATTGTTTTTGGTAAAAATCTCAATTAGTTTCTACTTGATTTATGCTTGATATTATTCTTTTTTTGGGTAAGTTTAAATTAAGTTGATTGATTTTATTTCCATATAGTACTTGGTTTCCTCTACTATATAAGTAGAGCCTCATAATCTCTCAAAAAAGGCACTTCTCTACATACAAGACACACTACCCAAAAATTAATCCACAAACAATTCTTTCATAAGGAAGTTTAAAGACTCAATATTCTACAATTCTCCATCTTATAATTCTCTTACAACATTGTTCTACTTTGGTTTGCATCTCTCCCAAGTGCAAGATTAAAATTTCTAGTGTTCAAGCAATTGTTGGATTTAATTGGTCAGTGTTTACTTTTTTCTTTTTTTTTATTATATGCATATATTTTGACTCACTTGTTGATTGGAATTATTACTTCTATACATTGCTACTGTTAGTTTTGATAAGTATTGCAGGTTCATTTTAAGTTTCTTTTACAATCCAAAGACACGAAGAGTTGTCGAGAACCTCATGAGGATGGGCTGAGGAGTTTTTTTTTATGTATTTTAATTTTTGCAAAGCTTGTAATAAAATATAGTGGAATTGGGGATTAGTTAAAGGGGGAGGGGAATTACGTGCTACGTTTTTACTTATCCGCGTAACTCACCTAGGCAATCTCAACCTAGGATCTGAAAAATAAATAAAAGGGAGTCATGTGATTAGCATGTTTAACAACATTTTCTCTATTTGTCTCAACTAAAAAAAAGGGGGATATAATTGTGGGTATCGTGCTCTAATTTATTTGATAATAGTATGCTTAGATACCATATTTTAGGATTTGTTTACTAATTTAGAAATTGTCCATTCATATTGCTTTTTTAGGGGTATTTTAGTAGAATGCGTGATTTTTAAGTATTTGTTCTTTGCATGTGTTTGTTTTTTTTATGCTTAAGTTATTTGTTTAGTCGTGTTTTAGGTTATCAATGGAAAATTGCATCTTTCATTATTTTATTCTCACATAAAGATTTTGTCCTTACGTTATTTATTGTGATAGAGATCATGCCTATAGAATTTTGTTTTAAATATGTTTAAATATTATTTTTAGAAATCATGCCTATAGGACTCAATTTAATTTTAACGTATATAACATAATTGTCTTTAATCAATCCTTTAATGATCTTTAGAAATTTTGTTTAAGTTGTATAACTTGTTTTAAAATATTAACATTTTTTCAAAAGAATTAAAATCTTTATTTAATTAACTAATCTTTGAAGTATTCCACCTAATGTTGATTTGAGACTTACTATTAGCATGCAACACATTTCGCATGATTCACTTGTGTTTTTGAGGCTTACTTGAGATTTCCATGCTAAATGATCGTCTTGTCTGTTTTGTTTGACGCGGGGTCCTATAGGAAGCCTATATTCCTTTTAAGTCTAGAACCACCCTAAAATAGAAGTCCAATGCCTCTTGGACATTAGGAGGGACGCTAGTCATTTTAGGAAACGTTAGGCTTTTACTTTTCTTTTAGTACGCCTCTAAGTTAAATAATAAAATCAACTTAGGAGGGGTAAAGGTAAATAGGACCCTCGGAAATGATGAAATATAACTCGTGCTTAAAAAGGGACAAACCTTGGTTTTGTCCTTAGGCTTAAATAAGCCATGTGAAGCTAAATCCGAAAATAAGCCGAGTAACTGATCCGAGTAAATAATTTATTCAATTCTCATCTCGTTTCATTTATTGTTTTTAATTAATTCGTTTATTTAATTTTGCCACCTAGAGTAATTTAGAATTAATAAAATAGAGACCTTATTTGTTAGAGACCCCCACATAAAATACGAGACACGGTCGGGACCCGCCTTTGCGGACCTCGAAGGGTGCTTAACACCTTCCCTTCGAGGTAATTTGAGCCCTTACCCTCTCTCTGGTAACTTGACCTTAGGCTTAGACCTAGACTTAGAATGGTGTCCTAATGCACCTTAATTCATTAGGTGGCGACTCTACATTATTCAAAAATTCCAAACGAGTCATTGCCACGACGTCGTCCACGTTCTCGTTTCTCCGCGAGGAAAAATGGGGCGCGACAGAATGGCGACTCTGCTGGGGACTAGGTTCTTACCATTACGTGTCTTTTGTTTATGTGGGTTATAAGCTTTCCATTTCACTTGCTTTATTTTGCTTACTAATTTGTTTTCTTTTTTTTTCCCCCTTAATCTCCCTTCCCTTATCCCCTCTAACTCCCCTTCCCTTATCTCATCTAACACCCCCTTTCTCATTCCCACTAATCTAACCCCCTTTTATCCCCCCTACTTGTTTATTGCTTTAAATAACTTATATTATTGTCTTAAGTGCTAATTATTTATCGTTTTAATTAACTGGCATACCGTTCATATGTTCCCCCACTTGGGACCCTCCTTTATTTTCTTTTAAGGTGATGTCGTGCCTTTGCACTTCTCCCGACTTCTTTCAAACCCAAATTTTAGAGAGTAAGCGCTTGCGTGGTGAATGGCGGATAGTCTTACTACCGTTGGACCACGTGCTTCTCGCATAAGAATACCAAGTCCGTGTCTAAACCCACTTTTAGAAACTTAGGATAGATCTATCCACCCCAAAATTTAAGTCATGCATGCATAAACCTTAGATAGTTTGGCCCCATGGGGTCAATCAACATATTAGTAGCCACTTTTTAAGTCTAAAGAGTCCAATCACCCTCTAGACGAAATATTGCATATCTACGTGACCACGATAATTTAATCCAAGCCAAGTTATATTATTTAGAGTTTAGAAAATCCTTTGTTATCTTTGTTTTGCAAGTTTATGGAGTTCAATCAATGCTCTCGAGGAAATTCAAAATTATAATTATCCCAATCCCCTTTTACGTCCCATTTATGTCATTCAAAATTGTAACGGTTATAATCATTATTAATAAAATGAGTCTTTAAACTATTTGTTATTTTTTTCTAACTCTAAACTCCAAATAATATCAATACGGCTTGGATTTATTATTGTGGTTGTTTTTGTCGTCTTAGGCTTACCTCTGGCTTGACGTGGCCATATGCATTTAGGACACTTATTTGTTTATTTAATTATGAATATTTATTTTTACTCTTCTTGATTTATTCGCATCATATCTTTTCATTAAATTTGTTATCACTTCCATTTATTTACATAGGCTCAGATTTATTATCTTAGCGTTAATAATTTTTTTCTCAAACGTAATTTTACAGTTGTTATTGATGTTTTATTTATTCATATCATATACTAACTTTTGTATGTAATTTATGTCCTTTTGTTAAAGATTGTCTAATATTTGAACGTCGGCTTGATTGAGAAACTGCAACATGTCAAACATGCTCAATATCCGTAAAAATGCCACTCGTCCTTCTTCCCGTCCAATTCAAAGCACCTTTTCAACTCTCTCTCCTCACTCCATTCTTGCTCGCACACTTCCTCGTTCAATGCCTCCAATAGACATTCATTTTGATGCCTTGCAAAATGTAGAAGTACACGATAGAACAGAAAGATCTGACTTGAATAATCTACGACAGAAATTTCATTACTTAGAAAAGGAGGTGAATAAGAAATTACTCTCCAAAAATGTTCATGACTTGAGGTACGAGAAGCTATGCTTGCATCCAAGAGTTGAATTACCATTAGGGTTCAAAGTCCCAAAATTCAATATGTTCGACGGACATGGAGATCCAATTGCACATCTTAAGGATTATTGTAGTAGATTAGTGGGTATTGAAAATAATGAAGCTCTTTTGATGAGATTATTCATTCAGAGTTTATCTGGGGTAGCTTTTGCTTGGTATGTCAAACAAGATTTTGGCAAGTGGTTTGGGTGGGAAGATATGGCCCAAGATTTTGTAGAGCAATGCAAATTCAACATAAAAAATGATCCTACAATATTGGATTTGCTCGAAGTCAGAAGAATGTCCCATGAATCTTTTGAGGAATATATTACACGATGGAGATTCGAGGCTTCTAAGATACGTCATTTACCTCATGAAGAAGAGTTAGTCCAAACTTTCATCAGATCACTTGATGGCATATACTACAAAACCTTATACTTCACAAGCATTCAAAATTTTGACAGTCTAGTTCGAATTGGAAAAGAACTAGAGTATGGCATACAGACGGGAAGAATCACTGACGAACAAATTCATGCTCAAGCATCAAATGATAAGAACAAAAATGCTTCAACAACCGCACCTAAAAAACAATGCAATCGAAATACCGAACAGGTTCATGCGATTTTTGATATGCACCCCAAGCCTCTCCACCTACAAGTCAATCTTGCACATTTTAACTCTTACGAAAGTTTCTCAAAAGTTCATCAAACACAATCTGAGTCTTGTCAGCATAAGATAAGGAAGCCTCGTACTTTTACTCCCTTAAGCGAAACATTGATGAGTATTTTTCAAAGACTATGGGCTCAAGGGCTTTTAAAACCAAGGAAAGGATGGATTCCTGCACACTCCTCTTCAACTCTTGATTTATCTAAGAAATGTTTGTATCACTCAAATATTCAAGGTCATGATATTGAGGAATGTCAAGCATTGAGGAACAAGATTCAAAATTTGATTGAAAAAGGAAAGGTGATAGTGCGACAAGGGCTACTAAACAATAATCACAACTCATCTATGATCAATGATGTTATTGTTCAAGGTGATCCTTCCAGTCATGTAACAAAGAAGCGCAAATCACACCAAAGAAATTGATGAGGAGAAGACTATCATGAGCAAAATGCCTTTACTTTCTACCAAGAGTTTCCATTCATCCCATTTCTTTTTCTTGTATTCCTGAACTACGTTTGACCTGATTTCCTTATTGGATACGTAGGCAGCCCATTATTGGGTCCGGTCTCAATCAATAAAATATTCCTTTCATTCCTCAATTCAATCAAATCCTTCAAATCAAATCCAAAGCTAATCGATCCAACTTCTAGACATTAATAACATGCAAATTCAAAATCAAGCCTTAACGTTCAAATGCAAGACAATCACTTTCTTTTTTATTGACAGCTTCTTTGAGTGATTCAGGAACATAAAAATCCTACATGTCAAACTGGGGTAGAATTTTTCGGATCCCTCAAAATTCATGAGTACACAACATATCAACACACGAGCGAAAATATTTTAAACTGGGGCAGAAATTTTTGAGGATCCTCAAAAATTTCATTACAGTGAAGTGCGACTTTGGGCTCCATAAAATCAAAGACAACAAAGGTATGATCCCACCTTGTCTTTCAAAACTCAAATTTTTCTTTAAATGCAGGAATCGACAATACCTGGGCCTGCTGTTAGATTTGACTAAAAGAGTTACTATCTGGATCAAATTGTTATTTGGGCCTACTACAAATAAGTAATCATTTTGATTAGTCAAATTCTTCTATCATTTGGGCCTACTATCAATCATGTTATTGCATTAAGGCTCGTCCGCGTTATAATAGGACATTTAGGCTCGTCCGCCTTATAATAGGACACTTAGGCCCGTCCGCCTTACAATAGGACATTCAGGCTTGTCCGCCTTACAATAGGACTTTTAGGCTTGTTCGCCTTACAATAGGACATTCAGGCTTGTTCGCCCTACAATAAGACATTTAGGCTTGTTCGCCTTACAATAGGACGTTTAGGCTTGTCCGCCTTACAATAGGACATTTAGGTTCTTCCGCCTTACAATAGGACATTCAGGTTTGTCCGCCTTACAATAGGATATTTCAGTTGTCAATTTAGTTGTTAATATTTTCTTTCACATTATCATATTTCTGCCTGCTAACGAATCGATTCAAGGTCAAGCTTTGTCTTTCGAAAGTCAGCTGGATCAGTATCCTCTCAAGAAAAGCCAAATGTTTATCGAGGCTAAGGGTTATTTTCTCAAAAACTAATACAATTTCTCATCTACTTTTGTCATTTTCTTTATAGTATTAATCACATTTGTTCATAATTTTTATATTTATGAACTAACCATTTCATTTAGTCATATCAGAAGCTGCAAGGATCGAAGGCTTCTCATTTCTTAAATGTGATTCTTTAATCCTACATAATTGTTGTGACACAAGCTATTTTCATACTTTGTCTTGCCACATCATTCGTGCCACCTCATGCTCTAATCCTTCCAAACTCAAGCTACTATCATTCCCACTTTGAGTCCCGCACAGTTATTTTCATTTTTAGGAATTTCAATCGTTCCTAATCCGAAACTACACACGACCTGATTCTCGTATAACCAGAGATATGTAGGCGACTTGAAAACCGAAGTCTTGGCCGTAATATTTTTTCTCAACCCCTTTTTGCTCTATTTGGTCCCTCCGATAATATTTCATCGGTCGGACAAAATCGGCTACTCCATCAACTTTCTTTGCTCGACAATTCATCCTTTATTCCCGAGCAAAGAAGGGGCAGCTGTTGACACCCAATTTTGACCTACCTATACCCTTTTAGATTGTCACTTTATTAAAATAGGTAGATTCGAAACTTTGTAAATAAACGCGTCTATTTTCAATCTTATTCAAATAATTGTGCTTTTTTTTATTTTATTCTAGATTTTCAAAAATTGTTCGTAAATTATTTTGTCATTTTTTTTAACTACCTTTATTATTATTATTATTATTATTATTATTATTATTATTATTATTATTATTATTATTATTATTATTCTCGAAAAAAAATATTTTAGTGGTAATAGTAGTAATACTATTTGATTATTTTTTATTATGTTACTTAGTATTATTTTAGCGGCATGATTTAGTATAATGCTTTATTTTGTCGACTCTTAATTATATATATATATATATATATATATATATATATATATATATATATATATATATATATATATATATATATATATATATATATATATATATATATATATAACTGATATTTTCATGAATTATATGACTGACACTTGTATACGAAATTATAATTGTGATATTTCCGGATTTTTACAACTCTTGTTATGGTAAACTGATTATTGAAAATGGAAGAACAATTTTTTTTTGTTTCTTTTGATATTATTGTGATTTGTAATAATATTGACTTCCCTTAATTAGTTTTCTTCATTTAATCTAGAATTATTTTTTTTGGTAAAAATCTCAATTAGTTTCTACTTAATTTATGCTTGATTTTATTCTTTTTTTGGGTAAGTTTAAATTAAGTTGATTGATTTTATTTCCATATAGTACTTGGTTTCCTCTACTATATAAGTAGAGCCTCATAATCTCTCAAAAAAAACACTTCTCTACATACAAGACACACTACCCAAAAATAAATCCACAAACAATTCTTTCATAAGGAAGTTTAGAGACTCAATATTCTACAATTCTCCATCTTATAATTCTCTTACAACATTGTTCTACTTTGGTTTGCATCTCTCCCAAGTGCAAGATTAAAATTTCTAGTTTTCAAGCAATTGTTGGATTTAATTGGTCAGTGTTTACTTTTTTCTTTTTTTATATTATATGCATATATTTTGACTCACTTGTTGATTGGAATTATTACTTCTATACATTACTACTGTTAGTTTTGGTAAGTGTTGCAGGTTCATTTTAAGTTTCTTTTACAATCCAAAGACACGAAGAGTTGTCGAGAACCTCATGAGGATGGGCTGAGGAGTTTTTTTTTTTATGTTGTATTTTAATTTTTGCAAAGCTTGTAATAAAATATAGTGGAATTGGGGATTAGTTAAAGGGGGAGGGGAATTACGTGCTACGTTTTTACTTATCCGCATAACTCACCTAGGCAATCTCAACCTAGGATCTGAAAAATAAATAAAAGGGAGTCATGTCATTAGCATGTTTAACAACATTTTCTCTATTTGTCTCAACTAAAAAAAGGGGGGATATAATTGTGGGTATCGTGCTCTAATTTTTTTGATAATAGTATGCTTAGATACCATATTTTAGGATTTGTTTACTAATTTAGAAATTGTCCATTCATATTGCTTTTTTTAGGGGTATTTTAGTAGAATGTGTGATTTTTAAGTATTTGTTCTTTGCATGTGTTTGTTTTTTTATGCTTAAGTTATTTGTTTAGTCGTGTTTTAGGTTATCAATGGAAAATTACATCTTTCATTATTTTATTCTCACATAAAGATTTTGTCTTTAGGTTATTTGTTGTGATAGAGATCATGCCTATAGAATTTTGTTTTAAATATGTTTAAATATTATTTTTAGAAATCATGCCTATAGGACTTAATTTAATTTTAATGTATATAACATAATTGTCTTTAATAAATCCTTTAATGATCTTTAGAAATTTTGTTTAAATCGTATAACTTGTTTTAAAATATTAACATTTTTTCAAAAGAATTAAAATCTTTATTTAATTAACTAATCTTTGAAGTATTCCACCTAATGTTGATTTGAGACTTACTATTAGCATGCCACACATTTCACATGATTTACTTGTGTTTTTGAGGCTTACTTGAGATTTCCATGCTAAATGATCATCTTTTCTGTTTTGTTTGACGCGGGGTCATATAGGAAGCCTATATTCCTTTTAAGTCTAGAACCACCCTAAAATAGAAGTCCAATGCCTCTTGGACATTAGGAGGGACGCTAGTCATTTTAGGAAACGTTAGGCTTTTACTTTTCTTTTAGTACGCCTCTAAGTTAAATAATAAAATCAACTTAGGAGGGGTAGAGGTAAATAGGACCCTCGGAAATGATGAAATATAACTCGTGCTTAAAAAGGGACAAACCTTGGTTTTGTCCTTAGGCTTAAATAAGTCATGTGAAGCTAAATCCAGAAATAAGCCGAGTAACTGATCCGAGTAAATAATTTATTCAATTCTCATCTCGTTTCATTTATTGTTTTTAATTAATTCGTTTATTTAATTTTGTCACCTAGAGTAATTTAGAATTAATAAAATAGAGACCTTATTTGTTAGAGACCCCCACATAAAATACGAGACACGGTCGGGACCCGCCTTTGCGGACCTCGAAGGGTGCTTAACACCTTCCCTTCGAGGTAATTTGAGCCCTTACCCTCTCTCTGGTAACTTGACCTTAGGCTTAGACCTAGACTTAGAATGGTGTCCTAATGCACCTTAATTCATTAGGTGGCGACTCTACATTATTCAAAAATTCCAAACGAGTCATTGCCACGACGTCGTCCACGTTCCCATTTCTCCGCGAGGAAAAATGGGGCGTGACAATACTCACTATACAAAATGATTTAGAGGTTAGAAACAATCTACCTACAATACATGGCTCTATGGCACGATCTAAAGAATGAAAAGAAGGGGACAACTCCTAAATGTCACTTAGCCTCCTGCATATAACTGTGGTGCATAACACATCCATAAATAAGATTCTACATAGACACGGCTTTGTAGACTCCCTAGGACGACCCGCTTTGATACCACTTTTGTTACGCCCTAAGTAAAATTAAGGCGGACTGGCACCCATTTCCGGCAAGGCTCGGGAGAACCAACATATATCTATACACTTTCTATGAACATTATAAGAGGTTTCCTTACTCAACATGCTTTCAAAAAGGTAAACAATATTAACAAGCTAAAAGGAAATGCATAAGACTGGGCCGTTGGAGCCACGATGTCTAAAGTACGATACTTGATCATACTTTACATAGTCTACAAAGCCTCTAGGTAAGGAACAATATCTATATGGGTCGGGACAGGCCCCGCCTCATGACCAACTATACAATACAAATTATAAGCTCTAGACACACAAAGCCCCGAAGCAACCTGGAGCTCAATAACAGCAGCTGGAAGTCCTGTACTCCTACTGGGGAGATCTAGTAGCTCCTGTACCTACAACATGAAATGCAGGTCCCCCATAAGGGACGTCAGTACGAAATAATGTAAGGCAGGAAATGCTATATATGAAATAAGAACTCAAATGAAATCACACATTGGTGTATAAGGATAAAAGACCACCTTTAGTCATACTGTGGAATCATGTACTTTATGTCTTTTTATTACTTTACCTTTCTTTATTGTTTAATTTGTGCACAATGTATCATGTAAATGACCAGCTGATGTCCCATGCTAGGCTTTCCTTTCACCCCTGGGATATCCCCCGTAATATGGGATCGACCCATGCTAGGTGATTCTTCCACCCCTGGGATACCACCCATTAATAAGCAACTTCAATTAATCTTCTATTTACTTTTGAGATGATTCTTTTGGTGGTCATAACATTTAGAGCTGTAGGAACATAGACATGACATGTGACATATAAATAACCATACAAGATAATACCATAATGAAAAGAGAGTTACACAACTCATGAAACATGAAGAGATTTAACAACACGTGGACTTTATTTGGTAAAAAGAAACTCATGTATCTTTGCTATCCAAGTACATATGCAGATTTGACAATGGCTATGTATGGGAAGATATGAACATGGTAAAGAGTGGAGAAACAATTATTAGCTATGTTGAAGTTGGTAATTGCCTTTATGTGCCAAGGAAGAACCTAAATTTCATGCCAAGTAATAGGAAATCAAGTAGCCTTACATACCTCGTTGTACGACCTCGTTATTACCTCAGAGTAGTATCCTTTTCCTCCAAATACTTATCTACAATATATTAGGTGATAAAACTAGTATTAGCAACTAATAAATACATCTTGGTAGTCTAATTACACCCAAAATAATACCCAGGCAGCAAGCTCGTAATTAGCAACCAAAGCGTATTCTTTCAACCTTTCCACTCCTAATTGTATTTTCTAATACAAATTCTCCTATACATTTCATATCTAGCTTGTATTAGTCCCATAACAGTGTTACAATAGCTCATAAAGTACAACATACAACAACTCTACACAACACACAAGTAGGCAACGTAACATTACATCCTTTCGCTACATTTCCGCGTCAACCATTCCAAGTCTGTTTCAACCTCAACCAAACTGTCCTCAACATATTTACACACAACAACAGTCCCAAAACAGTCCAAAAACAGTCCCCAAGTAGATGGAAAACATGAGACAATAATTCCCAATATTCAATCCACAAATTCTTACAAAGAGCGCAATTAAGACATCATATAAGAACTCATTTTTGCGGAAGATAAAAATGGTGCAGCAGCCTTATTTCATCACTACAGAACCAATCCTTGTCAAAAACATAAATATTACTTCATCATCCAGCCAACCATCAAGAGAAAAGCCTCTTAATAAACAAGAAAAGTGTCCAACAATCTTTGGAACACATGCTGTCCAAAATTCCTGCACAATACAACCAGCATACTCCTCATGTTTTTCATGGAAAATTTATACTAAACCATAGATATTTTTACTTACCTTAGCTCTCAAGTATTAGGTTCTCTTCAAGAACCCTAAAGGTGTGCCTGGGCCGCTAAGGCATGCTTTACAAAGTGAAGAGAGAGCAAGGAGAAACTTGGAAAGAAATCCATTTTTGGCTAAGTGAAAATGACTTAAAATTGCTGGTTTTTAATCCCTTTTAAAGGGCCACTTTTGGCCGACTTTCTTTTGTATTTAAAGCCTTATTTTATTAAGGTGATGATGCAGTGACTTGGTCCTTTCACTTGGGCCTTATTGGGCTTCAATTGGATGGGCTTTGCTGTAAATATTTCTCTTTTACACCCACTTAGTTTGGGCCCTATTTGTGAATTAGGTTGTGAATATAATTTTGCCCTTTTCCTATTCATCTTGGGCTGAAAATGTTGTCCCTTTATGATGCCAAACCATGGGCCCAAATGACATCCTTAACACGAGGTTTATTCTTTATCGGACTTGAACAAATTCGGTGTTGGGCCTCGTCTCCGCTACCTAGCCTATTTAAGCTAAGCACGTAGGTGACTCACCTGATAGCTTCCTAAGTCTCACAAGCACCTCACTTCCTTTCACTTTGTTTAAGGTCGTGCTCTCCTCAATTTGACTTAAAACTTATATACCCTCGGTCATCTTGAGCGTTAGACGCACATATAGCCCTCTAATCTGAATTCAAGCACTTTTAAAAATGTGTGCTGATTTGACCTCGCCATATCATGTTTCATATGCATAGGACTAGTACATGTAAGATTTGGGGTGTTACATCGGGCTAAATCCCCTAAGGTTTAATTTCTGACTTCCATCCTCTATCTTTCAAAATATGTCTGGGACCTATCAGAGTTGTGGATAAGGTGGTAACCATCCTTTACTTGATGATCTATCTTCCAATGTTAAAGTTTCTAACACAATGTTTCAACATGCCCTATGGTTGTTGGCCCAGGTTGTGTCCACCTAACTAAGTCGGTAGATGGTCACCCTTGGGCATCAAATAATAAGAGAGAGAGGGTAAGAAAGCCTAAGTTGATGGTACTTAATCTTCTATTGTTGTTCCAATTCATGAGTCCAACAAAGGAAAATACCCTTTTGCCATTTTTCAAAGATGTGGCAAGAAGTATCAAGGGAAGTGTTTGATCGGCATCGATGGTTGTTTTAAATGGGGAAGTATTCAAAATAATATAAGATCTTGTCCAAAGACCTCCAAAGAAGGAATATAAGGGGCTTGATATGAGGGTGTACATTCACATGCCAAGATTGGTGGTAGTGGCCATTTCCTACAAGGTCAAGACTGGCTCAAGTTGCTCCCGAATGGTTTGCCAAAGATCGGGTGCCAAATCCTACAGCTTAAGGTGGTAAGAGTGGGCAAATACTTCTTAAATGTGGAAGTTATGGGGAAAACCATGGTGGTAGATGCTATTATGATGTGGGTGTACAAGATATTGCAAAATGTGCAAAATATGGAAGGCTCCAAAAGGGTGAATATTTAGCCGGATTAGATGTGTGTTACAAATGTGGTAAGTCCAACCATCATGCAAAGAAGTATAAGAGTGAAAATGAAAGTTCCCAAGGCCAAGGTTGGCAAACATGAGGAGCCCCGGATGTGGATACCTCTATGTTGAAAGTTTGTGATTTTGATGCTAATGCACTTTTAGATCTGGGGAAAATTTGTCTTTTGTCATACCATTTCTTGCTAATAGATTTCATGTATATCCCAAAATACTTGTTGAGACTTTTAGAGTTAGTACTCCCGTTAGTGAGTCTTTTATCACACAAAAAGTCTATTGAAGTTGTCCCATGTCCATCATGCAAAACGTTAATCCTTGTGATTTGGTGGAGCTTCCATGGTTTATTTTGATGCTATACTTGGGATGGATTGATTACATGCTTCTTATGCCACTATAGATTGTCGGACCCATAGTGTCAAGTTTTGATTTTCAAATGAGCCTACTCTTGATTGGAAGGGTGATAGTCCTTCATTAAAAGGTCAATTTATTTTCTACCTCAAAGCCTACAAAATAATTTCTAAGGGGTGCATACTATTTCATAAGAGTTAGGGATGTCATATCCGAATGTTTATCGCTTGAGTTGTTTCCCATAATCAATGAGTTTTTTGGTGTGTTTCCCAAAGAGTTTCCTAGTGTCCCTCCTTAAAGGGAGATAGATTTAGGCATAGATATGTTGCCCAACACCCAACCTATATAAATCCCTCCTTGTAAAATGGCCTCTATAGAGTTGAAGGAACCAAAGGATCAATTGAAAGATTTATTGGAGAAAGGGTTCATTAGGCCTAAGAAGTCACTTTGGGTGTACCGGTTATTACGAGAAACATCACGTGGAATACTTGAGAGTATTGTTGAAAATCATATGGGAGGAAAGGTTCTTTGCTAAGTATGATAAATGTGAGTTTTGGATGAAAGGAAGCGTAGGTTAGCGATATTAGGGGTAAGGTTAAATGATACCAAAAATGGTAGTGTAATGGTATTGAAGGGCTCTGAGTCACCATTGAATGAGGATGTCAAGTCAAAGCAAGATCTTGATCTCTCCTTGGCTGAATTGAAAGCCTTGGTGAAGGAAAGAAAGATAGAGGTTTTCTCACAATCGGGAGATGGGGTGCTTCGTTACCAAAGGAAATTATGTGTGCCAAATATTGATGACTTAAGCAACTTGATATTTCAAGAGGCTCACAATTCTTCCTATTTTATTCACAATGATTCCACTAAAATGTATAGAGAGCTAAGGAAAGTATATTAGTGGAATGGAATGACGAAGGACATTTCAAAATTTGTGGCCGAATATTCTAACTGTCAACAAGTTAAAGTAGAACACCAAATATTGGGTGGTTTGGCACAAAATATTGAGATTCCTACATGGATATGGGAAGAGATTAATATGGATTTTGTAGTTAGGTTGCCTAAGACCAAAAGGCCTTTGATTCTATATGGGTGATAGTGGATCGGATGACTAAGTTGGCCCATTTCTTTCTGGTTAAGACAACTTTTAGTGCCAATGATTATGCCAAATTATATATATAGGAGTTGGTGAGGTTGCATAGGGCTCCATTGTCCATTATTTCAAATCCTACTCAATTTATGTCCCACTTTTGAAGCCATTTTAAAGAGGTCTTGGTAGTAAAGTAAAGTTAAGCACCGCATTTCATCCCCAAATTGATGGACAAGCTGAAAGAATGAGTCAAACATTGGAAGACATCTTGAGGGCTTGTGTCTTGGAATTTAAAGAAAGTTGGTATGATCATATACCTCTCATCGAGTCTTCTACAACAATAGTTATCATTTAAGCATTCAAATGGCACCATTTGAGGTTCTATATGGTAGATGATGTCGGTCACCAGTGGGATGGTTTGAAGTTGGGAAATTGCCTTTATTGGACCAGATTTTGTTATGGATGCCATGGAAAAAGTGAGTCTCATAAGATAAAGATTGAAGACGGCAAAGTAGACAAAAGTACTACTCCAATGTGGAGACAAGGGATCTTGAATTTAATGTTGATGATTGGGTTTACTTGAAGGTATCCCCCATGAAGGGTGTGGTCCGATTTGGCAAGAAGGGAAAGTTGAGCGCTAGGTATGTAGGGCCTTATAAGATTGTGAGAAGGGTTGGCAAGGTGCCATACGAGGTAGAGTTTCCATTAATTCCATATTCCCATTGGAAGATGTGAGAGCTGAGGTGAATTTGACATCGAAAGAGGTTACGGTGGAAACACTAGATAAGCAAGTAAAGATATTGAGGACCAAAGATGTAGCGTACGTTAAAATCCTTTGGAGGAACCAACGAGTTTAAAGTATGACTTGGGAAGCAGAAGTGGACATGATGAAATGATATCCCTATATTGTCCACTTTACTCAAGCCTAAGGTAATAAGGTGATCACGTTTAAGATGTCAAGGCATGTATTTAAGCCCTTAGAGTCAAGTTTCATGCATTCATACTCATGGTATCATGTTTTAATGGTATTTTGATACATAAGTTTAAGGTTTTATGAAAATGATGTTTAAGTTGCATTGATATGTTTATGTTAGAGCTGAAAAATATCTTTTCATTACTCTTGGGAATAGTTTCATAACATTTGAGGAAATATTTTCCCAAGAGGGAGATATTGTAACCCTCCCAATGTGACTCAGAAAGACCCTATAATGTATTTCTTTAATATCTTAAAATCTGTGTGTTATTTAGAAACTTTGAATTTCGATTCTTTTTAAGGAGGAAAAATTGTGTAGGAAAAAAGTCACCTTTGATTTTTAGGTCACGTATATCGAAAAATAATTTATTAATGAAATTACACAAAATAGTAGGGTGCACGACAAAGGCATGACACACCTTTGTTCCCCCATAGTTCAAAGATTTCCGAACCTTGTTTTAAGTAAGGAAACTTAGTTGGGACTTATTCCAACACTGTTATATACATAAATACTCAAAAACTCTTATTTTTAACACTAAATCTCTTTCTAAACACCCCCAAATCCTCTCAAACCTCTCTCTAAAAACCCTTTGTCAAGTCCTCTCAATTTTATAGGAATTAAGATTCTTCCATTGAAGATAAAGCTTTTAAAAGGTTTTTCAAGGTTATTTAAGTCTTCTTCTCCAAGTTCAAGGCTCAAAAGGTATGTGGGTTTCTTCATCCTTAGGTTCTTCCACCTATAGAGTCCCAAAACCTATTTTACAAATTCTTAAGTTTCAATGATTAATTCCTTGTTGGTACTTCCTATTACTTCTATTAAATCTGAATTACGTTAAGAATATTCCATCTATTGCTTGAAATTGCATAAATTAATTTCAAGGGTTTATCGTATGACCTATTTTATGAAATTCAAAGCTATGAAAAGTTACGAAACCATGCGTTATTATGGAATTGCATGATTTTATGTTGGATTCCAAGTAGTAGCTCCCTTGGTCTTATATTTCTATTATGGTCTTTTCCCATATATTTATGATGATAGGATGTTATGTTGATTTCTCATGAATGATTTTATCAAAGCATTCTCATGCATGTCATATTGAGATTATTTTTATTGTATATAATTATGCATCTTGCTATGAAGCTTACCATCTGTTGTTGCAGTGCACCCCACATACTAGTACATTCAAAGTACTGACGCATACATTTTGCCTATATGATCAAACCATGTAGGGACCAAAGCTCCTACTCTTCCAACTCTACGTGCCTAGCTTTGTCCGTGAAGATCTTTGAGTTGTGAGTTCTCCATTCTGGGGAAAGTATCCAATTTCTACATTGCTTGTGTTGAGACTTTATTTCATCTTACCTAGCACTTTGAGGGTGAGCCTTGTACGTGTCTTGGCCCCTATCCTACTCATGTTTTAGAGGTGTTGTTGGATACTTATACTAGGCACTTATTATAAGATGTTGAGCTTTATGGAGATTTATCCTTTAGCCATTTATCCCTTATGTGATGTTATTTGATGCTATTGATGATGATCTAAGGTGATGAAGGTCCTAAAACCTCACTTCCCTATAACTTGAGTCCTACATACCCTTCCCTTAGTACTTTGCTTGTTATGTGATCATGCAAATCTCTTTCCCCTATTTATCTCCATAGCATCAGTCATAAGCCCTGATTCTCTTAGAATTATTTGTTGATGTTTGTTTAATATTTTGCAAACAAAGATTTGTACAAGATATGCTAAGAGGCTTGTTTGGGTTACCCATTTGCCTTGTCACTCCTAGGCCCTAGGCATGGTACCTGAAACCTTCTTCCCATCATCAATACGAGCAATGCTACCCATAGAAAACCTACTAAGCGCGTCGGTCACAATATTAGCCTTTCTAGGATGATGCATCACATTCATATCATAATCCTTGAGAAGTTCTAGCCACCTTTTTTGCCTTAGGTTCAAGTCTCTTTGGCTAAACACATATTTTAAAACTTTTATGATCTGTAAATATGTTAACATGCACCAAACAAAGGTGATGATGCCAAATCATTAATGTAAATACCACGATCACTAGCTCACGATCATGAGTCAAATAGTTCTGCTCATGCACCTTTGATTCCCTTGAGGCATAAATGACCTTCCTATGTTGCATCAAGAATAAAGCCTAACTTACACATGAGGCATCACAATGAACCACTAATCCGTCCGAACCTTTGGTCAATGTCAATATAGAAGCCAAAGTAAGACAATCCTTTAATGTTTTGAAAATTTTCTGACATTTGTCGGACCATTGAAATTTTACCTTCTTTTGAATCAACTTAGTCAAAAGTGACGCAATTGAAGAGAATCCCTTAACAAACCTTCTATAATATTCGACCAAATCCAAAAAGACTCTAATGTATAAAGGGGACAACGGTCTTGGCCAATTCTTGATCACCTCCATCTTGTTTGGATCAACCTTGATACTGTCACCAGAAACAATATGGCCAAGAAATGCCACTACTCAAGCAAAATTCACATTTGGTAAACTTGGTAAAAAGTTGCTTATCCTCAAATGTTTGTAACATAATCCATAAATGATTCTCATATTCCTTAACATCCAATGAATAGACCAATATGTCATCTATGAAAATAACCATAAACATGTCTAAATATGATTTGAAGACACTATTCATCAAGTTTACAAAAGCTATGAGAGCATTTGTTAGTAAAAAAGACGTAACCCAAAATTTGAAGTGATCATACTAGGTTGTAAATGAAATCTTTAGAATGTCACACTCCTTCACCCTCAATTGGTGATATTCAGAACAAACATAAATCTTGGAAAAGTATCTCATTCCTTGGAGTTTATCAAATAAATTATCAATCATTGAAATGGGTGCAACACCCCTTAACGTAGCTCGAAAAGACCCTATGATGTGTTTCTTAAAGATCTTAAATTCTCTGTGTTATTTACGAAATACGACTTCATACTCTTTTTTCGGAGAAAAAATTGTATAGGAAAACGGTAAGCTTCAATTTATAGGTCACCCGTACCGAAAAATAATTTTTAGGTGAAATTGCACAAACTGGTAGGGTGCATGACAAGTCCATGTCACGCACCTAATCTTGCATAGTTCAAATTGTTTTGAGTTTCGTTTCTTGCTTGAAAAGTTAGTTGGGACCTATCCCAACACCTTTATACACATAAATGCATGAAAACTCCATTACTTTTAGACCTAAGCCTCTCTCTAAACATCCCTAAATCCACACAAAACTACTCCCTAACTTCTCCATTAAAATCTCTCCAATCCCTTGGAGGTCAGGCTTCCTCCATTAAAGACATAACTCATAAAAAAGATTCCCAAAGTTTTCAAGTCCTCGTCGTCAAGATTCAAGGATCAAAGGTATATGGGTTTCTTCATCTATGGGTTCTTCCACCCATGGAGTCCCAAACCTAATTTTCTAAATCCTTCAAGTTTTAATGATGATTTCTTATAGGCTCTTCCTAGTTACCCTCTTAAGAATGAATTATGTTATATTCTTCATCTAATTGCATCAAATTGCATGAATTGATTTCAAGGATTTTCAACTATAACCTATTTCATGATTATGAATTTATGAAATTTATGTTATCATGAGTTATGATCAAATTGATGATTCTATAAGATGAATTTCATGATTTTATGTCCATGTTTGAAAGATGATATGTATGATTTCGCGAAGCTATCGCCCGGTTCAACCAACCGTCCGTCCTGGTGCCTTTGCTAATGATTTGACCGCTTCTCATCGTTGTGATGTGTTAACTAAGAATGATACCAATTGATGGTTTTTATTACAATGATGCATAGTCCTCTTGATTTTCATGATTTAAAGTTGGTATGCAGGAAGTCCACCCAATTATCATGTCAATGTTATGAAAGGGAGTATAACCTCCAAAGATGAGGGTTTAATTATTAAAGTTTATGAAAGCGATGATGTTTTGAATTCCTCAAATCTATGTTAATGATAGATCCTTTTATAAAGGGGAAATCCTAAGTTAAGATGATCTACTCCTATATCTATATGATGTTAAAGCTACGGTTTCAGGTTTACGATGATTCTGATTATGCATATGTTTTCCATAGGAATGACTTAGCACCGAAAGGCTCATTATGGTGGGATTCGGTAAGGGAATCCTAGTAATAACCCTTCGTCTCTCAAATTTTGTGCCACCATAGGATCCCTTGTAGGCTATGTATAGGCAAGTGGATCCATGTAATCCAAAATGATCCCTAAAGATGCAATTTTGAAGTTAGTTTTTGATATCCACCATGGCAAGTAGATTTCCTTTTACCAATGGAAGGAGTTCATTGGGCTTTTCCTAATGGAAGGAATGAATTGGTCTTTTCCTAATATTGAAGGAGTTCAATTTTCATGTAGTAGCTCACATGTTCAATGTTGATTATGGTCTTCTCCCACGTATGTATGATATTATAAAGTTATGTTTTTATGCAAGTATTCAATTGAAGCATACTCATGCATGACATATTGAGATTATATTATATTATATATAATTATGCCTCTTATTTATTAAACTTATTATCTATTGTTGCATTGCATTGCATTGCATCCCATATACTAGTGCATTCCAATTACTAACTCATAATTTTTTCATGCATGATCTAACTATATAATAACTAGAGTTCTTGTTCATCTTCCTCCATGTGGCTAGCTTTGATTTGTGAAGATTGTTATTGTGGTGAGTCCTCCATTTTGGGGAAAGTATCCTAATCTCATCTTGCTTTTGTGGAGAAACTAGTACTTTACTTTCTATATTGAGGGTGAGCCTTGTACATGCCGCCCTCATCCTATTCGCACTTAGGGGTATTGTTAGATACCATAATATGCTATGCTATTTTGAACTTTTGTGGAGACTTATCCTTTAGTCCCTATCCCTTATGCGATGTTATTTTATGCTATTGATGATTATGAAAAGTGATGAAAGTCCTACGTCCCTACTTCCCATAGCTTGAGTCATACATACCCTCTTTTTAGTCATTGCTTACTATGTGATTCATGTAAAACTCCTTCCCTAAATTGTCACCATAGCATGAGTTATTGAATGTTTATTTTTATATTTTTCAACAAAAGACATAACAAAAGAGGTTGTAAGAGGTTTATTTGGGTTGCCTTCGGGTTTCAAATTCATCGTGTCACATCTAGCCCCTAGGCCCAGGTTGTGATAATGAAGTAAATATTTTAATGGTGACATTTTTCAATTGTTGATAATCAACACACAGCCAAAGTGAACCATCTTTTTTCTCACAAATAACACAGTAGCATCACACTTGTACTTATAAAACCCTTATCAAGCGAATCCCCAAATTCTTCCTTTAATTTTTTCAACTCTCCCGGGTATAGGGAGGTATTGAAATGGGTTGAGTATCAAGTAGGAGATTGATGCCAAAGTCAATTTCCCTTTTAAGAGGGATATCAGGCAGGCCATTGTGAAAGACATCGGAGAATTCATTAACAATAGGTGCCAAATTAAAAGTAGGAATTTTGGATCCATATCCCTGACCCGCACAATATGGTATATATACCTATTATATATCATTTTTGAGCCTTCAAACAAGAAACAAATTTTACCCTTAATTGTTGAATTCCTACCCTTCCACTTAAGAATTGCTCAGTTGGGAATTTAAACTTGACCCTACAGATTCCACAATCTATAGAGGCATACGAAGCATGCTACGAATCCATCCAAGAATAATGTCAAAATTGTTTATGTTGAGTTAAACAAGATTATAAGGAATCACTTTATGCAAGAGCTACATAGGACAATTTCAATAGACTTTCTTTGCCAAAATCGACTCACCAACCAGAGTATAAATTGAGTATGTCTCTAATAAGACTTCGGGAGACACATCAAATCTTATGAAAAATTAGGTGTAATTAAAGACATTTTTTTGTGAGATCAAGTAAGGCATACACATCAACATCAAAGACCTTTAACATACCCATTACACTTTTAGAAGACTCCTCCATCTCTTGTCTAGCATGAAGGGTATATAACCAGTTGTTACGTAGACCACCTCCTTAATGAGCTTGGTCACCTTGTTGCACTTCCCTTCTTTAAGCCACTTGACCTTTGAGTAAGTCCTTCTCTATATTTGTTCGCAACACTAGGACACTAAGAGATTTGTACCCTATTTTACCACATCCATAGCAAGTACCCCCTCAAACAATTTCCACCATAGTTCCTCCCACACTTGGGACATTTAGGATAGAACCATTAGCCTTAGCACCTTCACTTTGGAACTTAGGCTTAGGCATCCTATCTTTATCAAGCCTTTGAATAGCACCTTGGTTTGAACCTTAACCTTGGGACTTTTGGCCTTGTTAGAAATGACTATTACCACTGGATATAGAATTTGAGAATCAACCTTCAAATCGAGCCCTCTTGGGCTCCCTCATCATTATTTTCTTGAGCTTCTCACTCTTAATTTGTTCGGAACGAGTCATGAGCTGAGAGATATCCATCCCTTTTAAAAGCATAGGGGTTTTGCATTCCATTACCACTAAATTGAATATGCCTGAAATAAACTTATTTATGCGGCCCCTAGGATCGACCATCATAGAAGGTGCATATTCAGACAATTTGGTAAATTTGAGGGAATATTCGCTCACACTTATATTTCCTTGTTTAAGATTCATAAACTCCCTTGCCTTGGCATCCCTTAGTTTAAGTAGGAAGAAACGATGAAGAAATACAACTTTGGATACCTCCTAAGCAATAGGACCCTCATCAACTCTCTCAGATTTCAATTAGGTGAACCATACTTGAGTAACTCCTTTGAGTTGGTAGGCTGCCATCTTTGCTCTTTCCTCAGAAGATACCCCATTAGCACTACCACCTTATACACCTCGTCAATTAACCCTTGCGAATCTTCATTCAACTTTGAACCGTAGAACTCTAGAGGGTTCATCCTTGCAAAGTCCCTCACCCTAGAATCTAGGGTAGGAACATTAGGATGAGAAACAACACCTAGGTTGGCTTGAATAGTCATAGCATGAGCCAACATGGTGATTGTGGTTTGGAATTCTACATATATCACTTGGTCAGCTAGAGGTCCACGTGGAACTTGAGGAGATGGAGGAACTTGGTTCTCATAAGCATAAACTCCCCTTTGCAATTGCTCTAAATGTGGAAGCATCCTTTTAAAATTTCAAAGGGAAACATTGTAGAAAAGGAGTCTCAAGATGCATCTTTGGGCATGACATAGATCATGAAAGAAGTGAAAATTTCCTAAACGTCTCACAGCTTCTTATTCATGAATTGGATGCGCTTCACAACTATAAAAAGACTCTACTTGATGTGGCATATTATACTCCCTAAGACACTTCAAAGTCTTGTGCTCTGCTACCAAGTTTGTCATGATCTAAACCTAGGGTCTAGGTATGACAGGACGAATAAAAATCCTAGAAGAACCTCATCAAAGCCTCTTAAAATTTCATAAGCATCTATAAGGTAATTAAGCATCAACATAATCAAAAATAAGAAAAAATAATTCTCAAAACCAAGTCTAAGATAAAAGTCAAGAATTTCCCAATCAAAGAGATTAAATCAACTTTGTCCAAAACATGCCTCTACTAGTCTTGGCCATAGCATGGAATAGAACATGCCACTAGCTAACTCAACTAAGGTAATATAAAAGTGCCTCAAAATGAAAAGATAAGAGAATGAATGAAAGAGCTTGTTCCCAAAGCACTCATCAAGATGACTTCAAATGTAGTGTCCAAATCTAGCCACAATAAGGAGGAATATAATCATCCCCTGTTCCTTCCTTGTAATATAATGTAGGCGACAAGTATGTGTTAGTGTATTGGAATGTAATAAGTACGTAGGCATGCAAAGTAAAACAAGTAGATATGAAGGACAATCACCAAATATAATTTCACAACATAATTTTTGAGGGACAATGAAATAATAAAGTAAATGGTCAATGCACGTTTTAAGCCATAAGTAATATCATGTTATAAATCTTGTGAATACCATAAATATATGGGAATAGAACCATGACCGATAATAAGACCATGCGAGCTATTATATTGAATCTTGATGTTGTCTCTACACCAGAAAAAGAAGTAACTAGTTGCCGAGGTAGAACTCTACCCTATTAAATGGGTGTCATGAATCATATTGTTATATATGGATCCACTATCCAGACCATATTGGAAATATAAGTCTATGGTGGCATATAGTTATGAGACTTAGAGACTTTATATAAGGACGTCTTGGGTTGTGCCCCAACCTCAAGCCTCATTCGGTGCTAAGTCAAATCTCATGGAATACATAAACATAAAGAATAAGAACATGATAGTTCATAGCTTATACTAGTCATAATTTGTAAAGTAGGAAAGGTAAATAATATAACCAATTCCAATCATAAGAATAGCCCATTCTCCTAACTTGCATGCTATGAGGGTACAATCCTTTCACCTTATCAAATTTATATTATATTAGGATCTTAGGCCACCCTTCATAATCATAATCATAATCATGCTTAAACACTATTAACCTTTTTCATAAATCATGACTTGAGATAAAAATTAGGGAAAACCATGGGATCGTGGTCAATTAAGTTTAGATTCTAAGTATAGTGTGAAATTCATGCGTAATCATGCAATTGGAGACAAACCAAAACATAATTAAGAGAATCCATCATAAGTTCATAAGCCCAAAATTGTATTTCAATTTGAAATCATGCAATATATACAATTATAGTAATATAATTATAATGGAATATAGGACTCATGTATTTAACACCAATCATGCAATTAAGAGTGAAATAATAAAACCCATAAACATTACGCTAAAAATATTGAAAGAGGTTTGAGTTTATTTTGGGAACCTATGGATGAAATGGATCAATGAGTTAAGACCCACATTGAGGTAAACGTTACACTATGAAAATGAGATAAAATATGGAATTGAAAGACAAGAAATTAAACATAGATAGATTCACACAAGAAAAGAAAATCATACGCAACTTAAAGGTATATTAAACCTAAAGTCCTCAATCAATTAATCTAAATCAAGTACATAACCTCTTACATCGACCTCGAGCAAAACTAGATTCGCCTCTCAACCAACATTTCTAAGTAAAGTTCAATGAAAGCTTGTACAAAGCTCTCAACACTCATAAAAGAGTTTCAATATTAATATTCAAAGTAGTCTACCTAAAAACAGAAAAAATGGTAGTTAAAAAGGTCGTCACCGTACGCTCTGTATACATTAGCATGGGATAATATTATAGGATTTTTGTCCTATTACGTTGGCCTTCGGGATCGAAGTAATGATTAACAGGGACAGTCGGGGGCATTCGTATTTCATAGTCAGAGGTGAAATTCTTGGATTTATGAAAGACGAACAACTGCGAAAGCCTCATCATCTAATTAGTGACGCGCATAAATGGATTAACGAGATTCCCACTATCTATTCACTAGGCAGATCACTGAATTGATACCACGTCCTCAATCATGCCAGTGTTTGAGGCTCAAGAATTTGGAACATTCCGTAGTCTAGTACTCCATCACCAAACTCAATTTACATACCGTCGATTACTCATCCTTTCCCAAAGTGGATAGTGTCTCCCTAACTTTGTCTTTACCTTTCTAGGCTATCTTCCCCACATAGAACCCCTTCTTTGTCCTTATTCAAGTTCAAGGACCTCGTTCTTCATGAATAGCCCTTGCAACTTTTGAAGTTCTCGAGCGTGACTCCTAGTGAATGGCCTTAGTGCAATCCATCTTACATCATCCTCTACTTCTTGGAAAGAATTTGTCCTCAAATTCAATGCTTCTTCCTCCTCAAAAGTTGCAAATGGGGGTAAGTCACACATATTGAAAGTGTTGTGGATTAGATATTCCGAGGGAAGGTCAAATACGTAGGCATTATTGTTGAGTCTCTCAAGCATTTCAAATGGACCATCACCTCTTGGCATCAACTTAGTTTTCCTTTGATTGGGAAACCTCTCTTTGTGAAAATTTACCTATACTCAATCACTCGGTCCGAGCACTACCCTTTTTCGACGTGTGTTCGCTTTCTTTGTCATGTCTTGATTCTTCTTTTGAAGGGTAAGTCAAACTTTCATAGAACTTCTTCATAGCTTTAGCCCTTTTGTTTCCACCTAAGCTCAAACCAACATCTTGGGAAAGAGGAGTTAAATCCAAGGGGGTTAGGGGGTTAAAACCATATACAACCTCAAAGGTTGAGATGCAAATAGTCCTATGAATAACACGATCATAAACAAATTCAACTAGGGGAAAATGTTCTTCCCACGATGCCAACTTTTCATTTATCATGGTACAAAGCATAGAACCCAACATCCAATTCACAACTTTCGTTTGGCCATTGATTTGTAGGCGACAAGAAGTTGAAAACAACAATTTGGTACCAAGACTATGCCACAATTCTTTTAGAAAGTGACTAAGGAACTTGGGGTCCCTAGCACTTACAATAGTTAGAGGAGTTCTATGCAATTAAACAATATTTTAAAGAAACAAAGATGCAACATGATGTGCATCATCACATTTATGACATTGAATGAAATGAGCCATCTTTGAAAATCAGTAAACGACTACAAATACGTTGTCCCCACCTCCTTTTGTCCACGGCAAACCCAAAACAAAATCCCTAGAATATCAAGACAAGGTCTTTGAGGTGTAGGGAGTGGAGTGTACAGGCCTTGGGGAGAGAGGCATGAATTAGCACCTCGGCACTCAATGTATTGGCTACAAATACGAACAACATCTTTGTGCATCTTCGGCCAATAGAACTGTTCCTCCAAGATTCCCTTAGTTTTGACCACACCAAATTATCTCATCAATACTCCATTGTGTGCCTCTCTCACAAATAACTCTCTCCAAGAGCTCATAGGTATACATATTCTCTTACCTTCGAACAAGAAACAATCAAACTTGGAATGGGGAGTAGAAGATCTATCCCCAAGCCATCATTCCCTTTCCGATTCCTCACAATCTTCATAGATTGGAGCAAATATAGGGTCCTTGGGATACAACGCCTTCAAACAATCAAAATCTAGAAATTTAGAAGACAAATTACTTACCAATACATGTTTTCTTGACAAGGAATCGACCACCACATTTTCCTTCCCCCTTTTGTATTGTATTACATAAAGAAAAGTTTCAAGGAATTCAATATATTTTTTGTGCCTCTTGTTTAATTTACCTTGACCTTAAATATACTTTTGTGGCTCATGATCGATCCGAATACCAAATTCTTTGGGCCACAATTAATGTTGCCAATTTGTCAATGCCCCAATCAAAGAATACAATTCAAAATTATAAGTGGAATAATTCAATGTGGCACTTTTTGTTTTTCACTAAAGTAAGGAAAGGGCTTTTGATCTTGCATTACGACGGCTCCAATGGCTACTTTACTAGCATCACATTCCTATTCAGACATTTTCTCAAAATTAGATAATTGCAACAACGGAGAGGAACTAAGCATGGATTTTAAGGTCACAAGGGCCTTTTCATGCTCCTCACCCCACTTGAAAGGCTTATTCTTTTGATTTACCTCTATTAAGGGAGCGTCATTGGTACTAAATTCTTTAGCAAACTGTCTATAAAAAGTAGCGAATCCATGAAAGTTTTGAATATCATTTATGGATTTTTGGGTTGGCCAATTCTTAGTAGCGTCTATCTTGCATTCATCAACTTCAACGCCTCTTGCACTCTAACAAATCCGAAGAAAACAACTTCATCAACATAAACTAAAAACTTTTAAAGATTAGCATATTGTTGTTCCTTTCTGAGCACATCAAAAACATATTTCAAATGCTCTACATGCTCATTCATGGCTTTGCTAAGACCAAGATATCATCAAAGTAAGCAACAACAAACTTACCTATGAATCATTTTATCACATGGTTCATGACTCACCTAAAAGTACTAGGAGCATTAGTGAGACCAAAAAGACATCACTAACCATTCATATAGACAAAACTTGGACTTGAATATGGTTTTCCATTCATCACCGCGTGCATCCGAATTTGATAATAACCACTCCTATGATCAATCTTTGAATACACAAAAGAACCATTGAGCTCATCAAGTATATCATCTAACCTAGGAATAGAATGATGATACTTTATCATGATTATGTTGATGGCTCGACAATCTACATACATGCGCCACATTCCATCCTTATTTGGAACTAAAATAATTGGAACAACACACAAAATCAACTAAAAGCCCATAATGTTTCTGGCTAATCTATTCCACACTCTAAATGTTCCAGCTAAGCAATAATCAAGGATCTAAAATAAAACCCCAAGTTTGCAACCTTGAAATTTATACACTTAACTTAGGAACGGATATAAATTAACCCAAATCAACTTCAAATAAGTCAAGATATCACAAACCCAACAAGTAAATTAAAGACTGTTTCTGATAATTGAACACCATTATAAGTACTTTTGCTAATTCGAATTGAAGGGTGATATAAAATCCCCATATAAAAAGCACACCTCCAACATGGGGGTTTTAGCAACTCACGTTAGAAATTAAAGATTGAATACTATACATAGTAGTAGAAGTCATGGATAACAAGATTGAGTATAAATCAGGGGATTATCACCAGCAAATCTCCTCCAATTTTATACCTAAGAGCTTCAAACCCTAGCCTCCCTTGTACTCTAAGAGAAAAATTCTATGTACTACTACTAAAGTGTAATTGTTCTGATATGGAATGGATATATGATGTACAATGTCCTTTCTAAAATTTCTTATATATTCTGTGCAAATGTGTGAATATTTGTTCTGCAAAATGTCAGTCGACGGTCAAGGCCGACCATCTTCGAGCACTGTAGTGATGTGTCGAATGTGCACTTGACCGCTTTCTTGTGCGTCTTTATGAGGCTTCTTCCAGTGCAACATTGGGCAATGACCCTTTCCTCCGCCGTTCCAATTTGACAATGCACCAAAATATTCTTCATATCGTCTTTCTCTCAGTGTTTTGGGGCTTTGGGTGCTGCAACATCATGCAATCACTTGTGCATTTTAGCGTATCACCAAGTATGATTTGTGACATCGATCCTAACCACACTTTTGACTTGACTTGAAACATTGGTTGCTATATAGTTAGGTGATTTCCTTCAGCATTCGATAGATTGCCTAGTAAGTCGGCGATACCATGTTTCATCGCCTTTTAGCACTTTCACTCACTTTCTATGTTTCCACAAAGTATTGCCCTTTTGCACACTTTTAACTCTATTTCCTGTCCTAGCACATGCATATTTGTTAGCAATTGGAATTATTAGCACACTAAGGCCAATGTGTCCTTGCAATTTCACCCTAAAATAAGTTCGAAATATGACTCATCAACACCCCCAACTTAAGCCTTTGCTTGCCCTCAAGCAAATCAAACATCAATCTATCAAAATCAGAGCATACAAATAGGGACATAAGGAGAAAAACATATATTTTCACCTTTTTCATCCTTTCTCAAACTTCCACAAACCGCTTACGTGACCTTGAAGCCTCGAAAGATGACTAAGGAGTAATCAAAACTGGCTATGCTCACAATTGCTCATGTAGCTGCTAATCACTGCTCAAAAACATCACCATTTGCCCTCAGGCCAAAGAATATCCTGAACGCTCATGATTATACCATTGCTTTATAAAGGATCTCTTCAACTCTCACTCTCTTAAATAAGAAATAACATGTAAGCTTCAACCTATAGGCTTGCCTTTATTATCAATCGGAGTCCACTTGACTTTCTTCCGGATTAGGATCCCCAAAGACTTTTCTAAGACTATAATGTAGGGTAAAGGTTGGGTAGAATATCATATGGTCAATAGTGGCTCAAATCTCCTTAAATGCAACATGTTCTTTTCAAGCACAAAGGTTCTTTCAGTTCCCTTTTCATTCATGTCATTCTAGACATCTCTTTTGTGTTTTGACTCATTCATCCTAAGTGTCTCCCTTTTGTCATTTCTTTCACAACAAGACTTTCTTTCTCTCTCTTTTTTTTTTGGAGAATCCTCAATTTTCCAACTTTTTGTTTCTCACTTTCTCTTTTTCTTATAGGACTCCTCGATATCTTTCTTTCATTCTCACCCTTCTTTTTTCGACTCTTTCATGGGAGACACTTCCTTCTTCCTACTAACAACCCCCAACTTAGCCTTTGGGCACTACTGTACCTTCAAATACAAGGACGGATTGGTAAAGAACAAAAAGGACTTGTCTTTCACAAATATGAGTCAAGGCTACAAGGTATCCAAAGAAAGGATTAAGGTTCAAACGGGCTTCACTAAGGATTCACTTCACTATCAATGGATGTTACTATGGTCAAATTGGACTAATAGAACCAAAGAAGGCCTAAGGTTTTATCCTAATTCAGAATCAACCAAGTCACTCCGTAAGACAAATGGGGCAAGTTCTAGATTATGCAATACAAGCATTTCAACAAGATAACTAATCCCACATTGGCAAAATGACTTTGCATTCAAACAATGGCAACACACTTGCAATTTTTCGATCATCGCACATCAAAGCTCAATTGCTTACATAGCCAACTCAAGATTCCTTAGATCCATTCAAGGATTGATTTATCAAGAATGGACTTATAAGTGAGTACATGCTCCTCCTCCATGGAACTATCTGAAAAAAAATATGGATCATCAATGCTCGGATTGCTAAAGACTAGAGACACAATATTACATTCGCACACTTGTCATTTGTGCTCGGAGTTTTCCCAAGAATTTGCAATAATCTATCTATTCAACAAGAAAAACAAATGACATGATAAAAATAAATACTACTCTATTACTACCCAAATTAAAATTTATATACAACCCAAAAATAAAATAAATACCATCATTGTCTCAAAAATAAAACATCCGAAAGACAGGGAATTCGTCAAGCTCACCCCCTCCTAACAAAATAAATATTGCCCTCAATGTACAAGAGTAAGCGTTCTAGAAAGTAGTGAGTATGGGAATCCCCCTATCAAGTCACTCCTATTATGGTGGTGGTGGTGGTAGTGGTGGTGGTGGAGTTGAATAAGATGTCATGGGGGCATCAATTCCCTCTTTTATTGTGCTCTCAAGGTCAATGTCGGGCCTAGCAGGCTTAGGTTCACTCATACGAAATATGCCAATCATGGACTAGTCTAGCACAGAAGCTTCAAGTGATGCATCCACTATCTCATTCTCCACTCCATCTTGCTCCTCCTCGGTCCTCGTGGCTCTGCTCTGCTCCCAATGTCTCCTCATTAGTCTCCGAGGTGCTCACCTACTGATTCTCTTCACCTCTATCACCCAGAGGCTCTATATTCAGCCTTACATTTGGGGTCGTAGCTGCATCCACTTTGACGGGTGGATCTTCCAGTGAAAACACATCAACAAATTCATTCACTACGGGAACATATTGAAGAGTGTGTGATTCTGCTTCCATATCCCTTACTCTAACTAGATGACATATATATCCCTTTGACATCATCTTCCTCACCTTAAAATAGGAAACAAACTTACCCTTTGGTGCCCCAACATTACCTTCCCATTCAAGGTCCTCCTCATTTGGAAAGTGGAAATACACTCTCTTAGTTCGGCAATCCACAATAGCATAGCAAGAAGCTAACCAATCCATACCCATTATAATATCAAATTCCACCATAGCTAACTCAACAAGGTCCGCCAATGTGTCATGGTCACAAACAGTTACTACACAGTCATAATAGACCCTTCTAGCTATAATAGATTCATCAGTTGGTGTAGACACTTCAAATGGTTCGTTCAATAATTTAGGTGTTCTTTTAAGCTTCCCAGCCACTAATAGGGTGATATATGATAATGTAGAACCAGGGTCAATTAATGCATACACATTATGTGAAAAGATGGACAATGTACCTGTGACCACATCGGGTGAAGCTTCTAAATTTTGCTAACTCCCTAAAGCATAAGTGCGATTCTAGGATCCGCTGGAGCTAGCTGCCCCTCTACCACCTCTACCACGACCTGCAGGCGTTGGCTGACCCCTACCTAATGGAGGAACTGACGATGATGATGCAATAGCTGACCTAGTAGGTTGTGCAATATCACCCATATGTCTTTTTGGGAAATCTCTCATTATATGCCCTGGTACACTACACCAATAACAAGCATCTGTCCCAACACGACATGTACCTAAATGACTCCTCCCACATTGTTTGCAAGGCTGCCTAGGAGGAACTTGCTGGCTGGCCGAATATCCTATTGTTCGTGCACCTTGGCCCTCACTTCTTTGACTAAACTGATTATTTTTAGACCCTTGAAGTTGTGGTGGAGCACTAACTGCAGAGTAGGAGGATGATGGTCTAGGTGGTTTATTAGGAAATCGGGGCCTAAACACACCTTGGGACGGTACAAACAACATTGTGGATCTGGCCCTCTTGGACTGCCCCCTTTCTAACTCTTGTGTCCTTCTTCTTTGCCTCTGATCCTCTAGTTTTTGTGCAAATGCTTGCATCCTCGCTATATCCATGTCTTTATTCAATGAAGCAATGGTGGAGTCTCTTACCAGATACGAATCTAACCTATCTACATATCGATGAACTATCTTTGCCATAGTAGCAACTACATTAGGAGCATACTTGGACAGGAAATTAAATTGAAGGCTATACTCCCTCATGCTCATATTCCCTTGGTGGAGATTCAGAAACTGATCTGCCCGGGCCTCTCAGATCTCGTATGGCAGGTAATGGTCAAGAAATGCCTCTTTGAACTCCTTCAAGATAGCTGGAGGTGTATCTATACCCTTAGATTGCATCCAAGCTTCATACCACAATATAGCCACACCCTTCAATCTATATGCTTCCAGTTCCACAGCTTTTGTGCCGCTTATGTGCATAACATCTAAAGAGCGTTGGATCTAATCGATGAAGTCTTGTGGATCTTCATTAGGATCTGATCCAATAAAAGATGGAGGGTCCAAATTAAGGAAGTCACGCATCCTCGTGCTAGATGTCCTATCTGCACCACCTGCAGCTATAGCTGGACCTTCTTGTCTTTGACTCTGATCTGAGTCAATAATTGGACAGCATTTCTCAGATCCTGCACGGTAGCATCAGTAGGTGGTTCTGGGGGAGTTTCACTACTTCCTGGTTCATCAAGAGCTGGAGGAGTTGGAGATGTTTGTGATAGAGACTGATCTTGGACCTCATTTCTTCGTCTCACCCGACTGGGTAGACCAACTACAACTTCTATTTCCTTCCCCTTTGCCTTTACATTTCCTTGTTTCAGGCATACTTGCTGTACAAAACGATTTAGAGGTTAGAAACAATCAACCTACAACACTTGGCTCTATTGCACGATCTAAAGAATGAAAAGAAAGTGAAAACTCCTAATGTGCACGACACATCCATAAATAAGACTCTACATAGACACGGCTCTGTAGACTCCCTAGGATGACCCGCTCTGATACCACTTTTGTCACGCCCTAAGTTATATTAAGGCGGACTAGCACCCGTAGTCGACAACGCTCGGGAGAACCAACATATAACTATGCACATGCTATGAACATTTAAGAGGTTTCCATATTCAATATGCTATCAAAAGAAAGTAAGCTGTATTAGGAAGCCAAAAGTAAATGCATAAGACTAGGCCGTTGGAGCCACGATATCTACGGTACGCTACCTAGCCACACTTTAATTTGAATGGTCTACAAAGCCTCTAGGTAAGGAGTAATATCCATATGGGTCGGGATAGGCCCCGCCTCATAACCAACTATACAATGCAAAATACAAGTTCTAGACACATAAGCCCCGAAGCAACCTGGAGCTTAGTAATAGCAGCTGGAAATCTTGTACTCTTACTGAGGAGATCTAGTAGCTCCTGTACCTGTAGCATGAAATGCAGGTCCCCCATAAGGTACGTCAGTACGAGATAATGTACCTAATACGTAAGGCAGGAAATATTGTATATGAAATAAGAAATCAAATAAAATAACACACTGGTGTGTAAGGATAAAAGACCACTTTTAGGCATACTGTGGGATCATGTACTTTATGTATTTTTATTACTTTACCTTTCTTTACTGTATAATCTGTGCACAATGTATCATGTAAATGACCAGCTGATCAGTGGTAAATCAATTTTGGGATCGACCCATGCTAGGTTTCCTTTCATCCATGGGATACCCCCCGAAATATGGGATCGACCCATGCTAGGTGATTCTTCCACCCTTGGGATACCACACATTAATAAGCAACTTTGAGTTATCTTTTATTTACTTTCCAGATGATTCTTTTGGTGGTCATAACATTTAGAGCTGTAGGAATATAGACATGACATGTAAACAATCATACAAGATAATACCACAATGGAAAGAGAGTTACCCAACTAATGAAATGTTTAGGAGATTAAACAACACATGGACTTTATTTAGTAAAAAGGAATGCATGTATCTATGGTATCCCAGTACGTATGCAGATTCGACAATGGCTATGTATGGGAACACATGAACATGGTAAAGAGTGGAGACACGGTTAGCAGCCATGTCAGAGTTTGTACATGCCTTTATGTGCCGAGGAAGAACCTAGATTCATGCCAAATAATACAAAAGTGAGTAGCCTTAAATACCTCGTTGTACTACGTCGTTACTACCTCGGAGTAGTATCCTCTTCCTCCAAATACTTATCTACAATATAGTAGGTGATAAAACTAGTGTTAGCAGCTAATAAACACATCTTTGTAGTCCAATTTTCACCAAAAAATAATATCTGGGCAGCAAGCTCGGAATTAGCAACCAAGGAGTATTCTTTCAACATTTCCACTCTTAATCGTATTTTTTAATGCACATTCCCATATACATGTAATATTAAGCTATATTTAGTTCCATAATAGTGTTACAACAGCTCATAAAGTACAACATTCAAAAATTCTACACAACACGCAAGTAGGTAACGCAACATTGCGTCCTTTCACTACATTCTGACGTCAACCATTCCAATTTTGTTTCACCCTAAACCAAACTGTTCTCAACATATTTACACACAAAAACAGTCCTAAAACAGTCACCAAGTAGATGAAAAACATGAGACAACAATTCTCAATATTCAGACCACGAATTCTTACTAAGAGCAGAATTTAGATATCATATAAGAACTCATTTTTGCGGAAGATAAAAATGGTGCAGCAGCCTTCTTACATCACTACAGGACCAAACCTTGTTAAAAACATACATATTACTTCATAATCTATCCAACCAACAAGAGAAAATCCTCTTAATAAACAAGGAAAATGGACAACAATCTTTGGAACACATGCTGTCCCAAATTCCTGCACAAGTACAACCAACAAACTCTTCATGTTTTTCATGAAAGAATTATACCAAACCATAGGTATTTTTACATACCTTAGCCCTCAAGGATTAGATTCTCTTCAATAACCCTAGAGGTGAGCCTTGGCTGCTTTACAAAGGGAAGAGAGAGCAAGGAAAAACTTGGAAAGGAATCTGATTTTAGGCTTTGAGAAAATGACTAAAATTGCTGGTTGTTAGTCCCTTTTATAGGGAAAGTTTTGGCCGACTTTCTTTTGTATTTCAAGCCATATTTTATTAAGGTTATGATGCAGCAACTTTTCCTTTTTACTTGGGCCTTATTGGGCTTCAATTGGATGGGCTTTGTTGCAAATATTTCTCCCTTAAACCCACTTAGTTTGGGCCCTATTTGTGAATTGGGCTGTGAATGTAATTTTGCCCTATTTCTATTCATCTTGGGCTGAAAATTTTGTACTTTTATGATGCTAAACCATGGGCCCAAATGACATCCTTAACTCGGGGTTTATTCTTTATCGGACTTGAACAAATTCGGTGTTGGGCCTCGTCTCTGTCTACCTAGCGTATTTAAGCTAAGCATGTATGTGACTCACCTGTTAACTTCCTAAGTCTCACAAGAACCTCACTTCCTTTCACTTCATTTAAGGTCAGGATCTCCTTAACTTGACTTAAAACTTATATACACTCGGTCATCTTGAGCGTTAGACGTACATATAGCCCTCTAATCTGCAAGTCAAGCATTTTTAAAAAATATGTGTGCTAGTTTGACCCCGCCATATCATGTTTCACATGCGTTCGACTAGTACATCTAAGATGTGGGGTGTTAAACCTCACCCCATTCCATCTTGAATAGAGGCATACATCGGACAATATGTAGACTCTTTTGAAACCCGCTTGTTATGTGTGGTATTTTACTTATGTTTTGTTGGATTTATTTATGTGAAATTCTCTTTGGCCATATGTATATTTTTTAGTGGATATGTGGAAATCCCTAGCCTTGTATTGCCCCATTGCGCGAGTCCTATTCTCTCTCCCCTCAGAACTGTATGGTTCTACTTGTATGTCCTTCTTGAATCGATGATATGGATTTAGATACTTGAGGCTTCTTTGGGGACTCTCGAGTTCCCATTTGCTGTGTCACATCTAGGCCTTAGTCCCGGGTCATGACAAAAGATGGTATTAGGGTCCTAGGTTTATAATGGTTCTCAGTGTCCTATGTCCCGCGTCAAGTATAGTCCTATTCATGGATGTTAATTGGACCATGCCTATGAGTGGGAGGCTATGAAGGCATTCTAGGAATTTCCTCTCTTCTTCATGTCTTATGTCGTGCTATGACTAGTATACTTTGTTCCCTTATTTTGATAGTGTAGTTGTTCCATGTCAAAAGATGCCTTGTGGAAGACCCCTCCCACCAAGGCTGGATCTGGCTTATGAGGAACAGGCTCTCAAGGGCCTATGGATGAACCCATCTCAAACGATGAGTTATGTACAGCCTTTCGGACAAAGTATAGGAACTTTGAGTTAGTGGTGATGTCGTTTGGCCTAACCTATTCTACGGCCGTGTTCATGGATTTAATTAATCAGGTATTTAAGCCATTCCTTGAAAGTTTCGTGGTGGTCTTCATTGATGACATTCTCATTTACTCCCGAAGTGAGCAAGAGCAAGGGGATCACTTGAGGATGGTCCTCCAAACCTTGAAAGAGAAGACGTTGTATGCCAAGTTTAGAAAATGTGAATTTTTGTTAGGCGAAGTGGCTTTCCTTGGTCATGTGGTGTCTGGTGATGGCATCAAGGTTGATCCGAAGAAGACTGAAGCCGTGAAGAATCGGCCTAGACCGTTGATTCTTTCAGATATTCGAAGTTTTCTTGGGTTGACCGAATATTAAAGAAGGTTTGTTGAGGGGTTCTCATCTATTCACTAAGTTGACCCAAAAGAAGGCTATGTTTGTGCGATCGGATGAATGCGAGTGGAGTTTCCAAACCTTAAAGGATCGGCTCAGATCGGCTCCCCTGTTGACTTCACCAAAATGATATGGATGGAATCGTGGTTTATTATTACGTTTTGCATATTGGGTTAGGTTTTGTGCTGATGAAACATGGTAAGGTAATAGCATATGCATCAAGGCAGTTGAAGGTGCACGAACGTAATTACCCAAAGCACGACCTTGAATTGGCGGCCACAGTTTTTGCCTTGAAGATTTAGAGACATTATTTGTATGGGGTTCATGCTTGTGTGTTCATCAATCACAAGAGCTTGCAATATGTGTTCACTGAAAGGGGGCTCAGTTTAAGACAAAGGATATGGTTGGAACTCCTAAAGGATTACGATATGAGTATTCTTTTGTCAACCTAGCAAGGCCAATGTTGTGGCCGATGCTCTCAGCAGGCTATCTATGGAAAGTGTGGCGCATGTTGGGGAGGAAAAGAATGAGTTAGCAAGAGATGTTCACCAGTTAGCTAGGTTGGGTGTTAGGCTGGCCGATTCAAGCGATGGTGGTATCCGTGTTCAAATCTGAGCAGAATCTTCTGTGGTAAGTGATGTAGAAGCTAAGCAAGATTAAGACCCATCGTTACTTGAATTGAAGAAGTTGGTTGCTGAAAAATAGATAGAGGTGTTCTCCCAAGGGGGAGATGGTGTACTCCGGTACCAAGACTGGCTTTGTGTTCCGGATGTAGATGAACTTAGAAGGGTGATTATTAGGCTTACAACTGCCATTATTCTATTCACCCGGGGTTTGCCAAAATGTGTCAGGATTTGAAGGAAGTGTATTGGTGGCATGGTATGAATAAAGACATCACTAAGTTCATATCGGAATGCCTGAGTTGTTAACAAGTGAAGGCCTGGTGGCTTGGCCCAAGACATTGAGATTCCCACATAGAAATGGGAAGATATAAACATGGATTTTGTGGTTGGTTTGCCTAAGACCCAAAGGCAATTGGATTCCATATAGGTAGTCATTGATCGAATGACAAAGTCGGCTCATTTCCTACAGGTTAAGACTACCTTCGACGATGAGGATTACACAATGTTGTATATCCAAGAGTTGATGAGGTTTCATGTTGAGCCTCAGTCCATTATATCGGATCGTGGTACCCAATTCACTGCCCACTTTTGGAGATCTTTTCAGTAGGAGCTTGGGACTAAAATAAATTTTAGCACAGCCTTTCATTCTCAAACCGATGGAAGGGCTAAGAGGACTATTCAAACCATGAAGGATATGTTGAGGGCTTGTGTGTTGGATTTTAAGGGCTACTGGGATGACCAACTTCCACTCGTTGAGTTTTCTTACAATAATAACTTCCATGCTAGCATCGGTATGGTGTCGTTTGAGGCCTTATATGGGAGAAGGTATAGGTCACCGGTGGGGTGGTTTGAGTTGGGAGATATGGCACTAGTTGGCCGGGATTTAATGATCGAGGACATGGATAAGGTGAAAGTAATTAGTGAAAGGTTGAAAAGGGCACAAAGTCGTCAAAAGTCTTATTCAGATGTTAGGAGGAGGGATCTTAAGTTTCGTGTCGGTGATTGGGTATATGTGAAGGTTTAGCCCATGATGGGTGTGATGTGTTTTGGTAAGAAAGGTAAGCTAAGCCCCCAGTGTGATGGCCCTTATGAGATCGTTGAGTGGGTTAGAAGTGTGGCTTAAGGTTGGAGTGCCTCCAGACTTGGGTTCAATTCACCCGGTCTTTCATGTGTATATGTCGAGAAAGCTAATTAGTGATCCTAGAACCATTGTGCCCTTCGAAGGGATTGAGGTTGAAGAGTACTTGTCTTATGAGGAAATCCCAGTGGAAATCATGGATATGAAAGTAAAGCAGCTTTATAACAAGGATGTGGCTATGCTGAAGGTGCTTTGGAGGAGTGAACATGTGGAGAGTGCTACTTTGGAGGCGGAGATGGACATGGTGAAGCGGTACACTCATCTTTTCCAATCTACTCAAGCCTAAGGTACTAGGTTCTCCTTTTTTCTAATGGCCCCATTTCTTTCCCTCTTGAGACTCATGGCATGACATGCATACATGTGCACGAAAATGATTTTTGGATGTTTTGAATGACTTGAATATGAATTTTAATATGAGTTAAAGGCTTTATGATTTTTCAAATAACGGACTATGCATTGTATCACATGTTTGGGTGGTTCCTGCTCTAAGTCAATCCTTTTAAGCCTTGTTCTTGCACATTGGGGGACGAATATTCCCAAGGGGGAGATGATGTAAGGACCCAGACTATGTTTCTTTCGAGCAGCTTTACTGGATCTTTCGGGACTATCTCGGGTGAAGCTACAAGGCATCGCTCTACAGAAGGCCCACGCGAGCCGTGTGAAGCCACACAGACCGTGTGGCTTCCCATTGAGGGACACTTAGTCCAGCTCACGATAGGGAAAATTTGATATGGAGGAATATTTGACCAAGTGAGGGCACACGGCCACTCACATGGTTCGTGTGATGTGACACAGCCGTGTGTCCCTCCGTGTAACTCACTATGTAAATTGTTTCTAAGTATAGAAGTACTATCTCGTAACTTTATCGTGCGGAAAATATTTCAAGTGCTATCACACGGTCCATGTCATGGCGCGTGCGACTTAACACGGTCCATGTCATGGACTGTGTGGAGTCGCACGGACCGTGTAGCCGTCCGTGTGGAGTCACATGATCCATGTCACGGCCCGTATGGAGTCACACGGATTGTGAATTCATCTGTGTGGTACCCCTTAGCCTCAAACAAATTCCCAGCATTGGCTCTACTAAATTTTCTAAGTGACGATTCACGTTCACTGTTCACAGGCCATGTGGTGACTCACGGACCGTGTAGATAACCGTATAGACCTGAGGGTTCCAATATTTTCCCATTTCATTAATAGAGTTCATGTATTTCTGAATTATTTTAATTATGAATTATGACTTTTTACCAATCCTAAACCCCTAATCAGTTGATATCCCTCCCCTCTTAATTCATTCTCCTAAAACCCTCTACCACTCATAAGATCACCTCCCAATTCCTCTCTACTCTCCCCTCTCAAGGTTTAAGGCTAGGGTAAATTGAAGTTCAATTCAACCTAAGTTCTTCCCCAAATTCAACTCCTCAATCAAGGTATGTGGGATTTATTATTGGTCCATTTCAACCAAGAAGACCCAAAAATCCTTCAATTGATTTGATGAATTTAGTTCACTTTAAATATGAATTTTTATTACTTGATTTGCTTAAATCTTATTGATGTATGGGATGCCTTCTACCTATGATTTCAAATCACTTTGATCACTATTATGATGATTCACATTGAGTTATGAAGTTATGAACATGCATGTCCCCTTGAAGGTTGATTTATGCATGGGTAATCCATATTATGATTTACATGAAAATTTAATTATGAATTTCCTCAATTTCATTTTTATATGGCTGATTTTAACTTGAATCTATGTTACTCATGCTATGCTCACATCATGCATTGCATATGCATTCATGAACATTGATTTATATAGGAATTATGAAGTGGGTTAAGCCCAATTACGTTTTATGAAATGATTTTTGTAAGGCATTCGTTATAACAAGGATGTGATCACATACATGTCTTATGATTATGGCTCTTTGAGAATCTCGGGTGCTTGCACTATCTTATATATGTAAATGACCTATTCCTTTCATGAGCATCATGACTATGATTTATGATTTGACATTTGAGCCTAAATGTGCATTGAACGGTTTGAATTGAATATTGTATCTCTTGAAAGCACGTACATGTATAAGTTTTCATGTGGGATGTTGTTTACTTAGAACAAATGGATTGGGGGCGTTAGGGCTATCCCCAAGGGCCCTCTCCCTTACATTGAACTATGTATCAACATAGGAACGTTAGCCATTACAGAAATGACCGCATCGTAAGGAATGGTTATTCATTTATGATTTTGAAATGATATGTATGATTATGGAAAATCCTTCTGAATTGGTGAGCTCTATAAGGAAGGTTACCATCCACCAAAATGGTGTGTTCCGTAAGGTGTTATGTAGATTACCTTTGGCAAGTAATCTTCTCTTACCGATGGGAGGTCTTTATCGTACTAATTCATGTAATAGCTCGCACGTGTTTCATTTTTTGATTATAGTCCATCCTCACAATATATGAGTATTGTTGCATTTCATGCATCATAAATTTCATGGCATCTTGCATATATTTCCATTGGATATACAATTCTTTCTATATTATGTGCCCTTGTCACCTAACATTGAAATGTAGGTTTGGTAAGTCATATGCATTGCATGCCCGGATAGTTAGTACATTCAAATGTACTAACACATACTCTATGCTTACACGATTTTACAATGTAGGGGCCGAGCACTTCGAGTATCAGCTGTTTGATGAGTAATCCAATTCAGAAGAGTATTGTGGTGAGTCCCATCCTCCAAGGATGAGTCATCTTCCTTAACCCTTACTATCTTGAGTTCCTTTTTCATTTGAAGGTAAGCCCAGAACTTGTTCTGGCCCTGGTTCCATCTTTAATAGAGGCATACATTGGACAATATGTAGAATCTTTTGAAACCCGCTTGTTATATGTGGTATTTCACTTATGTTTTGTTGGATTGATTTATTGGAAATTCTCTTTGTCCATATGTATATTTTTTAGTGGAGATGTGGAAAGTCCCTAGCCCTGTATTTCCCCCAAAGCGTGAGTCCTATTATGTCGCCCCTTAGAATTGTGGGTTGCTATTTATATGTCCTTCCTGAACCGATGATGTGGATTTAGATACTTGAGGCTTGTTGGTGGACTCTCGGGTTCCCATTCACCGTGTCACATCTAGGCTCTAGTCGTGAGTCGTCACAATACTAGAATGCGGAAGCAACAACAAAAACGAAAAGAGAAAAACTAATTAAAGATATTTGAAATTAAAAGAAAAGATCCAAGATTTTCCAAGGAATTGATATTCTAAGGCCTTGACATGATCCAAGTAATAACATAAAGACTTATGGAAGATATCTAACGCCTTTACTTGAGAAAACGAATCGAACTGTAAATTCGGATCTTGGCCGCTTTATGAGTAACTAAAGAAAATAATAAATATGTAAACTAATCACCTTCTAAATAATACCAAAAAGAAATCAAAGATATCACAAGAAGAAATTACATTATACCTCAAACTATGAACTAGTATAGGTTTAAAGATAAATTCTAAAAGAACAAGTCACAAAGGTACAAAAGAACTATCTCAAATATCATTAATATCATTCCGATTGTCTTTTATAAAAGAAAAAAGACTCCGATATATATATATATATATATATATATATATTATAGGGTACTTGGATGTCCAAGACTCCTTAGGTTAGATCTAAGAAGTATCCAAAACCTAGAAAGAAAATTACAAGGTAAATCCTCTTCTCAGAAAGGAAATAAAGTAACCTTAACTAGGAATAGACCTAGTAGTTCTAGAAAAACATTAAATGTTACTAGGGTCACCATTAATAGAACAAGAAAAACATTAATAGCGTATGTATAAATAAGAGAAATAAGGTAAAAACCCAACTAGGAAAAAAATCATGACAACTTGGAAAGTTTGACTAGTCTTCTGTCCAAACATAGGCAGAAAGCAACCTTTGTTCTGACAAATTCTTGGACTCTTCTTGGCCTTATTTGCACAAAATTTAATCCTAAACTTCTCCCTCTTGGACTTGAATTTCGGCCACCAAACAATTGTAGCATTTGGACAATTTATCCTCCCTAGTCTTTAGCTCTTCTTCTCTAATAAGACACCTTTGGATCTACAATTGAAGCCCGTTGAGATTATCATTAAACTCCTTGGTTTGAGATCTTGTTATGGGCCTCCTTTGATATTCTAAAGCTTCATCCTTTTCATCCTTGTCCTTCAAAAGAGTAGAGCTTTGTGCGATGGTATCAATATATTATCAACGAAAAACTTTCAGATCATATTTCTTATCTTAATTTACCCTTATTTATCACAACAGATATTGTCAAAAACCATAAAATGCATTGTTACTATCTAACTACTATTCAAAACATTTGTTGGACAAAACACAAAAACATGCTCTATGCCACAAGTCTATATGTTACACAAATTATCTAAACATCCTAAACATGCCGGTTCAATAGAAATTAAATATCCAAAGGGAAAAAGAAGACAGGGAAGAAAACCCCAGGATAAAAAATTGTGCTAGTTATGGACCATAATCTACTCATACTTCACTGAGGCCCAAAACTACCCACGCCCATCGAAATAGATGTGAATTGTCCCCAATGAACAAAATCAAAACAAACTACAACATAAGGGGTAAAAAATCATACCTGGGCGCTTAAACATCAAGGTTCCGTAGGTTGCATCCCAAGCAGATGACTTGAGGATGCTGACTTCCTCAAGATCCCATTCATCGACCGTCTTTACCTCTTCCACATTTCAAAGATATGGCTTAACCTTTTAACTATATACATTGAAGGTTCCTCCATGTTGTCTCTCAAATCCAATGGCCCCATGATCGAAGATGCGAGCTACTCAAAAGGGTCCTAGCCACATGGATTTTAGCTTCTCAGGGGACACTATTAGTCTTGAATTATAGAGAAGCACCAAGTCCCCGGGTGCAAATTACAAGTTTTTCATACAACGGTCATGTTGCAGCTTCATTCTTTATTTGTACAAGGCTGAGCACTCATATGCCTTTAGCTGAACATTATCAAGCTCATTAACTTGGCTCAACCTAGAGTTTGTTGCATAGTGTAATCCAGATTCAAATTCTACAGTGCCCACATCACTTTATGGTCATGTTCTACAAGCAGGTGACATGCTTTTCCAATGAATAGTTGGTAGGAAGATATGCCTATAGAGGCCTTGAATGTTGTTTGGTATGCCCATAATGTGTCATCCAGCTTCCGCAACCAATCTATCCGGTTTGCATACATATTCTTGGATAGGATCAGTTTGACTTCCCTATTGGACACCTCCACCTGCCCACTTGTCTGAGGATGATAAAGTGTCTCCACGGATGCTTCACTCTATACTTTTCAAGAAGATCTTTAAAAAGTCTATTCTAGAAGTGATAACCTCCATCAGTGATAATCGCCCGAGGGGTGCTAAACCTTGAGAAGATGTTCCTTTTCAGGAATGTTGTGACACTTTTGTCCTCATTGTTGGATAGAGCCATGGCCTCCACCCACATTGATACATAATCCACAACAACTATGATTTACTTGTTTTTATGTGATATAACAAATGGTCCTATGAAATCTATCCCCCATACATCAAATAATTCAATCACCATAATGGGGTTTAGATGGAACACATGCTTGTAGGAAACCCCACTTTCTCTTTGACACTTGTCTCAAGCATTGGCATAATCGTGGGCATCTTGATTGATGGTAGGCAAGTAATATCCACATTTTAAGATTTTGTGGGTTGTTCGACTTTCCCTATGATGCCTTCCCACCAACGACGAATGACATACCTCAAGTATCCTCACTATTTAAACCTCAAGAACACAATTATGAATAATCCTATCAGCACATACACGAAACAAGTATGGATCATCCCAAAAGAACTTCCTCACAGTAGACATAAATTCCGACGCTGATGTGTGTTTAGGCCGGGTGGCATGAAATCACTTACAAGATAGTTTTCATAATCTGCATTCTTAAGTATCAGATCATGAGATGTAGCCAACACTTTTGAATTGGGAAAAAAATTATTTAGCATCAAATTTTATCATTGCGTCATCTTCTAATCTGAAGAGGTGATCTGCAACCTGATTCTCTCTCTTTTCTATGAATGACGTCAAAGTTGAACTCTTGCAAGAGAAGCACCCATCTTATCAACCTTAATATTTCATCTTTCTTAGCCATCAAGCATTTATGTGTCGAGTGGTATGTATGCACCACCATTGTTTCCCCTAACAGATATGATCTGAACTTTTCAAATGCAAGGACCAATGCAAGTTGCTCTTTTTCGGCGACAATGTAATTCTTCTGAGCCGTGATTAGGGCTTTTATGGAATAATATATAGGTTTAATATCTTCTCCTTGTGATGTACCAATACTACACCTAGCGTAACCCCACTTGCATCACACATGATTTCGAAGGGCTTGGACCAGTCTGGTGCTACAATGATGGGTGTTGAGATCAACCTCTTCTTTAATTCTTCAACGGCTTTTAGGCATAAATCATCAAACACAAACTTAGCATCTTTCTCCAGTAATTTGCACAATAGGTGTGAAATTGTAGAGAAATCTTATAAACCTCCGATAGAATTCGGCATGCCCCAAGAAACCCCTCATACCCTTTACTGAGATCGGTGGGGAAACTTCTCGATCACCTCCACCTTAGCTTTGTCGACCTCAATTCTTTTGCTGGATATCTTGTGCCCCAACCTAATTCCCTCTTTAACCATGAAGTGACACTTTTCCCAATTTAGTACCAGATGACTCTCCTCCCATCTTTGAAGAACTACATGTTGGTGTTTCAAGCAATCCACAAATAAGTCTCCAACAACACTAATGTCATCCATCAAGACTTCAATAGTGTCTTCAACCATGTCTGAGAAGATAGATATCATGTATCTCTGGAATGTTTTTGGGGCATTACATAACCCGAATGTCATCCTCTTAACCAAGATGGTTCCATAAAAGCACGTAAATGTCGTTTTTTCTTGATCCTCTAGAGCTATGGTGATCTGATTGTGGCCTTAATGCCCATCAAGAAAGTTGGGTATTTCTGATGATTCCCCAACATAGTATCACCGAATAACCTAATTCTTGCCTAGTGTATGCAGAATGGTAATTTTAGTTCACCAAGCCCTTTTGTCAACGGTGAGAGGCGAATTTCACTATGCGACTTGGCCCATCTTCATAGTGTGCATTACTAACCATTACCTATAAGTTCCAATACAACCTCCCCTTGGCCTAGTTTGGTTTCTTAGACGAGAACACATTAATCAAATCCTGTTAATTGATCTTTTTTCCTATTTATTACAACCTTAGTCTAGTCAGTAACACTAGGCAGTTCTAATGTTGGCCACCAATAGAAAACATGCAAACCGAAGAGTTATAATTAATACATGCATAGGAACCTTCCATGAATCGTAAATATGCGGTTTTACTTTGTATGTTTTTCATGGTTCCCACAACCCTAGTGGTGGATTTAGCTGCTCATGCTTTGTGTAGAAAAAGTGATTATGAGTTTAGAAGACATAATTAAGCACTTACACAACTGAATTAAGAACAAGCGAATCCAATATCAATGAAAATCACAAGCTTGAAGATTGAATTAAACCACAAGTATTTTTTAAGACCCTTTTAAAATTTTCTCTCTAAGAATATTGAGTTCTCTGAGCACTAATCTAAACTTACATGAACTGGTGAGAACTTCTGAAAAATAACCTAAAAGCTCTATTTTTAATAAATAAAATTCAAATCCTAAATAACTTAGTTGAATTGGTATGCACACTCTATGACAACAATTTATGGCCCGTATAGAAGTTCACGGCCTATAATCGAGGTCTCGTACATTGTTGCAGGAGAACTGGACTTCTCCTCACTTGAATTCCTCATGAAATAACCTTACTGCTTGTAGAATGGTCTATGACTCATAAGTATCGTATAAGAGAAAAACTGCAGCAATTTGTAACTTTTCCTAATATCATTAGCCAACCTATAATCCGTCAAACATAGAAAAAACGAATAAAAAAACTAAAGTCGCATTGAGAATCCACAAAATTCTATGTTTTAAGCATCAAAAGTGTTTTATTTTTGAAGCAAATCAATGTGTCTACTTTAAATGATCATATCTCTTAGCACAAAATACACTGGATGTTGAGTGACCCACCAAATGAAAGCTCTTTGAATCATCTTTCCAAGGCAACTGGTTTCACCTTATTCAGAGTTTGGACCAAAATGTTAAGCCCATTTTAGTAAATCCCTGTGAAGTTGCCAGTTTATATGATCCTCCTTACGGGCCGTGGACAATCTTACAGCCTGCAAACGAGCTTTCATTGAAATTGTCCGGGCAGTTTTAAAAGGGTTAGTTTAATCCTTTCCTCAAACCCTATGCCCAATGCAACATTGTTTTAGCCCCTATTATGCCCTTTATTAGCATATAAAACCCTAATTCACCTCATTCCTCCTCATTCCAAAAATACTCTATGTCTCAAAACTCTGTCAAGCACTCTTAAGGCATTCAAGTATGAGGGCAAGCTAGGGTTTTGTGTTTTCTATCTCCAAATTAGGTTTCCTCAACCAAAATCACACCAAGGTATGTGGTTCTGAATGTGGGAACCTTCCTTTCCGTAAGTCCAACCACACTTCTTCTCCACCTACATGAAAATTATGGATCTTTTTGGGTATTTTATGAACTCTTACATCTGATGTTACCATTATGCGTTCTATGATGGTTTATTTTTATGCAATTTCATGAACTGAAATATCATGTGAAATTTATGAATTTATATGAGTATCGAGGAAGTTTTAATTAGGTTTTACTTGATAGATAAGTTTCATTTTCCCATTTCCATGTTTTGGAAGACGATGTATGTGATTATGATGGATTGATTAAGAACAATCAAAACTAATTATTTTTCACTATGTCTTGAAATATGATTTCTTAAAAATGTGAGTTTTACCGTGATGATGGTCAGTTGATTTGAATGACTTTAAAATGAATTTATTTTACTCCTTTCTTGTCTTATACTCTTAAATTGCATGATTTTAAGCATATAAACATGTACCAACTATGTTTGAATAAATTTACATGACAAAGATTCTTGCATTGATGAAAGATTATTTTATGAATTACAAGATAAGCATGTTATTATAAATTATAGGCTCCTAGGCATATATTAAACTCATGAAAAGTTCCTTTGATTTGTAAGGAAAATGTTGAGCTCACTTATACTATTTTACCCTCTTGTGAGCGAATAATGTCTACATGAATGTGTCAAGAGCAGTAACTATTTTACCATCATGTACAAACTAAAACTCAAAAGAAGGGGTCAAACATATTACAATCTATATCCTCATGTGTAATGCAATTCCTACTAGAAGGGGTCAAGTCTATTAAATATTTTATCCTCTAGCACAAGGTATACGCGCACTTTTTGGGGTCAGGTATGCGTATGAGCTACTCTTGCCATGTTATCATATTTTTAGAATTCATGCAAGTTATGACAAAATTTATGATTATCTCAAGCATTCCATGGGACTAGACTAAGCACCGAAAGAGGCTTAAGGTGGGGATCGACCCAAGGTGTCCTTATATAAAGTCTTGGTCTCTTAACTATGTGCTACCATAGGTTTATAATATTTTCCCTATATGGGATTTTACTAGTGGATCCAACAAGGACAAGTTACCCACTTTGTGGGGGTAAAGCCTTGTTTACCTTGGCAAGTGGAACACTCCTTTATTTGGTGTTGAGTGAACATCGGATTCCAAGTAGTAGCTTGCTTGGGCTTATATGTTGGTTAAGGTCTACTCCCACATATGTATGATATATTAAGCATGTTTGACTATCTTCATGCATGTTTATTTTAAACATTGATTGTACATGTCATATTGAGCTTATGTGTATTGATCATGATTATGCATCTTGACTATTATGGCTTATGTCCTTTATTGTATTTCACCCCGCATACTAAGTACATTCCAAGTACTAACATATACTTTTTATCTACATGATCTAATCATGCATGGATCGGAGCGCCTATTCATCCTTCTTCTCGTGGCTAGATGGTTCGTTCAAAGATTGCTATTGGTGAGTCCTCTATTTTGGGGACAACATCCACTTTCCTTTCATTCTTTGTTAATACTAGTTTATTTATGGATACTTATCATTTGAGGGTGATCCCCAGAGATGTCCTGGCCGCCGTTCCATTTATGTTAGGTATGTCATTAGATATATGGCTATGTATGTTAAGATCTTGACTTTTACTATGTTTATATGATTATGAAATACATCTCTTAGTCCTTATCTCTTTCTATGTGTTGATATTGTTAATTATGTGATGTAAGTCCCAAGTCCCCTACAACCCCCATAGCGTGAGTCATACTTACTCGACCCTTATACCTTATTTGTTATGTGATTCATGCAAATCCTCTTCCGTATAACATCCCCATAGTGTGAGTCTAAAGTCCTACTTCCCCTTAGAATTATTTGTAACTTACTTGTTGTTTGATTATGCCTTCGCACCCAAGGATGTGCAAAACATATGCTAAAGAGGCTTGTTTGAATTGCCTTTTGGTTTCCCATTTGTCGTATCACGTCTAGGCCCTGGGCTTTGGTCGTGACAAACTTAGTATCAGAGCACTAGCTTTGTTGATGGTCCTCGAAAATCCAAAACACCGCATCGAGTAGAGACTTGTTCATGGCTGTGAAGTGCGCCAAACAATTAAGAGGAGGCTATGAGGTGTTTTAGGAAATAAATCACTTCTTATGATCCATGTCATGCAGTAGAGCTATATGCTCTAAGGTTTATTTCTTATTCCTAACTAGTAGGTTTCATAATATGTCTCAAGCTGTTCAGAATAGTGGACCAAATAGTAACCATCTCTCGGTTGACGGTCAGCTTCCCAACAATGAAATATCAAATACGGAGATTCACAGTGCTCTAAGGCTATTGGCCAAAGTTGTAACCACTCAACTCAATCAACAAGTGGGTACTCCCGAGATTACAAATGATAAGATGGAGGATAGGAAGGCTAAGAGGACCAGAGTTGATGGTGCTTCGTCTTCTACTAGTCTACCGGTGCTCAGGAACAAAAAGGAAAGACTCTTTTTCATTATTAGTGAAGGGTGTGGCAAGAAGCATTAAGAAAAGTGTTTGGCTAGCACTGAGGGTTGTTTCATGTGTGGCTGTCTTGGGCATAAGATGGGAGATTGTCCTATGGCCTCCATAGAAGAGAGAAGAAGTGCTTTATTTTAAGAGAGACTCCCATATGCTAAGCCCGATGGTAATAGTGAACAAAATCCTCCTAGGTTCCCACACTATGGAAGGAATCATGCCAGCACATGCTTTAGAAACACGGGTGCATGCTTTTCGTCTTGCAAGATAGGCCACAAGATTGTTAATTGTCCATATGCTTAAAATAGAGATAAATATTTTCATCCTCATAGACATGGTGCCCATGGAACACAAAAGGAACAAGGTGGTGCCAAGGGTTGTAGTGCTACTTTACCTAAGTGTCGAAGGTGTGGGAAGAACTATGGAGGCGTTTGTCAGACAAAACTGGGTAGTTGTTTTAGTTGTGGAATAATGGGGCACCGAATCTTCGAGAGTCATTATGTTGCTACAAGAGGTAAGGAAGGGTATCATCATAGTAGAGTGGTACCAACAGGGCAAGTGTAGGATTCCCAAACTCTAGGAGGAGGTTCATATGGAAACTAATTCTTTAATCTTCGAGAGAGGAAAGCACTAGATGATGCCCACAATATTGTTGGTGGTATATTAAAGGTTTTATGATTATGATGTCTACGATTTAATGGATCCCGATGTCAACCTCTCATTAATTACTCTATTTCTTGTTAATAGATTTCATGTGTTTCCCGAATCATTGTGTGAACCGTTTGAGTTTTCTACCCTTGATAGATAGTCCACTATCACTAGAAGAGTCTATAGGGGTTATCTCGTGTCTATATTTCATAGAGTCTTGCCTCGTCATTTTGTTGGGTTTGATCTGATAGATTTCGATATCATTCTTGGAATGGATTGGTTACATGCATATCATGCTTCCGTTGATTGTAGAACACGCAAGGTTAAGTTCCAAATTATTAATGTGCCCGTCCTTTGGTGGGAAAGTCATAATATGGTGGTAAAGGGAAGCTTCAACTCTTTTCTTAAGGACTGAAAATTGATTTTTAAGGGTTGCATTTCCCATCTTGTAAGGGTTAGGGACGTCTAGTGTAATATCCCTCTTATTAAGTCGGTTTCAATGGTCCACCAATTTCATGATATCTTTCTCGATGAGCTTCTTGGTGTTTCTCCCAAAAGGGAAGTGGATTTTGGTACAGACTTCCTCCCTAGTATACAACCCATTTCTGTTCCCCCTTACTCTACGGCCTCGGCGGGGTTATAGGAGTTGAAGGACCAATCGAAGGATTCATTGGAAAAAGGTTTTATATGTCCAAGCGAGTCACCATGGGGTGCACCGACATTGTTTGCTAGATAGAAAGATACTTTTTGGACTAGATATGGTGACGTCATTTTGCTAAACTAATGCACCAGCGATATTTGTGGGTCTCACGAATAGGGTCTTTAAACCCTACCTTGGCATATTTGTTGTGCTAGTTATTGAAGATATTTTGGTTTACTCCCGAAGTAAAGAAGAGCATGTAAAACATTTGAGGGTAGTTTTGTAAACCTTTAAGGAAAGACATCTTTTTGCTCAATTTTATAAATGTGGGTTATGATTAAAAAAGTTGCATTCAATATGCATGTGGTGTGAGGTGAGGGTTCAAAGTGAATCCCAAGAAAAAGGAAGTTCATTGTTTGGCTAAGTTGTGAGTTAGGTTAGATGAGGCCGAAAGATGGAGGGATGGTTGTTCTAGATTCTTCAAACACTTCTTTGATTGAAGAGGTCAAATCTAACTAGGACCTTGACCATGCTTAGTTAGGGTTGAAAAAATTGATTAAGGATGGCAAGATAGAGGATTTCTCCGAAGGGGGAGATTATGTCCTTAGACACCACAGTAGGTTGGGTGTACCAAATGTTGATGGCATAAAGGATTTAATTTTTGAAGAGGCACATATCTCATCCTATTATATCAACCCCAATTCTAAAAATATGTGTAGAGGTTTGAAGGAGGTATATTGGTTAGGTATTATAAAAAATCTCACCCATGAAGGGCGTTGTTCGTCTTAGTAAGAAAGGTAAATTCACCCCAAGGGTTGTGGGTCTGTACCAATGTTGAAAAGGGTTGGTAAGATAGCTTATGAAGTTCAGTTGCCTAACGAGACGAAGTTGGTTCACCCTATATTCCATGTATCTATGTGGAGGAAGTGCATAGGTTACCCAAACTCCATAGTGCCTTTGGAAGTTGTATATGTTGTGGAGGAAAACATGACATATGAAGAAGTTCGCGTGGAAATATTAAATTGACAAGTAAAGAGGTTGAGGGATAGAGGTGTAGTATCCATCAAAGTCCTTCTGAGGAAGAAACAATTCAAATGTGTTACTAAGGAAGCTAAAGTGATCATGAAAAATAGATAGCCTTATCCCTTCCATTCTATTCAAGCTTGTGGGTACTGTGATCCTTCAAATTTTAGAACCTCTTTTCCTTTCATGTCATTCTTATGTTACATACGCATTGTTGTGTGATTTTGATGTTGCATTATAAATCATATTTGAGACATGGTTTAAAGGTTTTTATGGTGCATATGTTGCATTTGGCATATGGTGCATTTATTATGTTCCATAGAGCTTTCCTTACCACATTCTAGGACGAATATTCCCAAGGGAGATATATTGTAAGACCCTATTTATGATAAGTAAGAAAAATACAAGAAAATAAGCTTTGAAATTTTTTGACTATCAGCTTCTACGAAAGGTTTTACAAGCCTTAAGTTAAAGTACGGCTCGTATGTTGGTTCGATGAACCTGGGGCAGGCATGGTGAAATTGGGATCCTTCAAGAATTCAATCAACGACTCCTCAGACGACCCATAAAACTTTTTACGAGTCGTAGATCAAGTCATAAAATATAAATCAGAGGAAGTTTTCTGAAAGTCTGGGGCTATTAGACGAAACCCCTATCCGGCTCATAGAACAGACCATGACCCTGAAATGAGGTCTCGTGGTCCTGTTCGATGATTTCTATAAGTAAGTTACACTCTTTCCTATTCCCTTAACAACCTCATATTGTCCCACCATGGCCCCTCGTGTAATTCCAAGCCCCTTTCTCATCAAGTCAAGTACAAACGATTCTAATCGCATATGTTCTAGCACGAGTTCATATATGTATCTTTTTAAATAATCATAACTCATAGAACACAATGAATTAGATGCTGACTGACCCACCAAATGAAATCTCTTCAAATTATCTTTCCAACGTAACTGGTTTCACCTTATTCAGAATTTGGGCCAAAATGCTATGCTCATTTTAGTGAAGCATTGTCAGGCTACCAGTTTATACGACCCTCCCTACGGGTTGTGGATTGACTTACGACCTGTAAACACCCTTTCGTGGAACTGTCCAGGCAGTTTTAAAAGGGAGGATTTGGTCCTTTCCTTAAACCCTAATCCCAATGCATCGTCGTTATGGCCCCTATTATGCCCCTTATCAGCATATGCAACCCTCTATCACCTCATTCCTCTTCATTCCAAAAGCACTCAGTGTCAAAAACTCTCTCAAGCTCTCTTAAGGCATTCAACTATGAGGAAAAGCTAGGGTTTCAGGTTTTCCATCTCTGAATCAAATTTCTCCACAAAACTCACACCAAGGTATGTGGGTTTGATTGTGGGAAGCTTTCTTACCACAAGTCCAACCATTCTTCTTCTCTAACTACATAAAATTTATGGATCGTTATAAGTATTTTATGAACTCTTGCATATGATGTCACAATTATGCATTCTATGATGGTTTATTTTTGTGCATTATCATTAATTGAAATATCAGGTGATATTAAATTCTAAATGTCTTTAATGCTTAATAAATAATCAACATTATTGCAACTATGAATGCTTTACATTTTTAGATTTAGATCTTCGCTGGTATTTTCTCCAAGACCAAAACTTTCCATTTATTTATTTAGCCCACGCTTGCGTTCGAAATTCTTCTTAAGAAACATTGAATTAAACCACCATATTTTCATAGAGTTTTCTTATTCCCTAAATTGCATGAAAATACATTATTATGAATTTATATGAGTATTGAGGAAGTCATAACTAGGTTTTACTTGATATGATAAGTTTCATGATTCCATGTCTATGTTTTGGAAGACGATGTATGTGATTATGAGGGATTGACTAATAATGATTCAAACTAATTAGTTTTCACTACATGTCTCTAAATATGATTTCTAAATATGAGGGTTTTACTACAATGATGGTTTGTTAATTTGAATGACTTTTAAATGAATTTATTTTACTACTCTCTTGTCTTATACTATTCAATTGCATGATGTTAAGAATATATACATATACCCACCATGTTTGACTAAATTTACATGACAAAGATTCTTGTGTTGCTGAAAGATTATTGAAAGAATTACAAGACAAGCATGTTATAATAAATTATGGGCTCCTAAGCATATATTAACCTCATAAAAAGTTCATTTAATTTGAAAGCAAAATGTTGAGCCCTTATACTATTTTACCCTCTTGTGAGTGAATAATGTATATACGAAGAGGTCAAGCATAATAACTATTTTACCCTCATGTACAACCTAAAGCTCATTAGAAGGGGCCAAGCATATTACAATCTCTACCCTCATGCGTAATGCAATGCCTACCAGAAGGGGTCAAGTCTATGAAATGTTTTACCCTCTAATACAAGGTATATGCCTATTTGTAGGAGAAACGTATATGAATGAGCTACTCTTGTCATGTTATCATGTTTTTAATAGTCATGTGAGTTATGATCAAGTTTATGATTATCTCAGGCATTTTATGCGACTAGACTTAGCACTCAAAGAGGCTTAAGGTGGGGGCTCGACCCAAGGGGTCCTTATATTAAGTTTTGGTCTCTTAACAATGTGCCACCATAGATTTATAATATTTTTCGCTAAATGGGATTTCACTAGTGGATCCGACTAGGACAAGTCACCCACTTTATGGGGTCAAACCTGGTTTACCTTGCAAAGTAGATCACTCGTTTATTCGGTGTGGTGTGAACATCTAAATTCCAAGTTTTAACTCTCTTGGTCTTATATGTCGGTTAAGGTCTCCTCCAATATATGTATGATATATTATGCAAGTTTGACTATCTCCATACATGTTTAATTTACGGAATGACTATATATGTCATATTGAGCTTATGTATGTTGATCATGATTATGCACCTTGACTATTAGGGATATGTCCTTTTTGTATTGCACCCCGCATACATAGTGCATTCAAAGAACTAACACATACATTTTGCCTACATGATCTAACCCTGTAGGAACCAGAGCTCTTATTCATCCTTATCCTCATGGTTAGATGGTTTGCTCAAAGATTGCAATCAATGAGTCGCACATTTGAGGGACCACATGAAATTTCCCTTCATGCTTTGTCATGACTTATTTATTAATGGATATTTATCATTTGAGGGTGAGGCCGGGAGATAACTTGGCCCCCGTTCAACTCATGCTAGAGGTGTCATTTGATATATGGCTATGTACATTATGATCTTGACTCCTACTATGTTTATGTGGTTATGAAAGACATCCCTTAGTCTTTATCCCCTTCTATGTGTTGATATTGTTGTTTATGTGATGTAAGTCCCAACTCCCCTATTGCCCCCATAGCATGAATCATACTTACCTGCCCCTTAGACCTTATTTGTTATATGTTTTATGCAAATCCTTTTCTTTATAACATGCTGAAAACGTGAGTTCAAAGTCCCGCTTCCCCTTAGAATTTTTTTTTACTTGCTTGTTGTTTGATTATACATCCACAACCAAGGATGTGCAAATGATATGCTAAAGAGGCTTTTTTGTGTTGCCTTTGGGTTTCCCATTCTCCATGCCATGTCTAGGCCCTAGGCTTGGGTTGTCAAAGGCACATTATTATGGGATTTGAGGATTTATATAAGGGCCCTGGGGGATAGCTCCCCTCACACAGTACACTTGGTGTGAAGTTATAATTCCCCAAGAATACATATACATATACATGCTTCAAGAAAAGGAATAAGTCCTTTCAAATAATTTTCAGGCATACATAGGCTTAAAATCCAAACACACTTCATAATCATGCATGCTTGGGCTAAAACGCTAAATCATATATCATTTCATACTTCCATGCATAGGAATAGCTCATTCGTACTTGTACATGTTGTTGTAAAGACCCATAATTGCTCAAAAAGTTATATCATAGACCTTGTGTGATAACATGTCACGCCATAACCATACCTGCTCAAAATCATATTCATCAACATAATTAGGTCATAACCCACATCATAAACTTCATGAAAAATCAATGAAAAATGAGTGAATGAGAGAATAGCATGGGTACTGAGAGTACATGGTCAAATCATTACAATATAGTGACATCATTGAAAATTAATAAAGAAATCATCAGTTAAAGTGAACATGAAAAATACCCATGCCTATATTCAAGATCTACGGGGACGTCCATATTCAAACCTTCATAATATCAATCTAATTAAACATAATAGAGCTTAAATAATTTTTAAAACATCAATTAAATATAGCCCAATATCTCAATTTAATCAAATAAACACGAATTTAAAATACCCATACTCAATGTAAGCTTAGAATTCATAAATTAAGAAGTAAGAAATCCTTGGGGTCTTCATGATTGAAAGGAATCATGAATCAATCCCACATACCTTAGATAACTAGAAGAATTAAGAAGAAAATTATTTGAGAAGAAGACCCTCCTTGAGTCCCAAGTTGAATATTCAATGTCACACTTGAAAAGAATTCGTAGAAAGGAGATGTTTCTAAAGTTCTAAGTGTAATGAATGAAATTGAATCAGGATGAAAGAGTATGGGTCTTTTCAAGGGTTTAGGATATGTTAGAAAGTGACAATCAACCCTTAAAAGTAACCAAAATTATGAGAAAGCTATAAATGAAGCAAGCACTAAAAACCCCCCAATGGTATGGTGGTAGGACACCACGGCCCGTCAAGGCACCAGGGACCGTACAAGGGTGTGCTGCAAGGGTCATCAGACACTTAGAAAAATTTCAGACTAAGGACTTTTCCACTAAAGGTTTCACGTTCCACACAAAGGTTCATTGATCATACAATGGTTCGTACAAATGACCCAAGTTTTAAGATGATAATTTTACACTTAGAATCATATTTTGGGCATAGCGCTTCATGAGACAACTCAGTACAGCACGTGGTACGTTGCACGAGACCCCACCACAACTCGTGGTGGAATATACAACCCGTACATGGTCTTTTGGTGGTTGTGTTAGCTATATTCCTAGCTTGATGCCTGGGGCACCTACCAAAAGCCCTTTCCACAGCCAGTAGCAAGGACAACCGCTTGCGGGAGGTACCATAGATGGCCTGTGTTGAGGACCATGACTCGTGAGAGGTTCCATTGAGTACCACGAAGCCATACATAGGCACTTCATGTGTCATAAATTTCAGGAAAATAGATTTCAAACATCGATAAGGTCTCACGAGGTTTGGATCCTTACAATATTCAAGTCATACGTATACCCATGTTGTGGAAAGCATCACAATATCATAATATTTTCATAGAGTAGTTTATCAAAATCAACATTCATAATATCAAAATAGGTCTTCATAACTTTTCACAAATATTCTCATATCTCATATCATGCATAATACCCCTTCAAATTTATATCATGCATAACTCGCATATTTTTCTATAAGGACCTTCAAATCATAGAAGCTTGGCATACATCATTAATCAAATCATTTTGTGTGCATATACATGAGTCTAAAATCATACAATTCATGATTAAATGACATAAGATGAGTAAAATAGAACCACTTGAAGATTATTTAAAATAATCCACCAAAACCATAACAAGACTTAGCTAGGGTATCATCAACCCTCATAAAATCATAAATTTCACATGGATTTTTAATGTATAATCATGTACAGATGTCAAATATCATAAGTGTCTTCATAATGTTATCATATAAAAGAGTTCACAAAAATATCCATAAATATTCATTAATTTCATGTAGTTGAAATGGAAGAATGGTTGGACTTGTGGACGAAATATTTCCATAATCAAACCCACATACCACAGTAACTAAATGGAGGAAAATCTGATTTTGAGATGAATAAACCAAAACCACCCATTCGTAATTTTTTTGGGGCCTTTTTTGAACTATTTGAATAGTTGGAGTTGAAATCCAGAATTTTAAAAGTTGAAAATATGACTTTTGGCATTTTCGGAACCTTAAGTTGTTAAAAGAGTTAGTTTTTGTACCACTTTGAATTTTGAATGTTGGATATGAGATTCGTTGATTCCGTTACCTTCAAAATATTGAAACTAAACTATGAGAAGTTATAAAACCGTATTATGAGTTAAAATGAGATTTTTTGGCTCAAAGTTGTGATTTTAGTTGTTTTTGGAATCAAAGTTTTACTTCGGTCAACATTAGGAGTTTGAAAGCTTGGATCGCAGTTCTGACAGTTCCGGTAGTTTTGGATGAAAATATTTGCACTAGATATGATCTCGTAATAATTTTTTAAGTTAGGAAGGGTAGTTTTGGTATTTTTGACTTTAAACTAGTTATATCTGGTTGCATTGGTAAATGTGGTGAGGAGGCCTTTAAACTAATTTTTGATGATTGCATTGAGTCAGGATAGCTTTTTCTAATATGGATACATATTCAATTTGTGAAATTCTTAATTTGGATGAGTTTTGGGGGTCCATTATGAGTAGGGAATTAGACTTCGATTGTTGATTTTCACTGATATCTTGTGTGAGTTTCTTCTTTGTCTTCACGAAGAAGCTCTGTGTTCATGGAGGGATGGTATGTATTGTGCTCTGCTTTCACAGATTCTATCCCGCATTATAGAGTTGTGAACTGTTTCGTCTCCGCATTCGCGGGATGGTTCTGTGATTTAGGGTAGTTTTTACACTAGGACAGATCAAAATTAAGAAACACCATTTCGAATCCATTTTCGAAGTTCCAAGCTCATTAATGTGATTTTGAAGAAAGGTTTTCGAAGATTTTTATTGTGTAAGTATTTTGAATACTAAACTCATTAATTTCCATGAGGTTTATCTTGATTTTTCCCATCAAATTCATGAAATTGAACATCCAAAATTAGGGACTTTTAGAATATGACTTTTGAACATTAAATATTCATTTCTCATTCAATCTAAGCTTTATTTTAATTGGATTTTCACCCATAAACTCTATTTTTCGTGTAGAACTTGGTTTCAGAGTTAGTTTTCAATTTCAAAATTTTTAGATTTTAGCCCTAACTTTGACCATTTTTCCCTTAAGCCTAATTCATGTAAATTTGGGTAACAAAATTCGTCTCTTGATATGTAGAATCTATTGTTGATAGTGGTTGATCAAATTGGGAGATTGATTTTTGGATTGAGTTGATTGAAAGGTGGTTCGAGTGTGGTTTCAGCATTGCGGTAGGTTAGCTAACCCTTTGGGGTTGATTTGAGTTACTGTGATATTTATATATATAATTGTGTAATTGAGTTGTTGTGCTGAGATAATGATGGAAAAGTAATTCCGGTTGAGCCAAACTATGATATAATTTTGATTCCGCCGATGAACTAATATGAAATATGATGGAATGATGATCACTTAAATGAGATTTGTGAGACTAATTGGGATATGTTAGGTCTGGTATTTTTGATATACTTGCATAATTGAGATAAATAATGTCCGATATTATTGATATACTTTTATTTTTTGGACAAATTAGGTCTAGTATCATTGATTTATTTGTACCCTTGGGATAACATAGGTCTGATATTATTGATATTCTTTTATATTTGGGATGAGTAAGGTTCGATATTATTGATACTCTTGACTATTGATATAATTATGATAACCTAAAACATTATGATGGTTCGGGTATTAGCTGTGAACCTTGATATTACTCCTTGAGTGCATATGATTTTTATAAGTTTCATGCATCGATATACCTTTATTAATGCTACTCTACTTGTTTACATGCATATGTGGGTTGCACCCATTGATTTATATCCACTTTTTGTTGCTTGTATCATCTCTTGACCCGGGTAGGAGGCAAGGGCATTTTGATCCACATTGATACCACCCCCTTGACCTAGGCAGGAGGCAAGGGTGAGATTCATAAATCATATGCCTTGACCAGGGGCTGGGGGTAAGAACGTGGTATAATAATTTCCCTTGACAAAGAGTAGGGGTCACGGTTATGGCATTCATATAATACCTTGACCACGGGAAGGTGTCAAGGCTATGACACACTTGGTATTTGGATTGATGAGTTATGCATTGTATACACGTTCCTAATTATATGGCATTATGGGTTCTTGAGGATATCATAGCTCAGTATTGTTGTAAGGGATATGGATTCTTCCTTATTACATGCTTGTTTCGATTTCTCTAGCCCAATCTGTTAAACCTACTGGGCATATTTTGGTGTACTCACCAATACTTTGTTTCATACTCACAGATCAAGCATAGGGACCTACACATAGTGGATGATTCACTCTAGTTGATCTTCGTTGTATCCATCCAGATCCTATCGATGAGGCCTAGACTTTGAGTCGCTGTATATATTTTGGATTTCCTCTATTTTTTTTCTTAGACTTGTGTCAGAAATTATGAGAAAACCTTCTATTTTATTTGAGTTTTGTGTATTTTCCCCTCTGTATTTCTTTAGATGCTCTTGTACTCCTGATTCCTGATTTTGGGATTTGTTATAGTATGTTTTAGATGATTTCCGCTTTATTTCATCTCCTTTTAGTTGTGATCTATTTTGGGTTGTGACAACTTTGGTATCAAAGCTCTATGTTTATTAGGCCCATGAGTCAAGAGCAGGGAATCTAGTAAAATCTCGTGAATTGGTGTGTAGACATCCACTCCCAACATGGGAGGCTACGGAACACTTTATACGGAAGGACTTTCACCTCTTGGTTCTATTCAAGCGTTACTTTGTGTAACCCACTTTGAAAGCATCTAATCAAGATTTTCGACAAATAAGCTGATTACAGATCCCATCAATCAGTTGGAGAGCCCGAGGAAGCTTATGTGGCTCCCACTCCAAGTCGATCTAGAGTTCAGGATAGGGCCAAAGGCTGGGTCATTGCTAGAGGTAAAGCTCTGCCGGGGGGTGGGGGGGCTGACTAGATCAGCTTATCTAGAACCTGCTTATAAGCTAAAGGTGCCTGAAGATCCTATTCTACCATCGTCAACCCTAGAGACTACACACTCAGTTCTGAGTTACTCTTGAGGGTATTGGCTAGATTGGAGGGAGCACCTCCCTCCCAGCTAATGTTGATGCACCAGTTTCAATAGCACCGGTTGGTCTTTCTTTAGCTCACGAGCTAGCTATGATTTATGTTGGTCCATCTACAATTGCAGCAGATTCTTCGTTGACTAATATGGTTCAATCTAAAACATCTAGGCCGAGTTTGAGTTCTTAGTTTTAGAGTTTTGTTTTTGCTCAATCTATTGTACCCCTTGTTTATGGTGACACCATTTCAACCATCCTATCCATCTCTATAGCAGGGTAAAAGGGCTTTAAGAGGTTTGTGTAGTTGGCTCTGCCGTGATTTGTTAGCACTGTTGGTGATAGACCGTATGATTTTCTGTCGGAATACCAGGATCGGCTATGTAATTTGGCTGAACTTGAATCTCATGGGTCACCTATACTTCATACTAGTTCATCGGCCTTGCCAAGGAGTTGTAGAGGTCAGTTGTAGCTCATAGGCTTGTTGGATCTCCAGCTATGACCTGGGTTCAGTTAGCCTCCGAGACATCCACCAGGATGAGTTTGATAGGCTACAGTGGAGCTCTATGTTTTATTCTAATAACGGGTCTAGATTTCATACATTCTTTAAATTTTCCTTGTCCAATTTTCATACCGAGTTCGAGAAGATTAGACAGTTTTCCAAGGGCTTAGCAGGGTATCTTTAGGAGGCTATAGCTACTTTTGTGTTGGCCGGAGATATTTTTAAGAGTGTTGTGGATCACACTTGTATGATAGAGTGCATCAGGCATAATAGATAGGGAGGCAAGAAGAGATTTCGTCAGCATTGTAAGTTTAGTGCACCCCCATCTCATGATAGAAGAATTCATAGATCGGCAATTTAGGCAGCTTTTCTAGCATCGAACAATTGTGATGGGTCTAGGCATACTTAGGCGGTCCGTGATAGCAACTTGGGTTCAACATGATATGGTTGTTCTTCGGCACAATCTTCTCAGGGGAGAGAACGCATGGTTTGTTCTATTTGTGATGAGGTTGGGCACTTCACACAGACATGAGGACCTCAGGCAACAGTCAATGACTTGACCTAGGGTCTATGAGTGACATGGTGAATGGGAACCAAAGAGTCCCAAAAGAAGCCTCAAAGCATCCCTGATCACATGATCAGTTCAGCAACATTTGTATATAGTAAACACATAGTTCTAAGGGATGGGAAAGTAGGACTCATGCTATGGTGATGTCGTAGTGATAGGGATTAACATGGATTCACATAACACATAGCACATAAAGACTAAGGTGCAGGTAAGTATGACTCACTCTATGGGGACGATTCGGGACTTAGTATCTTCAACATTTCCACAACATAAATCCATATCATAATACTCATAAACAATTCATATCATATCCTAAAGATAGCCATAACCATAAACGTAATCTCTGAATATAACACATAACATATATCCGTACAAGAGCCTACACGATGTCCAACAATGCCTCTAGTCATAAGATAAAATGTGGGCCAGGCCATGTCCCCAGCTAACCCTCAAAGTAAATAACATAAAAAAAATATTATGGGTAAGGAATGGTGGCTTGTCACTGAAAGATAGGACTCACCACAAAAAGTATCTCAAGATCCAATTTGCCGTTGTATGGTGGATGAAGGTAATCTCTGGTCCCCACATGGTTAGATCATGTAGACAAACGTATGTGTTAGTACGTTGGAATGTACTAAGTATGCGGGCATGCAATGCATATGAATTACAAAACCGGTATCCAATGTTAGATAACAAGGGAACATAATATACAAATAGAGATATAGATGAAAGAAAAGTAATATAACAGTATGCCATGAAATCTATGATGCATGAAATGCCATAATGCTCATATATAGTGGGGATGTAACCATAACTGACATGTCAAACGCATGAGAGCTATTACATGAATTCGCTCGATCTAAACCTTCTTACGACCTAGTCATTTCAATGTGATGGACACCTTCCTTACGACCTGATTCATTTGCTCGATCTAAACCTTCTTACAATCTAGTCATTTCAATGTGATGGACACCTTCCTTACGACCCGATTCATTTGAGAAGGACTTCCAATATCATATCAAATCATATCAATGTGTGACCACTCCTTGGAGATATCCCTGACGCCACCAATCCATCGGTGCTAAGTCATCATCCTACAAGAAATACTTATACATATACAAACTTTAAAAAGAGGCAAAAATTATTTCATATCATTTCAATATATACTTAGGCTTAAATGCCAACCTTTCTTCATAATCATTTATACTTGAGCTCAAAGGCCAAATTACATTTCAATCCATACTTTTCATGCATAAAAATATCTCATTCACAATAACGATATGGTGTAAACACCTAATATCCTCAAAGAGCCAATAACAATATACATTTATGTGATTGCATTCTTGTCATGACCATATATGTGAGCTTAACTCGACGAAATCATTTTCATAAAACATATATAAGCTTAACCCACCAATAATATCATAAAATCCAATGAACATGAATGCATATTCCATGAATGATTTGTGAATAGCAATAGGAAATAGAGATTCAATCTTAAATTAACAAGTCAATATGAAATTCAAGGAAGTCCATAAGTAAAATCCATATGCATATCACAATTTAGATTACCCATGCTCAAAGGAAACTTTAAAGGGATAATGCATATTCCAATCTACAAAATAATCATGTAATTCAACATATTATGGCTTCAATCAATTTCAAATCAACACTAAAACATAGCCCATACTTTAATTGAATTCCATAAATCAAGAGTAAAAAGAGTAAAAACCCACAATTAAAGTAAACTTAAATTCCATAAATCAAGAGTAAAAAGAGTTTGGTATTCTTGGTTGAAAGGGACTAAGAATTGATCCCACATACCTAAGTTCACTAAGAAGAAGTTAGAATAATTTGATGAAGATTGGAGTCCTTCCTTGAAACCTAAGCTAATTCTCAACTTGAGTCTTGAGAGGAGTTTATAAGAGTTAGTTAAAATAATTCAAAGTGTAATAGTTATTTTGAATGAGGGAAATAGAGTTTAGGTCATTTGAATATCTTTATATAGCATCGATAGGCTCAAAAGACCCTTGAGAGAAACCATTATTACGAAAATGTCATTAATAAATTGTGTAGAAAAATGTTGCTAGGGGTCTGTGAGGAGGGGTATACGGCCCGTACCAAGGTATATGGTTTGTGTGCACTTCTTTTATCCGATATTTAGAAAAATTTCCATTGACGAAGGTTCGAGACGATAATTCTATACTAAGAAGAAAATTGAACGTTGGCACCCATACGGTTAACTTCACGATTCTTGAGAGGTCACACGACCACTGTGGCCTCCCATGCAGCTTCACTTAGAAAAATTCTTGTTGACAATGTCCCAAGATGGTTATCCAACACTTAGAAAATTTTCACTCTGACACCCATACGAAAGGCTATACAGTCCGTGAGAGGTCCATTTGTAAAGGGCCTTGCCGAAAATGTGTATTTTCAAGGACAAGGCCCTTCACAAGGTATACCACACGGATCTTGAAGACTCACACAGACCGTGAAGCCTCACACAGACTGTGTGGGGTTGATGTGTGGTATGCCTTTGTCTTAATCACCACATTAAAGCCAACAGTCTACACACAAGGCCATAGTCCACCTCCAGGCACCTCTATAAAGTCTGTATACCTTCACACGACCCGTGGAGGTCTCCTTGAACTGTTACCTTGCTCAAAACTTTTCGAAAATGAATTTTCAAGATTTATTAAGGCCATACATTGTCTGGGTCCTTAAATCATGTCCCCCTTGGGAACATTCATCCTCGAATGTGCTACAACAATGCTTTAAAGGCTTGACTTAGAACATGAAACATCAAAACATAAGATACAATGCATATTTTATAACTTCAAAATCATAAAGTCATAAAAACACATATCAAAACGTATTCAAATCATTCAGAATACCTTAGAAAACCTTTTCATTCACATGTGTACATGTCATGCTATGAAACACAAGAGTGGATGAATTAGGACTTCTTGGAAATGGAAGAACCTAATACCTTAGGATTGAGTAGATTGGAAAAGATGGTGATATTGTTTAATCATGTCCAACTCTACCTCCCATGTAGCACTTTCACATGTTGATTTCTCCAAAGCACCATAACAAAAGCCACATCCTTATTGCAAAGCTGCTTTACTTGCCTATCAAAAATCTCAACTGAAACTTCCTTATAAGACAAGTTCTCCTCAACCTCAACACCTTCCAAAGGCACAATGATACTAGGATGACCAACCAATTTCCTTTACGTAGACACATGGAAAATCAGTTGAATAGAACTCAAATCCAGAGGCAAATCGAACCTATAAACCACATTCCCGATCTGCTCAACAATATCATAAGGAACAATATACCGGGGACTTAGCTTTCCCTTCTTTCCAAAACGCATTACACTCTTCATGGATGAAACTTTCACATACACCCAATCACCATCATGAAATTCAAGAGCCCTCTTTCTAACATCCAAATAGGATTTTTGGCGACTTTGGGCCATCTTCAACCTCTACCTAAACAACCTCACCTTCTCCATAGCCTCCAACAACAAATTGAGGGAAATTAAAGCCATCTCTCCCAACTCAAACAACTCCACCAGAGATGTACATCTCCTACCATACAAAGCCTCAAATGGTGCAATACCAATGCTAGCATTAAAGCTATTATTATAAGCAAACTCAATGAGTGGTAGATGATCATTCTAATTACCCTTGAATTTCAACACACAAATCCTCAACATGTTCTCCAAATTGAGGGCAATTAACTCCATCTCTCCCAACTCAACAACTCCACCAGAGATGTACATCTCCTACCATACAAAGCCTCAAACGGTGCAATACCAATGCTAACATTAAAGCTATTATTATAAGAAAACTCAATGAGTGGTAGATGATCATTCTAACTACCTTTGAATTCCAACACACAAACCCTCAACATGTTCTCCAAAGTTTGAATTGTCCTCTCGGATCATCCATCAGTTTGAGAATGAAAGGTGGTACTTAACTTCACCTTAGTACCAAGTCCTCTTTGACATAACCTCCAAAGGTGAGAAGTAAATTAGGTGCCATGATCCAAAATGATAGACCTAGGTACAACATGCAACCTTACCAAATCTTTGATTTACAACCTTGCATAAACCTCGGCACTAAAGATAGTCGTGATTGGTAGGAAATGAGCCACTTAGTCATTAAGTCAATAATAACCCATATTTAATGAAATTGTCTTTGGGTCCGAGGTAAACCAATCACAAAATCCATGTTCACATCTTTCAACTTTAAAGTAGGAATTTTAATATCTTAAGCCAATCATTCAGGCCTTTGGTGTTGTACCTTTATTTGTTGACAATTAGGACATTTGAATACAAACTTGGATATATCTTTCTTCATACCATGCCACCAATATATTTCTCTCAAATCCCGATACATCTTAGTAGATCCCAGGTAAATAGAATCATGAGAGTTATGGGCTTCACTCATGATCACCCTCCTAAAATCATAAACATCTGGAAGACATAACCAATCTTGATACCGAAGCACACCATCTCTCCCTTAGGAGAAAACCTCTATCTTCTTTTGAGAAACCAATTTGTTTAACTCAACCAATGACAAATCTAGATCTTTCTTAGCCTTAACATCAACAATAAATGACGATTAAGCCTCATTTTGAACATGAATACAACCATCATTAGATTCGGCCAATCTAACACCCAATTTAGCCAAGTGCTGAAAATCTTCCAATTATTTCTCCCTTTCATCAACATAAGACGCATTTACCATAGATAGTCTACTAAGAGCATCGGCGACATTGCATACTCATGTCATAGTCCTTAAGGAGTTCGAACAATCTTCTTTGCCTCAAGTTAAGATCCCTTTGACTGAACATATATTGCAAACTCTTGTGGTCGGTGAAACATCAACATGAACTCCGTATAAATAATGTCTCAAAATTTTCAAAGGGAAAACCAACTCCGCTAACTCATGATCATGAGTCGGGTAATTTTGCTCATGCACCTTTAATTGCCTCGACGCATAAGCTATAACCTTACCATATTGCATAAGCACATAACCCAACCTATCTGAGAATCATCATAATACACCACAAAGCTATCTAAGCCTTCCGGTAGAGTAAAATTAGGAGTTAATGTAAGTCGATCCTTCAAAGTCTTAAAACTTATCTCACATTCATCCAACCATAAAAACGTGGGCTTCATTTGAGTCAACTTGGTCAATGGTGATGCAATAGATGAGAACTCTTCAATAGACCTTCTATAATAACCAGCAACTTCAAATATCCGATAGAATCAATAGTCTAGGCCAATTCTTCACAACCACAGTCTTCTTCGAGTCAACCTTAATATCTTCCCTGGATACCACATGACCAAGTAAAGTTACCTCACCCAACTAAAACACGCATTTTCTAAACTTAGCAAACAATTTCTTCTGTCTCATGTTCTGAAGAACAAACCTCAAATGATATATATGCTCTCTCTCACTTCAGGAATAAATAAGGATATCATCGATGAAGACAACCATAAAACTATCAAGGGATAGCTTAAACACCTGGTTCATAAGATCCATAAACACGACTGGGGTATTAGTTAACCCAAACAACATTACCATAATTTCAAAATGCCCATACCCAGTCCTAAAAGCCTTCTTTGGAATGTCACACTCCATAACCTTCAAGTGAATATAACCGAAACAGAGGTTAATCTTTGAGAAATGGGTGGCCCCTTGAAGGTAATCAAACTAGTCCTCTATCCTTGGTAACATATATTTATTCTTGATTATTACCTTATTAAATTGCCTATAACCAATGCACATATGAAGGGGCACATCTTTCTTTCTTACAAATAACACCAAAGCACCCCATGGAGATACACTTAGCCTAATAAGCCTTTCGCCAACTAGTCCTTCAACTAATCTTTCAATTCCTTAAACATAGATGGTGCCATATGATAAGGAGAAATAAAGATAGGTTGAGTATCCAGGAGAAGATCTCTGTTAAGGTCTACTTCCTTTTCGGGAGATAAACCAGGCAAATCTTTCAAAAACACATCCAAAAACTCATTAACCACCAAAACTAATTAAATAGTAGGTTAATCGGACTTCACATCTTTGACCCGCACAATATGGTAAATATACCCCTTAGAAATCATCTTTCGGGCCTTAAGGTAGGAAATAAACCAACCTTTGATATCGGAGTCACTACCCTTCCATTCAAGAAAGGGCTCATACAGAAATTGAAACTTGACTTTCGGGGTCCATAATTTATAGAGGCATATGAAGCATGCAACTAATCCAACCTAAGAATTACATCAAAATCAAGTATCTCAAGTTCCACAAGAACACATGGGAAGACTTTATGCAACCCAGAAATAGCACAACCTTAATAAACCCTATGAGAAACAATAGATTCACCCACGAGAGTTCTGAATAAAAAATGCTCCCTTAAGATTTTAAGATTCAAAAAAAAACTGAATAGCCAACAGAGGATTCAGAAAAGATAAATTTGCACTTGGATCAAGCAAAGCATTAGCATAAAAATCAACGATTTTTAACATACGAGTCACAACATTTGTTGTCTCCTCAACTTCCTGATGAGCATGCAAAGCACAAAACTTGTTGTTTCTTTGGGAACCACCTTATGGAGCATTTTGCTAGCCTTGACCACCTTGAGCCACCTAACCCTGTCTCTTCTAAGCTATGTTAGGATAGTAAGCAACCTTATGGCTCTTATCACCACACCCATAGCATGCACCCAACTCCTTCTAACAAGAACCCATATGATTCTTTCCACAGTTGTCACACCAGGGAAGTAATGCTCCACCACTAACTGGTGCCTTGGGAGGAGGCAGCCTAGAAGTGGAAAACTTTGCAGAACCTTGGACATTTTGAAAGTGATCGTAACCACCACCCTTGGAGTTAGAGAACCCACCATCATAATAGGCCCTCTTAGAATCATGCACCCTCTTCTCCGTGAACTTTTTCCCCTCATTCTGTTACGCATAAGTCATGTGTTTGTAGATGCCCATGTCCCGAATAAGCATAGTCGTACAACACTCTTTCACAACAAAATCAGAGACACTTAAAATAATTTTGTGCATTCTCGCACAGTGGTCAGCCACAATCATAGAAGCATACTTGGAGAGCTTTGTGAACTTGAGGGCATAGTCCCTCACACTCATACCACCTTGTTTGAGGTTGATAAATTCTATCATCTTGGCTTCCCTAAGTTCAAGTGGGATGAAATGATCTAGAAATGCAAACTTGAACTCTTCCCAATTAACAGCATTACCACAGACGCTTTCCATCAACCACCGAGTATACTGCACTGAGTCATATTTTTCAACTTATAAGTAGCCAATTAATATTTCTATTTTGAAATGACTCCCATAAAAGTCAACACCTTAGTGAGCTCATCAACAAACTCTTGAGCATCCTCATCAACCTATGACCCGTAGGACTCCGGAGGGTTCATCCGAGTGAAATCTCTCATTGTAAAAGCCAAAGTGGGATTACAAGGAGAAATATTAGCCTGCCTAGTCTGAGAAGTCATATCTTTTAAAAGCATAGGAAATGCTTTATGGAATTAACCATTAGTGATAGGCTCTTCCATAAGCCATTGAGGAACTTGGTCCTCATTAGCCGGGGTCGATCTTTAAAGGGGAGCTCTTCATGGAGGCATCTTCTGTAATGTAGCAAGGACAACATCAGGATTAGTGAACCTTAATTGATGGTCCAAGCATGACATAAGACATGAAAAAGTGAAATAATGCCTAGAATTCCATCATAGCCTCCCACTCATAGGCATGGTGCACGTCACACCCATAAATAGGACACTACTCGACATGACATGTTGAACTCCAAGGATCATTTACAAACCTAGTTCTCTGATACAAAGCTTGTCACCACTTGGGCCTAGGGTCTAGGAATGACATGGCAAATGAGAACCTGAGAGTTCCCAAACTTTCCTCAATGTAGCCAAAATCACATCATCAGTTCAAAAGCATATATAAATAGTAAACACATAGTTCTACGGGACCAGAAAGTAGGACTCACTTTACGGGGATGTTGTCGGAATAGGGATTAACATAGATTCATATAACAAATAGCACATAAATACTAAAGGGCGGGTAAATATGACTCACTCTATTAGGGAAATTCGGGACTTAGGGTCTTCCACATTTCCATAACATAAATCTATATCATAATACTTATAACCAAAAACAATAATCTTATCTAATAGATATACATAACCATAAAAATAATCTCCGAATAGTACACATAACATATATCCGTACATGATTCTACAAGATGTCAAACAATGCCTCTCGCACAGGGGCCAAGACATGTCTTGGGCTCTCCCTAAAAAGTAAATAACATAAGAAAAATATCACTGGTAGAGGAATGGTGGCTTGTCCTTGCAAGATAGGACTCCCCATAACAACTACCTCAAGATCAAATCTAGCCATGGTACGGTGGATGAAGGTAAGCTCAGGTCCGTACTTGGTTAGATCATGTAGGTAAATGTATTCGTTAGTACGTTTGAATGTACTAAGTATGCCGGCATGCAATGCATATGAATTACCAAACCCGCATTTAATGTTAGATGACAAGGGCACAAAATATAGAAAGAGAGATATATAGAAAACAAAAGTAATATAACAATATTCCATGAAATCCATGATGCATGAAATTTCATAATGCTCATATATAATAGGGATGTTACCATAAAAAAGATTTGAAACTCATGCAAGCTATAACATGAATTTTCATGATGTAGACCTTCAATGAGTTGAGAAGATTGCATACCATTAGTAATCTACACCACACCTTAAAACCCAGTCATTTTGGTATGATGGAGACCTTTTCTTACGACCCAGTCACTTCAGAAGGATTTCATATATCATATCAAATCATAACAATGTATAACCATTCCTTACGACCAGATCATTTCAGTAATGGCTACCATATATCTATGCTGGAACATAGTTCAAGAAAAGGGAGAGGACCTTGGGGGATATACCTGACGCCTTCAATCCATCGGTTGTAAGTCATCATCCCACAAGAAATACTTATGCATATACATTCTGTCAAAAGAGGAAAAAGAAATTTCAAGTCATTTCATTGCATACTTAGGTTTAAATGCCAACCATTCTTCATAATCATTTACACTTTGACTCAAAAGCCAAATCACATTTCAATCCATACTTTTCATGCATAGGAATAGCTCATTCACAATGACGATATGGTGTAAACACCCATATGCTCAAAGAGAAAATAAAAATAGATATTTATGCGATCACATTCTTTTCATAACCATATATGTGAGCTTAACTGGCCGAAATCATTTTTATAAAACATATGTGAGCTTAACCCACCAGTAATATCATAAAATACAATGCACATGAATGGTATCGTTCTAATATGCCATCGCTCAGCCTCTAGTGCAGTTTTCACAGGTATAGTTCCATTGTGCCATCGCTCATCTTCAGTTTTATTTGATCAAGACTCTACTTATATCAATGTATCAGCATATTTTGCTTCTAATATTGACATTATGTGTGAGCCACCTACCAAATCTATATGTGTATCAACCCCAGTAGGTGAATCACTAATGGTAAATAGGAATATCGGGGTTGTGTTGTGACATTTATAGGGAGAGGTACTATTATTGATATGATATTTCTGGATATGGTGAACATTGATATGATATTGGGTATAGAATGGTTCTCACCTTATTATGCCATTCTTGACTATCATCTGAAGACTGTGACCTTATTATTCCCCAATATTCCTTAGTTTATATGGAGCCGAGCACTAACCCCATACTCTATATCCCTTTATCAGATGGCTCCGACTAAATTGAAGGAGTTGAAGGAACAGTTGGAAGACTTGTTCAAGAAAGGCTTTATTCATCTAAAAGTATCTCCCTATGGTGCTCCTGCATTATTTGTGAAGAAGAAATATATCACTATGCATACATTTATTGACTATCGTCAGCTTGAAAAAGTGACCATCAAGAACATTAAGAACAAATATCCCTGCCTCGCATTGATAATATTTTTGACCAGTTGCAGGGTGCCTTTGTATTCTCAAAGATTGACTTGAGGTCCGGGTATCATTACTTGAGAGTTCGGGAGTTTGACATCCCAAAGACAGCTTTCAGGACCTGTTATGGGCACTAATAGTTCGTGGTTATGCCTTTTGGGTTTACTAATGCCTCAGCTGCTTTTATGGAGTTGATGAACTAGTGTTGAAGCCCTATTTAGACATTTGTGTGATTGTGTTCATATATAATATCTTGGTTTATTCTGAGAGTAAGGCAGATCATGTGTGTCACAACCGGCCCTTGGGTCTAGGAGTGATATAGCAAATGAGAGCGCAAGAGTCCCCAAACAAGCCTCATAGCACCCACTCACACATCATTAGTTTAGAAGCATATATGGAATAGTAAATAAAGTTTTTAGGGACGGGAAAGTAGGACTCATGCGATGAGGATGTCATAGGGATAGGGATTAACATGGAATCACATAATACATAGCACATAAGGAGTAAGGGGTGGGTCAGTATGACTCACTCTAAGGGCAATGTGGGAGATAAAATCTTTCATATCATAACATTTATTCATATCACTATACTCATGACCAACCCATAATAACCATATTGAATAGGTAGTCATAATCATAATCTCCAAATACAACAAATAGCATATATTTGTACATGAGTCTACAAGATGTCCAACAATACCTCTAGTCATATGATAGGACGGGGGCCAAGTAATGTCTTAGGCTCACCCTCAAATTAAATAACATAAACGGAAGAAACATAGGCAAAGGAATAGTGGCTTGTCCTTGGAAGATATGACACATCACAACAAGTGTCTCAAATTTGATCAGTGAAACGGTAGATGAAGGTAGTCTCCAGACCCTACATGGTTAGATCATGTAGGCAAAAAGAATACGTTAGTACGTTTGAATGTACTAATATGCGGGCATGCAATGCGTATGAACTTGTTAAACTTATATTCAATGTTAGAGGACAAGGGCACATATATAAAAAGAATCATATAACATGGAGAATAGTATATCAATATGCCATGAAAATGCATGAAGCATGAATGTGAAAATACTATGCATATAAGTGGATAGGACCTTAATCGACATGATACCATGTGAGCTATAACTTGGAACTCCGTCGTCTATTCTACAATGGATAAAGAGGTGACCTACTTACCAAAGGTAGATCTATAATCATTCATCATCCACAAAGGGGCATAAACATACACATAACCTATGTTAGACACATAGTTCAAGAGAAAGGAGTATGGACCCTTGGGGACATCCCACCCAAACTCCTATACCATCGGTGCTAAGTTATCATCCCATAAGGATACATAGACGTATACGTGCTTGTAAAAGTGGAATAAGTCTTATCAAAACATAATCATGCATACTTAGTATTAAAGGCCAAATAACATTTCATAATCATGCATACTTTGGACAAAAAGCTGAAACATACTTCATGACATACTTTCATGTAGAGGAATAGCGCCTTTGAGCACCTTTATTAAAAAGGAGTACGGACTCTTGGGGATAGCCCACCCTGTCTCCAACATCAATCGGGGCTCCATAATAATAGTCGTGTAAACTCCCATAATTTGTCAAAGAGCCATATTCATAGACATTTATGTGATCACATTCTTGTCATTCCCATACTTTACTTTTAAAACATTATCGTCGTCATAATTGAGGCTTAGCCCACATGATAAACTTCATCAAAACCATAGTTCATACATGCATATGTCATAAATGAGATGAGAATAGCATGGTCAATAGAGATTGAATGTTAAATCAACAATACATTATGAAATTCAAGTAAAACCATAAATAAATCCACAATTAAATCATAGTATAGATTACCCATGCTTAAACTAATCATTAAAGAAACAATACATATTAAAATATTTATAATATCTATGCAATTTGACATATTGGAGCTTAAATTACTTTAAAAACAATAACTAAAGATAGCCCATATCTCAATTGAATCAAATATGCAATATTCTTATAAACCCACATTTAAAATAAGCTAAATTTCATGAAATCAAGTGTAAAAGAATTAAGGGTCTTCATGGTTCAAAGGGACCATGAATCAATCCCATATACCTAAGTTCAGCATGAAAAAACAAGAAGAATTTGATGAAGAATGGAGCCCTTCCATGATTCCCTATTTATGTCTTCACCATAGTCTTTTAGAGGTGTTCTTAAGAGTGGGTTGAAATAATTCTAAGTGTCAGAAATTATTTGAATGACAGAAGAAGAGTATAGGTAATTTGAATGAATTATGATAGAATTGGAAGTCATAAAAGTCCCTGAGAAGTAGCCATAATTACAAAAATGTATTTAATCAAACAGACAGAAAAATGTTGCCAGGGGTCCCATGAGAAGGTCTTACGGACATACAAGGTCACACAAACCGTGTGACTCTTCCATGATACAACACTTAGAAAATTTCCATTGTTGAAGGTCTGAAATGGTAATTCCATACATAGAAAATTTGCACTCCAACACCCATACGAAGGGCTTCACGGCTCGTAATGAGGTCACATGGACGATATGGCCTCCCATAATTTTTGACTTATAAAAATCCTTCATCGACAAAGTTTCGAGATGATAATGATCCTATACTTGAAAAATTTTCACTCCAACGGCCCTATGGAAGGCCTCACAGACCATTAAGGGGGTATACGGTCCATAAGAGGTTCATATGTGACAAGACATAGCCAAAATGTGGTTTTCAAGGAAAAAGTTGAATCACACAAGCAACCACACAGTCCATAAAGTTCCAAAAAGATTGTGTGGGGTTCATGTGCAGCGTGCCTTGGTCTTCAACTCTGTCTTAAGGCAAACACATTTTACACAAGGGCAAGGGTCACCTCAAGGCCCCTCTACACAGCCGGTAGTGAGTCACACGGCCCGTGGAGGTACCTATAGGGCATCACCTTAGACAAAAACGTTTTTGAACCAAAATCCAAGCACCATAAAGGTCATACCATGTCCGAGTCCTTACATCATCTCCCCCTTGGGAACATTTATCCTCGAATATGCTAGAACAAGGCTTGACTTAGAACATGAAAAAACATCCAAACATAAGGTACAATGCATATTTCATCACTTGAAAATTATAAAGACATTACATATCTTATCAAAATGCATTTAAATCATTCAAACATCCAAAAGAAATCATGTCATGCACATTTATGCATGTCGTGTCATGAAATACAAAAGTGAAGGAATTAGGACCACTTGGAATAGGGAGAGCCTAATACTATTGGCTTGAGTAGATTGGAAATGATTGGGATATTATTTAATTATTTCCAACTCTACCTCCCATGTAGCACTTTTGTTGATTTCTCCAATGCACCTTAACCGAAGACACATCCTTTTTGCAAAGTCGCATCACTTGCCTATCAGAAATCTCAATCGAGACTTCCTCATAAGAAAATATCTCCTCCATCTCAACACCATCAAAATGTATAATGGTACTAGGATCACCAACTGATTTCCTGAAGATGGACACATGGAAAACTGGGTGAATAGAACTAAATCCAAAGATAATTTCAATCTATAAAAGCCACATACCCAATCTGCTCAACAATCTCATAAGGACCTACATATCGAGGACTTCACTTTCCCTTCTTACCAAAATGCATTACACCCTTCATGGGTGAGACTTGTACATACACCCAATCATTAACATCAAACTCAAGATCTCTTTTTCTAACATCTGAATAAGACTTTTGACGACTTCGAGCCATTTTTAGCCTCTCCCCAGTCAACTTAACCTTCTTCATAGTCTCTAACATTAAATCTAGGCAAATCAAGGCCATCTCTCCAAACTCAAACCTCCATAATTGAGATTTGTATCTCCAACCACACAAAGCTTCACAGGGCGCCAGACCAATGCTAGCATTAAAGAGATTGTTATGAAAGAACTCGATGAGTAGTGGATGATTATCCCAATAACCCTTGGACAGAGAGGATTAAAGAAAGACATAAGAATTTCCCCCTGAAGCTAAAGGGGCCTCTCTAAGTCCAACACACAAAACCTCAACATGTCCTCAAACATTGAATTGTCCTCTTGCCTTTTCCATCAGTTTGAGGATGAAAAGCGGTACTTAACTTCACCTTGGTACCCAGTCCTTTTTTAAATGACCTCCAAAAGTGAGAAGTAAATTGGGTGTCATATAATGATATGATAGACATAGGCAAACCATGCAACATGACACCCTATGCCAAGGGCCTACACGCAACACGACGAATGAAAACTCGAAGGGATCCCAATAAGCCTCGTGCATAGCACATCCTTTGTTTCATGAAAGCATAAAAGAGCAATGAACGTGTAGCACATTATTCCTAAAGGAAACGAGGCTTTGGACTCACAATATGAAGATGTTGTAGGGGAGAGGATGAGCATGAATCACATAGCAAATCATTTCTAAGGGGCGAGTAACTTTGACTCACGCTATGGGGGATATTAGGGACTTGTGACTTCAACCTCATCAACATCATCAAGCATTTAACATAAAAGTGAGCATGGGACTTCGTCATAATACAAAAGCATAAGGAGGCAAGCTCAATCACACATAACCATCATGATATCCAACAATGCCTCTAACCATAAATAGGGCCAAGACATATCTCGGGCACATCCTCAAAGGATAGTGTCCAAACATAAATGATTCTAAACAAGGCATGAAAGTAAGTGGAATTTTCCCCCAGATGTGGAGGACTCACCTAGCATTCTTCTCCTGGAACGTCTAGCCGCGTGGAGGAGGAGGATGGTAAGGAGCTCTGATTCATACATGGTTAGATCATGCAGGAAAAAAAGTATGTATTAGTATTTGAAATGTACTAAGTATGCAGGATGCAAATGCATCAAAGAACATAAATCATAAATAATCAATATGTCTCATCATAAACAATAGGTATCGGTTCAATATATCATGAGAGGCAATTTCCTAGAGGAACATGTATAATGAATAGTCAAATCACATGACATCATATAGATAGTGGAAGGGACCATAATCGACATATATGTCCAAGTGAGCTACTAATTGGAGTACCGATGTTCACTCCACATCATACAAGGAGCGGTCTACTTCGCCAAGGTAGACCTAACATTATGCTTACGGCATGGTATTTTCAAAAAGTGCAACGACCTTACAACATAAGCTTTTTGGTGTATTTCACATTTTATTTGTACTTTATAGCATAGCTGTTTTTTAGTTTCAACAAATAACCATACCTTACGACATTGCCTTTTCGGTAGGTACAAGCCCACATAGGAAATTTATTTCATAAACCTATGGTAATACATAGCTATGGGACCATGGGAGACTACCATGGTCCTCACGGTGCTAGCTCAAAATCCCACAAGTACATGAAACATAGACATAGTTATGGCGTGCATAGTCTCAAAATATCTTAGTATCATTCTTGGAGTAGCTAATTAATCATAACTTTGAACATCACAGATAGGGCTTCATATAATCCTTATCATTCATATCATGCTCATGAGCTCATAGAATACTTGTTACCACCTTTTTAGTCTCAACATGTTTATCATACATATTTTTCCATAAGGCATTCATGACTTAAGAACTTGGCATACATCTTCAAATAAATTCATGGTGGGTACATGTACACGAGCTTAAAATCATGAAATTCGTAACTAAATACCATAAGAGGAGTATACTGAATTCCTTAAACATTATTCAAAATAACCCACCAATCAACATGAAGAAACATAGCTAGGGCATCATCAAACCCTCACATAAAAATTATAGATTTCATATGATATTAGATGACATGATAATGTAATGGGATAACCATCATAAAACACTTCATATTATCATTATAAGAATGAGTTTATAAAAATCATCACGTGTTACCATATCTTAAGAAATCACAAAGCAGAAGAGGAATGGTTGAGCTTTGGGAGAAAAGATCTCCATAATAAAAATCCACATACCTTGTCTACTTAATGAAGAGAAAATGTGATTAGGAGGTGAAGAAACCACAACCCTAGCTTTCACGTTTCTTGGAAGACCTTAAAGAAATTGGGAGAGGTTTGGGACTTAGAGTGTTTTTGGAATGAGGAGGAATGAAAGGAATGAGGGTGAGGATTAAGAGGGATGATAAAGGGTCCATTGGAGGTCAAAACGACCTAGCATAAGCTTAAACTGCTCTGAAAGGACAAAACTTCCCCTCTTAAAATGTGGCTTGATAGGACTACGAGACCCCATTTACAGGCGATAGATAGGGTTTCGTCTGATAGCTTTTTTAGACATTCAGACACCCTCCTCTAATGTACAATCCATGACACAATCTACGGCTCATAAAAGATTTTACAAGCCATTTGATGAGTGGTAGATTGAATCCCTAAAAGATGCCAAATTCACCAAGTCTACCACAGGTTCTATGAACCAACTTTGGCCCATACAACAATTTACGACTCGTAAAACCCCTTCGTAGAAGCTGACAGACCAAAAAGTCCCAAAGTTTATTTTCTTACATTCTTCATACTCCTCATACGTGGGGTCATAAAATATCTCCCCCTTGGGAACATTCATCCCCAAATGTGCTAAGGAAATCTCTAAGGAATGGAATACATACATCATATGCTAACTACACCATATGTAAAAAAAATTGCAATACATGCACCATTAAAATCTTTAAACCATGTCTCAAATAACACTTACAATGCAACCTCAAAATCACATAAACATGGATAAATAACAAGGGATTGGTATTCAAGGAAAGGAGGTTCTATAATATGAAATATTGTAGTACCTAAAGCTTGATTAGAATGGATGAGATAGGGGTATCCCTTCTTTATATCAGCTTCACTTTCTAAAGTGGCACTTTCTACATATTGGTTCCTCCAAAGGACTTTGACGAATGGTACATTCTTGTTTCTCAATTTACTAACTTGCCTATCCTATATTTCTACTCAAACTTCCTCATAAGTCAAGTTCTCTTCAACATTTACCATTTCTATAGGCACAATGGAACTAGGGCCTCCAATACATTTTATCAGGAGAACCATACTCATTTCCACAGGGAACTCTAATTCATACACAACTTTACCAACACGTCTAGAGATTCGGTAATTCCCTATGTACCTACGGCTTAATTTGCTCATTTGGCAAAAGCGAACCATACCCTCCATCGGTGAAACCTTTAAATACACCTAATCATAAACCTCAAACTAAAAGTGCCTCCTTTTCGTATCGGCAGAGGACCTTTGCAAAGTTTGAACTACCTTCAATCTCTACCTTATGCACCCTTACCTTTTCCAACACCTACATAACTAGATTCAGACCCAAATAGGATATTTCTCCCACATCAAACAAGTCAATCAGGGATCTACAATGCCTCTAATAAAGAGTTTCAAGGGGATTCAATTCAATACTAGAGTGATAGTTATTATTATAAGGAAACTCAACAAGCTGGAGGTGCTCATCCCAACTACTCTTAAATACCGTGACACAAGCACTTAGCATATCCACAAGTGTTTGGATAGTCTTCTCTCCATGGCTATCCATTTGCGGGTGAAAGGGTGTGCTAAACTTGACATTTGTGCCAAGATCCTTTTGGAAAGACCTCAAAAAGAGCGATGTGAATTGAGCACCACGATAAAAAATGATGTCCAATGGAACCTCATGCAATCTCGAAAACCCATGAATATATAACTTTGCATAATCTTTGGCACTATAGGTTGCCTTAACTAGCAAAAAGTGAGCCGAATTCGTCATTCTATCAACAATAACCCATATGGAAACAAAATTCCTTCTAGTCTTTGGTAACCAATTACAAAATCCGTATTAATCTCTTCCCACTTCCAAGTAGGAATATCTATGTCTTGGGACAAACCACCTGGCCTTTGATGCTAGGCCTTGACTTATTTGCAAGTATAGCAACTAGCTACAAATATTTCAATATCTTTCTTCATACCACCCCACCAATATATTTCTCTTAGGACTTTATACATATTGGTAGAATCGGGATGAATAGAATAAGAGGAGTTCTAGGCCTCATTCAAGATCATATCTCTCAAGTCATCGACATTAGGCACGCACAAACTACCTTGGTACCTAAGAAAGCCATCTCCCCTTGGGAGAAAACCTCCAATTTACCATCTTTCACCAATGAATTCAACTCTATCAAAGAAGGGTCAAGGTCTTGTTCCGATTCAACTACTTCAATCAAGGAGGACTTGGAACCATCTATTACCATTGCACCACCATTTTTGGCCTCATTCAATTTAACTCCCAACATAGCCAACCAATAGACCTCTCCTTCCAATTCCTTCTTGCTACACTCAAGATGAGCCTCACCATCCATGGACGCCCGGCTTATGGCATCGGCCTCAATATTAGCTTTGCCCAGATGGTAATGCACACTCCTATCATAATATTTAAGGAACTCTAGCCACCTTCTTATCCTCAGATTTAAGTCTCTTTGAGTGAAGACATATCGTAGACTCTTATGGTTGGTGAAAACATCCACATGAACCCTATACAAATTGTGAAGCCATTTATTCAAGGTAAACACCACGACAGCTACTTCAAGGTCGTGATTGGGGTAATTAAACTTATTCACCTTTATTTTTCAAGAAGAATAGGCGATGACCTTGCCATTTTGCATGAACACACACACCAATCTTATTCTTGAAGCATCAGAATACACCACGAATCCCTCAAACCCTTCCGGTAGAGCCAATATAGAAGCGGACATAATCTTGTCCATCAAGGTTTGGAAACTTCTTTCACATTCATCGGTCCATACATATTTTGCCTTATTTTTGTCAATTTTGGCAAAGAAGAAGCAACTGAGGAGAAACCATTCACAAACCTTCGGTAGTAAATGACCAAACCCTAGAAGCTACTAATGTTCATAAGAGTCAAGGGTCTAGACTAATTTCTTATTACCTTTGTCTTTTTCGGGTCTACCTTAACCCCATCACCCAATACCATATGACGTAGGAATGCAATTTCCTTCGACCAAAACTCAGATTTGTCGAATTTATCAAAGAGCTTTTATTCTCTCAATTTTTGCAACACCACCCTTAAATGTTTTGCATGCTCCTCTCCATTCTAGGAGTAAATCAAAATATCATCAATAGATAACAAAATAAACATATCAATGTATGATTTAAAGACACTATTCATGAGATCCTTAAATATCTCTGGAGAATTAGTTAGGCCGAAGGACCTCACCATGACTTCACAGTGCCTATACCCTGTACGAAAGGCCATTTTGGGAATGTCACACTCCTTTAGGTTCAAATCCTATAGAGCGTGATTTTTTACCCTCAATTGATGATACCCAGACCAAAGGTCAATCATTGAGAAATAACTAGACCCTTGAAATCCATCAATAGATCATTGATTCTTGGCAATGGATACGTTTTCTTTGTAATGACCTTACTAAGTTGCCAGTAGTCGATGACATTCTATGTGAACCATCCTTCTTTCTTACAAGCAATACCAGTTCAACCAAAGGTGACTTACAAGGCATTATGAACACCTTTTCTAACAAATCTTTAATTTCTCCTTCAATTCCTACAACTCCGCTGAAGCCATTCGATAGGGAGGAATGGGAATGGGTTGAGTATCCAGGATGAGATCTATACCAAACCCAATCTCCTTTTCGAAAGGGACGCCAGGAAGTTCATCGGGGAAGACATCAATAAACTCATTGACAATAGGGACCAAATTGACATCCCTAACCCGCACAAGATGGTAGATATAACCTTTGGAAATCAACTTTTGAGCCTTAAGGTAAGAGATGAATCTACCCTTGACCACTGAATCACGACTTTCCCAGTCAAGGTCGGGCTCATTAGGGATTTAGAATCTAATTACGAGCCTTGCAATAAATGGTAGCATGATATGCATGTAACCAATCCATCCCAAGAATAATGTCAAATCTACCATATCGAGCTCATCAAAATCACAAGAAAAAACTTTATTCAATATCGACACGGAATAACCCCTGTGGACTCTTTTACCAAGAATGTACTCACTGACGGGGGTGGAAACCTCAAAGGGTTAACATAACAATTCGGGAAATACATGAAACTGATTAGCAAAAAAAGGAGTAATTAAAGAAAGAGTGGCACTTGAATCCAGTAAAGCATATACATCAAGAGTGTAGATCTTTAATATATTGGTAAGAACATTGGCGCCTTATCAACCCCTTGTCTCCTTTGAAGAGCATCAAATCGATTGTGTCGAGGAGAACCTCCTTGTTGACCCCCTTGTGCCCTTTGATCACAACGAGCACCTTACACATAAGGATGACCATCCTTTCACTTGTTTGGACACTCCGCAATCATGTAACCCATTTTTCCACAACCGAAGCAAGCACTCATATCCCTCCAACATGTGCCACTATGATTAATTCAACATTTTGGACACTTAGGATGAGTCATCCCACCCTTTATACCTTGAGCCCTTGGTTTGGGGACCCTATCATTCAAAAACCTTTGTCCTTGGGCATTGAAGGTCCCTTGTCCTTGGAATTTGTGGCATTGTTGGAAACAACCACCTTTAGAACCTTGGAATCCACCTTCAAGTCGAGCCCTCTTGGACTCCTCATCCGTCTCTTTCTAAGTTTCACCCCCTCAAGTTATTGTCGTATGTCATAAGAAACAATATATCCATATCTGCAATGAGCATGCTGGCGTGGATCTCTTCATTGATAAAGCCGGATACACCTGACAGAAACTTATGCATCCATGCCCGAGGGATGGCAACCAACTGCGGGGCAAACTTAGAGAGGTTGTTGAACTTAAGGGAATAATCTCTCATGCTCATAGAACCTTGCTAAGATTCACAAACTACGCTAACTTTACCTCCCTTGACTCAATTGGGAAGAAGCGATCAAGGAACATAACTTTGAATTCTTCCCATGGAATAGGCTCATCATCCACTCTCTTCATCTTCCATTGATTATACCTTATTTGAGCAAGGTCCTTGAGTTGGTAGACTGCTAGTTCCACATTCTCCTCCAAACACACCCACATGATATCCAAAACCTTATACACTTCATTGATGAATTCTTGGGGGTCTTTCTCTACCTTTGATCCATGGAGTTTCGGGGGATTCATCCTTGTGATATTCCTCACCCATGAGGTTGGTGTAGGAGAATAAGAAGCCTGGTGTAGGAGAATGAGAAGCATGGTGTAGGAGAATGAGAAGCCTAGTGTAGGACTCTCAGTAGAGATAGGAAACATTATTGTTAAATCTAAAGCACGAAGTAGAGAATGAAGAAGTAAACCACTTCCTAAAATGCCTCACAAACTATTAGTCATAGTTGTGGCATGCTTCACAACAATGAAAAAGACTCTACTCGACAAGGTGTATTGGATTCTAGGGATCATTTCTAAACCTAGTGCTCTAATACAAAGCTTTGTACACCCTAATCCATGGGCCTAGACGCGACACAACGAATGGGAACCCAAAAGGATCCAAAAAAGCCTCTTAAACATGCAAAGCACATCCTTGGTTTCCCGAAAGCATAAAAGAGCAATAAGAATGTAGCACATAATTTATGACGGAATCAAGGCTTTGGACTTACGTTATGTGGATGTTGTAGGGGAGTCGATGAAAATGAATCACGTAGCAAATAATTTTTAAGGGGCGGGAAAGTATGACTTATACTATGGGGGCAATAAGGGACTTGTGACTTCAATCTCATCAACATCATCAAGCATTCAACATAAAAAGGGAGTATGGGACTAAGGGATGTCTTCATAATATAAGAGAATAAGGAGTCGATCTCAGTCATACATAACCATCATAATATCCAACAACACCTCTAACCACGAATAGGACGGGGGCCAAGACATCTGCTAGGCTCACCCATAAAGGATATTATCCAAAAATAAATGAGTCTAAATAAGGCATGAAAGTAAGTGGAATTTCATCCCAGATGTTGAGGACTCATCGAGAAATCTTCACTTGGAACATCTACCCACATGGAAGAGGAGAATGGTAAGGAGCTCCGGTTTTTATAGGTTACATCATGCAAGCAAAAAGTATGAGTTAGTACTTGAAATATACTAAGTATGTAGGATAAAAATACATCAAAGAACATGAATAATAAGTAATCAATATGTGTCATCATACACAATGGGTATAGGTTCAATATGTCATTAGAGGTAATTGCCTCTAGGGACATTTATGAAGAATCATCAAATCACATGACATATATACATAGTGGGAAGGGACCATCACCGATATAAGAGCAAGCGAGCTACTACATGGAATCCCGATGTTCAAATCAACATCAGACAAGGAGCAGTCTACTTTTCAAAAGTAGACTATTGCTTCCGTAGCACACGCAAGTGTACATGGTTTAAACAAGTAATATAGTGGCTCTGATTAAGGAGCCAAGATATCGAACCCAAATGATTTAATGGAAATCGGTAAATAATCCAAGTTAATATGTTTAGAGTGTTTTTCGGAGAAATTATGAAGAAGTTTGTGAAAATAAATGAAACCACTAACTTAAATTACTACACTCGACTAGTTTGTTGTTAATTATCAATTTAAGAGAAATTCAATGATTATAACCATATCGACGCCGCTTTAATTTCAATGTTCACATATATGTCTGGGCTCCTATCTATTGGTTCGGGCTCCTGCCTACTGGTTCACAGGGTAAAAATTACCCAAATAGGGTTGCACGCTTCTACCGGTCTACTGTTATTGACTGCCTAACCACATCATTGAGCGGGGATATATAGACCAATAAAAGTTCTTTAACGTTATTTTCCTATATTATGAACCAAGCGAAGTGTAAGGGTAGTTTTCACATGTCTCCCTTACACGAATCAATCTAGTCTCCTAATTGAACAAGCTCCCTATATTACTGTGTTCTTCCTATTCCAACATCTCTCGAATTCAGAATAAACAACGAATTTACCCCCTAGTTTGCCAGAAAATGGAGTATAGATTTAAGTAATATAGGTGTAGTATGCAAACCTATTCATATTTATCAAAAATCAAGAACTAAAACATTGTCTATGGATACAACCCCAGAATATAGGATAATTAGCCACTCATAGTAGGTTCATCCATCAAGAATAATCTCACAATCATTAACAACCAATAAAACAAAGATGTATTAACCCAACTCGCCATAGAAAGAGTTCTCGCCATCTCCTCAATTTTTTCTTCCCTATCCCCCTTAAAAAACCTAAAATCTTAAAACGAACATAACTTAAAATCCCGTAATTCAATTTTTCCATCGGATCCTCGAAGTCCGTGATGTAGACTAGCATGATTTAAGCAAAATTTCACTTTATTTCAAAATTGGACCGATTTGCACTTTTTTGCACCAATCCGTAATGCAAACTGTGCCTTTCCCCTACTTCTTGCCTTTTTCTTCTTCATTTCAGCTCACAAAACTTTCCCCGAGTATGCAATGCACACTTGAGTACTTCTACTGAGTTAACTGATTTTTCTTCTTAATTCTAGGTTGTTCTCCCTCCTGATCCGGGTCTTACTCAGGAATACCAAAATCCAATCAAAATATGTGAACACACAACAAAACGGCGCCCTAAGACCTCGATTAGAAAAGAAACTAAATCACACTACAAACACCTAGACTCTATAGATTACCCTTTAACTCTGCTCTATGTATGAGTGTATTTTTTGCTAGTTTGGAGTATAAATACGCCTATGATCATAGACTTAACACTATCCTTAAAAATGGCCTTTTAGGAAAGTGTTACCACTTTACGACATAGCCTTTTTGGTAGGTTTCACATTTTATCTTTACCTTACCGCATACTCTTTTTAGTAGGTTCAACAAATAACTATACCTTATGAAACTGGCTTTTCTGTAGGTACAAGACCACATAGGGAATTAATATCATAAACCTGTGACAACACAGAGTTATGGAACCATGGGAGACTACCAAGGTCCTCTCGATGATAGGTCAAAATCCCAAAAAATACTTAAAAAAATAGACATAGTTATGACGTGCATAGTCTCAAAATATCTTCACATCATTCTTGGAGTAGCTCATTAATCATAACTTGTACCATCAAAGTTAGGGCTTCACATAATCCTTATCATTCATATCATGCTCATGAACTCATACCATACTTGTCATCCCCCTTGTTAATCTTTAAGTTTTTATCACATATATCTAGCCATAAGGCATTCATGACTTAATAATTTTGCATGCATCTTCAAATCAATTTATGGTGGGTACATGTTCATGAGCTTGAAATCATTAAATTCATAATTAAATACCATTAGAGGAGTATAATGAAATCCATAAACATTACTAAAAATAACCCAACAATCAACATGAAGAAATTTGGTTAGGGAATCATCAAACACTTACATAAAAATCATAGATCTCATATGATATTGCATGACATGATAATGTACTTGAATAACCATCATAAAACACTTCATATTATCATCATAAGAATGAGTTCATAAAAATAATTATGTATTACTATATCTTGAGAAATTACTAAGAAAAAGAGGAACGGTTGATCTTGTGGAGGAAAGGTATCCACAATCAAATCACACATAACTTGTCTACTTAATAAAGAGAAAACCCAATTTAGAGGTGAATAAACCACAACCCTAGCTTGCACTTTTCTTTGAAGACCTTGAAGAACTTGGGAGGGTTTTTGGACTTAGAGTGATTTTCGAATGAGGAGGACTGAGAGGAATTAGGGTTAAGAGGGATGATAAAAGGTCCCTTGGAGGTCAAAATGACCTAGAATAGACTTAAAATGTTGTTAAAGGACAAAACTGCCCATCTAAAATTTGGCCGGACAAGACTATGAGACCCCATTTATAGGCCGTAGATGGGGTTTCATCTGATAGCATTTTCAAACTTTTAGAGACCCTTCTCTGATTCACATTCCACGACATGATCTTCGAATCATAAAAGATTTTACGGGTCATATGATGAGTCGTAGCTTGAATCCCTAAAACATCCTAATTTCTCCAAGTATGCCCCAGGTTTTATGAACCAACTTATGAGCTTTGCAACAAGTGATGGCTCGTAAAACCCCCTCGTAGAAGCTGACAGTCCAAAATGCTACAAAGCTTATTTTCTTGCATTCTTCATACTACTCATACGTGGGGTCTTACATGCAACCTCACCAACTCTTGGATGTACAACCTTACATAATATTCTGCACTAAAGGTAGTTTTGACCAGTAGGAAATGAGCCGACTTAGTCATCTAATCAGTAATAACCCACACGAATCAAAATGCTTCCGAGTACAAGGAAAACAAACCACAAAATCCATATTCATATCTTCCCTCTTCTAAGTTGGGATCATAATATTTTGAGCCAAACCACTGGTCTTTTGATGCTCTACCTTCACTTGTTGACAATTAGGACATTTGGATCCAAGCTTGGCTTTAACCTTTTTCACACCATGCCACTAATGCACTTCCTTCAAATCCCGATACATCTTGGTAGATCCTGGGTTAATAAAATAATGAGAGTTATGGGCTTCACACATGAGCACTCTCCTAAGATCATCAACATTTGGAACACATAATCAATTTTGATATCGAAGCATACGACCTCCCTTTTGGGATAAAACCACTATCTTCCTTTTAGCAACCAACTTCACCAACTCAACCAATAATGGTTCTAAATCTTGTTTAGCCTTGACATCAACAACTACCGAACAATCGACCCTATTATGAAAATGAATACCACCCTCATTAGCGTCCGCTAACCTAACACCCAACCTAGCCAAAGGGTGAACATCACCTTTCACCAATACTTTCTTCCCTTTATCAACAAGAGCTACAGTCCCATAGATACTCTACTTAGAGTGTCAGCTAATATATTTACCATGCCGGGGTGATATTAAAAACTTATGTCATAGTCCTTCAGGAATTCCAACCTCCTTCTTTGCCACAAATTAAGATCCCTTTGGGTGAATATATTAATATGAGCACCACACAAATAATGTCTCCAAATCATCAAAGCACACACCACAGCCGCTAACTCATGATCATAAGTTGGATAGTTATGCTCATACACCTTTAATTACCTTGATGCATAAGCTAACACCTTACCATTTTGTAGGAGCACAAAGTCCAACCCAAACCTAGAAGCATCACAATAAACCATAAACCTATCCAAGCCATCCAGTATAGTCAAAACAGGAGTCGATGTAAGCCGGTCCTTCAAGGCTCTGAAAACTCTTCTCACATTCATCCGACCATACAAACTTGGCCTTATTTGGGGTCAACTTGGTCAATGGAAATGCAATAGATGAGAAACCTTCAAAAAACCCTCTATAATAACCAGCAAACCAAAGAAAACATTGGATATCCGAAAGAGCCAATGATCTAGTGCAATTCTTGACAGACTCAATATTTTCCTAGTCAACTTTAGTACCTTCACCGGACACCACTTGACAAAGACAAGATACCTCACCAAACTCACATTTGCTAAACTTAGCATACAATTGCTTCTCCATCAAGGTGTAAAGGACCAACCTCAAAAGATCCACAAGCTCCCGCTCACTTAAGGAATAATGAGCATATCATCGATGAAGACAACCACAAAACTATCAAGGAATGACTTGAACACCCAATTCATAAGATCAATAAACACGGATAGAGCATTAGTCAAACGAGAACACATCATCACAAATTCAATATGCCCATATCTAGTTCGAAAAGCCATTTTGGGAATGTCACACTCCCTGACTTTTAATTGATGATAGCTGGATTAGTGGTCAATCTTTGAGAAATGGGTGGCCCCTTAAAGTCGATCAAACAAGTCGTTGATCCTTGGCAACAAATATTAATTCTTGACATTAACCTTGTCATGCCCCACATAGAGAGGAGGCGCGATTTACACCTTATACTGTTATTGTTCAGGTAAGCCACTAAACATGCTAGTTAACTAAACTAGGGACCAGAAGAAAATTAGGCAGCATAATGTTTAGAAAAAACTAAGCCGGTATTGTTTAAGTCATGACCTGGTCAATAGAAAATCACGTACATCAAGATAATAAACCAAAAAACGATAAAGCACTAGCTAGCCGACAACGCTGCCACCACAAAGGTACAGACACACACCATATATCCATGCCAATCTTATGACTGAAGAGTGAAGGACACAAAAGGACCAACCCACAATAACATGTCTACAATATCCTCTGAGAGAATCACTAACATTGTCGGGACAAGGCCCTGACTATACCCAACTATACAACAAAAAGTAAGTATCCTGTGAAAGCTCCAGGAAAAAGTGAAGCTTACCAACTCACAACTGAACAGGGCTCCTAGTGGAGCGGTAAATCAGAATCCCGACCTGAATATGAACGCACGAAATAAAATGCAGCGTCCCAAGGCAATGAGACGTCAATACGATAAAACATGTACTAGTGTGTAAGGCAGAAAGTAAAATCATAGATAACCATAATAAAAAGGTTAACAGAAATACCACTTGTAACCAAAACTCAAGTAGCCTTAAAGGGCCAATAAGCAATCTCCAGTGAGCAAATATGCATGGTATGCTTGACTATTGCATGTCATGAATACATACATAAAGATGCAAATGTATGACATACCCAACCAAATTCTACCAATGGTGGTCCTTCTAGGTAGCTAACCGGTATCATATATTCTAACTTGTGGCCATCCGTACCATAGACATATATATATAATCATTTGGGCAAATATGCCCCATACCTCTGATTGTAGCTCGAAGTCCATGCATAACATGCATATATATGATATAAATGTTGAATGCACATAGTAGGTCATAGCAAGAACTTAGTCAATCTTGGCTCATTGGTACACTTATTCTCATAGCATCATAATCATTGTCATTTAGCCAATCTTGGCTCATTGGTACACTTATTCTTATAACATCATAATCGTTGTCATAGAGTATATACATGATTGATGGGATCTTATATATCCTTTTTAACAAGTTTGGGAACTTAACCCAACATTTAGAGTTAAGCCTTAACTTTGAAAATGTTCATAAAAGTGATTTACATAATGCTTATACTTAGTCCCATGTCAATTAGTAAAGTAAAGTATTTAAATAGGATCAAGCGCTTTGGTAGTTTGAATAGGAACATTTCACGGGATAATATTGGAAACCAACGATTTACTTGCTAACTTCATTAATCATATTTTTGTATGGGAGAAGGACTAATTATGAATACTACATTCTCTTTGTATTCTATATTTATTTTAATGGTCCTACACCAAGAAGAGAAACACCTCGAGCATATGAAAAGGTAGCCTGGAAAACCAACAAATTGATATATAGATATTTATGTCCAATTTAAGTGAATGAACGAAATTTCAACCTAATACCATCATGAAAATAACACAGCTTCAATCCTAGTGCCTTTCACAGAAGGTCTTTCTAGAAACAGAATAGTGAGTTATCATATTTGACGTTTTGGGAAACTTCCTGGATTTCGTGAGAAAAGGATGGACGAAGCTTAGCCTTAACATACCTCTCCAATGAACATCCAATTGCCAAAGGTTTCTTCACAAATGTTGTTCCTTACATCCTATGCTTCCTCAAAACTACATATATGCAGCTTAAAGACACCTATAAACAATAAAAGATTTAGCAATAATGACCAGATTCGGCAAGGAGCATTTACGCGAGGAAATGTCTGTAAAACTTCGTAAAAATGATCGTAAAAGAGTCCCAAAAGTTTTACCTAAATACACCAGCTGCAAACCAACAATGCCAGCAAGAACACCACAGCCCAAAACACAGCTAATACTAGGGGAAAACAATTGTAAAGCGTAAGGCACACATTTCTTGGCACATGGACAAAATTTTAACGGTAAAAATGTGAAGCTTACTCAAATCCCTTTAGCACCTTTTGGGAACTATTCCTTCAGTTTATAAGCTGTTTTGGGAAAAAATAGCACTGATTTGAGCTTTGAAAAGCTCAAAGTAGCCGGCAATAAGGTGGGTCGACCCAACCCGACCCATGACCCAATTTCCTACTCGGGCTGTCTCGGTAAAACTGTCATAACTTTTTATTCTGAGGATAGTTTGATGTGCAGTTTTGTGAGTTGAAAACTAGACTCATATATCTTTAATTTGATAGGTCATGCACCTTATAACTCTTTACACTCTAGGAGATATGTCCTATTACATTTGACCCAAATTTATGAATTATTTCTTAAAGAAACTTACGGTAACCTTGGCAAACCTTTATCTTGCAACTTTCTTGATTGCAAACCTAAATGTATGAACTTTGTGCTATTAAAATAAATTTTAAAGAATCCATTATTATCAAATTATAAACTTTTAGTCCCATCCGGATAGTGAAACCTCATTTAAACCTTCTAAAAAGGGCGAGGTGCCACTTGGGCCATTTCTTTAACCCCAAATGTGTATTTAGGGGATTCCTTTGACTTTAAACATTAAGTCCTTGATATTACCTCTTATTATCAGCCTTATTATCCTTAGGTGCTAGCCAAAATGACATGTGCATTATATAAGACCACACTATTTATATAATGGAAGACGAGAAACACGGGGTCTCACAGTCTCCCCCCCTTAAGAACATTTGTCCGCGAACGTGTCAAGACAACTCCTTGGTTGAATTACCATCTACTAAAATATTATTTTTTTGGATACATCTATTACCCTTGCAAACCATAAATCAGCTTCCAAAAACTCCAATTAGTAAGCTTTGTATAGCTATCTCGCAACAAAACATACAAGTTATACCTCCAAATCTTTTAAAACTTTAGTTACTAAAAAAAGATAATTTCCAGTTTTGGAACGCGACCCACCTTAAGTTATAAATAGCTGGGGGTGATTCTCATCATTTCTTTGGCTTTCCAAGTTATTTTCTCAATATTTTTGTTTTGCCACAACACTTTCACTAAGGCCATTTTTCATTTTGAAGCTTTCTTATTTGTCGATCTAAAACAACCATTGGTACCTCATCATAAGTTAAGTCTTCAGCAATGGGGGTATTCTTAATGTGAGTAATACACGATGGATCTTTAATGTACTTCCGCAAAATAGATACATGAGACACTAGATGAACTGCTCTCAATTCTAAAGGAAAATTAAGCTTGTATGTTACCTTGCTAATTTCTCTAATAATCTTATACGGTCCAACATATCTAGGACTGAGCTTTCCTGTCTTTCAAAAACGCATGATTCCCTTCATAGTGGATACCTTTAAGAAGACCCAATATTCTACATCAAACTCTAAGTCTTGTCGCCGAACATCTGCATAAGACTTCTGCTGATTGTTTGCGGTAAGTCTCTAATAAGATTCATTTTTTTCTGTTGCTTATTTAACTACATTAGGGTCTAGCAACTTTTCCTCCCCAACTTAAAACTAATCAATTGATTACCTACATTTTTGCTCGTATAATGCTCTCTAAGGATCTATTTGAATGCTAGCATGCAAGCTATTATTATAAGCAAACTTAATAAGAGGTAGATGATCATCCCAGTTTCCTTTAAAGTCTAGCATATAGGCACGTAACATATCCTCAATGGTCTGGATGGTACGCTCTACCTGGCCATCAGTTTGTGGATGACAAAACGATGTTGAGATTCACTTGAGTGCCCAGACCCTTTTAAAAAGACTTCAAAAAATGTACGATAAACTGAGCCCCTCGATTAGAGATAATAGATAATGGAACTCCATGAAGGAAAACAATCTCTTGAATGTAAAACTTAGCATAATCCTCCGCTGAATTTGTTTCTTACTGGCATGAAATGAGCAGATTTTATCAATCTATCAATGATTACCTAAATAGAGTGATTCTACGAGGAGTATGAGGCAACCTAGTGATGAAGCCCATATTTATCATGTCCCATTTCAAGAATAAAAAATTAGTATACTTAGTTAGGCCTCCAGGTCACTGATGTTTTGTTTTAACATGCTGGTAGTTGGGGCATTAGCCACAATCTTTGGAATATCCTTTTCATGCCATTCCACCAATAGCTTTGTCGTAGGTCTCAATACCCCCTTTTTTGTGTTGCCCTAGGTTGAGTCGGATATCTAAGATGATGAGCCTCAAAATGAATCTTGGCGCGGAACCCTCTGATGTTTGCCACACATAAGAGGCCCCGGTAATGAAGGACTCCATCTCAAGTTAGCTCAATTAGAGGATGCTATTGTTGCGGAATACTTTCCCTCGATATCATAAGCTTAGGATCCTCACAGTGTTGCTCTTTTACTTCAGTAACAATGAGAGATTATGTTGTATTTTGAACAATTACACCATTATCCTCTGTATCTACCAATCGCACCTACAAACTAGCTTGCTAGTGTAGGTCATTTGTCATTTTAAACTTATAGGCTTCAACATGGCTTAGACTTTCCATGGACATTCAGCTAAGTGCATCAACAACAACATTAGCTTTACCAGGATGGTAAAAAATATCAAAATCATAATTGTTTTTGTAATTCCAGTCACCTCCTTTGTCGTAAGTTCAACTCTTTCTGCTTGAATAAATATTGGAGGCCCTGGTAGTTGGTAAAAATATCAGCATGAACTCCATATAGATAATGTCGCCAAATCACTAGGATAAATACAACTGCAACGAGCTCAAGATCATGGGTAGGATAATTTTGTTCATGTTTTCGCAATTGTCTGGAAGCATATGCAATATGCTCTACCATACTGCATAAGAACACGACCTAGGTCAATTCTCAAGGCATACAATATAAAACGTAGCCTTCAATTCCATCTGGAAGAGCCAAGATAGGTGCGGTGGTAAGCCTTTTCTTTAACTCTTGAAAACTCTACTCACATGCTTCAGTCCATTGAAACTTAGCTGCTTTATGTGTCAATCTCATTAGTGGTGAACAGATAGTGGAGAATCCCTCAACAAACCTCCTGTAATATCCTGTTAAGCCTAAAAAGCTACGGACGTTGATCGGATTCAATGGTCTCGGCCAGGCCATTACTACTTCAATCTTCTTGCCATCGACCTTGATACCATCGCCTATAATAACATGGCCACGAAAAGCTATAAAAGTTAATCAAAATTCACATTTGGAAAATTCAGCATATAACTTGTTGTCCTTGAGAGTCTGTAATATAATTCGCAAGTGGTATGCATGCTCAGCTTCTGACCCGTCCTAAATATAGCCTTTGGAATATCAACATCGTTGACTCGTAGCTGGGAGTACCTAGGTCACAAGTTAATCTTTGAAAAACCATCAATCCACATAAAAGGATACTTATTCTTGATAGTGATTTTATTTAGCTAGCTGTAACCAATACACATCCATAAGGAGCCATCTTTGTTTTGAACAAAGAGCACTGGAGCACCCTACGGAGATATACTTGGCCTAATAAAGCCTTTATCAAGTAAGTCCTTCAGTTGTTCCTTCAATTCCCATAGCTATGCATGATCCATTCCTTAGAGAGGAATGGATATAGGCTTCGTGTTCAGGAGCAAATCTATAGAAAAATTAATTTCCCTTTCAGGGAGAATCCTTGGTAGCTCATCAAGGGATACTATCGGGAATTTATTCACAGTAGGGACTGAATAAAATGCCAGTTGCTAATAAAATATCTTGTCCTCCCATGATGGTAACATGCACTTGAACCCTTTCTATACTACCTAGCATGAAGCTTATGGCATTATGTACATGGGGGAGTAGGTTGTGTCATTAGTGCAGAATGCTTCTTTCGATGGCTATCAAGTAAGTCTAAACTCTGCCCCAACTGTGTCTGAATATAATAACCATATCACTAGCCCTGCATCTGTGGTAGGAAACTACCTACTGACTGAGGTGGATATCAGTGAAATGGGGGACTAACATCACCTTGTAGCTTCCTATAAGACCTCATATTACGAGCCCTCTTATTCTTATCCCTATCTCTATAGGTATCCCGAATCCGATGAGAAAGGTCCTCTGTAGTCTGAGCAAAAGCCTAAATACGAGAAATATCTACACCATCCTTTAAAGACGTTACTCACAGTCTCTCATCAAATGATCCCCCAAACCATCCACATAACGATGGACTCTAGAACACATGGTACATACAATATCTAGTGTATACCTAGCAAAAGAATTAAAGCTAAGGCTATACACCCTTACGCTCATATCCCCGCCTCAAACTGGTAAATTAGTGAAAACGGGCCTCCCGCACCTCGTGTGGTAAGTAATGTGCTAGAAGTTCCTCAGAGAAGTCTTCCCACTCTGCTGACGTAGCACCAGGCCCTCTGGATCTCTCCCATGATTCGTACCACAAGATGGAGACATCACGTAGTCGTAAAGAAGCAAACTCCACTGCCTCGGTGACAGAGGCACGAATCACCCTCAATACTCTACATATATGGTCTACAAAGTCTTGTGGATCCTCAGTAATATTGGACCCAGTAAATACTGGAAGGGCCAAGTGAAGAAAATCTTGTACTTTTGAGCTTTTTGTTTGATCCCCTCTTATGTCTGCTCTTGCCTTTAGTTGTCTATAATGAATAGAAACCATCCTAGTTAGTCGTTGAATAGCCTCCTTCATCCCTTGCTCTCAAGTCTCTAATAGGGCTTGGGATACCAGATCTTCTTGGGCCCCAACAGGTGCTGGTGAATCTGGTACTGCGGGCATTGGAGACTCCCTATGCACCTCAACGGGGAATATATCTTCCTCACCAGGCAAGACACAATTGGTACCTTTTCTTTTGATCCATACTTATCTCATGTTGTGCCATCTTCTTAGCGTCGGCAACCCATTAAATAAGAACAACATAATACGATGTAGATTTCATATGTTCCTATAGCTTTGCTCAATAGCACGATCTATTAAGTGAAAGGAATATAACCATCCCTAAATGCCTCATAGCCTCCTTATTATAGGTGTGGTGCACAACACACCCATAAGAAAGACTCAACTAGACATGACATTGTGGACTCCCTGGGACACGACCTGCTCTGCTACCATGTTTGTCACGCCCCAAAGAGAGGGGAGGCATGACTGGCACTTGATAGCGTTATTGTCTGAGTAAGCCACTAAACATGCTAGTTAACTAAACTAGGAAACATGAGAAAATTGGGTAGTATAATGTTTAGAAAAAACTAAGCCGGGACCGTTTAGGTCATGACCTGGTAAACAACAAATAACGTACATCAAGATAAGTAAACCAAAATGATAAAGTACTAGCTAGCCAACAAGGTTGCCACAACAGAGGTATAGACACACGCCATATATACATGCCAATTATAACTGGAGACTGAAAGACACAAAAGGACCAACCAACATTGACATGTCCACAATAGCCTCTAAGAGAATCACTAACACTGTCGGGAAAAGGCCCCTACTATTCCCAACTGTACAACAAAAAGTAAGCATCCTGTGAAAGCTCCAGGAAAAGGTGGAGCTTACCAACTCACAATGAGCAGGGATCCTAGTTGAGGGGTAAATCAGAACCCCGAGCTGAACTTGCATGCACGAAATAAAATGCAGCGTCCCGAGGATAAGGGACGTGAGTACGAAAAAACTTGTACAAGTATGTAAGGAAGGAAGTAACATCATAGATAACTGTGGTAAAAAAGTTAATAGAAATGCCACCTGTAACCAAAATTCAAGGTGCCTTAAGGGACAATAAGCAACCTCCTAGTGAACGAATATGCATGGTATGCTTGAGCATCGTATGTCGTGAATACATATATATAGATGCAAATGCATGACATACCCAACCAATATTAGCAATGGTGATCCTTTCCGGTAGCTAACCGATATTACATCTTCCAACCTGTGGCCATCTGTACCATATATATATATATATATATAGTCATTTGGGCAAATAGGCCCCATACCTCCGTCGAAGTTTATGCATAATATGCAATGTATGATATGAATGATGAATGCACATTGTAGGTCATAGCATGAACTTACTCAATCATGGATTATTGGTACACTAATTCTCATAGCATCATAATCATTGTCATTTAGCATTTCTATGCTCATTGGTACACTTATTCTCATAACATCATAATCGTTGTCATAGCGTATACACATGACTTGTGGGATCTTATATGTTCTTTTTAACAAGCTTGGGAACTTAACCCAACATTTAGAGTTACGCCTTAACTTTGAAAATGCTCATAATGGTGCTTTACATAATGCTTATACTTTATCCCATGTCAATTAGTAAAGGAAAGTATTTAAATAGGATCAAGCGCTTTGTTGTTTAAATAGGAACGTTTCACGGGAGAATATTTGAAACCAACGCATTACTTGCTAAATGTTTCAATCATATTTTTGTATGGAAGAAGGACTGATTATGAATAACACATTCTCTTCGCATTCTACAATTATTTTAATGGCATTACCACAAGAAGAGAAGCACCTCGAGCATATGAAAAGGTAGCCGGTGAAACTGACAAATTGATAGATAGATATTTAATATCTAGTTTAAGTGAATGAACAGAATTTCAACCTAATACCATCATGGAAATAACTCAGCTGCAACCCCAGTGTCTTTCATAGAAGGTATTTCTAGAAACAGAATAGTAAGTTATCACATTTGACCTTTTGGGAAACTTCCCAGATTTTGTGCTAAAAGGAGGGGCTAAGCTTAGCCTTATCATACTTCATCAACGAACGTCCAATTACAAAAAGTTTCTTCACGAATGTTGTTCCTTACATCCAAAGCTTCGCAACAACTACATAATATGAAGCTTAAAGACACCTATAAATAGTAAAAATTTTAGCATTAACAACTAGATTCAGCAAGGAGCATTTACGCGAGGAAATGTCTGTGAAACATCATAAAAATGACCGTAAAAGAGCCCCAAAATTTTTACCTAAACAAACCAGCTGCAAACCAACAATACCAGAAAGAACACCACTTGTTTGGCAGCTCAAAAAATCCCCAAACACAGCTAATATGAGGGGAAAACAATTCCAAAATGTAAGGCATGCATTTCTAGGTACACAGACAAATATTAACAGTAAAAATGCAAAACACTTGCTCAAATCCCTTTGGCACCTCGACTGAACTATTCCTTCAGTTTAAATTCTTTTTGGGGACGAAATCTAGCTTATTTGAGCTTTAGAAAGATCAAATTAGCCGACATTACGGTGGGTCGGCCCGACCCGACCCGACCCATGACCTGATTTCCTGCTCGGGCAGTCTCGGTAAAACTGTTATAACATTTTATTCTGAGGTCGGTTAGATGTGTGGTTTTGTGCGTTGCAAACTAGACTCATATATCTTCAGTTTGATAGGTCATTGACCTTCTAAATTCTTACACTTTAGGAGATATGGCCTGTTATATTTGACCAAAATTTACGAAGAATTTCTTAGACAAACTAACCGTAACCTTGGCACCCCTTTACCTTGTGACTTTCTTGATTCCAAAACATAATATATGACCTTTGTGATATTAAAATAACTTTTAAAAAATTCATTATTAGCAAATTATAAACTTTTAGTGTCATCCGAAAAGTGAAACCTAATTTAAACCTTCAAAAAAAGGGCAAGGTGCCATTTGGGTCATTTCTTTAACCCCGAATGTGTATTTAGAAGATTCCTTTGACTTGAAATATTAAGTCATTGATATTACCTCTTATTGTCATCCTTATTATCCCTAGGTGCTAGCAAAAATCACATATATAACACCACACTATTTATATTATGGAGGACGAGAAACACGGGGTCTCACAAACCTTATTTAATTGCCTATAATCAATGCACATCCAAAGAGACCCATCTTTATTTCTTACAAGTAACATCGGAGCACCCCTAGAGATATACTTGGCCTAAAAAAGCCTTTCTCCAACAAGTCTTTCAACTGATCTTTCAACTCCTTCAACTCAACCGGTGCCATATGATAAGGAAGAATATAGATAGGTTGGGTATCCGGGAGAAGATCTTTGCCAAAATCTACTTCGGTTTCAGGAGGAATACTGGGCGAATTTTTGGGAAACACATTCACCACAAGAACTGATTCAAGAGTTGGTGACTCAGATTCGACATCTTTAACCCTCACAATATGATAGATACACCCCTTAGAAATTATCTTTTGGGCCTTACGATAAAAAGTAAACCGACCATTAATAGCGGAGTCACAACCCTTCCATTCAAGAACGGGCTTATCCAAAAATTGAAACATGACCTTGCGTGTTCTACAATCTATAAAGGCATAAGAAGCATGCAACCAATCAATCCCAATAGTAACATAAAAATCAAACATCTCAAGTTCCATGTGATCACACGAAAAGACTTTATCTAAACAAAAATAGCGCAACCTCGATACACTCTTTGGGCAACAATAGACTAACCCATGGGGGTACAAACTAAAAAGCGCTCCCTTAAAATTTCATGGCTAAAACCAAACTTAACAGCAAAAAGAGAAGTGACAAAAGTTAAATTTCCACCCGGATCAAGCAAAGAATAAACATCAAAACCAATGACTTTCAACATACAAGTCAGAACATATAGAGCTTCCTCAACTTCCTATTGAGCATGCAAAGTATAGAACATGTTGTATCTGGGGACACCACCTTGTCGAGCTCTTGGTTGGACTTGATTACCTTTGGTGATTTGACCCTTCTATGGTGCCTTTGGTCAATCAGCAAGCTTATGGACCGTCTAACCATAGCCAAAGCAAGCAATCAAATCCCATAAGCACTTTCCGGAGTGAACCTTTCCACATTTGTCTCAATGGGAAAGTAATGGTCCATAACCAACCGATGCCTTTTGAGGAGACACCCTAGCATTAGCAAATCTTGAATTAGAACCATGGAACTTCTTGAAGTTACCATAACAACCACAACTCTTGGAGTCAGAGAACCCAATATCATAATGGACCCTCTTAAAATCATTCACCATCTTCTCTTTCAGCTTTTCTCCCACGATCTATTCAACATATGTTATGAGCATTGAGATGTCCATATCCTGAATAATCATAGTTGTACAACATTCTTTCACATCCAAATCAAAGATCCAAGAAATAAACTAGTGCATTCTTACATGGGAGTCAGCTACTAGAATAGCTGCATACTTTGAGAGCTTTGTGGACTTAAGGATAGAGTCCCTCACACACATACTGCCTTGCTTAAGGTTGATAAATTTTGTCATTTTAGTTTCTCCAAGCTCAAGACGGAAGAAACAATCAAGGAATGCAAACTTGAACTCTTCCCAATTAAAAACATTGCGACAAACCCTCTCTATCAACCATTTATAGTACCACACTTGAGCCACATCTTTCAACTGATAAGTAGCTAACTTAACCTTCTCCTCAGAAGTCACCCCTATAATAGTTAAAATGTTAGTGAGCTCATCAATGAACTTGTGATCATCCTCATCAGCATTTGACGCAAAGAACTCTGGAGGATTCATCCAAGTGAAGTCTCTTACTCTAGAAGTTGAAATAGGATCACGGGGAGGAAGTTCGACTATCTAGTATGAGTAGTCTTCACCTGGGCAAGCATGGCAATAGCAGTACAAAATTAACCATTAGTCATAGGCTCTTCCACAGCCCTTGAGGGACTTGGTCCTCATTAGTCGGGGTCGGACTTGGTAGGGGAGTTCTTCATTTAGGCATCTTCTTTAATCTAGCAAGCACACTATAAGGATTAGAAAACCTTATTAAATTGTCCAAAGCATGACATAAGATATGTGAAAGTGAGACAATTCCTAACACGCCATCATAGCCTCCCATTTATTGGCACGGTGCACTTCACACCTATGAATAGGACTCTACTCGACACAGCAAGTTCGACTTCGAGTATCATTTATAAACCTAGCACTCTGATGCCAAACATCTCATAACCTAAACTTAGGGTGTAGGAGTTACATAGCGATGGGAATATGAGAGTCCCCAAATAAGCCTCAAAGTTTCCATTCACACATCATCGATTTGGAAGCATATATAAAATAGTAAAAACATAGTTCTAAAGGATGGAAATTAGGACTCACGCTATGGATATTTCATAGGGATAGGGATAAATGTGGATTGACACAACACGTAGCACATAGGGACTAAGGGATGGGTAAGTATGACTTACTCTATGGGGGCAAAGTGGGACTTAGGATCTTTCATATTAGAACATGAATCCATATCATCATATGCATAGTAAATCTATAATAATCATATCTAACAGGTAGCCATAATCATAATGTATGAATATAATACATAATATATATTTGTATAAGAGTCTGCAAGATGTCCAACAATGTCTTTATTCATAAGTTAGGAGGGGACCATGACATGTCTCGGGCTCACCCTCAAAGTAAATAACATAAACGGAAGTAAAATATGTAGAGGAATGGTGGCTTCTCCTTGTAATATAGGACTTACCACAACAAGGATCTCAAATCTGATCCAGCCGTCAAACAGTGGATGAAGATAGCCTTCGATCACTACATGGTTAGATTATGTAGGCAAAAAGTAAGTGTCAGTACATCTGAATGTACTAAGTATGCAGGCATGCAATACATATGAACTTCTTAAACCTGCATTCAATGTTACATGACAAAGGGACATATATAGAAAGAAGGCCAAATACATAAACAGACACTTAAACTTGCCCTCATTTTTCACTTAGACACCTAAACTAAGACAAGTTCCAAATAGACACCTCAACTGCTCATATTTGATCCCATTAAACACTTTTATCCTACTTGGCACTCTCCGGTACTTTTTTTTAATTTTTCAGCCAAAAATAAATAGTTGCGGTCCAAAAAAATTGTTTTTTCTTCATAAAAATAGATTCTCAAAATTCCCAGTTAACCATGTGCAAAAAAGTTTTATTTAAAATTGTAATAATATTTTTCCGCATATTGTTAACGGAGAATTTTGAGAACCTACTTTTATGGGAAATTTTTTATTTTGGATAACTGAGAATTTTGAGAACCTACTTTTATGAAAAAAAAATTTTTTGGACCGCAACTATTTATTTTTGGCTGAAAAATTAAAAAACAGTACCGGAGAGTGCCAAGTAGGATAAAAGTGTTTAATGGGATCAAATCTGAGCAGTTGAGGTGTCTATTAGGAATTTGTCTTAGTTTAGATGTCTAAGTGAAAAATGAGGACAAGTTTAGGTGTCTCTTTATGAGTTAAGCCTAGAAAGAATCATATAACATGGAAAATAGTATATTAATATGACATGAAATGCATGATGCATGAATATGAAGATTTTGTGCATATACGCGGATGGGACCTCAACCAACATAAGACCAAGTGAGCTAAAATGCTGAACTCTGTCGTCTACCCCATTGCAGATAAAGAGGTGACCTACTTGTGAAAGGTAGATCCATAATCATTCGTCATCCATAAAGGGGCATAAACATATTCATAACATATGTTAGTCACATAGTATAAGAGAAAGGACTATGGAGCCTTGGGGATAGCCCACCCTGCTTCCAATCCCATCGGTGCTAAGTCATCATCCCACTAGAATACATATATGTATACGTGCTTGTAAAAGAGGCATAAGTCTTATCAAAACATAAGCATACATACTTAGACTTAAAGGCCAAATCAAATTTCATAATCATGCATACTTAGGCAAAACAACCAAAACATACTTCATGTCATACTTTCATGCATTGAAATAGCTCCTTTAAGCACCTTCATGAAAAAAGAGTATGGAGTCTTGGGGATAGCCCACCCTTCCTCCAACCTCAATCAGGGCTCCATAATCAAAGTGGTGTAGTAAACACCTATAATTTCTCAAAGAGCCATATTCATAGATATTTATGTGATAACATGTTGTAATCCTCGTGGGAGGATGCCACTTCTATACGATCTGGGCTAACATAATACTTGCTAAAATATCAACAGTTTAATACGCAACGTATCACTCATAATTTATTAATGAATCCAAAATATTTATAAGTATAAGATTTTGTGCTAGTGGTAGTTTAGTTAATTTTGAGTTCTAGTTTATAGCATGAGCCACTTCCAAAATCATTTAAATCAATATCTTGTGAGAATTTTATATATTGCCCATACTATTGTAGTACGCGCTGAAAATTATTACCAATGTTAAAATACAAAGATATAAAACTTAATAGTTTCTATTTCATACAATCACCTCAAAATAACTTCTAATTTGATATAAAAACAAGCTCGCCGGTTCTAATTTAACTAGACACGCCAAAACTTTTAGTTACAAACTATGGTTTAATAATTCACACTTGCCTTTAAAATTTACACATACATATGCAATAGGAGAATCATGTACATGTCCCAAAACTACTAAAATATTTATGTCTACTTTAAAATGTGATATTCTGCATAGCTCCAAAAATTTACCTTCAATGGCCATCCTCAAGCGTCATCTCGGGTATTCCCTAAGATAGAAAAAACTAACGCTAAGCATGAAGCTTAGTGGTGTAAAAGCTACAAGCTGTAACCTTTAGATTTCTCAATTGACCTTTCTTAAGTGAAGGAAACACAAATGCAATATAATAAGTAGACCAAGCGAACAAATAGATCAATAGTATCAAGTATGATATTAAAAGGTGTAAGTGTCATGAGTTCTTGGAAGCATCTTTATAAGACAGTCAAATAATCAGTTCGCCAAATACGTATGTCATGCCTTTACACCAAACATAATCAAGTATCAAGAAAGGCCGATGCCCTATATAATGAAGCGCTAAAATCCAATAGTCAAGAGAACCAAGAACCATATTAAGAGTGTCTTTCTAGTTCTTTCTTAAAATGTACCACTTCCATACTTAGGATGAACGAAAAATGCATAGTCAAGATGTCAATTGATTTGAATAAGAGGCATACTGATAGTGACAAAGTTACAACCACAAGAACAACTAAATCCACAAGGATTTCCAGTGATCAATCAATCTGTACAAATGGGCAAATTGAGAGAGTTCCTTGCAAGTCTCAAAATATATCAACACAACCAGATAAAATTACAAGAACATAACAGAGATACTAAGATAATATTCAAATGTACCAGCAGGTAACAAAATTACAAAAACAAGGTTTTCTTTACACGAACCTGAACATTTTAGCATGCAATCGACCCTACTGAGTTCAAGTCATGGATTAATACGCCATCAGTTTCTTCAATCAATTTCCTTAAGATTGTACAAGTGTGTAAGAATATTAATACTCATTTAAATACTCAGTTAATATTTAGCACTTTCGACATGCAAAAATTAACAAGATACATACCAAAAAATGATCCCTATTTGTGTAAATGACACCCCTCTGGGCAGCTTGACCGTCTTGTATTGAAACTAGATTTTTGATTGGTAAATGGAAAAATATGGCTTTTCAGTTCACATGAAAATTGTAGGTATATGATTTTAGGTTGCAAAAAATCAAAAATCACTTTAGAATACCTTTAGTACAAGAATTTATAATTGAATCACTAACATCATACACCCAGGGATTCCTATGTCAAGAATCTGGACAGAACATGTCCAAAATTGCGTCCACTGTTTTGAATCCATAATTACCAAATTAGGTTCCAACATACACATAAGAGTAGTAGCTACATCTATTGGGGTTGCAAATAACTAAGAACCATCAAAACATACATCTGACACATCAAGATATGATTAAAATACTAACAGCACTACATAGAAGGTTTTTCAGACAGAAAAACTGGCCAGAACATTCTGTGTGTTTCGTACCATATTTCACTACCATACAAGAAAATTCAGAATTTTACATAAATGTAAAGGTTTTATATATTAAATCATATTTCCAAAACATATTTACACACTACAAACACAGCTATATACCATGAGATATTCCACAATTACTAAACATTACACTATTTCAAGACTCAATTTAGCTACTTACAAAAGGGTAGGGGTTTCACGATTTTTGCTCAAAGGGACTGCTTGTATTCATGATTTTTATCAAATATACAGCTATGAGGGAGTTATAAGGTGTCTCCAACTCTTGGAACTGTCTTACCTCAGGGGAAAATATATATTATATTAAAAGCAAATTAAAAAAAATGCTGGCCAAATTTCTTTTTTCCATTCCGTATTTGATTCCTCAGACATTAACATTTATTATTACTGTTTGTGTGACATATATAATTGCATAAAGTTAAATAAATTACGCTAAGACAAACCCCTCCCTCATTTCTTTCGACGATTCAAGAAAATTCATTTCTCTAACGACGCTAATTCAAGTCAAAGAGTTGTGAAGTAGGGGTTGGTTTTATCTCAAGGGAATATATTTTTGAAAGTTAATATATTATTTAATAATAAGGGCACTACAACTCTCTCCACCTTATGAAATTTCATCTCGAAACTAACCTTATGCTAGTCTCGAAATAAGTGCAAATATTGGGTCCTCATATCTTCTTCTCTCTCCCTAGTGATTTCTTCCCCGGAATGGTTCCTCCAAAGTACCTTTACTAAGGAAATTTTATTGTTTCTGAGTTCTTTTATTTCCCAATATTGAATATGGACATGATTCTCGTCATACGTCAAGTCTTGATTAACCTCAATAATTCAAGTGTTAGGACATGAGAGCGGACAGAATGACATCTTCTAAGCATTGACACGTTGAAAATATTGTGGATCTTGTCCAACTCAGGTGGTAATGCTAATTTATATGCAACTAGTCCTACTCTTTCAAGTACCTCATAGGATCTGATAAATCGGTGACTAACTTTTCCCGTTTGGCCATATCTCATAATCTTGTTCCATAGAGATACCATTAAAAATACCTTATCTCAAAAATGATGATATCATGCCTTTTAAGATCAACATAAGATTTTTCCTATCAAAAGCTATCTCCAGACGATCCTTGATCACTTAAAGCTTGATCACTTTTTCTACTTTCTATATTCCATGTCGTGTCTAGTTGAGTCTTTCTTATGGGTGTATTGTGTACCACACCTACAATAAGGAGGCTATGAGGCATTTAGGGATGGTTACATTCCTTTCACTTAATAGATCGTGCTATTGAGCAAAGCTATAGGAACATATGAAATCTATATTGTATTATGTTGTTCTTATTTAATGGGCTGCCTACGCAGAAGATGGCACAACATGAGATAAGTATGGATCCAAGAAAAGTTACCAATCGTGTCTTGCCTGGTGAGGCAGATATATTCCCCGTTGAGGCACATAGGTTCCAATGCCCGCAGTACCAGATTCACCAGCACGTGTTGGGGCCCAAGAAGATCTGGTATCCCAAACCCTATCAGAGACTTGAGAGTAAGGGATGAAGGAGGCTATTCAGCCACTAACTAGGATGGTTTCTATTCATGAGAGACAACTAAAGGCAAGAGCACACACAAGAAGGGATCAAACAGAAAGCTCAAAGGTACGAGAGTTTCTTCACTTGGCCCTTCCAGTATTTACTGGGTCCAATTTAACTGAGGATCCACAGGACTTTATAGACCATATGTATAGAGTATTGATGGTGATGCGAGCCTCTGTCACCGAGGCAGTGGAGTTTTCTTCTTTTCTACTAAGTGATGTCGCCATCTTATGGTACGAATCATGCGAGAGATCCAGAGGGCCTAGTGCTCCGCCAGCAGAGTGGGAAGACTTCTCTGAGGAATTTTTAGCAAATTACTTACCACGCGAGGTGCGAGAGGCCCATTTTCACTAATTTATCAGTTTGAGGCAGGGATATGAGTGTAAGGGTATATAGCCTTAGGTTTAATTCTTTAGCTAGGTATACACCAGATATTGTACGTACCATGTGTTCTAGAGTCCATCGTTATGTGGATGGTTTGGGGGATCATTTTTTCTTTCACCAACTTCACTCCAACAACGAGGAGTCCAATATTTTCTACCACATAATACTTCATAAGGAGGCATTCCAATGCTTGATTGGTAGCTATTATTGTATGCAAATTCTACTAAAGCCAGATGTTGGTCCCAACTAACCTCCAACTCCATGATGCATGCTCGAAGCATATCATTCAAAATTTTTATCACTCTTTCTGACTGACCGTCTGTCTGAGGATAAAATGAGGTGCTAAAATTTAAGTTCGTACCCAAGGCCTCTTGCAAGCTAGAAAAAAATCTAGATGTAAACCTTGGTTCTGTTGGAGAAAATCGAGATAGGGACCCTATGCAGCCTTACAATCTCATTAATGTATAGTTCTTCTAACCTTCTAAGTAAATAATCCATTCTAGTTGCTAAGAAATAAGCACGCTTTGTTAATCTATCCACTATCACCCGTATTGAATCATGGTTCTTTTGAGTGTGACATAAATAAAGTCCATTGTTATACACTCTCATTTCCATACTGGCCTCGGCAAGGGTTGGAGTAGCCTAAATTGGACTTGATGCTATGCTTTTATTTGTTGACAAACAAAACTTTTTGAAATATACTCTGCAATGTCTTTCTTCATACCATTCCACCATTAGCGTTCTTTAAGGGTCTAGCGCATTTTCGTACCTCCGAAGTGCACGACATATGATGAAGTGTGTGCTTCATTCAAGATTTCTCTGTTCCACCTTTCATATTAGGGACACATAACCTATTTTTATAAGATAAGACATCATCCTCTGTTAATGAAAAATCATGTTTTTCTCTATCATGAACCTTTCTTGGAAGCTTCATGAGTTTCTCAGCTAACTTTTGTGCTTCTCTAGCCTGCTCAAGCAATACAGGTTTAACTTGTAGTTGGGAAATAATAAGGCTATATGAATGAAGTGCAATATGGACATTCATGGCTCTTAACTCAAGAAGCAAAGGCAATGGACTCAACGATAGGCGTGAAAAGGACTGGCGACGTAAGGCATCTACAACCACACTAGCTTTTCCTAGATAATAATCAATAGTGGAATCATAATCCTTAATAAGCTAAAGCCATCTATGTTTCCGTAGGTTCAGCTCATTTTGTGTACCGAAGTATTTTAAGCTTTTGTGATCAGTAAATTTGTAACATTTTTCTCCACAAAGATAATGTTCCTATATCTTTGAGGCAAATACTATAGCAGTGAGTTCCAGATCATGAGTAGGATACTTGAATTCACATGGTTTTGATTTTCAAGAGGCATAAGAAATAACTTTCCCTTCTTGCATCAGAACACACCCTACACCATGATGAGATGCATCACTATATATCACATACTCCTTCCCGCCCATTGGTAGAGTAAGTACAGGAGCTTGAGTCAATAAGGATTTAAGAGTTTCAAAGATCTCTTGGCATTTGGAACACTTACCAACCAATCATAAGCATCTTTTTGTAACAGTGAGATAGAATACTTAAATTTTGGAACATCTGAACACTCCAATTGCTCAAACACCCTCTCCATGCATTCCAGCCATTGTTCAGTGTCAGTGGGATCAAAAGTACCTTCAAATTCTACTTCACCCATTTTCCTCATTTTCTCAAAGTTTATCCCATTAGGATCATGCATCGCTTCAACTATGTGGTGGAAGAATTTATCCATCTATTGGAAAGGAGGATTCATAACCTGAGTACTATAGCTTATATGAGGGTGTGGGATAGGCCTTACACCCCTTTTGTTTCCCATTTAAGACCCTCTAGTGCGGGGGATGTATGGATCTAAGAGATGTTTGCCAACCCCTTCAAGTGCATAAGATTGGGAATAAGAGTTATCTGATTCTTTCCATGCTGCTTCCATAGGTCTATTAGAGGAAGAGGTCATATTTTACTTCGTTCAAAAGGTGAATATCACATTGCAATAGGGACATGTACATGATGCATATGCACTCTACAACACTAAAATAGTAAAAATCATGTTAATACACAAATAACATAGCTTGGATGTTTTGAAAAGTAGACAAGTATACAAATAATTCAAATCAAAAGTCTGACAATCACAAGCCTAGTGTCAGGACCCGCCACTATTTCTGCATGGAGGAGAAGAATCTAGAGCCTTTGGGTAATTTATGGAAGATTCTACATCCGTGTAGATAGTTTCGGTAGTGTGTAGTCTTCTCTAGAATTGTATGGAAGTGTGTGGAGAATTATAGAGAAAGTACTAAAGTGTAAATATATAGGGACTTATAGGATAAATATTATTTGCACTCAGGCCCTTTAAAAGTAGTATAAATAGAGGGGGTCATGTTCATTTGCAAACCATCCTAGCATCCAAACATTGAGACTCGTAAGGCATTCTCTCTTAAGCAATATAAGTCTTCTTTCTCATATAGCTCTCTTGTCTTCTCTTATCTAGCGTTCCCTTAGCAGTCCTTCGTTGAAAAGGCTTACTAGTATTTGCAAGATCATGAAAGAGTCGTGAGCAAATAAACTAGTGCTGCATGGAAGTCTTAGCGAGATTTCTAAGGTCGTGACAATGTGGTATCAGAGCAAGTTTGACTAAAGGAAGCATGGAAAGTGAAGGAGACGTCAACGCTACCAACACCACAAATGTTACACTGGATGTTGGCAAGAAATACAAGGGAAATAAAATCTCCTAAAAGGTGGAGGAGGTGCTGGTCGGACCGATACTGAGCGAGGCCATGACAACCCACTCATCCTCGGTCACTGAGTTGAGTGACGAGGAACGAGGCGAGGATCTTGTCGACATCACGCTCGACATAGGATAGGTCACAAGGGTATATGCTACCAGGCAAGCAGTAGAGTTCTTGGGAAGCCCTTGAACGAATTTGACAGCAAGTTCAAGACCTTGGAGGAGTTCACCCTTGAAGAGAATGAAAGTATACGGAAGGATTTTGGCGGACATCAAGTTGCGGTGTACGAGATGAGGGAGACCATCACATCCTTGGAGTGCTGGCTCATGGAGGCACTGAGCAAGATGGAGGCCATGAGTGCCACCATAGAGACCATGGGTGCAAGGGTAAGGGCACTTGGGGAAGGCGTGGCTAAAGGGAGATGCGTAGGGATTGTTGGAGAAAGTGAGGCCATGATTGAGGCTCCCAAGCCACCTGTCTTTAAAGGCGTCTATGATGTGTAAGAGATGGAGATCTTCTTGTAGCACATGGAGAATTACTTCAAGTATAACGATGTGATGAATGACGAGATGAAGATCAACACAGCCGTGTTGTATCTGACAGAGATGGCTATGGTGGAAACGAAAGGAGTCATAAATAGGGAAGGGTGTATGTGCCATCAGCACATGGGAGCAGCTTAAGGCTGAGTTCAAGAAGGCCTTCTTCCCGAATAATGTCATCTACGAGGCCAAGCAAAAGTTCAGGGAGCTGAAGCAGACGGGTAGCATAAGGACCTACGTATTGGAGTTTACTACCCTCACACATCAAATTCCCAACCTCACAGATGAAGCTATGATGTTCCACTTCATGGACGGCCTACAGAACTGGGCCAGGACAGAGCTAGAACGCCAAAAGGTTAGGACCATAGACGAGGCTATCACACAGGCAGAGGCTTTGACGGACTCTCGGCACGACAAGGGAGACAAAGAATGAGAAGAAACCTCGGGAGGTGGTCATGACCAAGGTGGGGAAGATGGGGGCAAAGGCAAGGGTTGGCAGCCACACCCTAAGAATAATGATATCCATAGGCCTGATAACAGGAGGTTCGGTCATCAAGGCAGCGAAGAAAACAAGACAAACCCCAAAAAAGAATTTAAGTGTTACATATGCGGGGGACCACATTGCTATAAGAAGTTCCCTAAACTGTAGAGTCTTGGTGGCATACTGCGGGAGCGAAAGGAGCAGAAGGCACAGGAAGAGGCACACAAATTAAAGGAAGTTGGCACAGCTTGAGTAGGCGTTATTGGGCCGTTCAGGGCAATCAAAAAGCTACTGGAGAAGCCAAAAGAGCGTGGCGTGTAGTACGTAGACATCACAATCAATAAGAGACCCACTCCTGCTGTGGTCGACACAGGAGCAGAGGTTAACATTGTGACTAAGTCTGCGGCAACAAATTTGGGGCTCAAACATAACCCAAGTAGTGTGCAACTTAGGACGGTCAATACGTCGAGGAATCCTGTGTGTGGAGTTGCTCAGGGAGTCAACATAGTTATGGGTGAGTGGCATGGAAAGACCAACATCCACATAGCACAGATAGATCTCTTTGACATTGTCCTTGGATAGAAATGTTTTCGGAAGTGCCATTTGGTGACAGACCCTAAACTCCAATAACTTGTGGTCATGGATCAAGGAGGTTCATACATGGTACCCTTACTCACAATGCCGAATTCAGAGAGACCAGTTTAGTTATCAGCCTTATAACTCGTAGAAGAGGCTAAGGAAAAGCCATCATTGTCGCGTTCGACGCCTGCTGAAAGGAAAATTTGATGGAGGAGAGGCCGATGAAGGAAGCCAAGAAGGGATAGGAACAACCAGCCATGACCACGCTTCTCAGGTGCTGAAAGGGGCGAACTCCAGAGAAGACCGCAAAGGGACGACATGAAGACTAGTGATAGTCTGAAGGTAGGGACGGGGAGTTCCAATAGCAGCATTGCGCCAAGGACGTCGCATCCTGTGGGGGAGTGTGTCAAGACTCGCCACTATTTCTGCACGGAGGAGAAGAATTCGGAGCCTTTGGGTAATTTACGGAGGATTCTAGATCCGTGTAGATAATTCTGGTAGTGCATAGTCTTCTCTAGAATTATATAGAAGTGTGTGGAGAATTCTACAGAAAGGACTAAAGTGTAAATATGTAGGGATTTATAGGATAAATATTATTCTCATTCAAGCCCTTTAGGAGTAATATAAATACATGGGGCCATTTTCATTTGCAAAATCATCCAAACATTGAGAGTTGTAAGGCATTCTCTCTTAAGTAATATAAATCTTCTTTCTCATATGGCTCTCTTGTCTTCTCTTATCTAGGGTTCCCTTAGCGGTCCTTTCTTAAAAAGTCTTACAAGTATTATCAAGATCGTGAAAGAGTCTTGAGCAGATCAACTAGTGCTGCACGGAAGTTTAGTGAGAGTTCTATGGTCGTGACACTACGCTCTGATACCAACACTTATGGCAACCCTCGTCGGAGGATGCCACGTCCATACGATTTGGGATTACAAAATACATGCTTAAACATTAAGAGTTTAATATGCTTCATATCACTCATAATTTAGTGATGAATCCAAATTATAGGTATAAGATTTTTTCCTAGAGGTAGCTTAGTTGATTTCGGGTTCCAGTTTATAGCGTGAGCCACATCCAAAATAATTTAAACCAATATCTAGCAAGATTTTTATATATTTCCCGTACTATTGTAATACACATGTAAAATTATTACCAATGTTAAAATACAAAGACATAAAACTTACTAGTTTCCATTTCATATAATCACCTCAAAATAACTTGTAATTTAATACAAAAAAGAAGTTCTTCGGCTCTAATTTAACTAAACACACCAAAACTTTAAGTTACAAAACATGGTTTAATACACTAGCCTTTCAAATTTACTCATACAAATGATACAGGAGAATCATGTACATGTCCCAAAACTACTGGAATATATATGTCTATATACAAATGTGACATTCGGCATAACTCCCAAAATTTATCTTCAATGGCCATCATCAAGGATTATCTCGGGTATTCCCTATAATAGAAACAACTATTGCTAAGAATGCAGCATAGTGGTGTAAAATACACAAGCTGAAACCTTTTGATTCCTCAATTTAAGTTAAGGCAACACAAATGCAATATAGAAAGTAGAAAAAGTGAACAAATAGATCAATAGTATCAAGTATTATATTTAATGGTTTAAGTGTCAAGAGTTCCTGGAAGCCTCTTTACAAGACAGTCAAATAATCAGCTCACCCAATATTGTGTCATTCCTTCACAACAAACTTTATCAAGTATATTGAAGGCTCGAGGCCCTGTATCATGTAACACTGAAACCCAATAGTCAAGAGAACAATGAATCATATTTAAAGTGGCTTTATAGTTCGTGCTTAAAATTGGTCGCTTCCATAATTAGGACAAACCAAAAGTCCATCGTTAAGATGGGAATTGATTCAAACAAGAGTCATCCCGATAGTTACAAAGTCACAACCACATGAAGGACAATCTCCACAAGGATGTCAAGTGATCAAGCAATTCGTACAAATAGGGAAACAAAGTGAGTTCATTCCAAGTCTCAAAATATATCAATACAACCAGATAAAATGAGAAGAACATAGATGAGATATCAAGATAACATTCAAATGTAACAGTAGGTTACAAAATCCCAAGAACAAGTTTTTTTAAACGAACTTGAACCTTCTAGCATGCAACCGACCATACCTAGTTCAAGTCGTGAATCAATACAACATAAGTTTCTTCCATCAATTTCCTAAAGATTGTACAAGAATGTGAGCACATTAATACTCATTTAAATGCTTACTTAACATTCAGAACATTAAACAGGTAAATATGTAACACCCCACATCTTAGGTGATCTAGTCTTATACATACGGAACATGATATGATTTTGTAGAAGGCGTACCAACTTTAAATGTGACTAACTTTTTTATTGGAGGGCTATATTTATGTCTAAGGCTTAATACTAGTGAGTGTATATATGTTTTAAGCCAAAGTGAGGAGATGTTGGCCTTAAACAAAGTGAAAGAAAGTAGCGTACTTATAGGACTTAGGAAGCTAATAGGGGAGTCACCTACGTGCTTAGCTTAAATAGGCTAGGTAGACGGAGACTAGACCCAACATCAAATCTGTTCAACTCCGATAATGAATAAAGCAAAGTTAAGGGTGTAATTTTGGCCCATGGTTTAGCTTCATAAAGGGACGATATTTTCAGCCCAAGATGAATAGAAAAAGGGCCCAAGTACATTCACAACCCGCTTGACGATTTGGGCCCAAACTAAGTGAAGATTAAAGAGGAATGGACAGCCAAGGCCCATCAAATTGGAGCCCAATAAGGCCCAAGTGAAAGGGGCAAGCAGGTGCATCACCACCTTGCTATTATGTGGCTTAAATTGGAGGAGAAAGTCAGCCAAGAGGGGCCCTTTGAAAGGGGTTAAAAACTAGAAACTTCAAGTCACTCAACATAGACAAAATTAAATTTTTCAAAGTTTTTCTCCATGCTCTCTCTTGACTTTGCAAAGAAGCTGGGTTCATAAAGAGGACCTGATCCTTAAAGGCTGAGAAAAGTAGAAATACCTAAGGTTTAGTATAATTTTTCCATGAAAAACATGAGTAAGCTAATTATACTTGTGCTGGAATTTTTGATAGCATGTGTTCCAAATATTGTTGTACACTTTTCTTGTTTATTAAAAGGCTTTCCTCTTCTTGGTTTGCTTGATTATAAAGGGAGGTTGATGTTTTTAGTGAGGTTTAATTCAGGAATGATGTAACCAGGTTGCCGCATTATTTCTATTTTCCTTACAAATGAGTTCTTGCATGACATTTTAATTGTGCTTTTAGTAGGAACTTGTAGGCTTGTAATTGGGAATTGTTGTTGCACGTCCTCCATCTAATTTGGGACTGTTTTAGGACTGTTTTTATGTGTAAATATATTGGAGAGAATTTGGTTAAAGATGAAATAGGTTTGGGATTGTTGACTTCGAAATGTAGTGAAAAGATGTAATCTTATGCTGCCTACCTGTGTATTGTGTAAAATTATTATGTGTTGTGCTTTGTGAACTATTATAACACTGTTATAGGACTAAAAAAGCTGTATATGACATATATGTGAGAATTTGTATTAGGAAATGCAATTAGAAGTGGAAAGGGGCAAAGAATACTCTTTGGTTGATAATTACAACATTGCTGCCCGAGTGTTATTTTTCTGGGAGATTGGACTGCCAAGATGTGTTTATTAGCAGCTAATACTAGTTTTAATACCTGCCCTATTGTAGATAAATATTTGGGGTAAAAGAAGGTTACTTCGAGGTAATAACAATGTATTATAATGAGGTATTTAATGCTACTCCTATTTATCATAGTTGGAATGAAATCTAGGCTCTTCCTTGGAACCTAGAGACACTTACAAAGTCTGACATAATTAATAGTTGTGCCTCCACTATTTAACATGTTCATAAACTCCAATACATAGGCATTGCCGAATTTGCGTACCTACTTTGGATACCAAGATACGTGAGTTCCTTTTTACTAAATAAAGTCCATGTGTTGTTTCATCCCCTACGCATTTGATTAGATGGGTAACCTACTCTTTTTATTGTGGTATTGTATTGCCTATTTGTTTAAATGTCACATGTTATGTCTATAGTCCTACACCTCTAAATGTTATGACCACCAAAAGTATCATCTCAAAAGTAAATAAAAGATAAATCAAAGTTGCTTATTGATGGGTAGTATCCCAGGGGTGGAAGAATCACCTAGAATGGGTTGATCCCATATTACCAGGATATTCCAAGGGTGAAAGGACAGCCTAGCATGGGTCGATCCCAATATTGATTAACCAGTTATTAGTTGATCATTTGTATTATATACAGTGCTCAGATTATGCAGTGAAGAAAGGTAAAGTGATAAAAAAGAAATAAAGTACATGATTCCACAGTATGACTAAAGGTGTTCTCTTATCCTTACACACCAATGTATGATTTTATTTGAGTTTTTATTTCATATGCAGTACTTCCTACCTTACATATTCAGTACATTATCTCAAACTGACATACCTAACGGGGCACCAGCATTTCATGTTGCAGGTACAGGAGCTAGTAGATCTCCCCAGTACGAGTATAGGATATCTAACTGCTATTACTGAGCTCCAGGTTGCTTCGAGGCTTTGTGTGTCAAGAGCTTATATTTTGTATTGTATAGTTATTCATAAGGTGGGGCTTGTCCCGACCCTTAATAGATATGGTCCCTTATCTAGAGGCCTTTTAGACAATGTAAAGTGAAGTGTGGTCATGTATCGTACTTTAGACATCGTGTCTTAATGACCTAGTCATACATATTTCCTTTTGGCTTTTTATTACGGTCTACTTTCTTGAAAGCATGTTGAATGTTGAAACCCCTTATAATGTTGATAGAAAGTGCATGGTCATATGTTCGTTCTCCCAAGTCTTGTCGGCGACGGGTTCCAGTCCGCCTCAATGGGACTTTGAGCGTGAAAAAAGTTGTATCAGGGCGGGTCGTCCTAAGGAGTCAACAAAGTCGTTCCTATGTAGAGACTTATTTTTGGGTATGTGTTGCACCACATTTATTAGAAGGAGGCTACGTGGCATTTAGGAGCTATCATTTTCTTTTCATTCTTTAGATCGTGCCCTAGAGCCAAGTATTGTAGGTGGATTGTTTCCAACCTTTAAATTTTTTTGTACAACGAGTATGCCAGAAACAAGGAAAAGTAAAGGCAAAGGGAAGAAAGTAGAATTGGTAGTTGGTGTACTTAGTCTGGTGGGACAATAAAATAAGGCCCAAGATGAGTGTCTATCAGAAACATCTCCAACTCCTCCAGCTCTTGATGAACCAAGAAGTAGTGAAATACCCCCAGAACTACCTACCAATGCTGCCATGCAGGATCAAAGAAATGCATTCCAACTATTGACCCGTATAGTTGTTGGCCAAGTTCAAAGACAAAAAGGCCTATTATGGGTACCGGTGGTGCGAACAGGTAAGCTAGCACGAGGATACGTGATTTCCTTAATTTGGACCCTCTATCTTTTACCGGGTTAGATCCTAATAAAGATCCCAATTCTTCATCGATCAGATCGAATGCACCTTTGATGTTATGCACATAAGCGGTATAGAAGCTATGGAGATAGCAACATATAGATTGAAGGGTATGTCCATACTATAGTATGAAGCTTGGAAGCAATCTGAGGGTATCATGTACCTCTAACTACCCAAAAGGAGTTTAAAGCGGCATTTCTTGACCATAACATGCGATTAGAGATTCGAGAGGCTCGTGCAGACTATTTTCTGAATCTCCACTAAGGGAATATGAGCGTGCGGCAGTATATGCTTCAATTTAATTCCCTGGCAAGGCATGCTCCTAATGTAGACGCTACTACGGCAGATAGGATTCATCGATATGTGGATAGGTTGGATCCGTATCTGGTCAGGGACTGTACCATTACTTCATTGAATAAAGACATGGATATGGCGAGAATGCTAGAATTTGCACAAAAACTGGAGGATTAGAGGCAAAGAAGAAGGACACAAGAGTTAGAAAGGGGGCAGTCCAATAATGCCAGATCTTAACACAAGAGTTAGAAAGGGGGCAGTCCAATAATGCCAGATCTACAGGCCAGTTTATACCGTCCCAAGGTGAATTTAGGCCCCGGTTTTCTAATAAATTACCTAGGCCATCATTCTCCTACTCCGCAGCTAGTGCTCAACCACAACTTCAATGGTCTAGAAGTAATCAGTTTTGTCAAAAAAGTGTAGGCTAAGGTGCACAGATAACAGGATATTTGGTAACCCAGCAAATGCCTCCTAGGCAGCCTTGCAAATAATTTGAAAGGAGTCACTTATGTACATGTTGTGTTGGGATAGATGTTTGTTATTGGTGTGGTGTGCCAGGACATATGATGAGATATTGACCGAGAAGACGCATGGGTGATATAGCACAACCTACTAGGTCAGTTATTGCATCATCATCATGAGTTCCTCCACTAGGTAGGGGTCAGCAAGCACCTACAGGTCGTGGTAGAGGGGTTAGAGGTGAAGTTAGCTCTAGTAGAGCCCAAAATCGAACTTATGCTCTGGGAGTCAGCAAAATTTGAAAGCTTCACCCAATGTGGTCATAGGTACATTGTTCATATTTTCACACAATGTGTATGCATTAATTGACCCAAGATCTACACTATCATAATTCACTACACTAGTTGATGGGAAGCTTAAGAGAACACCAAAATTATTGAACAAGCCATTGGAAGTGTCTACACCAATCGGTGAATCTAGTATAGCTAGAAAGGTCTATTATGATAGTGCATTCAATGTTTGTGACCGTGACACATTGGCTGACCCTGTTGAGCTAGAAATGGTGGAATTTGATGTTATAATGGGTATGGATTAGTTATCTTCTTGCTATGCCACTGTGGATTGCCGAAGTAAGAGAGTGTATTTATACTTTTGAAATGAGGTGGTCCTTGAATGGGAATGAAATGTTCTGGCAACAAAAGGTAAGTTTGTTTCTTATTTTAAGGCCAGGAAGATGATATCAAAGGGATATATATGTCATCTAGTTAGAGTAAGGGATATGGAGGCAGAATCACAAACTCTTCAATATGTTCCAGTAGTGAATGAGTTTGTTTTATGTGTTTTCTGAAGATCTTCCGGGTTTACCTCCAGAAAGATAAGTAGATTTTGGTATTGACTTACTTCCAGGCACTCAACCTATTTCTTTCCCTCCATATAGAATAGCCTGGTAGAATTACCTGAATTAAAGGAGCAATTAAAGACTTGCTAGAGAAGGGTTTTATAGGACTTAGTGTGTTCCCTTGAAGTTCACCAGTGTTATTTGTACGTAAAAGAGATGACACCTTTAGAATATGTATTAACTATCGACAATTGAATATGGTGACAATTAAGAACGAATACTCCCTCCCAAGGATTGATGATTTATTTGATCAGTTACAGGGTGCCAAATACTTTTGAAATATTGATTTAAGATCAGGTTATCACCAAGTGAGGGAGAAGGTTAAAGATATACCCAAGAAAGCCTTTAGGACACATTATGGTTACTTTAAATTTCTTGTTATGTCATTTTGGATGACAAATGCACCAACATTTTTTATGGATTTAATGAACAGGTATTCAAGCCTTTCTTGGATGCATTCGTAATAGTAACTTTAGGTGATATTTTGGTATATTAACGATCGGAAATGGACCATGCAAATACCTTACAACAGGTATTACAAGTTCTTCGTGATCGGTAATTGTATGCCAAGTTTTCCAAATGTGAATTTTTGTTAAAATAAGTGGCATTCTTGGGACCTATCTTATTCGATGAAGGAATAAGGGTTGACTCATAAAAGATATTGGCAGTGAAAGATTGGCCAAGGACAAGAACACCAATGGAAGTTTGAAGCTTCCGAGGGTTGGTGGGTTATTATAAAAGGTTCGTTGATGGTTTTCTTCTATTTCTGCACCTCTAAAATAGTTGACACATAAGGAAACCAAGTTCCAATGGAATGATGCATGCAAAAGGAGCTTCTAAGAGTTGAAAAGAAGTCTAACTTCAGCACCTGTGCTAGTGCATCCAGAGGGCACAGAGGGGTATGGGTATATTTTAATGCTTTAGGAGTTGGCTTAAGGTATGTAATGACACGATATGGTAGGATAATTGCTTATGGATCTAGAAAATTGCGACTGCATGAGAAAACCTACCCAATACATGACCTTGAGCTAGCAGCGGTTGTGTTTTCTTTGAAAATTTGGCGCCGGTATTTGTATGGGGTTCACATTGACATATATACTGATCATAAGAGAATATAATACATCTTTAGGTAGAAAGACCTAAATTTAAGACAACAGAGATGGATAAAGCTAATAAAGGATTGCAACATTGATATACTATACCATCCAAGGAACACAAATGTGGTAACCGATACTTTGAGTCATAAGGCAATCATGAATATTGGTGATCAAACCGTGGTAAGTCAAGGTGTTGCTAAGAATCAATGTCAACTAGCCCATTTGGGAGATCGCCTCCTTGAAACTACAAAGGAAGGGGTTGTTGTGCATAATATTGCAGAGTCTTCATTGGTAATGGAGGTTAGAGAAAAACCATTCAAGGATCCTTTTCTACAGCGACATAAGGAAAAGGTGAGGTAGGGTATGATGAAGGGCTTTAAACTTACACAAAATGGAGTACTTTATTGTTAAAATAGATTATGTGTGCCTGATATTAATGGATTAAAAAGGAGGATAATGGAAGAAGTCCATCATTCAAGATATTCCATCCATACAGGATCAACTAAGATGTATCATGACCTTAAGGGAATGTTTTGGTGGGGAGGTATGAAAAGAAACCTTGCAGGATTTGTGGCTCAATGTCCGAATTGCCGACAAGTCAAGGTAGAGCACGAAAAGTCGGGAGGTTATATGCAATGTATAGAATTTCTAACGTGGAAGTGGGTTTTGGAAGTCCTTCCAAAGGAGTTTTGGAAGTCCTTCCAAAGGAGTTTAGGGACACAAGTGAATTTGGTTACTACTTTCCACCCTTAAATCGACGGTCAAGCAGAACACACCGTTCAAACATTTAAAGAGATGTTACGGGCTTCTGCATTGAACTTTGAGGGTAGTTGGATTGACCGTCTGTAACTTATTGAATTCGCCTATTATAATAGCTACCATACAATCATCAACATGGCACCTTATAAAGCTTTGTATGGAAGGAAATATAGGTCGCCAATACAATAGTTTGAAATAGGTGAAACCACTTTGCCTGGGCCAGATCTAGCCCAACAGGCCATGGAAAAAGTCAAGGTAATATAACAACGGTAAGAAATAGCCCAAAGTCATCACAAATAATATACGAATGCTAGAAGGAGAGGACTGGAATTCTCAATAAGAGATTGGGTATTCTTAAAGGTGTCCCCAATGAAAGATATTATGAGATTTGGTAAGAAAGGAAAACTAAGACCATGTTACATAGGGCCATATAAGGTAATTAAAAGGTTTGGACATGTTGCATATGAATTAGAACTACCCTAGGAGCTTTCAATGGTTCATCCAGTTTTTCATATCTCTATACTTCGAAAATACATAGGTGACCCATCCCATATCACTCCTATTGAAGATACACAGGTTATATAAAATGTCACCTATGAAGAGGTGCCTATTGTTATCCTAGATCATCAAGTTAAAAAGCTAAGGAGTAAAGAAATATCTTCAGTAAAGGTACTTTGGAGGAACCAACAAGTAAAAGAGATAACATGGGAGGCTGAAGAAGTGATGAGATCTAAATACCCTTTTTCTTTAAGCTAAAGAGGAAGTCCAAGATGTAGAGTTTGGAAATTAGTAGGTATGTGTGTTTGAATACTTATTTTCTGGTCAAAAGTTTGTTTAAATGAAGGTTTAAAGTTGTATAACCTATCCAATTATGCTAACATTTGGGGATGAATGTTCCTGATGGGGGGAGGATGTAACACCCCACATCTTAGGTGTACTATTCAAATGCATATGGAGCATGATATGATTTGGTAGAAGTAGCACCAACTTTAAAAGTGCTTAACATTTAGAATGGAGGGCTATATTTACATCTAATGCTTTAGACGAGTGAGTGTATATAAATTTTAATCCACATTGAGGAGATCGCGTCCTAAAGAAAAGTGAAAAAAAGTGAGGTGCTTATAGGACTCAGAATGCTAACTAGTGAGTAACCTACGAGCTTACTTAAAAAAGCTAGTTAGATGGAGATGAGGCCCAACACCTAATCTATTCAAGTCTGAGAAAGAATAAAGCCAAGTTGAGGGTGTAATTTTGACCCATGGTTTAGTATCGTAAAGGGACAATATTTGCATCCCCAGATAAATAGAAAAAGGGCCCAGGTACATACACAACCCACTTGACGATGTGGGCCCAAACTAAGTGAAGGTAAAAGAGAAAAATGGGCAGCGAAGGCCCATCAAATTGGAGCCCAATCACTCCCAAATGAAAAGGGTAAGTAGGTGCATAACCACCTTTTTAATATGTGGCTTAAATTTTCGGAGAAATTTGGCTAAGAGTGGCCCTTTAAAATGGGTAAAAAATCGGCAACTTCAAGTCAATCAACATAGACCAAAATCAGATTTTTTAAAGTTTTTCTCCTTTCTCTCTCTTGACATTGCAAAGCCGCCAAAACACTCTTTTAGGGTTCTTAAAGAGGATCTGATGCTTGAAGGTTAAGGTAAGTAGAAATACCTATGGTTTAGTATAATTTTCCTATGGAAAAACATGAGTAGTATGCTTATTATACTTGTGCTGGAATTTTGGACGGCATGTGTACCAAAGATTGTTGTATACTTTTATTGATTATTAAGAGGCCTCCCTCTTCTCGGTTTCCTTGATTATGAAGGGAGGTTGATGTTTTTAGTGAGGTTTACTTAAGGAATGATGTAACCAGGATGCTGCACCATTTCTATTTTCCTTACAAATGAGGTCTTGCATGACATTTTAATTGTGCTTTTAGTAGGAACTTGTGGGCTCGTAATTGGGAATTGTTGTTGCACGTCTTCCATCTGCTTTGGGACTTTTTTATATGTAAATATGTTGGAGACAGGTTTCTTGAAGTTGAAATAGGTTTGGGATTGTTGACTTCGAAATGTAGCGAGAAGACGTAATGTTATGCTTCCTACTTGTGTATTGTGTTGAGTTGTTATGTGTTATGCTTTGTTAGCTATTGTAACACTATTATTGGACTAAAACAAGCTGTATATGAAATGTAAATGAAAATGTGTATTAGGAAATATGATTAGGAGTGGAAAGGTTGAAAGAATACTCTTTGGTTGATAATCACAAGCTTGTTGCCCGAGTGTTATTTTTCTATGAGATTGGACTGCCAATATGTGTTTATTAGCTGCTAATACTAGCTTTTTTACCTACCCTATTGTAGATAAATATTTGGGTGGAAAGGAGGTTACTTTGAGGTAATAACAATGTAGCACAACGAGGTTTACTTTGAGGTAATAACAATGTAGCACAACGAGGTATGTAAGGCTACTCATTTTCATCGTATTTGGCAGGAAATCTAGATTCTTCCTAGGAACCTAGAGGTACCTACAAACTCGAACATAATTAATGACCGTGGATCCACTATTCAACATGTTCATATATTCCCATACATAGCCATTGTCGAATCTGCATACCTACTTTGGATACCAAGATACATGAGTTCCTTTTAGCTAAATAAAGTCGACGTGTTGTTTTATCCCCCACGCATTTCATTAGTTGTATAACGTACAGTTTTCATTGTGGTATTGTCTTGCTTGTTTGTTTACATGTCACATGTTATGTCTGTATTCCTACAGCTCTAAATGTTATGACCACCAAAAGTATCATCCAAAAAGTAAATTAATGATAAATTAAAGTTGCTTACTGATGGGTGGTATCCTAGGGGTGGAAGAATCACCTCGCATGGGTCAATCATATATTAAGAGTGGTACCCCAAGGGTGAAAGAAAAGCCTAGCATGAGTCGATCCCTATATTGATTTACCACTTATCAGCTGGTCATTTGTATATGTTGTTCTCATATTACATAGTAAAGAAAGGTAAAGTAACAAAAAAGATATAAAGTACATGATTCCATAGTGTGACGAAAGGTGGTGTCTTATAGTTACACACCAATGTATGATTTCATTTGAGTTTTCATTTCAAATGCAGTACTTCCTGCCTTACATATTCAATATATCATTTTGTACAGTCATCCCTCATGGGGCACTTGAATTTCATGTTACAGGTATAGGAGCTAGTAGATCTCTCCAGTCGGAGTACAAGATATCCAGCTATTGTTACTGATCTCCAGGTTATTTCGGGGTTATGTTCGCTAGTCGTCTAACCATTGATCTGCATCCTGGGTGGATTCCCTCGACCTAGAATATAGAATAAGAGAAGAGAGATCTAAGCATAGAAAGATTAACTAACGAATCCTCCTCTTGGCCAGAAGAACGAAAGATAGCGGCAAGCACAAAAATGAGTTGATATCCTGCCCCTTTCTTTTGGGGACCTAGTTGCTTGTATGTCTAAAGGATATATTTTTGTATTGTATAGTTAGTCATTAGGCAGGCCTATCCCGACCCTTAACAAATATTGTCCCTCATCTTGAGGCTTTGTAGACTATGTAAAGGAAAGTGCGGTCATGTATCGTACTTTAGACATTATGGGTCCAACAGCCTAGTCATAAGTATTTCCTTTAGGCTTTTTGTTAGTGTCTACTTTCTTGAAAGCTTGTTGAATGTGAAAACCCCTTACAATGTTCATAGAAAGTGCATGGTTATATGTTGGTTCTCTCAAGCCTTGTCGGCAACGGGTGCCAGTCTACCTCAATAGGACTTTGGGCATGACAAAAAATTAACAAGATCGATACCAAAAGTGAGCCCAATTTGTGTAAATCACACCCTGCCTTGCATTGAAACTAGATTTTAAATTGGTAAATGGAAAAACTAGGCTTTTCAGTCTGCATGAAAACTATAGGTATAAAAATGTAGGTTGCAAACAATAAGGAATCACTTCAAAATACCTTTTGTACGAGAATGTATAATTGAAACACTAACAGCACACACCTAGGGATTCCTATGTCATGAATCTGGACAAAACTCTTCCTAAATTGTGTCCACTTTTTTTGAATCCATAACTACAAAATTATGTTCCATTATAAACATAATAATTGTAGCAACATGTCTTCGGGTAGCAAAGAACTAAGAACATAAGAATCATAGCTATATGTCTTCGGGTTGCAAAGAAGTAAGAACCATCAAAAAACACAACTCACACATCAAGATATGCTTAAAATACTAACAATAGTACATAGAAGTCTTCTTAGACAACAAAACAGGCTAGAACTTTCACTGTATATCATCCCATATTTCAGTACCACACAAGCAAATTCAGAATTTCAAATAAACATAAAAGTTCTAGATATGTGAATCAACCTTCCTAAACATATTTACATGCTACAAATGCAACTATATTCAATGAGATATTACACAGTTACTAAACATTACATAGTTTTGTCAGTGTGTTTACAAATGATATTTGTGTTTATTCCGAGAATGAGTTTGACTATGTTCAACACTTGAGGATTGCACTTCAGAGATTGAGGAAAGAGAAGTTGTATGCAAAGTTCTCAAAGTATGAGTTTAGGCTTGTGTGTGTGGCTTTCTTTGGGCAAGTGGTTACAAAGGATGCTATTATGGTAGATATGACCAAGGTAGCAACTGTTCGTGAGTAGGCCAAGCCTATATTTGTGATGGAGATTCAAAGTTTCATTGGTTTGGCGGGGTATTATCAACATTTTATTAAGGGATTCTCTTATATAACAACCCAATCAATAAGGCTCACTCCAAAGGATGTCGCATTTCGATGGTAGGACATTTGTAAGGCGAGCTTTTAGAAAATGAAGGATTTATTGACTTCAGCACTGGTTCTTGCTTTGCCCGAGGAGGGAGTACCATTTGTAGTGTATTGCAATGCGTCTGGAATGGATTTGGGTGGTGTATTGATGCAAATGGGCCAAGTGATAGCATATGTTTGTAGATAGCTGAAGTTGCATGAGAGAAACTACCCTAGCCGTGATTTGGAGTTGGTTATGGTTGTGTTTGTGTTGAAGTTATGGCGAGATTACCCCTATGGGGTGCATTGTGAAATATTCGCTGACCACCAAGCCTCAATTACATATTTTCTCAGCCTAATCTGAACATGATGTAGTGTAGGTGGTTAGAGGTTCTAAAGGACTATGACGTCTCTATTCGAACTCCACTAGGGAAGGCGAATGTAGTGGAAGATGCTTTGAGCTAGAAGGCTACTAGTATGGAGAGTTTGGAATTCTTAAGGGCTGAAGAGAGGCCCTCTTAAGGTTAAGTCGCATGCTAGACAGATGGTTCGGTAGGATATTTCCCCTCTTCAGAGTATTTTTGCCTTTTTTGAGGCAAGATTATCAATGCTTGTTTAGGTTTGTGCTCATAAGTTTGAGGATGCCATACTATGTTTGATTAGCGATAAAGTGTTGAGAGGTGAAGCCAAGGTGGCTTGTATTGATTCAGATGACGTTTTGAGGATAAATGGTAGATATATGTGAAAGGTAGGAGATTGGGTAAGACTGATATTACAGGGTGCCCATTGTGCTCGATTTTCCATCCATTCAGATGTGGCCAAGATTTACCATGATCCAAAGCAGCAACATTATTTGTGGTTCGAGATCAAAGGGGACATTTCATAGTTTGTGGCAAAGTGATTGAACAAGTCAAGTATGAGATCAAAAATCCTGATGGATCAATGCAAAGGATGCCAATTCACGAGTTGAAATGGGAGCGAGTGACTATAGATGGTGTGATAGGTGTTCCTATGGCCTTGGGGGAGTTTGATTTAGTTTGGGTTGTTATTGATCATTTGGCCAAGTTGGGTCACTTCCTACCAGTGAAGATTAGATACAATGCAGAGCAATTGGCGAGATTATATATCTAGGACATTGTTAGATTGAATGATGTGCTAGTGTCTATTATCTCAGACGGAGGATTGGTGTTTACCTCCCATTTTTGAAAGGCTCTGTAGCATAGTTTAAGTACCCGATTTGATTAGAGTTCAACTTTCCACCGCCAGACTGGTAGTCAATCAAAGCACAACATTCAAGTGTTAGAGGACATGCTCTAGTCCTGTGCGATAGATCATGGGGCTCAATGGGACCATAACTTATATTTGGAAGAGTTTTCTTATAACCACAGTTATTACTCCATGATTCAGATGGCAGTATTTAAGGCTTTCTATTGTTGGAGGTATAGATCACCGATCGGGTTTTGTTTAAGATTTAGCCGAGGAGTCAAGTAAAGATTTGCTTTGAGCTATCATGGATTGGGTCCGACTTATTCAGAGTAGACTTGTGATAGCTCAGAGCAATGAGAAGACCTATGCTGACTAGAGGATTAGGATTCTTGAGTTCTCTGTTAGGGGCAGTGTTTGGCTAAAAGTTTCATCCATGAAGGGTGTGATAAAATTCGACAAATAGGAAAAGCACAGTCCTAGATTCATTGGCCCATTTGAGATTTTGAGGAGAGTTTGTGAGGTAGGCTATAATTTGGTCTAGCCACTAAGTTTATCCACGGTTCATCTTGTATTTCATGTTTTCATACTCCACCAACATATTTCAAATAAGTCCCATACGATCTCTCATGATTCAGTTGAATTGGGCCCAGACTTTTCATTTGAGGAAGAGTCAGAAGTTATATTGGACAGACAGGTTTGGAGGTTGAGGTGCAAGGATATACCTTCGGTGAAGGTTCAATGGCAACACCATCCTATTGAGGAGGCTACGTGGGAGTTTGAGTCAAATATGTGGGTCAGATATTCTAGCCTTTTCAAGGATTCAGGTACTTCCTTTTCCTTCACGTTTGAGGATGAACAATATTTTTAGTAGTAATTGAAGTAATGACCTTATTGGTCATTGTTTGAGCTTATCAACAAAAAATACTATTTTTCCCCTTTCACAAGTTACTATGGACCTCTTTTGAACTATTTGTATCACTGGAACTAAAATCCATATTTAAAAATTTTAAAATATGAGTTTTGGCTTTTTTGGAATCTGAAGTTGTTGAAAAAGTTAGTCTTTTACCATTTTGAGTTTCGAGTGTCGGAACGAAAATCCCTCCATTCCATTAGCTCAAGAACGTTGAATCTGGTCTAGGAGAATTTAGATAACTTAATTTTGAGTTAAAATGTAGTTTTTAGACCCGAATTTGGATATTATGTTGTTTCCATACCAAATGTTGGACTATGGTAAACATTTGAAGTTTGGAAGCTCGGACCAAAATTTTGATAGTTCTAGTTTGATGGTGAAACTAACACGAGAAATGGCCAGGTCATAAATTTTTGAGTTGCAGAGGGTAGTTTTGAAATTTTGTGTTCCAAACTAGTTTATTTGAGTAGTATTGGTAATTGTATCGAGAATACCTCAAAATTTAATTCTGATTATTCCATTGAGTTTCAATCGCGATTTCAGTTATGGGTATGTGTCTGATTTGTGAAATTTGGATACCAAATAAATCCCAAGGGTCCGTATCGAGATTTTATGAGGGTTGTTTCATCTGGTTTCTCGTGCGGATAAAACCCTTCTCCACATATGCACCTTAGCTTCTGTATTTGTGGAGGTTTTGACCTTCTTCTTTTCAAGTTCGCGAATTCAGCCTCAGCATTCACGGAGGGAAGTTGTCTTAGGTTCTGAGTTCATGGTACCAAATTCCACATTCGTGGAGGTCTTTGTGGTCCATCACTCCATGTTCGTGGATATTTTTCTAGGTTGCGGAGTCCATTTTTCTCTGTTCATTTATTTAATCCAAGATCCTCTATTTCATGTTATCATATTTCGCTAGTACATTTCAGATAAGCCCGATATGATCTCTCATGATTCAGTTGAATTGGGCCCAGACTTGTCATTTGAGGAGTAGTCAGAAGCTATATTGGACAGACAGGTTTGGAGGTTGAGGTGCAAGGATATACCTTCGGTGAAGGTTCAATGTCACAGGTTTTGAACTGTCTGTATCACCGGAACTAAAATCCAGAGTTTAAAAAATTTAAAATATGAGTTTCGGCTTTTTTGGAATCTTAAATTGTTGAAAAAGTAAGTATTTTTACCATTTTGAGTTTCGAATGACGGATCCAAAATCCCTCCTTTCCATTAGCTCAAGAACGTTGAATCAGGTCTAGGAGAATTTACATAACTTATTTTTGAGTTAAAATGTAGTTTTTAGACCCGAATTTGGATATTATGTTGTTTCCATACCAAAAGTTGGACTATGGTCAACATTCGAAGTTCGGAAGCTCGGAAAAAAATTTTGATAGTCCTAGTTTGATGGTGAAAGTAACACGAGAAATAGTTTGGTCATAATTTTTGAGTTGCAGAGGGTAGTTTTGAAATTTTAAGTTTTAAACTAGTTTATTTGAGTTGTATTGGTAATTGTGTCGAGAATACCTCAAAATATAATTCTGATTATTCCATTGGGTTTGAATCACGATTTCAGTTACAGGTACATGTCTGATTTGTGAAATTTGGATATCAAATGAATCCCAAGGGTCCGTATCACGATTTTATGAGGGTTGTTTGATCTGGTTTCTGGTGCGGCTAAAACCCTTCTCCACATACGCACCTTAGCTTCTGCATTTGCGGAGGTGTTGACCTCCTCCTTTTCGAGTTCGCAAATTCGCTCTCTGCATTCATGGAGTGCAGCTGTCTTGGGTTCTAAGTTCATGGTACAAAATTCCCCATTCGTGGAGGTGTTTGTGGTCCAGTGCTCCATGTTCGTGGATATTTTTCTAGGTTGCGGAGTCCATTTTTCTCTGTTCATTTATTTAATCCAAGATCTTCTATTTTTACTCTATTTTAACATACTTCAAACTTTTGGGGTGATTTTTGACGTAGGTTCTTAAGGAATTATTTTTGTTATGTGTTTCTAACATCTTTTTGACTAATTTCCATGACTTTTATCTTTATTTTGTCTTTAATTTCTTGATTTTGAATGTCAAAAGTGGGGGATTGTATGGTCTATGATTTAAAAAATTTGATTGATTATTTTTCCTTCATGTTGAAGTCGTGTTTAGTGAGATTTTCACCTCCACAAACTCCTTTTGTCACATAGATTCAGAATTCCAAGTCAATTCCCGAATTCGCGATGTTTGATTGATCAACTCAATTATCATTTTGAGACTTGAGTTGATTAATAGCTTGTACAAGTATGATTTCAACATGGAGGTAGGTTCGGCTAATCTTTTGGTACTAGATTTGACTTATTGCATATGTTCATGTGATAATTGTGCGATTTACATGGATTCATGAGTAATCAGATTGATATGATAGAATTGTGACACCAGTTATGCCGAATTTTTAGTAATTTGTGATTCTACTAATAAATTTAGATGAGATCTTGAGAATCGAGACACTTTGGATATCATTACGATAATATGAGACTTGTGATGCCATTTGGGAGAGTTATATGGTAAATTGATGATACTTGTGATACTATTGAGCTTTATGAGCATAATTTGGGACTTGAAGAGTTTTTTTTCATTGACATTCGTATTATTAATGAGAGGGTGATGATATGAGACTTTTTTATGGCATTATGGTACAAAATGATGCGTTTGGCATAGACTTTTGATGTTATGGTTACTTTGCATATCATTATCATCTCATATTGCTTATATATACTCATATTGTAGCAATGGCATGTACATATCTCATATTGCATTTGCAACATTAAGACACTATGATATTTGAGATAGTCGTATTACTTGAGATAAATTTACCGGTGCTAGAGTCCATCGAGGTATATTATGATTGTTATATATCATTATATCATGAAATTGGCATGTATTTCATCTTATATTGTATAGGCCCTGAGATAGATATATTACTATATTTCACTTTACCGGTGCTAGAGTCTGCCGAGGTATCATCAGTAACACAGTCAGCGTGATGCTAAAGACCTGTCCAGTGCTAGAGTCCGTTGAGGTGTTATTTGTCCCAGCGACCATCATGACACTTGAGACATTTTGTATATGGTTTGACGAGATCCCAATAGGTTCTACTAGTATCTTCAGCTCAATAGATACACACTGCGCTCGAGCCAATCGTGATTCCACCCCATCCATTGCATTCATACACTCCATGTGCATTACATCATAGCCATCATTGTTATCTTATTATACTCTTATATATGGTTATATTGTGCATGAACCCCTTCCTTGCAGGTGATAGGATTGTTTGTTATTACATACTTATTCAATTTTGCTTACCTACATTGTCGAACCCATTAGGTACATTTCGATGTCCTCACCCCTACATTGTTTCCTCCCAGCATATCTAGCACAGGGACCCCTATAGGATAGTTGATCTCATTCCACTTAAGTTATGTATCATCTATCCCAGATCTTAGCAGTGAGGCTCAGACTTCGAGTCGCCGTAGATCTTTTGGATTTGCTTTGTCGTTTTCTATTCCAGACATTGTATTAGAACAGACAACCTAATATTTTCTTTTGAGACAATTATATTTAGTACTTCGTACTACTTTATGTGCTCTTGTACACAGGACTACAGGTTTTGAGATTTCATATTAAATATTATGGTTGCTTTCGCTTTATCTTATTTTCTTTTGTCGCGATCCAACTTTGGTAAATGACATAATAAGTCATTAGTTTTGCCTGGAGTCACTGGTTAAAGGGCCAATTCAAGCTCCAAATTTCATATTGCAAATCAGGTTGGCGAGCGAGACTTAGCTAACACAAATTTCACTTAACGTAAATTCAAGGAGTATAATCTGCAAGCTGAAGAAATATTATGTGTCACGACTTGGTGGATGAGGTCAACTAATATCACAAATTAAAAATTCGAAGAAGCTACTCTGTAATTTTTGCACAGAGTATAATAGCACAACGACTGGTGTAAGGCCTCACATTTCGAAAGGTGTAAAAGTGCCTAAGAAATGAAATCTTGTGATTTTCACAGTGCCAATGGCTTTCATGAAGGATTCTACGAGCCATAAGTTGTTCCACGGTCGTCGCCTGTGCTCGTGGAATAAAAGGTAGACTTGGTAGAAAATGGTTTTCTGAAGTGGGAGGTACGAATTACCAGTCATGTTGAGATTCAGAGAAAGTTTCTGAGATCCAAAATATTACCAAATGAGACCCCTTCATAACCCATGGAATGGACCACAACCCCTAATCGGGTTCTTGTGGTCTTCTTTGGTAGATTTCATATGACTCTGCAGCATCATTTTAACCCCCCAAATGACCCTTTCACAACCTTGTACAACTCTAATACACACCATTTTCTTTCATTAAAAATATTGCTATTCCTGAAACTCCTCCCAAAGACTTTTAAGTTTTTCGAGGCTTTCAAGAGAAGTGTCTAAGCTAGGGTTTCAATTTCCTTATTTCCAAATAAGATTTTCTTCCATTAAATCACACCAAGGTATCTAGGTTTTATTTGTGGAGACCTTTCCACCATAAAGCTCAACCACTCCTTTTCATCATCTATTACATGTCATGGAAACTTATGGAAATTTTAGGAACTCTTTTGTATGATGATATTATGAAGTATTTTATAATGTTTTATCCTTGTATATTATTATGAAAGTTCAACGCCATGTGAAATCTAGGACTTAAATGAGGTTTGATGATGCTCTATCCATGTTTTCTTATGCCTTCGGTGGGTTTATTTTGACTTATGTTTAAGTGATTCTATTTTACTCCCCTCATGTCATTTACTCTTGAATTCTATTGTTTTAAAATTATTTACATGTATCGACCATGATTTGATTAATGATGCATGTCAAGTTTCCTATGTAACGAATGCCTTGTGGCAAGATATGTACATTATGCATGTTGAGATTAATAAAAGGGACAACAAGTATGCTATGAGCTCATGAGCATGATATGAATGTTACTAATGATGTAAAGCCCTATCCTTGATGTTATAAACTGACTTAATGAGCTACTCAGAGAAGTAAAATGTGATATTTTGAGAATATGATTAACATAAGTATGATTATGATTCAAGTATTCTGTGGGATTGTGATCTAGTGTAGAGAGGACATTGGCAGTCTCCTATTCTTCCTTAACTATGTGCCATAATAGGTTCTTACTATTTATTCCCTATATGGGTTTGTACCTACCAAAATGGGAATGTCGTAAGGTAATGATAATTGATGACACCTATCAAAAAGGTTAGGCTATAAGGTAAGGGGTATATGGAGACACTTTCTAAAAAGGCCATGTTATGAGGTGAGTGTTTGGATTACCTTGGGATAGTAGACCACTCCATGTCTAGTGTGGAGTGAATATCAAAATTCCACATAGTAACTCGCTTCATCTTATATGTCAGTTTATGATCCTCTCACATCTATGTATGATATATCTTGTGATGATCTCTCATGCACATTTTGACTAAGCATCTATCATTCTTGACATACCGAGCGTATATTCATTGATTATGTCTATTCGGTGTTGTTTAATTATACCTTATGTTCCCACATACTTAGTACATTCCCAGTACTAAGGCATACTTTTTTCTCACATGATCCAACCGCATAGGGACCAGAGCTCCTATTCATCCTCTTCCTTCACATGGCTAAGTGATCCAATTGAAGATTTGCTATTGGTGAGTCCTCCCCATTTGAGGACATTATCCACTTACTTTCATGCTTCATTAAGACTTATCTATTTATGGATATTTATCTTTTTAGGATGAGCCTGGGAGATGACTTAGCCCTTCTTTCATTTGTATTAGCGGTGTGGTTGGATATGGATTTGTATGTTATGAGCTTGACCCATATTGTTTCTATGTATTATTGAAGACTTCCCTTATTCCCTTCTTTGTATTGATGTTTGTTGCGTTATTAAAACGCAAGTCCTATACCCCTGTTTCTCTCCTTAGCGTGAGTCATACATACCCGCCCCTTAGATATTATTATCTATGTGATTCTGCTAATCTTCTTCCCTGTAACATCCCCATAGCTTGAGTCCAAAGTCCTATTTCCCCTAGAATTTATGTGTTCATTGTTTTATTATGCCTCCACAACCAAGGATGTTCCATTTATGCCTAAGGGGCTTGTTTCAATTGTTGTGTTACACCTAGACCATACACATGGTTCCTGAGAAGCTTCTTATCATAGTACTAAGTTTGTAACTGGTGCTTAGAAATCCAACCCTCCATGTCAAGTAGAGCTTTGTTTATGGTCGTGAAGTGCACCACAAATATGAGTAAGAGGCTATGAGGTGTTTTAGGATTGATTCACTTCTTCATATTCTATGTCCTACTTTAGAGGGTTAAATTGAGTCTTCCTATTCCTAATGGATGATCTTTTGCTTTTATAGATCATACTTCAAAGAAGAGTGACATAAAGAGCTACTACTCCTAAGGGTGAACCGGCCCCTTCGGCTCTAAAAGTCCCCCATGGAGAAGAAGGCATCACTTATGTCGAATATCGGAATGTGGTCACTTTATTTGTAAGGGCCTTGGCCAACCAAGCAGTTCATGCTCCTCTTGCTCCTACCCCTACCTCAAGTGTGAGGGATTTTACAAGGATGAATACTCCAGAGTTATATGGTTCCAATGAAGAAGAATGCCCCCAAGAATTCATCAATGAGGTGTATAATGTTCATGACATAATGGGGGTGAGCTCAGCAGAGAAAGTGGAACTAGCAGCCTATCAACTAATTAAAGGGCCTAGCTCAATGTTGGTTTGTTCAATCGAAGAGGGAGAAAGGGAATTGAGAGCCTATCTCTTGGAAAGAATTCATGGTCTCCTTCCTCAACCATTTCTTTCCCACGGAGCTAAGGGAGGCAGAGATGACAGAGTTTATGAACCTCAAACAAGGTTCCAATAGTGTTAGGGAGTATTCGCTTTAATTCGACGACCTCTCAAACTATGCCCATCACTTCGTCGTCGATCCTAGGGAAAGGATGCACAAGTTTTTGTCAGGAGTGTCCGACTTATTAAATAAAGAATGTCACACAACCATGCTCGTAGGAGATATGGACTTGTCTTGGCTCATGACTTATGTTGAGTAACTACAAGGAGAAATCATAAAAAGAGGAGGATTGGAAGTCAAAGAGGGATCATTATGATGGTGGATTTCAAGGTGCTATAGTGATCGTTTCAAATAAGGCCACAAATTGCAAGGTCAAGGGTTCTCCAATGCTCAAGGCCAAAGGTTTGCTAATGAAAGGGTGCCTAACCCTAGAGCACAAGTTTACAATGGTGGGATGACTCTTCAAAGGTGCCCAAAATGTTGAAGGGATCATAGTAGTGCATGTTTGAGGAACACTAGTGCTTTGTTTAAGTATGGCAGGATGGGCCACAAGATTGCGGATTGTCCAAACAAGGGTAGAGTTGGTGGTCCTCAAGGACAAGGTGTTGTCACGACATGGGACTAGGGCCTAGATGTAACATGGTGAATCAAAACTCGAGAGTTCCCAAACAAGCCTCAAGTATCTAAATCCACATCATCCGTTCAAGAAGAACATTCAAATAGTAACACATAGCTCTAAGGGACGGGAGAATAGGACTCACGCTATGGGGGGAATACGGGGCTTGGGACTTTCCACATTTCCACACCAAATACGCATATAGAAAAAATATGGAATATCCGTAAGTCAATCTGAACAAATACATAAAGCAATTTTCATGCATAGCATAAAGATTTTAAAGAATTTACATATGTCAAACAAATGCCTCTAGTTAAGATGGGATGGGGGCCAGGACATGTTTCGGACTCACCCTCAAATAAGAAATCAAAATAAAAGATAGCATGAGTAGAGGGAAGATGGCTTGTCCTTGGAGGATGGGACTCACCAAAAGTATTCTCTTGATTCGGACTACTTGTCAAACGGTTGGTAATCGAAGTGCTCGGCCCCTACATGGTAAAATCATGTTGGCATAGAATATGCGTTAGTACGTTTATATGTACTAAGCATGCGGGCATGCAATACATATGACTTATAAAACCTGCATTTCAATGTTAGATGACTAGGGAACATAATATAGAAAGAATCATATATCTAAGGAAGAAATATACAAGATGTCGTGAATTGATGATGCTTAAAAGAGATGATGCTCATATATATCAGGGATGGACTATAACCAACAAATAAAACTCATGTGAGCTATTACATGAATTAATCCGATAAAGACCTCTAATTGGTAGGAGAAGATTAATTCCCAAAGGTAATCTACATCACACCTTACAGAACACACCCTTTCGGTGGATGGTCACCATCCTTACGGAACACACCATTTCAGAAGTATTTTCCAAAATCATATCATATCATATCATAATTAAAAACAAATAACCATTCCTTACGACCCGATCATTTCAGTAATGGCTACCGTTCGTATGATGGCACATAGTTTGAGGAAAGGGAGAGGACTCTTGGGGATAGCCTTAACACACCCAATCCATCGGTTCTAAGTTAAAAACATCCCACATAAATACTTATACATATACGTGCTTCCAAAAGATACAATATTCATTGCAAAACCATAATTCATTTTAAAACCGTTCAATGCACATTTTAGACTCAAATGCCAAATTAGATGTCATAATCATGATGCTCATGCAAGGAATAGCTCATTCACATATACAAGATGGTGCAAGCACTCGAGATGCTCAAAGAACCATAATCGTAAGACATGTATGTGATCACATTCTTGTCATAACCAATAGCTTATCAAAATCATTTCATAAAACATAATTGGGCTTAACCCACTTTATAATTTCCATAGACACCAATGTTCAAGAATGCAAGTGCAATGCATGATGTGAGAATAGCATGAGTAACATACATTCAAGTTAAAATCAACATTATAATATGAAATTGAGTAAATCCATAATCAAATCAACATCTATATTATAATATAAATCACTCATGCATAAATCAACTTTAAAGGGTACATGCATGTTCATAACTCAATGCAAATCATCATAATAGTGATTAAAGTAAATTAAAATCATAGGTAAAGTACAACCCATACATCAAATGGATTTAATAAAATCAAACAATGAAATCCCACATTTAAAGTAGATTAAAATCATGAAATCAAAATTAAAAAGATTTTTTGGTCTTCTTAGTTAAAAGGGAACAAGAATAATCCCACATACGTTGATTGAGGAGCCGAATTTGGGGAAGGATCTACCTTTAATTTGAACCCAAGTAACCCTAGCTTTAATCTTCAGAGGGGAGAGTAGAGAGTATTTGGTAGGTGATCTTATAAGGGGTAGAAGGTTTTTGTAGAATGAATTAAGAGAGGGGGATATTAGCTGAATTAGGGGTTTAGGATAGGTAAAAGGTCATAATTCATAATTAAGATAAACCAAAATTACATAAACTCCATTGATGAAACGGGCCAAATTTTAACCGTCATGTCCATACGGCCCCCTGCACGATCCGTGATTTGCCATACGGACCGTGAATAGTGATCGTGAATCGTTATTTAGACATTTTTCACGGTGCCAACACTTGGAATTCTTCTGATTCTAAGGGGTACCATACAGAGAGCTACACGGCCCGTGTGGCGCCACACAGGTCATGTGAAGGGCTGTGTGATAACCTTTAGAAATTTTCCGCATGAAAAAGTTATGAGACGGTAATTTCATACATCGAAATATTTTATGTAGTGGGCCACATAGAGGGCCACATGGACCGTATGGGTGGCTGTGTTCCCTCACTTGGTCCATAATCCTCCGTTGCATCCCAGCCCATCGAAATCCTTGCAAAGGGCCCCTCCGCGGGAAGCCACACGATCCATGTGGCTTCACACGGCCCGTGTGGGCCTTCCATGCAGCGATGTCTGGTAAGTTTTTCACATGGGACAGTACTCAATGGTCCGGTAAAGCCATTTGAATATCCGGGTCCTTACATCTTCTCCCTCTTGGGAACATTCGTCCCCGAATGTGCAAGAACGAGGCTCAAAATGCTTGACTTGGAACATAAAACATCTGAATGTCTAAAGAAACCAGAGCTTATTACTATCTAGACAAGCAGGAGCTGATGTCTTTTAGGAGAAGAAGGCTGAAGAAGATAAAGGAACCACCTTGATTTTGCAGTTTGTTTCTTTCCTTTTCTTTCCTTTTCATTGGATTGTAAAGGGAGAGTCTCCTTATTTTAATTGCTTACTTAGATGTCTGTATTAGGAGGAGTCCTCCTTTTAGGATTTGCTGGGTTTGCATCATCTTTATTATGGTGGAGGTAAGGTATTACGTCCCCCTCCTTGTATTTCTGTATTTTCTGATTTATGATAAAGCTTGGGGGTGTGTAGCTTAACCCCTGTAATTAAAATAAAAAAAACATCCGAACATAAGGTATAATGCATCGTTTATTATTTGAAAAATCATAAAGCCTTTAAAACCCATATTAAAACGTATTCAAGTCATTTAAAACATAAAAAAAGAATCATTTTGTGCACATGTATGCATGTCATGTCATGAGAGTCAAGAGTGAAAGAATTAGGACTCTTTAGAAAAGGATCGACCTAGTACCTTAGGCTTGAGTAGATTGGAAAAGATGAGGGCATCCCTTCATCATGTCCAGCTCCACCTCCCATGTAGCACTCTCCACATGTTGATTCTTCCAAAGCATCATCACCTAAGCCATGTCCTTGTTACGAAGCTACTTCACTTGCCTATTCAAGACCTCCACCGGGGTTTCCTCATAAGACAAGTTTTCATCAACCTCAATCCCTTCGAAAGGCACAATGGTGCTAGGATTACCAACTAGCTTCCTCAACATAGACAGATGAAAGACCAGGTGGATAGAACTCAAGTCTGGAGGCAACTCCAACCTATAAGCCACACACCCAATCCGCTCAACGATCTAATAAAGGCCACCATACCAGGGTCTTAGCTTGCCCTTATTACCAAAACACATCACACACTTCATAAGCGAAACTTTCACATACACCCAATCACCAACACGAAACTCAAGATCCCTCCTCCTAACATCCGAATAAGACTTTTGGCGACTTTGTGCCATTTTCAACCTTTCTCTAATCACTTTAACCTTTTCCATCTCTCCCAACTCAAACCACTCCACCGGCTCTCCCATACAAGGCCTCAAAGCGCCGTGCCAATGCTAGTATGGAAGCTATTATTTTAAAAAAACTCAATGAGTGAAAGGTGATCATCTCAGTTACCCTTAAACTCCAACATGCAAACCCTCAACATATCCTCCAAGGTTTGAATAGTCCTCTCAGCTTGCCCATCGGTTTAAGGATGAAAAGCGGTGCTCAACATAATCATAGTTCCAAGTCCCTTCTGAATTAATCTCCAAAAGTGGGAAGTGAATTGGGTGCCACGAATCGATATGATGGACCTAGGTAGACCATGCAACCTTACCAACTCTTAGATATACAACCTTGCATAATCCTCAGCGCCAAAGGTAGTCTTGACTGGTAGGAAATAAGGTGACTTTGTCATCCAATCAGCGACAACCCAAATGGAATCGAATCGCCTTCGGGTCCAAGGAAAACCAACCACAAAATCCATGTTTACATCTTAGCATTTCCATGTGGGAATCTCAATGTCTTTGGCCAAGCCACCGGGCCTTTGGTGTTCTACCTTCACTTATTGACAACTAGAACATTCATATACGAACTTAGCAATGTCTTTGTTCATACCATGCCACCAAAACACTTCTTTCAAATCTCGATACATTTTACTAGACTCTGAGTGAATAGAATAATGAGAGTTGGGAACCTCACCCATGATCACTCTTCTAAGATCATCCACATTCAGAACACAAAGACGATCTTGGTACCGGAGCACACCATCTCCCCCTTGGGAGAACACCTTGATCTCCTTTTCAACAACCAACCACTTTAATTCAATGAACGATGGGTCCAAATCTTGCTTAGCCTTTACATCAACCACCATGGAAGATTCTTCCCCGCCTTGAACATGGATACCACCATCCCTCAAATCGGCCAGCCGGACACCCAACCTAGCCAACCAGTAAACATCCCTAGCTAACTCCTTCCATTCCTCCCCAACATAGGTCACACTCCTCATATATAGCCTACAGAGAGCATCGACCGTAACATTGGCCTTGCCAAGATGATATAGAACACTCATGTTGTAATCCTTTAGGAGTCCCAATAATCTCCTTTGCCTCAAATTGAGATCCCTTTGAGTGAATATATATTGCAAACTCTTGTGATCGGTAAACACATCTACATGAACCCCATACAATTAATGTCTCCAAATCATCAAGGCAAAAACTACTGCTGCCAACTCAAGGTCGTGCGTTTAGTAATTACATTCATGCGCCTTCAACTGCCATGATACATACACTATTTCCTTACCATGTTGCATAAGCACATAACCGAACCCAATCCGGGATGCATCACAATACACCACGAATCCCTTCAAACCATTCGGTAATGTCAAGATGAGAGCTGATGTAGGTCGATCCTTTAAAGTTTTGAAACACCGCTCACATTCGTCCGACCACACAAACTTAGCCTTCTTTTGGATCAACTTAGTCAATGGAGATGCAATAGATGAGAACCCCTGAACAAACCTTCTATAATAGCTGGCCAACCCAAGAAAACTTCTAATATCTGAAGAAGTCAATGACCTTAGACAATTTTTGTACGGCCTCGGTCTTCTTCGGATCCACCTTGATACCATCACCAGACACCACATGACCAAGGGAAGCCACTTCACCTAGTCAAAACTTACATTTACTAAACTTGCCATGCAATTTCTTCTCTCTCATGGTTTGGAGAACCACCCTGAAATGGTCCCCATGCTTCTCTTCACTTCAGGAGTAAATGAGAATGTCGTCAATAAAAACCAACACAAAACTATCAAGGAATGGCTTAAACACCCGATTCATCAAATCCATGAACACAGCTGGAGCATTGGTTTGGCTGAATGACATTACCACAAACTCAAAGTGACCATACTAAAGTATTTCAGTCGTATTTAGAATCTTTTATCGTGGTCTTCATTGATGATATTTAGGTATATTCACAGAGTCAAGAGTAGGATTCCCAACACCTTTGGACTGTCCTACAGACGCTAAAGGACCACACGTTGTATTCAAAATTCTCTAAGTGTGAGTTCTAGCTTTAGTATGTGACATTCTTGGGGCATGTGGTGTCCAGCGAAGGTACCAAGCTAGATTCGACTAAGGTTGAGGAAACTCATGGCAGACCTAAGCCTACCTTAGTGTTAGAGATTTGGAGTTTTGTTGGTTTAGCGTGGTATTACAGATTTTTCATTGAGGGTTTCTCCACCATTGCTACTCCATTGACTCTATTAACTTTCCAAGGGTGCAATTTGTATGGTCTGACGATTGTGAGGCCAGCTTTCTGTGGCTGAACGAGTTGTTGACTGCTACTCCTATTCTGACCCTAACTCTTGAAGTAGACAACTTTGTGGTATATTGTGATAGCTCTTATATTGGTTTGGGCTATATATTGATACAGTGATTTCAGGTTATTTCTTATGCTTCTCGCAAGTTATGTGCCCACGAGTATAACTACCCCACACACGACTTAGAGTTGGTGGCGATAGTGTTTGTGCTCAAGATCATTGGGCATTATATGTATGGCATGCATTTTGATATTTGTACAGACCATTAGAGCTTACAATACATTATGACTCAGTAGGACTTGAACTCCCATTAATGATGGTGAATTAAGTTGTTAGCTGATTATGATATTTCCATTTTATACCATCTAGGCAAGGGAAACATGGTAGCAAATGCCTTGACTGTAAATAAAGTATGGACAGCTTTGCACACCTGGTAGCAGAAGAGCAACTAATAGCTTTGGACATTCAATCCTTAGCTAATAGGTTGGTCCGATCGGATATTTCAAACTTCAACTGAGTATTGGCCTTTATCGGGGCTCAGGCTTCACTAATTAATCAGATTCAGGCCCAATAGTTTGAGAATGAGTTGTTATTGGGTCTCCAAGTTATAGTGTTATAGGGGATAAGGGGTCATGGTGTAGTTGATTTAGATGGGGTCCTCAGATTTGATGGTAGATTGTATGTTCTTATAGTGGGGTATTTGATATAGTTGATCCTGCATGAGGATCATGATTCCCGATATTCTATTCATCTAGGTACAACTAAGATGTACTGAGATCTGAGACAGCATTACTGGTGGGTAGGCATGAAGAGGGATATTGTCAATTTTGTGTCGTGTTATCTCAATTGCCGACAGGTAAAGAATGAGCACCAGCAACCCCGTAGAACACTTTAGCAGTTTCCCATTCCCAAGTAGAGGTGGGGACGTGTGACTATGGACTTCATTGTGGGACTCCCTCATACTTCAAGGGGTTATGCAAGCATTTAGGTGATAATTAATTGGTTGACTAAGTCTACATACTTCTTTCAAGTCCAATCCACCGTCAGCGCGGAACTATTAGCCCGTGTTTACGTTGAGGAGATACTTTTGTTGCATTCGGTGCCTCTATCAATCATATATGACCAAGGGTCACAATTCCTCCAGCTTTTGGAGAGCTTTTCAGTGAAAGTCGGGCACTCGGGTTTATCTGAGCAAAGCATTTCAACCCCAGACTGATGGGCCAGTTCAAGCGCAATATGTTATGGGCTAGTGTATTAGAGTTCGAGGGTTAGTGGGATCATTTTCTACTGATGTCACCCAAGTTACACCTCCTTTTTAGGATAATGTGGTCGCTATCAATAAATAGAACCTAACCAAGGTTAGGGTCCAACCCATAGGGAATACACAGACTCAAGAAAAATTCACCAACATCAAATACGAGTAGTTAATCAACTCAATTCCCTAAAATGAGGGGGGGTTTTGCAAAAATCAATGAGAAAAATTAACTATCACAAGAGAAAGATCAATAAAGGAGAGCAACTAGGGTATTGTGTTCCCATGATTCCCAAACTCAGTATCACCGAATAACCTAATTCTTGTCTAGTGTATAACATGCAGGACGGTAATTTATGTTCACCAAGCCCTTTGATCAAAGGTGAGAGGCAAATTACTCTATGCAACTTGGCCCATCTCCATAGTGTGCATAAACTAACCATTACCTATAAGTCTCAATACAACCTCCCCTTGGCCAAATTTTGTTGATTATATGAGAACACATAAGTTTAATATTGTTAATTAATCTCTTTTCCTATTCATTACTACCTTGGTCTAGTTAGTAACACTAGGCGGGTTCTAATGTTGGCCACCATCAGAAAACATGCAACATGAAGAGGGTTAATTAATGCATTCATATACACCTTCCAAGAATCGTGAATTATTCGGTTTTACTTTGTTAGTTCTTCATAGTTCCCACAACCCCACATGCGGATTTAGCTACTCATTTTTTGTGTAAATGAAGAGATTATGAATGTATAAGACATAACTAAACACTTACTCAACTTAATTAAGAACAAGCAAATCCAATGTCAATGAAAATAACAAGCTTGAAGATTGAATTAAACCACAAGTGTTCTCAAAGACTCTCTCGCAATTTTCTCTCTAACAATATTGAGTTCTCTGAGCACTAACCTAAAAATAAAACTAACCTTACATGAACCGGTTAGAAATTATGAAAAGTAACCTAATATACCTATTTATAATAAATTAAATTCAAATCCTAAACAACTTAGGAGAATTGATCGGCACACTCTACGACAGCACTTTATGGCTCATATTTAAGTTCATGGCTCGTAATTGGGGTCTCAAACATTGTTACTGGAAAACTGGACTTCTGCTTTACGATACCCCTTTACAACTAATAAAATGGTTAACAACCTGTAAAAGGGGTTTTGTCGGATGAACATCAGAAAGTTTTCATTTTTTGACACTCAGAGAATGAAACCTCTTCTATGACTTGTATAATTTATGGATCATCTGCATGTTCGTATAAGTATCTTCAAAAACTTGGTGCCTCATTAGAATTCCTCACTAAACCACGTTACGGCTCATAGAATGGTCTATAACCTATAAGGTGCCACGTATAACAGCAAATCTGCAACAACTTCGTTACTTTCCCTAAAATCATTGGCCAACTTGTAATCCTACAAACATAGATACAATAACACATAAAACCAACTAAAGTCGCACTGAGAACCCGAAATATCTTAAGTTTTAAGCATCAAAAGTGTTGTATTTTCGCAGCACATCAACAACCTCAACATAAAATTGTTGTTTGTCCTCAAGCGATAGACTCAATCTATATAGACAATACAATCACGTATAGACCTCAACTCATTGGCATACATCATATACATCTCTGACTCAGATACTCGCACCAACTCTTCAAAACAGGATTAGATAGATATTTAGTAAACCAATGCAAACTGGTACATGTGAAAACACAACTATGATATGCAAGGTATTATCAACAATCCATAATCACCGAACAATTCTAATACTAATAATGCAATGCAAGTGCCCTCATAGAAAGATGTCCCATATCTAAAACTCAATGATAGATCCATGTTTTAGCATTGGGACTGTGCAAACTCACTCTCTCTCACAATAGATATTCATGCATAATGACTAATACCATAGGCTTGCCCTACTCATGACTCAGACCTTCAACTAATTAGAGTAGGATTACTCTAGGACTTTCTAGGCTTGTAACTTGTGCTCAAGGGGCTTTGGTATGATATTTTGAAAAACTAGTAACTAAAGGTGCTCCTTAAAACTTCATTTTTCTACACTTTCGCCCGTCAAACTTTATTATTTTCACCTTATGCTCCCTTTTTCCTCTTTAAAGCTTTTCTGGGTGCTTTCTTTTCCTTTTTCGGCTTTTGCTTTGTTTTTACTCTTCATTTTGCTTTTCAGATCTCAATTAAGGCATCTTTTATTTTTCTAGGACCCAGTACATGATTTTTCTCCTTTTTCTTTATATTCCTAACTCACCTCCTTTATTTTTGTGCTTTACACTTACACTAGCTACCCTCAACTTAAGCTTTTGGCCTGTGTTGAGGTGCATACTATCCATCCTCAGAACCAGACTCACTTTTTGTAGCAACTCAGAACTTAGGCTTTTTGCCTCAGTCAAGGTAAACAATGTTCAAGGAAGGACCAGGGCCAAATTCAGGATTTTTGACTAGATAAGACTAGGTTAATCTGGTGTTTTGAAAGAATAGGTACATGTTAAGCTCAAACATTAGGAACAAGGGATATATCATCGATTTGGTTGGTTATTTTTAGGATAAAGGGGACTATTTAAGAACAATGTCCTAAGATCCTTTCCTAATTCAACTAATCTGAAATATAACTTAGAGTAACCCAGCAAGTTCTGAATTAGCATAAAACACATGAATTTATAAAATAAAGCTCACACTCACATGCCACTGCATACTTATCAATGAAAGACTCTCAGATCATGTTTCTTATGTCAACTTACCCGTAATTATTAGAACAGATATTATCAAACACCTAAACAAGCATGGTTACTATCTAATTACTAATCAAAATCTTTTATGGGTACCATTTTTTTCAAGCAAAACAAATATGTTATATGCCACAAGTATTTATACTATATGTTGCACATATTGTCTAAACATCCTAAACATGCTAGTTCAAAAAAAAATTAAATATGCACAGGGAAAAAGAACACAAGCAAGAAAACCCCCGAATCAAAACTTGGGGTAGTTTTGGACCATAAACAACTTAGACTTCACTGAGGCACATAACAACCCACACCCTATCGGAAAATAAATGTGCATTGTCTCTGATGCACAAAATCCAAACAACATAGATCATAAGGCGTCGAAAAACATACCTGGGTACCTAAGTGCCATTGTTCCTTGGGTTGCCTCCCAAGTTTCGGAGTTGGGTACTTAGGCTTCCCCTAAATCTTTAAAAAAAAATTGACACAAAGCAAAAAACAAAAGGACTATAAAAAAAGAAAAGATGAAGTTACACCACTAGGTGGAGACTATCCACTTCTTCTTCCACCTAGAACTTATGAATTGTACGCCTAATTTCTTTTCCAATTTATTATTATGCTCAAAGTGTGCTGGTATAAAAATCAGTGAAGCAAACTATTAAAATCACATGTTGTACTTCTTGGCCTTTAAATGAGCAGTGTAATTTTTTTATTTGTGCCCAATAAATTCTAGAATGTAACTATATTTTTCTTCCTCCTTACATTCGTCTATATGCTCAGATGATTCGATTAATACCTCATCATCTAAATATAATGTAGAAAAATGATTGAAATGAGGTCCAATGCATCCTAATTCGTGAATTATATTATTATTTACATCCTCATGTTTACACAGTAGATTTTTTAAACATAATATTATATATTTCTTCACATAACTCTCGTGTACTTTTCTCAATAGTGACAATATCAATAATAGTATGATCAAGAAGTTGACCCTCCAATTTTAGCTCTTCAAGTTGTCTTATAAGCATTTTTCTTCCTCAAATAATTCATAACAAACTTTTTCAGCATCAAACTTATCCACTTTTTGCTCAACTCATTACTTAAAATGCGGACATCCAAGCCAAATTGATGAACATATGACAAAAGTACATAGTTTTCTAAGTCGAGATTATCTAATATTTTCAACAAGTAGACATTGCGATTCAAAAAATTATGTACAACCCTTCTAATCCCAATACCACAATCATCCAATATTTCTTCAACAAAGGGTGTCATATTAATAAGAAAAAGATTAAAAAAAAGAACAAAAACAAAAACAAAACATAAATGTGGAAAATAAGGATTAAGACTCGAATTACTAATGAATTCACTTAGTCTAGCCGTATTCCTCGGCAATAACACCAAAATTATGACATCGCCCAAGTTACACCTCTTTTTTAGAGGATAAAGCAGTGGTTGTCAAGAAATAGAACCTAATCAAGGTTAGGGTCGAATCCACAGGTAATACGTAGACTCAAGACAAATTCACCAACATGCAATCGGAGTAGTTTATAAACTTAATTCCCCGAGGGGAGGGGGGTTTACAAAAATCAATGAGAAAAATAAACTAACTATCATGAGTGAAAGATCAATAAAGGAGAGCAACTAGGGTATTGGGTTCCCCATGATTCCCAACTCAGTATCACCAGATAACCTAATTCTTGTCTAGTGGGTAGCATCCAGGAAGGTAATTTATGTTCACGAAGCACTTTGGTCAAAGGTGAGATGCGAATTTCACTACTCGACTTAGACCATATAGTGTGCATTACTTACCATTACCTATAAGTCCATGTACAACCTCTCCTTGACCAAATTTTTTTGATTAGATGAGAATACGTAAGTTTAATATTGTTAATTAATCTCTTTTCCTATTCATTACTACCTTGGTCCAGTTAGTAACACTAGGCGGGTTCTAATGTTGGCCACCATCAGAAAACATGCAACATGAAGAGGGTTAATTAATGCATTCATATACACCTTCCAAGAACAGTGAATTATCTTGTTTTACTTTGTTAGTTATTCATGGTTCCCACATTAGTTGTGGATTTAGCTACTCATGCTTTGTGTAGATGAAGAGATAATGAATTTAGAAGACATAATTAAGTACTTACACAACTAAATTAACAACAAGTAAATCCAATGTCAATGAATATCACAAGCTTGAAGGTTGAATTAAACCACAAATGTTTTCAAAGACTCTCTCACAATTTTCTCTCTAAGAATATTGAGTTCTCTTAACACTAACCTAAAACTAAGGTAAACATACGTGAACTAGTGAGAACTTATGAAAAATAACCTAAAAGGCCTATTTATAATAATTGAAATTCAAATCCTAAACAACCTAGGAGAATTGGTCGGTACACTCTACGACATCACTCTACGTCCCATAATCGGGGTCTCGTACATTGTTGCTAGAAAACTAGACTTCTCCTTTATGACAGTCCTTTATCACTCGTAAAATGTTTTACAACCCATAGAGGGGGTTTTGTCTGATAAACTTTAGAAAGTCTTCATTTTCTAACCCTTAAGGCACGAAACGTCTTATATGACTCGTACATAAATTTGGAGATCGACTGCATATTCGTAAAAGTAACTTCAAAAACTTGGCCCCTCACTAGAATTCTTCACGAAACAACCTTACGACTCGTAGAATTGTCTACGGCCTGTAAGGTGTCATGTATAAAAACAAATTTCCAGTAACTTTGTAACTTTCCCAAAATCTTTGTCCAACCTATAATCTTGCAAACATAGGCACAAAATCACATAAAAACAACTAAAGTCACATTGAGAATACGCAAAATCCTAAGATTTAAGCATCAGAAGTGTTGTATTCTTATAGCACATTATCTACCGTTAGTTGAGTTTTCTTATAAAAACACTTATAACAGAAGCATTCAGATTTCACAGTTTTAGGCATTTTATGGACGACAATGATGTACTCTGGTCGAGTGGTTTGAATCTACAGATCCAAGTCCTTACAATATAAATTCTTTGTAGGATGCCCTAGCTAGGGTCTAGGTTATAGAGGATAAATTGAGGAAAGCTTAGAGTCGCACCAGAATTATGCTGACTACAAGCACTACATTTCGCAGCTTAAGGTGGGAGACTGAGTATCCCTGAGGGTGTCACCCCTGAGAGGGCTCATGCATTTTTGGAGACAGGGTAAGTCTAACACCCGGTACATTGGCCCTTTTGAGATCTTGAGATAGGTTAGGCCAGTTGCTTATGATTTAACACCACCTCCAACTTACTCTGCCATACATCCTGTATTCCGTGTGTTGATGTTGCCCTAGTATATTCCAGATGAGTCACTTGTACTGCAGCATTATTCGATATAGTTAGATGACCATCTGACATTTATTGAGAACTTAGTGGCCATTTTAGCCAGGGATACCAGACAATTATGCTCCAGGATTATACCGACAGTTAGGGTGCAGTGGCATCGCCGTGTGGTCGAGTAGGCTACTTATGATATGGAGGCATATATACGGGAGTAGTACCCCAACCTATTTGAGTGATCAGGCATGTTTTTATTTTACTTTCGAGGATGAAAGTTTTCTAAGTGGGGATGTTGTAATGACCCTTTGGGTTAATTCTGTATTTCTATGATTTCCTACTAATTTGAGCTCATTTATAGTAACCTCAGACATTTTTTGGGTTTTTCGGGCTATTGGGATGGTTATAGGGTCATTTTGTTGTGAATTAAGTGAATTGGTAAAGTAACAAAGAGCTATAGCTGCAAAAATTAGATTTGTGAAAAAACCCTAAAAACAGTCTCAAAATGTTATTTTGATGGGTCCATCAACTCCAGAACCGCTAATTTAGGCTAAGAGGGTGGTTGGTTCTAGTGTGAATGGTCCCTATATGATTTTGAGCCAAAAGTTGCAAAATTAGTTCAATTGGAAGTTAAAAGTGTTTCTGTAAAATCCTAGCTAAATGCGCTCAAAATGGAAATCAGATGGCGCGCTCAGCTTTGAAACTCCAAAACCTGTCTAGACTGACCCTTTGTCAGTTGACAGGGGGCATCTAATTGTGTTTTGACTCCCTGAAAGAAGTGGGACCATTTTTTCGTAGAGTGCTCCATTTGGAATTTTGACAGCGTCTTTGAATCTAGAATGTATAACTTCATATGGTTACGTTGCTTTTATGCGTGAAACAAATATTGGACACCTCGGGATACCCCGAGGAAGTTTTCCAAATAGCTGGTGCAACACATGAAAACTTAATTCTCCACGTTCTCTAAGGGGTGGGCATGTTCAGGGAATAGGCAGCGGGTAGAACTCTACATTCGTGGAGTCACACCTATGTTTGCAAAGAAGCGGGCAGACTCTAGAGCTCCGTTTTCACAGATCCTAAGGGGCTACTTATATATAGGCTTCAGCCCCCTTTGGGGACAACCATTTCCAACAATTTCACCAAAATATATTTTGAGTTATACAACTTCGTTTTTGATGATTCATAAGCCTTCACAACTCATTTTTCACAAGAAATGCAGTGGTGGGGTTGGACACAGATTTTGGCGCAAATTTTGAAGTAAAATCACTATTTTAGCTTATTATGTTCTCGAAATGCGTGAAACTTTTGTGCTTCAATATCTCGACCAATTCTAGATGGGACTAAGTAAAATGTAAGTCTAAGTTGTACTACATTCTCACAAGAACACTGTGGCTTGCTAGTATTTCATTGAATTTAGCTAGTTTCGTAAAATTTGATCGAGAAAGTTTAGAAAGAAATGTTTCCCAAAAAAGAAATTAATCTCATTTTTGAAAAATTTGTTGGACTTCTGGGGTCCATTTTGGGTCGAAAATATGGCTATAGACTTGAGGTGACGTGGAGGTTGATTTTTGGGGATTTGTTTAGGATTTTGGGCGTAGGATTTAGATTTTACTTATTTTAGGCGCTATTGGCATAATTACACCATTTTTCAAGAAGTTATAGCCTATATGACCGCGTTAACTTGGTATATTATATTTTAACAGTTCATCAGCATTGAGAAGCGATCACGAGGGAAAAAGCTCAGTTGGATTGATTAAGGATGCGAGGCATCGACTGGTAGATAGGCTAGGATTTCCCTAAACCATAGACTAAGTGGGATTATACACATGTTTAATTGCCATGTGTATAATGGTGTTGTTGTGGGGTACATGTTGTGGGGTTGTACCCCTTAGTTGGTAGCTATAATTATTGTATTTTTTATATTTGCTAGTATAGAAAGGCCTGATAAGGGTCGTATATGGGCTGATGCCATGGGAAAGGTATTTATTTTGACCTAAATCCTTTTCGTGTAGGTATGTTGTCTGATGCTACTTGGATATGCTAGATGTGAGGTTATTCGATGAATACTCATCATACTGTGACTTGGTTTTTGTATAGATATGACTCCGATGGGCCTGGTTGTTATGGATACTTATTACATAACATTATTTGTCGTACCTTACCCTCATTACATGTGCTTGGCTGGATTGTTGCATTTTTTCTTGGGCCTGTTAAACCTAGAATTACACTAATTAGTGATACATATGCTCTTACATACTACTGTTAGTCATTGGGTACTGCTTCTTCTTGACTGAGGTTATGATATTCGTTGTTATCTAAAGGAGGTACTAGTTATGGTTGTGTGGGAGTTGGATGACTTTTGTCTTGAGGAACAATATTATTATGGCGGTTTGGATCTAGATAGACTGGTTGAGTGAGTGATTGCTCCTAAATCTTGAGTTTTAGATCACACTTCCTGCGGTACGAGTCCTGGTGGCCATGTCCGAGTGTCTGAGTCTTGGATGACACTTCCCGAGGTCGAAGTCTCAATGGTCACGTTGGAGAGTTTATGTCCCAAGGGACAACTCTGAGGTCTAAGCACCAATTGATTTTGTATGTGGAGGACCCCGTCGGTTACATTTCGGGTTTGAGATACTATTGATTATTTTAGGGGGATTCTTTCTCTTACAAGGAATTCGTCCCACTATTGCACATGTATGTATTTATATAGGGTGTCACTAATATAGCCCAAGCTACACCTCCTTTTTTAGGATAAAGTGGTCATGGTCAAGATATAGAACCTAACGAAGGTTATGGTCGAACAAAAAGGAATATACTAAACTTAGAAGAATTCAATGGTGCGATTCAGGTGTATTAACCAACTTATCTCCCCAAAGGGGGTAGGTTTAAAAATAACTATAAAAAGAAATCCTAAATAACACAAGTATTTAACCAACATGGAGAGGAACTAGGATATTGTGTTCTCAATGATTCCCTGACTTAGTATCACAAGATAATTGAATTCTCTTCTAGTGTGTAGCATGCAGAACAGTAAGTTAAGTTCACCAAACCTTTTGGCCTAGGCGAGAGGCCAATTTCACTACATAATTTGGTCTATGCCCATAGTGTGACATTACTAACCCTTACCTATTGTCCAAGCAAAACCTCCCCTTGGCCGAGTTCGGTTAATTAGACGAGAAACATCGATTGAATCCTGTTAATTAATCTCTTTTCCCATTCATTACTACCTTGGTCCAGTTAGTAATACTAGGTCAGTTCTAATGTTGTCCATCTTTAGAAAACATGCAAAACGAAGAGAATTAATTAATACATGCATGCACATTTTTCAAGAATTACGAATTATCCAATTTTACCTTGTTAGTTCTTCATGGTACCCGCAACCCTAGTTGTGAATTTAGCTACTCATGATTTGTGTAGATGCAAGACTCATGAATTTAAATAACATTATAAAGCACTTCCACAATTTAATTAATCACAAGAAAATCCAAAGCTTCAGTAAGAATCACAAGATTGTAATTAAAAGATGAAATTAAAGTTTGCAAGTGTTTCTAAAACTCTCTGTACTAATTTTTTGTCATTATCCCCTCTTTCCATAGAATATGACCTTGAAACCTTTTATAGTGTTTAAAATACTAATCCTAAATAAAATAGGACAGTTGGGTCGGGAGGCTCAATGTGGTATTGTACGGGCCGTATAGTGATTTACAGCCTGTAGTCGGGCTTCCATACGTTTTTACTTCAATTCTGGACTAGGCTTCTATGACACCCCTCTACGGCTCGTAAAAGGTTCTATGGCCTAATGGGGGTTTCGTCTGATGATATTTCTGCAAGTCTTCACATTCTGATCCTCAAGGTACGAGACTAGGTCTATGAGTTGTTACGTGTTCTGCCACTCGTCTGCACGTTCATAAACCAAACTTCAGAAATGCACCCTTCAGTGGAATTACACGCGAAACCTCTTTCACTAGCCATAGACTACTCTACAGCCCGTAAAACGTCCCATGAATCCTTAAAAACAGCAACTTCTGCATATTTTTCAAAAAATCAATGGAGACCCTAAAATCCTTCAAAACAAACAGAAAAACACATAAAACCTACTAACATCGATTTGAGAACACACAAAATTCCAAGTTTTAAAGATTAAAAGTGTTGTATCTTGACAGCACATCAACACCCTCAACATAAAATTGTTGCTTGTCCTCAAGCGACTAACTCAATCTATATAAGCAGCACAGTAACACACGAACCTCAACCTAATAGCATACATCATATCAAAGTTGAGCACAGACATCCACACCACTTTCCAAAACACAACCAAATAGCTATATTGCAAACAAATATAGACTAATACATGTCACAATGCAGCTATGACAAGCGAGGTAATCATCAACAAGCCACTATCACTGAATAAGTCTAATGTCCACAATGAAATGCAAGTGCCCTCACAGAAAGAAGTCTCACATCTCACTCTTAAAGATGTAGTCATGTATAATACTGGGACTGTGCAAAAACACTCACTCTCACAAAAGACATTCATGTATCATGCCCAGTACCATATCCTTGCCCTTATACTTATGACTAAGACCATTGACTACTTGGACGAAGATCACTTCAAGACTTTATAGGCTCATAATGTAGGCTCAAGGGGCTATGGTATGATATTTCGGGAACTTAGTGACTAAAGGACCTCCTTGACACTACATTTTTCTACACTTTCGCCCTAGCAACACTGCTACTTTCATTCCATTCTCCCTTTCTCCTATTACAAGCTTTTTTGGGTGCTTTCTTTTCATTTTTCAGCTTTTTGCCTATTATTTACACTTGATTTTGCTTTTTAGCTCATAACTAAGGCATCACATATTTTTCTTGCACCAAAAAAACTTTTTATCTACTTTTTCATATATCGCTAGTTTCTCCCCTCATTTTGTTTTTTTACCTTTACACCAGCTACCCTCAACTTAGGCTTTTGGCCTGAGTTGAGGTGCACATTATCTAAACTCAAAACAAGGGCCACTTTTAGTAGCCACCCTTAACTTAGGCTTTTTGTCTCAGTCAAAGTGCACAATGTTCAAGGAAGGACTAGGGCCAATTTTAGGATTTTACAACTAATAAGGCTAGGTCACTTAGGTTTTTACAAAGAAATACATGTCAGGCTCAAACATTAGGATCAAAAGATATTCTGCACATTTGGTCGGTCATTTAGGCTAAGTGGATTGTTATAAACAATGGCCTAAGATCCTTTCCTAACCAACTAACCTACAGTCTAAATAAGAGTAACAAGGCAAGTTTTGAATTGAAACACACTGCATGAATTTAGCAAATTAATTTCACATGGCACTGATTACATTGCCAACATAGACTCATAGATCATGTTTTTTATCTCAATTCTATCCGCACTTATCAGAAGTAGCAATGTCAACACACTAAATCATACATGGTTGCTATCTAGAGTAACTAAAATAAAAATTTTGTGGGTATCATATTTCACAAAAAAACACAAAAAATATATATATGCCAAAGATATCATTACTATATGCTACTAGTACTATCCAAACATCCTAAACATGTTAGTTCAATAGAAAATAAATATCAATGGGGAAAAACAACATAAGCAAGAAAACCCCTAAGATTTAAAAATTGGGTAGTTATAGGCCAAGCCTACTAAGACTTCAATGAGGCCCATAACTACCCACACCCCATTGAAAAAGAGATGCATTATCCTCAATGCACACAATTAGAACAAAATAAAGTATTGGGGTAAAAAAGATACCTAGGCATCTAAGTGAAAGTGTTTGTCTGAGTCTTACATCCCTCACCTTGTGTGGTGGCCTCTTTACTGCTTGAACCATGTCCGTAGGGGCCATCACCCCTCACCTACTCGAGCGCACGAGACGGTCATATCTCCTTCTCTTTCCTCGACTACCTCAAGACAAGCTCAAGCTCCTCCTTCTCAATTAGCCCAGCATGTAACTGCACTGCATCTTGTTCATCATCCATGCGGGGCCTCTTCCCCTTGGAAGGCTGTGTAAGCTCCTCAGGAGTGAAGATGTCTACCACTTGCACCGGGAGTGTAGTCTCTGGCAATGATACCTGTGCTACCAACACTACTGTCATGTCAGCCGCAGTAGCTGGATCTCCTTCTGTATGTCCGTCAAATCTACTGGCCGAGCTGTACTCAGGCTCTGCTGGACTGTCAACTTGAAAGTGTCAATGCGGGCATCCATGGCAAAAAGTCGATATAAAATAATAGCGATCGTGAATGCCTGTATGTGTCTCTCAAACATTATGATGGCCTTGGGGACCCAGGGCTCATCTACTAAACTAACTGAGTCAACTGAGATTTAGCATGTGATATTCACTGCGCCATGGCATGAATAGATACCACAGACACGTAAACTATGCCTGCAGGTGATGTCTGTGATGAAGTGGCCTATAGTGCAAGATTAGAGTAGTGGGCCCCCTCTCAACATCTGTCTCGGTCTGTGGGGTCCTCTCCTCTGTGTTAGCGGCAATGGTGGTGGTTGGTGGAACCTCGGGAGGTGGCGCTGGGGCAAACATCTCTGAAATGGGAGTTAGCTGGTGCGGCGCTCGTCGGAGTGCCACTGGGTCCTCTTCGGTCTTAATCAAGCTAGCATCCAAAGTATGCTGGACCTCGATTAGTGAATTTAGCCGGTGTAGACTCTCTACCCCCGACTCTAGGTAGAGTCTGTATATCAAGCATGGGAAGGGGATGGAAGCAAACCTCTTGAAGGTTACCTCGTGGATATGCTAGGGGATAAGGCGGGCCCAATCTATCTCATAGCCAACCAAGATGTTGGAAAATAGAACTACATGATGTGGCGTCAAAGTATTATATATAAGTATCAATAAGAACTTTGACCTGACAACCACCCACCAAAATTTGGCAGGGAATTTCAGAAGCCTTCACAATAGGTTCCAAGTAAGTGGCTACCCATGCAAGCTCCGAACCTTGCTCAGCAATCAAACGGGCCACCCATCAAATCAAGTCGGCTCTGCAGTTATGGTCTCTCATCTGGTCAAAGTCATTGGTCACGCCCAATCTGTGGCCAAACTCTATTGTTGATCTAGGGGCTGGGAACTCGGGCCCAAATAGCATACTGCGGTTGGTGGTCTCTGAGATGTCCACTTGCCGACCCCTCACTCTTGTCATTGCCTCCCTCGTCAAATTGAGGAGTACAAACAACAAGAGCCTCGGTCTGCCCAAGCATGGCTACAACCCGTGTATATGGTCTCTCAGCCTCTGAGTAAGGTCGAAAGCCGAGCTCCTTTAGAGATCTAAGAAATGTGGAGGTCAGCTCCTCCCCTGAGGCTCAACTCTGAGCCTCTTCTGCCTTGCTTTGATCTCCTCACATCTTCGCTTTGGGCCATAGTACCTGAAACATACACATTTATGAACCCTAGTTAGCCCCAAAGATGAAAGGCAAAAAGCAAAAAATATCAGATTTGATAGGAGAAGGGTCTGCGACAGCACCTCTAAAGGCCATAGTGGAACCTACGAGCCATAGAAAGCTCTTCTAAAAATAGTGTTCACATTATTTGTTCACTGGAATGGCATCTACGAGATCAGGTACGACTGTAGAAATTTCTATGAGTCATAGACTGAGTCGTAGATGATTTCAATATCTAAATCTTTTGCAGGAAGGGATCCACGAGACCTTACTACAAACCGTAAAATGGTCTACAACTTATGGGTACTCAAAAACTTTAGGTCTTTAGAATCTCATACGAGGGGTAATTATAGCTCATGGAATGTTTCACAGGCTGTAAAAGACCCTCGTAGACCAGAAAACGCAGTCACCTGAGTTTCTAAGTCCATCAATATGAACCCATGCAACTTTTTCAACCAATTCTATCAGCACCAAAGCAATACGCAAAAACCCCACATGATTTATCACATAACAACCAACATTCCAGCATGATAATTTGCACATTTACCCTATCAGAATTTATCAAGCATGCTTCCCCAACCCTTCCAATCCCGTTTGAATGAATTAATATAAAAACATGAACCCATGCTATCACACACAAAATTTCAAACACACAATCAATTTAATCCAAATGGTAAGTGATTACACAGGTGTCAAATATGTCATTCAAGCATACAACAAGGCTACGACACCAAATTCCAGTCCTAAACACTTGTTCAAGAATAGGCAACCATGACTCAATTTTCAATAATGAACATATTTGCACACATGGGTTCATGTCTAAATTAACCTTACCTAATAAATATTTTCAATCTAACCGTACAATAATTGGAAAATCAATGGTGTTTGAAGGAACGAAAACATAAAAAATTGATTAATTAGATTATAGGGTTTGAAGGAGGTAATGAGATACTAGGAACCCTAGGATGCAAGAAAAGCTTATTGGAAAATGGTGTTGGCGGTGGTCGGAAAGATTTGGAAGTGCAGTTTCGCCGGGTATTTTTCGTAATTAGGGCAAGAAATGGGGTCAAAATATTTCAACCCCATTATTTATAGTTTGACCAGGTCAGTCAAAACTAATGGGCCCAAACTCTATGAAACGCCGATTATGGCCAGCAAAGTATTTCACGGGTTATAAATCATGGTTTCGCAGAAGGTCCGAACCCTAGTTTTGAGGATTAAGTTCCAAGGACCAATACGAGTCATAAAATGAAGTAGGACTCGTAGAGTTGGTTGTAGAAACCCCAATACATAGTCAAAAACTCAGAAAACATACATGGGGTCCACTAGCCCTATTAATGACCTGTAGTTTTTTGCAAAGATCGTAAAGTTGGATTGGGGACTGGAGTGCATAACATTTTGCTTAGTGGAAGTGTCTACGAGATGGTGTAAAGGTTGTAAAGTGATGTACCTCCCATAGAACAAGTTGTAGAGGCACTTCTTGATGACTTTTCAGCCAAAGATGGCTGACCTAGCCATGTACCTACACATTCTTCACAGAACACACTGTTACGCTATATCCAACAAGCCCAATGTCCAAAATTACAACAAAAATGCAAAAAGGTAAAATACCTACAAGTCCAAAAACTAAAAATAATGCTACAATGACAACTATTACATCAATAACCTTAGGTCGCCTCAAAGTAGCGCCCTATTTATTGTCGCGACACGACTTGGACAACTTAGCTACTCAAACTTCACCAAGTGCCCAAACATCATTCTTTAGATCATTTGGCCTCTTCATGGACTAACAGATATTTAAGACCACTTCTTCATCTTTGAATCTAAACATGATTTAACTAGCTTCCATATTTACTAGTAGTGCTCAACCAATGGCTAGCAATGGCCTTCCCTAGATGATTAGAACATCGAGGTCAACTTCGCAATCTCGGATCACAAAGTTTGCGACTAATATGAATTTTCCAAATTTAACAAGCACTTCATAAAGTATCCCCACTGGCTTTTTCACTGTGCAATCAACCATCAACAACCGCATGCTCGCGAATTAGGGGCTCCAAGTCCTAGCTTTTTGAAAAGTGCAAGGGGCATTAGATTAATTCTATCACCAAGATCACACAATGCCCTTGTGAACTCCATATTTCTGATGGTGCAGAGAATGGTAAAAGCGATGGGATCTTCTCGCTTTTGAACCAAGGAATTCGTACCAATTGCACTGCAATATTGAAGCTCTTGGGAGAGTTCCTGACTCAAAGTATGCTTCTTCAAGACCAAGTCCTTCATGTACTTTACATACCCTAGAATATTCTCAAAAACCTCAATAAGAGGGATGTTGATGGAGAGTTGTTTCATTATGGAGAGAAAGTGCTTGAACTTGGCTTCCTCCTCCTTTTTTTTAATTCTCCAAGGAAACGGATCAAGGAGGAGGTCTAGGAATGGGCTTTAGCTTCTGTGGCATCTCTGCAGCATTACTCACCCCATCCTTGCCATGATCATCTCTTGTATCCGTATCTTTGACCTCAACTGTCACCTCTCGAACATCATCCTCATCAGCTGGCATGGGAGGATCAATGGTACTTATGCCACCATAAGTGGTAACCGTCATGTACTATAGTTCATTCTTGGGATTCTGAACTATATTGCTAGGTAGTGTACCTTTCTGAAGCTGATGAAGTTGAGTTGACACTTGACCAAACTATTTCTCAAGCTGTTTGATAGAAACAATATGAGACTCGATTTTCTGATTTATATTGGAGATCTCAAATTTAAACCCCCTTAGAGTCTCATCCTGTGTCTCATCTTTCTTCAACCGGCAATCAAACATTTCTTAAACACTTGAGCTACTCACATTTGTGTTGCAGTTGTGTGGCGGCACATAAGGATCATTTATGTAACCATCTCTACCGCCGCAATCTGCGTCTATGTCTTGGCCTTGATTCCTTTTATAGTACCCTCCATTGTTGTCTCTAAAAGCTCCATCTCTATCAAAGTTCCAACCTTGGTTTCCTTGACCTTGGCGCCAATAGTCCTAATTGGAACCTTGGGCATTAGTTTGAAAACCTCCGGTCTAATCACCAATGAAAAGTGTCCTCATAGTGTGGATCATCGTACATGGATGCTCGTGGAGGCTAATGAACAACTGCATTGACTCATTCCTGATTCTACTTCATCATCACCTCTATACATGTACAGATTTGAGCAAGCTCTTGCATAATCTCTTAATTTATTTTGGCTTTCTACGAACAAACACTAACAACGTACGAACTTCTGGTAGATGCTCTGTCTCTTTTCCACCATGCATGATTGGTCTTGACCACCCTTTCCATCCTTTCAGTGATCCTTGCAAATGGTTGATCATAGAACAAGTCCCCAAAAATGGTATCAATACAGGCTTGGCTATTCTCATCTAGGGCATAGTAGAAGATCTCCACCAAGGCATCATCAACAATCTTATGTCAAGGACACTCCTCAAGCATTTAATGAACCACTCCCATGTAGTACTGATCGAGTTACCAGGAAATTGCTCAAAGTTGTTTAATTGATCCTTCAACTTGAGCTTCTTCGATCTCGGGAAGTACCTCTCCAAAACGCCCTCTACAGCTCAGCCCAACTGGTGATGGGACTCTGCGGGAGCTCAAATAGCCATAATGTTGTATTCCCTGTTAGAAATAATAAGAAGACACAAAGTCCCATAGCATCAATAGATAGAATATGTGGTCCCATCACATTCTTACAGACAAATGCAATAGTGTGTAGATGGCTATGTGAATCTTCTAATTGTAGGCCTGCGAATAACCCACGGTTCTACAATATCTAAAGTAACCCACTCAAAATCATGAACTTTGTGTCGGCCAATAGTGGTGGCAACACAGTATCTCAAGTCCCTTCATAGCCATAGCGTTCAACCGATACTGATTCCACTGGTAAGCATCAACATTGAAGCTTTGTGGCTATGGAGCAATGTTCTCAAGAGGAGGTGGGTTTTCATTATTGGCATTCTCATTCTCATTCCAGTTTAAAGTTGCATTATCCGTGTTATTGACATTATCTTGGACCATTCTTCTCAAGCTTCTCTGGATCTCTGGGGTAAAACAGAGTCAAGAGTATGCCTCGACTTCACTTGTTGGGAATACATTACACTTACACCCTGAAAGAAAAACAAACACTACAAAAAGTGTAAAATGAGGGAAATAAGGATTGATCCACAAGTCTAGTTGTATTCCTTGGCAACAACGCTAAAATCATGATGTCGCCCAAGCTACACCTCCTTTTTAAGGCAAAAGAGATCATTGTAAAGATATAGAACCTAACCAATGTTAGGGTCGAACCCAAGGAAATATGTTAGACTAAGAAGAATTCAACGGTGCAATTTGGGTTTATTAACCAACTTATCTCCCCAAAGGTGGGTAGTTTAAAAATAACTACTAAAAAGAAATCCTAACTAACACAAGTGTTTAACCAATATGCAGTAGTACTAGGGTATTGTGTTTCCCATGATTCCGTAACTTAGTATCACCAGATAACCGAATTCTTTTCTAATGTGTAGCATGTAGATTTGTAAGTTAAGTTTATAAACCCTTCTCACGTTCCACCAAGACTCTTTTAATGCTCATTTCATCAATAGCTTTCTCGTAATTTTGGTGATCTCTAAGGGTCTTTCATGACTTTCTAACATATCCTAAATACCTGAAAAGACCTTTACTCCTTTATTCTTATTTCAAATTCATTCCTCACACTTAGAATATTCAACTTCTCTCTTCTAAGAACTCCTCTCAAGGGTGCTATTAGAGATTTAACTTGGAACTCAAGGAAGGATCTTATTCTCCAATCAGTTTCTTCTTGATTCTTTTGAATTATCTAAGGTATATGGGATTGGTTCATGGTCCCCTTTAAACTATAAAACCCTAAATAGTTTTTACTCTTTGATTTATGAATTTCAAGCTTATTTTGAATATGGATCTTTCAAATTAATGTTGATTTGATTCAATTATGATTTATGTTGTCTTTAATTGATGCTTCTTAAGGTGATTTAAGCCCTAATATGCTGAACTGAATTGATATTATGAAGTTTGACTATGCATGTCCCTTTAAATATTGATTTAGGCATGCTTAATCTCAAGCATGATTTAAATGTGAATTTCTTCATGGATTTACTTGGATTTCATATTATATTGTTGATTTAAGTATGAATCTCTATTTTCCGTTCTATTCTCTCATTATTCATGGAATATGCATATATGAGCATCGATTTTCATGAAGATTATGATGTGGGTTAAGACCCAACTATATTGATAATTATGATTTTAAGGAAAGCATAGTAATGGCATGACACGTGATCACATAATGTCTTTGATATGGTTCTTTGAACAATTATGGGTGTGTAAACCAAATGTAAAAGTATGAATGGGCTATTCATATGCATGAAAGTATGCCATGTAGTATGATTTGGCTCTTTATCCCAAGTATGCATGACTATGAAGTATGTTTGGCTTTTAAGCATAAGTATGCCTTAGAATGATTTGAAAGGAATTATAATTCTTTTGAAAGCATGTATATGTATATGTATTCTTGTGGGAACATGACTTAGCACCGAGTGAACTTGTGGGTGCGGGGCTGTCTAAAAGGGTCCAGTACCCAAGTCCCATAACTATGTGTCAGCGTAGGTGTATGATTATGCCCTTTTAACGGATGATTATGCTATGATTATGTTATAGAAATCCTTCCAAAAAGTTGAGTTCATAAGGAAGGTGGCCATCACATCAAAGATGAGTTCCTAAGGTTTGGTTTAGACTACCTTTTGCAAGTAGTCTATTCTACTTTCATCGGGCGAATTCATGTAATAGTTCGTATGAGTTTGATATGTCGGGTAAGGTCACATCCTTACTATGTTGAAGTATTATGACATTTCATGAATCATTGGTTTCATGGCATATTGATATACCTCTTTCTATATATATGCCCTTGTCATCTAAAATTTAATGCAGGTTTAATGAGTTCCTATGCATTGTACGCCTGCATACTTAGTACATTCAAATATACTAACACATATTATTTGCCTACATGATCTAACCATGTAGGACCAAATACTACCTTCATTGACCTCTTGACAGTTAGCTTGGATTGCGAGAGTTTCTTGTGGTGAGTTCTATCATTAAAGGACAAGCCACCTTTTATCTACCTATTATGCTATTCTCCTATGTCTTTACTTTGAGGGTGAGTCTTGCACATGTCTTGACCCCTGTACTATTCTATGACTTAGAGAAGTCTTGGACATCATGTAAACTCTGTGTATGGGATTGTTCTATGTTATGTTATTTTCTTATGGAGATTTTGATAATAATTATCTATTGATGTTGATGGGATGATGATATGTTATTGATGGAATGTGTAAATGTGGAAAGTCCTAAGTCCCTTCTATGCCCATTGCATAGTCATGCTTACTTGTCCCTTCGTTCTTATGTGCTATGTGAATATATGCAAATTCCTATACCTATGACATCCCTATGGTGTTAGTCATACTTCTCGTACCTTAGAATTATGTGTTTATTGTCTTACTATGCACTTTCGAACCGATGATGTATTTGTAGATGCTATGAGGCTTCTTTCTGGGGACTCTTGTGTTCCTATTAACCATGTCACTCATTGTCCCTGGACTTGGGTCATGACACAATATCTGTATACAAAATATGGCAATCAAACAAAAGAAGACTATTGAATGTCTAAACCTTTTGGCGCTCACCAAGTATTTGTAAAATTCTCACGAACTCCCAACTCAACAACTGCGACTATAACCTAACTTGCACCAAGGGAAGATGCAGAAATGTAGAGGGTGAGTACAAGAAAAAGGCACGCAGTAGGCATTATCTGCCGACAAAGTGAAATATAGTAAATAGCAGTATGTCAGACCTAAAATCCCCCTAACATAATTAGAAGTGTGTTAGACGTAGAATGTAATTGTTGAAGTCCCTAACCCAATATATCAACAGGTGCCCGGACCTCGTAATCAGCCCCCCAAACTCAAACTCTCAGACCTGACCACCGAGACACGGACCACAGGGAGCGCCGCTCAAGACTCCCACACTCGAATGTGGCCACTGGGACTTGGACAGCAAGGAAATCATCTAGGATTCATGCATAGGAGAATAGTCATCCACTTAACCAATCTACCTGAATATTAACCTCTTAAGTCATACCTTGTCCCTAGGAAAGAATCAAACAACCCAACCAAGTATAACCATAACCTTTCTTAGACAATAATAGGTAACCCTAGTCGCAAGTACGAAGAACCACTGCACACTAGCTAACAATAGTATACCGGAGTGTATATGTCCTGGATCAGGGTAACCCAGGCCTAACAGAGCCAAGTACGCCACAATCTATTTAACCATAGGCAGACAGTGTAGAGCATGAGCAACTATTGTTATATCATAAGTATCTAAGACAACCAACCCCAACAGAGTCATCTCTACACAAGATGTATATCACTATATGGTATATAATCAACGAGCAACATCACAATCAGCATATCTTAGTAGCATCAGGCTAGGAACTCATGCAAATAAGAGTTAGGTTAGAATACTTACCAACCCCAGTCCCTACACGGCCTTCACCAGGCCTCCATGTAGTCAATAGTACTAGCCAATATTGAAACTATAGCTACTGCAGCAACCAACATAGTGGTATATTTCCACAGCATTATATGCTACGGATACAGAATACAAGCAGTCACATACAACATAAATACCATAGCTAAATCCATAGTCAATCCACAGTACAACATATAATCCATAAACAGTTCCTAGAACCAAATATCGATAATAGACCTGCACAAGGTAGCATGTTATCACTTGTCAGCATTATAAGATAATATATTCCGGTAGATGGGGACACACACACATACAACCAAGATTCCAACTCTGTGCACATACTTGTCACATATTTGCAACCCTTCTTAGGCCCTTTCGTAGTCTAACAATGCCAACATTCAACAATATGGCTGTTGTAGCTAATACAACCCTCAATATGATATCTGTCATCCCATATAATCATATTTATACATACAAAGAGTACAATCAGCCATATACAATGCATATCTCATAACTCAATCCAATAACAACACATTTTCACATATACCAACTCATATATACAAGCATTTCAACTCAGTCTTAGACTTAAAGAAGCCTAGCCTATCTTGAAGGAAGTTCCTCGTGCTCCTGGTCAGTCCACTTGAGCTCTTCCCTTCCTAATAGCCTCCAGACACTGCTCAGCTATCAAAATATGCACTACAGGGTTAATTATATTAATTGCACCTAAAATGGGGAAAAAGGTGTCCCAATTCCTGAATAAATCCTCGTAAAACACTCCCCACATCACCATGATTCTATAGCCAAAAATTGAGCCTAAAATGGATCTACGAAGGCAAAGAAACGGCTCATAAATGAAGTTATATTCTTTGTCGAAAAATATATCTTTCAAAACTTTATTGGTCAAATTTTATAAAAACCAGCTAAATTTATTAGAATCCAAGCATACCACAACATTCCTCTCGAAAAATAGAACCTAAAGCCATGTTTTAGTTAATTCCATAATGATTCAACAAAGATATCGCAAGGTAAAGCTTTTACACACTACCCAGACTATAACTAGCTAAAATAGAAAAGGAATATGCACTGTTATTGGAATCTGACACTGCCACAGCGTTGCTTGCAAAAACCCGAGTCACATAGACTTTTGAATCGCTAAAATCAGAGTGAAGAATAAAAATGATGAAGAAGCAAAGTTAGCCCCACCTTGGCTTTGCGGCCAACCTTATATAGCCTAGCCACCGCATTCTCAATGGCCTCCGCGAACGTGGCACTCCATGCGCAAATGTGGAACTGGCATGTTACAGGCCTCTACGAAGGCATCCAAGATGCCACAAACATGCATTTATGGCATGTTGTCCCTACACAGACGTGCCATATCCTCCGCAAATGCGGAAGGTTTGCCTTCTACTTTTTGGACAAGTTATTCTAAAGACTTTTCCAGGCCATTCTCGGTCCATTCGATATCCATTTTATGCAAAAACATAGTGAAACACATGGATTTCGATACTTTTGATCCAACTTTGCAGTCGAAATTTCCAATAGAGCATACTACGAAAAAGTGAGGGTTCCATTTTTTTTGGCTAATTTTATCTTGAAGAACTAAGGGGGTCAAAACGCAACCCGAAGCCCTCGCCAACCGAAGAAGAGTCACTTTAGGAAATTTTTGACATTCCCGAGCTAACCACGCCATCCGATTTCAATTCTGAGCACGTTTATCTTGGTCTTTACAAAAAAGCACTTTTTAGCTTCTAGTTGAACTCATATTGCAACTTTTGGCTTGAATTCACACCGAGACCCTTAAACATCGGACCAACCTCCCCTTAGTCTAATTCAGCCATTCAGGAACTACTAGAACCGTCAAAATCCTTTTCCGACGTGGTTTGCTAGGACTATATTAGAAATCTGATTTTTACTGTTATAACCTCACTTTAACTCACACAATCACATAATTCACAACCAATTAACTCCATAATAATCCCTAAAATCCCAACAAGTCATAAAGGGCCCGAGGTTACCATACATATGCTCAAATTCTAAATAATCGCTAAAATATAGAAATAACCCGGAGTGTTATCACAACATCCCTCACTTATAAGACTTTCATCTATGAAAGTAAAATAAAGGCATATTTGATGGCTCAACTAAGACGGGGTGTTGCTCCTGCATTTGTGCCTCCATCTCCCAGGTAGCCTCCTCCACTAGACAGTGACGCTACTGAAACCTAACTATTGGTATAACTATGGAACACAATTGTCTGGAATCTTTGGCTCGAATGGCCATTGACTCCCCAACAAATGTCAGATGGTCATCTAACTTAATTGAATAATACTATAGCACATGTGATTCTCCTGGAATGTACAGGCTCAATATTGACACTTGGATGGCAAAGTAAGTAGGAGGTAGGGTCAACAGATAAGCAACTGGCCCACCCTGTCTTAGGATCTTAAAATAGACAATGTACTGAGGGTTCAACTTACCCCATCTCCTAAACCGCATGATCCCTTTCAGGGGTGAAACATTCAGGAAAACTTGGTCTCCTACCTCAAACTGCAGGAACTGGTGGCTGCAGTTGGCATAAATTTGGTGTCTCTGAGCTGTCCTAAGCGTATCTTATATAACTTGGACCGTAGCTAGGGCATCCTGCGATAAATTTGTAATGTATGGGCCTGGCTATGTAGACACAAAGCACCCGACCAAAGTACACCATCCTTGGCCATATAGTGCCTCGACAGGGGTCATCTGAATGCTGGTTTGATAGCTATTATTAGAAGAAAACTATGCTAATGGCAAAAGTTGGTCCCACTAACTCCCAAACTTTTATACACAAGCCCGTAACAAATCCCTTAAAACCTTTATATTACGCTCAAACCACTCATCGTTCTGGAATTGAAATGTGGTGCTCGGATTAACTCAGGTGCCAACTTTTGCGCTAGTGATAAACTGTGACCCTCGGTCAGATATCACGTAATCAGTACCCCATACAATCGGACTGTCTTTGAAAATAACTATAAGCTAATCGCTCAACCTTTACATTTGCCTTGTCCATTGAAGGAGCCTTACCCTTGAAATTTGTGTCCTTGTTAAAAACAACCACCTTTTGTGCCTTGAAAACCTCCATCAAGTCGAGCCCTCTTGGATTACCCCACCCTTCAATTCCTATCATCTCCCCCTCAGGTTATTCGGTTTACGTCATAAGTTGTGATATATCCATATCCCCTATGATCATAGTAGTACGATATTCTTCTTTGACCAAATTAGACACTCACGAAACAAACTTGTGCATCCTTGCCTTAGCATCGGCAACCAAGTGAGGAGAATACTTTAGAGATCATTAAATTTGAGAGAATACTCCCTAACACTCATAGAACCTTCTTGAGGTTTATGAACTCCATCATCCTTGCTTCCCTTAGTTCAATCGGGAAGAAGCGGTCAAGGAAAGCTACTTCGAATTCCTCCCAAGTAATGGGCTCATCATCCGCCCTATCTATTTTCCATTAGTTGTACCATGTTTGAGAAAGACCCTTGAGTTGGCAGGCCACTAATTTCCCTTTCTCTTCCGAACTTACCCCCATGATTGCCAAGACTTTATACACTTTATTGATGAACTCTTTGGGGTCTTCTTCCACCTTTGTTCCATAGCATTTTGGCGGATTCATTCTTGTGAAATCTTTCACCCTTGAAGTTGGGGAAGGGGCAAGGGGAGCTTGATCTCCTTGGCTGGCCATGGCCTTTGCCAAAAGAGTGACCACATTTCGGTACTCAGCGTGAGCAACTCCTTCTTTCGCTGATGGAGCTTGTGAGGTTGGTTCACCCTCCAGGGTGAGAGCTTTTTGCGACATTTTTCTTGGTGGCATGATCTAGAAGAGCAAAGACCACCCATTAGAAATAGGATACCTCATTTCAAATCTAAAGCATGACATAAAGTATGAAGAAGTTATTCATTTCCTAAAATGTCTCATAGCCTCCCATTCATAGTTGTGGTGGGCTACACAACCATGAACAAGACTCTACTTGAAGCGTTGTGTTAGATTTCTGAGGACCATTACCAAACTTAATGCTCTGATATCAAGCTTTGTCATAACTCAAGCCTAGAACCTAGATGTGACATGGAAAATGGGGAACTCAAAAGGACCCCAAACAAGCCTTCCTAAGCATGCATAACACATCCTTGGTTTTGGAAGCATAATAAACAATAAACAAGTTACAATTAGTTCTAAGTGAAATGGGTCTTTTGACTCACGCTTTGGGGGTGTCATGGGTTAGAATATGAGCATGAATAGAAAATAAAGTCTAATGGGCGAGTAAGTATGACTCACTCTATGGGGGCAACAGAGACTTAGGACCTCCATCTCATCAATACAACTAGCATTGAACACATAGAAGGGAATAAGGGACTAAGGGAATCTTCCATAATTACAAAGCATAAGCGTCAAGCTTATAACTTATGTAACGTAGCCATATCTAACAACACCTCTAGTCATGAATAGAATAGAGGCCAAGAAATCTCTTGCGCTCACCCTCAAAAGATGGTATCCAAAAATTAGACAAGTTTTAAATAAAGCATGAAAGTGAGTGGATATCATCCTTGAAAGCAGAGGACTCACCAATAGCAAATCTTCAATCGAACTGCTTAGCCACGTGAAGGAGGAGGATGGAAAGGAGCTCCGGTCCCAACATGTTTAGATCATATAGGAAAAAAATATGTATTCATGCTTGGAATGTACTAAGTATGCTGGTGCAAATGCATCAAGAAACACAAGTAATAATCAAACAATATGCATAATCATAAACAATAAATATAAGCTTAATATGTCATGAATAGCCAATGCTTAACTGAACATGCAAGAAGAATCATCAAATCACATGACAAGGGAAGGGACCATAACCGACATGTAAGACCAAGCGAGCTACTACTTGGAATCCCGATGTTCACTCCACACTGAACTAGGAGAAGTTCTACTTTTCCAATGACCAAACACTATCCTTACGGCATGACCGTTTTTGGAAAATGCAATAACATACGGTATATCCTTTTCGGTGGGTTTCACATGTTATTCTTATCTTACGGCATATACTTTTCAATAGGTTCAACAAATGTCCTTAGCTTACGGCATTGCCATTTTGGTAAGTGCTAGTTCATATAGGGGATTAACATCATTCCTATAGTGGCATATAGTTAGGGATAATGGGAGACTACCAAGGTCCTCCCGGTGCTAGGTCAATATCCCACGAAATACTTGAAACATAGTTATCGCGATAGCATGCATAGTCTCAAAACATCGTAATATCATCCTTGGAGTAGCACAACAAACATGGCTTATAGCATCAAAGTTAGGGCTTCACGTAATTCTTGTGATTCATGTCTTGCTTAAGAGCTCATAGAATACTTATTAGTCCTCTTATTAGTATTAGCATGTTTAACATACATATCTTGCCACAAAGCATTTATGACTTAAGAACTTGGCATGCATCTTAATCAAAACATGGTGGGTACATGTATAAGCTTGAAACCATGTAATTCGTGAATAAATGTCATGAGTGAGGTAAATAAAGTCATTAAACATTATTCGAAATAAACCACCAACAACATAAGAGAACATGGTTAAGACAACATCAAACCCTCATTTATAACATAGATTTCACATATATTTCATTCGATAATAACTTACAAGGGTAAACCATCATGAAGTACTTTATATCAACTTCATATGAAAGTGTTCGTATATCATCATGTATTACTATAACTTGAAAAATCATAAAGCAGAGGGAGTGGTTGAGCTTAGTGGAGGGAAGATCTCCACTAATCAAAACTTGCATACCTTGTGTGATCGGATATAGAAACCTTGAGAACATTTAAAAGAAAGCTGAAACCCTAGCTTGTAGCTTTTGCTTGAGTGCCTTGAGGAACTTGGTAGTGTTTTTAGGAGGAGTTTGACACTTAGAATGTTTGAGAAGGAATTTTAATAAGGTTTTCTAAGGTGTATAAGGATACAAGGGCTCATTTGAGACTTAAAACGACGTGGTATAGGCTTAGGAAATTAAAAATGGTCGAAATTATCCTCTTTAAAAGTCTGTAAGGCGGGGACCACGAGACCTCAATTACGGGCTATAGTCAAGTCTACGGGTCGTAGAAACGGGGGGTTCATCTCATAACATTTTCAATCCTCAGAAACTGTTTATGATCCTCAATCGATGACAGGACTTATGGCTCGTAGGTCAAGGTATGAGCCTTTTGTTACCTCATACATTGAACCCATGAAAAACCCAAATTTCACCAAGGCTGGCTATCATTCCACAAGCAAGAGTTATGGTCTGTGGAGGAACTTATGGCTCATAGAATCCTTCATACATCAATGACCTTTCAAAGTCGAGCTACTGAGAATGCACACATGGACCCATAAGCCACTGTATGCCTCGTATATCAACATACAGCCCATAAAATCCCTTGTGACAACCATTGATATTCAGAAAATTTTCAGAATTCATTTCCTTTTCACCTTTTATGCTTTTTACAGGTGGGGTCTTACACTTGTGAAATTTATCGACGGTCTACTCATTGCGATGCACTGTTCAATCATTTTTTATACCTTTTTTATCCTTTTTCTTCTTTTTGCTTAGTTCATCATGGTTCCCAAAACCCTAGTTGTAGATTTAGCTACTCATATCTGTTGTATTAGAGGTGATCATGATTGATGTTTGCATAACAAAGAACTTACAACGAGGAATTGATGAATGAAAATCCAAAATCTTCACTTGATTTGCAACATGAAAATCCAAAAGTATGGACAAGGTGTTTTTGTCTAAATACTCGAAGCATAAAAGTAAAAAACTTCTAATAATGTACACTACGTGTCCAAAAAAAACTAATATCCTTATTTATAGACTTAGAAAACCAAATCCAAAATGAACAAGGAAAACTAGATTCAAAATAGACCACAAGCCAATGTATCATCTGCAGAAGTGATTACAGTTCATGGTGTGTGATCGTAGTGTCATGACCCAAGCGTAGGACCTAGGTACGACACGACGAATGGGAAATCTTAAGGTGACCAAAACAAGCCACTTAGCATATCGTTTGCATATCCTTGGTTTGAGTAATATAAAACAAACATCAACATATAATTCTAAGATAATAGGGGCTTTAGATTCACGCTATAGGGATGAATAAGGGAATAAAATTTTCATGAATCACATAGCAAGCAAGTACAAAGGGGAGGGTATGTATGACTCTAGCTATGGAGAAGTGGAGACTTAGGACCTCCATCACTTTCCTTCGTCATCAATAATGTCAAAATAGCATCATATGGGATATAAGGTCTAAAGTATAAGCATACATAAAGCTCAACATCTCATCAAGAGTACATAGCATAGTATTCCAACGGCACCTCTAATTATGAGAAGGATGAGGGCCAAGACATGTCCAAGGCTCACCCTCGAATTACATATAAAATGGAATGAAATAAAGTCTCAATATAAGAAAGATAAAACTCAGATATTGTCCCCAAAATGGAGGACTCACCATAATAGTAATCTTCTCGAATCTAAGCTAGCCACGTAGAGGAGGATAAGGAGCTCTGGTCCCTACATGGTTAGATCATGTAGGCAAAAAGTATGCATTAGTACCTGGAATGTATTTGTATGTGGGATGCTACGCAATATTAGATAACAAGCTTCATAAATAAGATGCATAAGCATATACAATAGAATATAAGCTCAATATGTCATACATGAGGATGCCTAAATGAAAACTTGCAAGCAAGATAAACATAACTTCTTTAACTCATACTTGTGAGAGATGACCTCAACCAACATAGACCTTGTGATCTACTACATGGAATCTAATAAACTTCTTCCATTGGGAAAATGACAATGAACACCTTCCATTGTGACTTATCAGATCTTGAGATGCGTTGGTAAAGTGGAAAATGAGTTAGAGTTTCCCATGGAGAGGAGCATAATTCATCCAGTTTTCCATGTCTCTATGTTGAGGAACTTTGTTGGAGATCCTAACTCCATAGTACCCTTAAAGGTGGTGAATGTTGAAGAGAATCTAACTTATGAGAAAGTTCTAGTGGAAATCTTTGATAGGCAAGTCAAAAGGTTGAGAAATAAAGATGTTGTATCCATCAAATTCCTATGGAGGAACTACTAAGTCGAAAGCTTGACTTGGGAAGCGAAAGAAGATATGAAAAAGTGATATTTCTACCCCTTCCATTCTAATCAAACTCAAGGTACTATGACTTTTTCTAATTAAGAGCCTCTTTTCTATGCATTTCATTTTCATGTCATCTATTCATGGTTATGTGATTTTAGGGTTGCATTGTAAATATTATTTGAAGCATGGTTTAAAGATTTTCATGATGCATATGTTGCAATTTTTCATATGATGCATGTATTCCGATCCTTATAGTTGCCCTTAGCACTATCGGGGATGAATGTTTTCAAGGAGGAGATATTGTAAAGCACAACCTGTGAAAAGCATAAAAAGTGCAAAGGAAATGAAATCTGAAAATTTTTTCTGAGTATCAATGGTTGCCACGAGGGATTTTACGGGTCGTATGTTGATATATGAGCAATATAGTGGGCTGTGAGTTCTAAGTGTGCATTTCCAGTAGCTCGAGTTTGGGAGGCCCGGATGTACGAAGCTTATATGAGTTGTAAGTTCCTCCATGGGTTGTAGCTCATGCTTGTGGAATGCTGGCACGGCTTGGTGAAATTTGGGAATTTGTAGGGATTCATGTACGAGGTAATAGACAGCTCGTATCTTGACCAACGACTTGTAAGTCCTATCAAAGGTTGAGTATCAGAGACGATTTCTTAGGATTGAAAATGTTATTAGACAAACCCCACCCCCATTTTTTGATGACTCGTAGACTGGACCATGGCCCATAATCGGGGTCTCGTGGTCCTCGTTCAGTAGACTTTTAAAGAGGACAATTTTGAAAATTCATAATTTTCTAAGCCTATACCACATTGCATTAAGCCTCAAATGAGCCCCTCCATCCTTGTACAACCCTAGAAAATCTTATTTCGATTCACTCTCAAACACTCTAAGTCTCAAACTCCTTGTACAACCCTAGAAAACCTTATTTCGATTCACTCTCAAACACTCTAAGTCTCAAACTCCTCCCAAAAACACTCCGAAGTTCCTCAAGGCACTCAAGGAAAAGGTACAAGCTAGGGTTGAGTCTTTCTCTTCAATTTCTTCAAGGTTTTTATCTTCAATCACACAAGGTATGTGGGTTTTTATTAGTGGAGACCTCCCCTTCACTACGCTCAACCACTCCCTCTTCTTTATGATTTCTCAAGTTATGGTAATACATGATGATTTACATACTCTTTTATATGAAGTTGATATGAAGTTACTTTATGATGGTTTACCCTTGTATATTATTATGGAATTGAATATATGTGAAATCTATGTTTTAAATAAGGGTTTGATGATGTGTTAACAAAGTTCTCTTATGTTGTTGGTAGGTAATTTTGAATAATGTTTAAGGATTTTATTTTACCCCACTCATTCCATTTATTCATGAATTGCACAATTTCAAGTTTATGTACATGTATCCACCATGTTATGATTGAGATACATGCCAAGTTTTTAAGTCATGAATGCTTTGTGGTAAGATATGTATGTTAAGCGTGTTAAGACTAATAAGAGGGCTAGTAAGTATGCTATGAGCTCATGAGCATGACATGAATGACAAGAATTATGTGAAGTCCTAACTTTGATGCTATAAGCTATGTTTGATGTGCTACTCCAAGAATGATATTATGATGTTTTCAGACTATGCATGGTATAACTATAACTATGTTTCAAGAATTCCATGGGATTGTGTCATGACCTGGACCTAGGGTCTAGAAGTGACATGGCGACTGGGAGCCCGAAAGTCCTCGAACAATCCTCAAAGTATCCATATCCACCTCATCGTTTCGGAAGTGCATACGAATAGTAAACACATAGTTCTAAGCGACAGGAAAGTAGGACTCATGTTATGGGGATGCCATAGGGAAACATGGATTCACATAACACGTAGTACATAAAGACTAAGGGGCGGGTAAGTATGACTCACTCTATGGGGGAAATTCGGGCCTTAGGATCTTTCACATCAGAACATAAGAAAACACATCATAATATTCGTAGCCAGACCACATAACGATATCCAATAGATAGCAATATCCATAAACATAATCTCCGAATACAACACTAAGCATATAAACATAAGAAGTCTACAAGATGTCCAAAAATGCCTCTAGTCATAAGATAGGACGGGGGCCAATACATGTCCCTGACTCACCCTCAAAGTAAATAACATAAACAAAAGCACCATAGGTTGAGGAATGATGGCTTTTCCTTGGAAGATAGGATTCACAACAAGTAAATCTCATAATCTAAGAGAACAGTCGTATGATGGATGAAGGTAGTCCTTGGTCCCTACATGGTTAGATCATGTAGGCAAAAGTATACGTTAGTACATTTTAATATGCTAAGTATGGGGCATGCAATGCATATAACTTATCAAACCTGCATTCAATGTTAGATGACAAGGCAACATAATATAAAAAGAGATATATAACAAGTGATATAGTATACAGTATGCCATGAAACCAATGATGCATGAAATGCAATAATGCTCATATATAGTGCGGATGGACTATAATTGACAAATCAAACTCATGCAAGCTATAACATGAATTAGTCCAATGTAGACCTCCCATCGATAGAAGAAGATTATTTGCCAAGGGTTATCAACACCATACCTTATGATCATATCTCTTTAGTGTGATGGACACCTTCCTTACGATCACGTCTTTTTGGAAGGGTTTCCGTATCAAAACATATCATATCATATCATATGAAAAATGTGTAACCATTCCTTACAACCCAGTCTTTTTTGTAATGGCTACCATATACGTATATTGGCACATAGTTCAATGAAAGGGAGAGCACCCTTTGGGATAACCCTTATGCCTCCAATCCATCGGTGCTAAGTCCAACATCTCACGAGAATACTTATACATATACATGTTTTCAAAAGAAGGAATAGTTCTTTCAAATCATTTAATGCATATTTGGGCTCAAAAGCCAAACACATTTCGTAATCATTCGTACTTGGGCTCAAAAGCCAAATCAAAGTCATAATCATAATTCTCATGCATTGGAATAGCTCATTCACATAACAATATGGTGCAAGCGCCCAAAATGCTCAAAGATCCACATCATAGACATTTATGAGATCACATTCTTGTCATAATCAATATCTTATCAAAATCATATACATAAACATAATTGGGCTTAACCCTCTTCATAATTTTCATAAAATTCAATGCTCAAGAATGTATATGCCATGAATAAGATGAGAAATAGCATGGGCAATAGAGATTCAAACTTAAACAACCAATACATGATGAAATTCAAGTGAAAACATAATTAAATCCACATTTAAATCATAATATAAATTGTACATGCTTAAATCAAGCTCTAAAGGGACAATGCATAATCTAATATTCATAATACTCATGTAATTAATCATATTAGGTCTTAAATAAACTTAAAATCAACAATAAATCATAGCCCACACTTTAATCAAATGTAATAAATAATAATCTTCAAAATTCATATTTAAAGTAAGCAAAATTTCATGAACTTCAAGTGAAAAGAGTTTGGCTCTTCTTTGTTGAAAGGTATCAAGAATCGATCCCACATACCTTAGTTAATGAAGAAGATTCAAGAAGAAATTTGAACAAGAAAGAGCCTTCCATTGATTCCCAAGCTTAGTTTCACAAGAGCCCTTTGAGAGAGTTATGAAGAGTGACTTGAGAGAATTGTAAGTGTAAGAGTGAATTTGAATGAAAGGAATAAAATATAGTTCATTTGAATGTCTTTAGGTAGCATAGAGAGTCACAAGAGACCCTTAGGATAAATCATAATTACAAAAACATCATTAATGAAATGAGTGAAAAAATTGAAGTTAATGTCTTAGGGAGGGGGATACAGTCCATGAGGCACCATAGACCCTTCACTTGCTCGTGGTCTAACACTTAGAAAAATTTTACTTGATGGAGGTCCAAAACGGTAATCCCATACTAAGGGAAAAATCAACATAGGCATCTCCACGAGGAAGGTGGTATGGACCGTACCAAGCCATACGGTCCGTGAACTCTTCCGTACCACTTCACTTAGGAAACATTCTTCACGATGAAGTTCCAAGATGGTGACCCAATACTTAGAAAAATTTCACTTTGACACCCATACAGAAGAGCCTCACTGGCTGTGAAGAACCAAATGGTTCATGAGAGGGGTCGTACCACTTGCCTTGGCTCTAAAATTGTGCAATCTCAAGCCTTAGGCTACCATACGGTCCACCACATGGTCTGTATGCCCTCGTACGGGCCGTATGGGGTCCAAGTGTGGTATGCCTTGGTCCCAAACTCTACATTAAGGTCCTCACACCCTACACAAGGCCAAGGGACACTTCAAGCAAGCTCCATACGGTTCTTAGAGAACCACATGGACTGTGAAGGCTTATATGAAGTGTCACCTTGGTCCAAAACTTTCCGGAACCAAATTTCCTAGCTCCTTTAAAGTCATACAAAGTCTGGGTCCTTACATCATCTCCCGCTTGGGAACATTCGTCCTTGAATGTGCTAGAACAAGGCTTGAAAGGCTTAACTTAGAAGATGAAAGATCAAAATATAAGACATAATGCATATTCAATCACTTGAAAATCATTAAGTCATTAAAACTCTTATCAATATGTATTCAAAACATCAAAAATTATTTTCGTGCACATGTATGCATTCCATGTCATGGAACTCAAAGAGTTAAAGTATTAGGACCACACAGAGAAGGAAGAACCTAATACCTTAGGCTTTAGTAGATTGGAAAAGATAGGGATATCGTTTCATCATGTCCAACTCAACCTCCCGTGTATCACTCTCCACATGTTGATTTCTCAAAAGTACCTTAAACAAAGACTCATCCTTGTTGCAAAGCCACTTCACTTGACTATCAAAATCTCGACCAGAACTTCCTCATAAGATAAGTTCTCCTTAACCTCAACACCCTCCAAAGACACAATAGTACTAGGATCACCAACCAACATCCTCAACGTATAAACATGGAAGACCGGGTGAATAGAACTCAAATCTCGAGGCAAATCCAACCTATAAGCCACATTCCAATTCACTCAACAATCTCATAAGGCCCTACATACCGAGGATTTAGCTTGCCTTTCTTCCCAAAACTCATCACACCCTTCATAGGTGAGACTTTCACATACACCCAATCACCAACATAAAACTCAAGATCCCTCTTTCTAACATCCAAATAGGATTTTTGGCAACTTTTTGGCCATCTTCAACCTCTCTCTAACCAACTTCACTTTCTCCATAGCCTCCACCACAAAATCTGGGCCAATCAAATCTGTCTTCCCCAACTCAAAACCACCCTACTAGAGATCTATATCTCCTGCCATACAAAGCCTAAAATAGTGCCATACCAATGCTAGCATAAAAGCTATTATTATAGGCAAACTCAATGACTAGAAGATGATCATCCAAATTACCTTTGAATTCCAACACACAAGCCCTCAACATGTCCTCCAAATTTTGAATTATCCTCTCAGTTTTGACCATCGATTTGAGGATAAAAGGCGGTGGTCAACATTACCTTAGTACCAAACCCTTCTTGAACGACCTTCAAAAGTGAGAAGTAAATTGGGTACCGCAATCCGATATGGTAGACCTAGACACACCATGCAACCTCACTAACTCTTGGGTGTATAACATTGCATAATCTTCAATGCTAAAAGTAGTCTTGAGTGGTAGGAAATAAGCCGACTTAGTCATCTGGTCAATGATAACCCAAATTGAGTCAAATTAACTACGGTGCGGGTCAAACCAACCACAACATCCATATTTGCATTCTTCCACTTCCTAGTAAGTATCTCAATCTCTTGAGCTACACCACTAGGCCTTTGGTGCTCTACCTTCACTTGTTGATACTCGAGCACTCGGGCACGAACTTGGGTATGTCCTTCTTCATACCATGCCACCAATACACCTCCTTCAAATCCCAACACATCTTAGAAGATTCCGGGTGAAGCAAATAATGAGAGTTATGGGCTCCACTCATGATCATTTTCCCTAAGATTACCCACATCCAGAATACATAACAGACTTTTATACCGAAACGCACCATCTCCTCCTTGGGAGGAAACCTCTATCTTATTATTTTCGCAACCAACCTCTTCAATCCAACTAATGATATACCTAGATCTTACATAGCCTTAGCATCAACAACCATACAAGATTCGGCCCCATTCTGAACATGAACATCAACATTATTAGAGTCGGGTAGTTATGCTCATGCACCTCTGATTGCCTTGATGTATAAGCTATCACCCTAACATGTTTCATAAATACAAAACCCCCACCCAAACCAAGAAGCATCACAATACACCACCAACCTATCTAAGCCATCCGATAAGGCCAAAACTGAAGCCGATGTAAGCCGACCCTTCAAGGTCTGAGAACTCACCTCACACTCATCCGACCATACAACTTGGACTTCTTTCTAGTCAACTTGATTAATGGAGATGCAATAGATGATAAACCTTCAACAACCCTTCTATCATAACCAGCCGACCCAAGAAAACATTGAATATACAAAAGAGCAAGCATGTCAAACAATGCAAATCCTTCACCAACTCCTCTTTTGACCTCATCTATAAGATTGCTACAATGTCTTCCTCCCCTAGATTGCATTACAAGCTCAAAGTAACTCTCCATATTCGATAGGGAGGGATGGAGATAAGAAATCTTAAGTTATGCACCATGGCATGATAAGAATCATGAAAAGTGAAACATTTCCTAAAACTCCTTGTAGCCTCCTACACATAGATATGGCGCATTTCACACCCATGAATGAGACTCTACTTGATGCGGCATGTTGGACTCCGAGGAACATTTATAAACCTAGTGCTCTGATACCATCTTTTGACACCACCTGGACCTAGGGCCTAGAAGTCAGACGGCAAATGGGAACTTGAGAGTACTCAAACAAGCCTCAAAATATCAAAATCCACATCATCGGTTCGAAAGCGCATTCAAATAGTAAACACATAGTTCTATGGGATGGGAAAGTAGGACTCACGCTATGGGGATATCAAAGGTAGAGGGATTTTCATGGATTCACATAGTACATAGCACATAAGAACTAAGGGGCGGGTAAGTATGACTCACTCTATGGGGGCAATATGGGGCCTAGGATCTTCCATATTTCCACATCAAACATACATACATAACTTAATTCCCATAATCAATCCATGATAGCCATATCCAATAGTTAACCCAAATCATAAGCTCTAACAAAAACACATAACATATAAAATCTACGTAAGTCTACTAGATGTCCAACAATGCCTCTAGTCATAAGATTGGACGGGGGCCAAGACATGTCCGGGGCTCACCCTCAATTAAGAAGATAACTAGAAAATAACATATGTAGAAGGAAGGTGGTTTGTCCTTGGAAGTAGGACTCACCATAATATCAACTCTGTGAATTCGAGCTACCCGTCAAGCGGTGAATGGTCGTAACACACGTTCCCTACATGGTAAAATCATGTAGGCATAGAGAACGCATTAGTACGTTTGAATGTACTAAGTATGCGGTCATGCAATGCATATGATTTATCAACCTCCATTTCAATGTTAGATGATAAGGGCACATAATATAGAAAGAATCATATATCCAAGATAAATATACAAGATGCCATGAAATTCATGATGCATGAATGAGATAATGCTCACATATATCAGGGATGTGACCTCAACCGACATGTGTAAGACCAAGCGAGCTATTACTTAGAATCCCGGTGAAAATCTCTCACCAGTACAGCGGTGGTCTAATTGCCAAAGGTAAACCATACTTTAACTTACGGGAACCCGTCCCATTTCGTATAAAGCAACCCCCTTACGAGAACTGGTCCCATTTCGGTAAGGATTTCTCATATAGCATGTCATATCACATAACACTTCAACTTACAAGAACCCATTCTATTTTGTATGAAGCCACCTTCCTTACGGGATCCCGTCCCATTTCGGATAGGATTCTCATTACCCATGCTAGGCACATAGTTCGAGGAAAAGGAGTGGGCCCTTGGGGATAGCCCTAATGCCCCCTATCTATCGGTGCTAAGTCGGCATCCCACGAGAATACTTATACATATATGTGCCTTCAATAGATACAATATTCTTTTTAAACTATAATTCATTTCATAACCATTTAATGCATATTTAGGCTCAAATGTCAAATCATAAGTCATAATCATGATACTTATGCAAGGAATAACTCATTCACATATACAAAATGGTGCAAGCACCCGAGATGCTCAAAGATCCACAATTATTGACATATATGTGATGACATTCGTATCATAACTAATGCCTTATCATAATCATATCGAAATCATTTCATAAAACATGATTGGGGTTAACCCCCTTCATAATTTACATATACCAATGTTCATGAATGTAAATGCAATGCATGATGTGAGGATGACATAGGTTAAAAAGTTCTTAAAAGCCTTGGGGATGGGTCAAAATATCAAAAATACCTCAATAAAACGCCCCTTTAAATTTTGAACGGAAGTTGACACGGTTGGCTTCACGGTCTGTGAAGCTCTTCTCTGTCCGTGAAGGCCTCCTTTCTAGCCCAGACAGATTCTACAAAAAAGGGCATTACTTCTTGCTTCGAACTTGGAATGAGGTGTAATTAGATATATTGGAAAGATAAGTCAAATAGCTTCCATTTGATAGGTGGTGGACCACTTAGTTCTTTTGGTTATAAGAGATATGATAATTCAAAGTTGATCCTTCTATCGGTATTTGTGAAAAACTTAGCCAATGGAATCCCTTTGAACTTGACTTGATGTGGAAGACCTGTGATGGCCTTAATTAACATAAATAAGCTTGAACTGAAGGCTTGAAAGTGAAACTTAGCTTTAGCTTGAAGATCTCATTCTTAGAATTTTCAATGCAGAGGAAGTTCATACTGACGGTCAAACGGCTCGTGTGACACTACATGGGTCATGTCAAGGAGCATGAACTGATACTTAGAAAAATTCAATCACGCAAAGTTACGATACAGTGAATCCATACTCAGAAAAATTTTGCATCGCGAGCTATACGGTGGGCCACACGGCCCGTGACACACCATACGGACCGTGTAGGTCGCCGTGTGACAACACTTGGTTTGGTTTCTTGGTTTTCCAGGTGCAAGGCCATCACATGGCTCACCACACGGCCCGTGAAGCACCATACGATCCGTGTGGGTTTCTGATGTGGCGAGCCTTAGCCCGAAACTCCTGTCAAGTCCCCATAATCGAAATTATGGCCAAGTATCCCTTTCAGTGGAGGCCACACGGTCCGTGTGACCTCACATGAGCCGTGTGAGCCTCCCATGAAGTGACACTTGGTCAATTGTTTCCTCATGGGGCGACATTATAATGTCCGATAAAGTTACTCGAGAATCTGAGTCCGTACAATTGGTGCATTACTTAATGTTGTAGAGACGGCATGGGGAGAAGTCAAATAAGAACTTGGGGATGCTCTCACAAGTCAGCGCATTACCAAAAACATTGGTGTTGCCTAACTAACCACATCGATTTGTGACTTGGGGTACACTTTAGAGGGTATTTAAAGCATTTTGGAGAGTTTTTTCTTACTACAATCCATAAGTAAGATCATACACTTTCACTTACTCTTCTGAACATTCTTTAGTACTTAGCTTTTGGGAGAGAAGCTTTTGGTACATGATTTGGGAGAAGAAATGGTAATCAAATATTTTCATCTACTAATTTCAATCTAGCTTGCAATTATGGATGAGTAGCTTGGTATAATTTCTTTTTCTCTTATCATATGTGACTAAAAATCCCCATGCTTGAGGTGTGCAATATAGTTGAATGTGTGAATCTTGTAGTGGGTCTCTTATTTTTTGATTAATTGTGACTAATTGACTTGGGTTTATATTTTTACTATCTATAGATGAAAATCTAAGGTTGCAAACTCAGGGTTTATGTACAGATCTTTAATTGCTACATAATTATGAGTAATTGAAGTGGCTAGATGGCATGATAGTGATGGTACTTATTGATTGGATTGGATTTCGTAATTGGATTCAATTGACTAACGTATTAGATAGAATTGCTAATATGGATTTCTCGTGTAATTGGGAGGTGAGACTTATATGGGTTCACATTGATACATCACTCCCGGTGTAATAGTGATTGTGATTACCAGCAATCTAACCTACTCACGTATAATTAGTGTGAATTATTAAGAGTTGAGTCCTACTTAAATGGTTCATCTTCAACTATGCACACCCCTGGCATTTTCCCTTTTATTTATTTTGTATCTAACAAATCTTCGATTTAGTTATTACTTTGAAATCATACTTAGTTAATTTATTAAGACGTTTTCCATACCTACAACAAATTAGGTCAAGTTTTACTTCAAACAATAAATCATAATGATGTTTCCTATGGGATCGACCCTGACTCCGTAGTTTGGTAACTTTTATTGACAACCACTAGTGTATTCCTCACTAGTTTTGGGGTACACTTGAGCTTTATAAAATATCAACTTTCAAAGAGATTTCATGCAACTAATAAAGTTTCCATAACTTGAAATCCAACAGAAAATAAGAAATGTACTTGAGTTTTATAGGTAAAAGGGACCAACAAATCAAAACTCGCATACCTTGATTAGAAGCATAAGTAAGAAACTTGATTCTTGGACGGGAGGTCTTGGAACCCTAGCTTCCTTGCCTTCCTTATGTGTTGAAGAATTGAGAGCCTTAGAGAGATTTGAGAGGAATATGAGTTGGGAGTTAATAAGAGTGTAATAGGAAAGATAGGGTCTGATATGGGTGGAAATAAGCATAAAATGATGTAATATTAGGCTTAGGGTGTCAGGAAAGGTCAAATTTTCTCTTTATTAAAATCTGTCAAACCCCTTCTATGAATCTGATCTCCGGATCGTAGATCAATCTATGGTTGTAGGTTGGGATCTCGTCCTGGTTACATTATGAACCCCTGAATCATGTCTCTAAACCCCCAATCTATTGACAACTTTTACGGTTTGTCATTCATTTTATGGCTCATAAAGACCCAGCGTAAATAACCCTCTATAGTTAATATTTTACACCCTTCCAGGACTCAAATCATGAACCTACTTTATGGCTCATATATGCAACCACGACCAATAAAGGCTCTTGTCTGGTGACACCTCCGAATCATCATAATCCCAATTTTTTGCCCTTTAGTCTATGAGCCTACGTCTGTGGCTCATAATTCCTTTGACAGGTTGTAGACACCCCTTTCGTACACTCATCCGTGACTTCAAATTTTTTCTAGGTTCCTACCCATCCATGAGGCCTTTCTATGACTCGTGATCTCAACAACGAGCCATAGATGTTTTTGTACTTCTTGCACCAAAACCTAATTCTACAACTCTTTCCTGATTCTAAAATTTTAATTAATAGGACCTTACAATATCACGCTCTTTGGAAAATTCGTCCTTGAATGTGATAAACACGGGGTTGACAAGAGTAAAGAATTAACTAACAAGCCAACATGAATGCAACATGCAATATAAACACCATTTTCATGAAAATTCCAAACTCATGCTTTAAATATCAATCAAATGTAGTTTCATAATCATGTAAATATGCATAAATTACATGAAACCTGAAATGCAAGGAATTTGTGGTCCTTGGGCAAGAATAACTTAGTACCTTAGGCTTGAGTAGTGTGAAAGTGATGATGGTATAGATTCATCATATTCTCTTCTACTTCCCCCATGTTGCATTTTCAACTTATTGATTCCTCTAACAAACTCTGATGGATGCAACTTTTTTGTTCCTCAGCTTCTTTGCTTGTCGTCTAGAATTTCAATCCGAACCTCTTTATAGATTAAATTTTCTTACACACTAACATCTTTCAATGGAACTGTGGAATTTTAGTCATCCAAAATCTTCCTTAACATCGACGCATGGAACACCGAATGAACCATACTCATCTCCAATAGCAACTCCACTTTATAATCTACCTTTCCAACCCACTTAACAACTTTATAAGGTTGTACACACCTAGGGCTCAATTTCCTTTCTTCTCTAATCGAACCACACCCTTCATAGGTGAAACCTTCAAGTAGACCCAATCACCTACATCGAATTCAAGTTCACTTCTTCTAAAATTGGAGTATAAATTTTGGCAACTTTTAGCGATCTTCAAATTCTCCCTTATGAGCCTCACCTTCTCCATAGCATCCAAGACAAAGACGGTCCAAATTAAAGCCATTTAACCAACCCACTAGAGACCTACATTATCTCCCACACAAGGCTTCAAATGGTGCCATTTTTGTTCTAGAGTGATAGCTATTGTTGTAGGTGAACTCAATAAGTTGTAGATGGTCGTTCTAATTTTCTTTGAATTCTAACACACAAGCCCTCAACATATCTTCAAGTGTTTGAATTGTCCTTTCAACTTGCCCATCGGTTTAAGGATAGAAAACGGTGCTCAACATCACCTCGGTATCGGGACCCCTTTGAAATAACTTACAAAAGTGAGAAGTGAATTGGGCAACAGGATCTGACATAATGGATAATGGTAAACAATGAAACCTTACCAACTCTTGGATATACAACTTATACTCTTGAGCACTGTATGAAGTCTTGACTGATAGAAAATGAATCGACTTTATCATTCTATCAACAATCATCAAAATAGAGTCATATTGCTCTCGAGTGTGGGGTAACCCTACTACATCAAAGTTCCCACTTGATTCGGGCGCAAATTTGTCTTTTGTGACTCCTCTGTTGGCTGTTAAATTTGATTTGAGTCCCAAGATTTTGAGGGATCCCTTCTCAGTGTATACTCCCGTGGGTGAATCTGTTATTGCACATAGAGTCTATCATGGTTGCCCTGTTTCTGTGTTGCACAAAATTTTTCCGTGTGAACTTGTGGAACTTGAGATGTTCGACTTTGACGTGATTCTTGGGATGGATTGGTTGCATGCATCATATGCCTCTATAAATTGTAGAACCCGGAAGGTCAAGTTCCAACCTCCCGATGAGCCCGTTCTTGAATGGAAGGGTGGTGACTCCTCTGTTAAAGGTCGATTTATTTCCTACCACAAGGCGCGGAGAATGATTTCTAAAGGGTGCATTTATCATATTGTGAGGGTCAAGGATATAGAGTCTGAAGTGCCTACTCCTGAGTCGATCCCTGTGGTGAATGAGTTTTCGGATGTGTTCCCCAAAGACTTGCCCGGTATCCCTCCTGAAAGGGAGGTAGACTTCAGCATAGATCTTCTTCCGGATACTTAGTCTATCTCTATTCCTCCATATCGAATGGCGTCGGCGGAGTTGAAAGAGTTAAAAGAGCAGTTAAAGAATTTGTTGGAGAAAGGTTTCATTAGGCCTAGTATATCGTCATGGGGTGCTCCAGTGTTGTTTGTAAGAAAGAAGGATGGATCTCTTCAGATGTGTATTGACTTTAGGCAACTGAATAAAGTGACCGTTAAGAATAAGTACCCGCTGCCCAGGATTGATGACTTATTCGACCAGCTTCAAGGGGCTACTCATTTCTCAAAGATTGATCTTTGCCCTGGGTATCATCAGTTGAAGGTTAGGGAGTGTGACATTCCCAAAATAGCCTTTTGGACCAGGTATGGGCACTTTGAGTTTGTGGTGATGTCTTTGGCCTAACCAATGCTCCGGTCGTGTTCATGGATCTGATGAATCAGTGTTTAAGCCATTCCTAGACAGTTTTGTGGTGGTCTTCATTGACGATATTCTCATCTACTCCCGAAGTGAGTAGGAGCACGGGGATCATTTGAGGGTGGTTCTCCAAACCTTAAGGGAGAGGAAATTGTATGCCAAGTTTAGCAAATATGAATTTTGGCTGGGTGAAGTTGCTTTCCTCGGTCACGTGGTGTCCGGTGATAGTATCAAGATGGATCCAATGAATACTGAGGCCGTGAAGAATTGGCCCAGACCGTTGACTTCATTAGATATTCGAAGTTTTCTGGGGTTGGTCGGGTATTATAGAAGGTTTGTTGAGGGGTTCTCATCGATTGCATCTCCATTGACTAAGTTGACCCAAAAGAAGGCTAAGTTTGTGTGGTCGAACGAATGCGAGAGGAGCTTCCAAACTTTAAAGGATCGGCTTGCATCGCTCACGTCTTGACTTTACCAGACGGTTTGGAGGGATTCATGGTGTATTGTGATGCCTCGTGGATTGGGTTGTGTTGTGTGCTTATGCAACATGGTAAAGTAATAGCGTATGCATCAAGGTAGTTGAAGGTGTATGAACATAATTACGCATCGCACGATCTTAAGTTGGCGGCGGTAGTTTTCGCCTTGAAGATTTGGAGGCATTATTTGTATAGGGTTTATGTTGATATGTTCATTGATCACAAGAGTTTGCAATATGCGTTCACTCAAAGGGATCTCAATTTGAGGCAAAGGAGATGGTTGGAACTCCCAAAAGACTACGACATGAGTGTCTTATATCATCCCGGCAAGACCAATGTTGTGGCTGATGCTCTCCATAGGCTATCTATGGGGAGTGTGGCCCATGTTTGGGAGGAACGGAAGGAGTTAGCAAGGGATGTTCACCGGTTGGCTAGGTTGGGTGTCAGGTTGGCCGATTCGAGTGATGGTGGTATCCGTGTTCAGGGCGTGGCAGAATCTTCCGTGGTGGTTGATGTAAAAGCTAAGCAAGATTTGGACCCATCGTTACTAGAATTGAAGAAGTTGGTTGTTGAAAAGGAGATCGAGGTGTTCTCCCGAGAGGAGATGGTGTGCTTCGATACCATGACCGATTTTGTGTTCTGGATGTGGATGATCTTAGAAGGGTGATCATGAGTGAGGCTCACAATTCTCATTATTCTATCCATCCGGGGTCTACTAAAATGTATCGGGATTTGAAAGAAGTGTATTGGTGGCGTGGTATGAAGAAGGACATCGCTAAGTTCTTTTTTTTCATTTTTATGACTAAAAGTTCCTCTTGCTTTCATGAATGATATAATTTGCTCATCTGCATCTATCTTTTTAATATTTGTCCAAAAAGATTTTAGTTTCAAAGCTAAAAAGCTTTCTAATTTATCCTAATGAGTTGTGTGCTGTTAAAAATGACAAGTACTAAAAAGGTTGAATGAATCAATTTATGTAAGGTCAACCTTCAAAAGTTGCTGAAATAGTTAAAGACAATATCCTGATAAGTTGCTCTTCTGTTGTTGTTATGAGTTATCTTTTCAAGCTTGTTTTGTTGGTTGTACTCACATGACTCCTAGTTTAAAGGAAGAATTTGGCAGATTCATGATGGCGAAACAATAAAGTGCACATTAGATGTTAGGCTTTTAATCAGTAAAGAATTAAATGGTAAATAATGACACTCAATCGATCCTCAATAATTTTCTATCTTTTTGTTGGGCATCTAACATTTGAAGTTGTTTCCTTTGCTCTGTATCTAAAAGCTATCGCATTTGTAATTGTTTTCTTTTGGTCTGTATGCATGTTGGAACTATCGGAGCTTTTGGCCTTTGTTTCGATCTATGTTTGCTGCACATGGAGAAGTGATGCGTAAGGGAAAATGCTTCAAATTTCTTATTTAAATAACATATTCTTAAATTCCTGAAGTAGATGTTGATTAAAAAGCATAATAAAGTAGCAGGATCATAATGAACTTCGCAGATTGTGTTGTTATGGTCGAGATCTTTGTGGTCTTACTTTTCGAGAAATTTAGTGTTCTTGTTTGCAGCTCTCAAAATGAGTTTGATTTTAAGTTAACCTAGCATTGGTCAAATGATGTTTCCTATTCTTATAATTGTATTATTTGTTACTGGATATTGAAGGAGTTATGTTTTGTTTTGCTTATGTATTCTTTCAAAATGATCATATCTATTAAATTATTATAAAGTTATAAATATCTGATTTTAATCATTTCTATTTGAATTGGTCAAATATTTTCATTGATCTTTATTTATATGAGCTAAAAACAACTAACATGCAGTGTGGAATCCGTGCTCAGCATGCGCGTTCTTTTATATAGGGGTAAAAATGGTTAAAGTATAAATTGATGGGATATATCTATATTTAAATCATGCATATTACAAGAGTGTTGCTACAATTTATCATTAAAAAAATAATGTTAAATATAAAAAGCACATCTAAACAACTCCCTCTCGTCCTTTTATCTGTCACTTTTTGTGATTGCACTTGTATTAAGAAAAAAAAGTAACTTTGTTATTTTACCCTTATTTAATATATATTAGTTACGTTTTTGTTTCTTCTAGTTGGCCACTAAACTTTTTCAAAGCCCATTAACTATCAAGGGCAAAATAGAAAGAACATTATCATTTATACATTGATTTTTTGAAGTGACATATATTAAGGATCATATATTTATAGTAAGGACAATATACAAAAGAGATCGGAGAGAGTATCTTTTTGGGATTTGATATTTAAATTATTGGAAGTATGAATTTCATACCTAAATTATCATTCATTAGTTTGAAACATACCTTAATGGTGTGTGTAATATCTTTTATTTAAGAAGACCTTACCCCATGACATTATACTTGGGGAAAATATTCTATTTGGACAAAAATTAAATAAATCATTAGTTAAAAGTTTTAAAGTATCACTATCCTACAAAATATTTAATTTTTTAAAAACTTCAAATATTTTATCTTACCCTAATCTGCCACCTCCTCACCCCCAAACGGAAAAGCCCCTTTTTAAAAATTTTCATAGAAATCCTACTTCAAACCCCACCCCCACCCGCACCCCCCTCAAACCACCTACTCCTTCGCAAAATTAATTAGATATTATTTTTTAAAATAAATTTAATTACCCCCATCTTATCTAATCCTCCACTCTCAATTTCTTTTTACATTTTTCAAATTGCATTACATATATATTTTTATGGAAATGTTTTTCTTCTAGTAGCACGCGGAATATAATAGAAATAAAAAATTTATTTGAAAAAAAAATTGCTGCAAGTAATTTTGCTGAAACATATGTATATATCTAACCCAAAATGAAAAAAAAAAAAACACAATGAAATACGTAGGGTAGGGCAGGAGTTTATATTTTTAGAAAAAAAAAATATCTAATTCTTTTGGAAGGGGGTCGTAGGTGTTGTTTGCGTGTCGGGATGGAGTGGAGGTGATGGAGTGGAATAGAAATTTTATAAAAGATACCAATTATTTTCGATGGTGATGCTTTTAATTTTTAACTTTTAATTATTATTTAGTAATTTTTTTTTTTTTTTGTCCGTGTAGAATATCTATAGAAATTTTCTTAAATAATAAAGAAAATTTAGTATACACACTATCAATAGAGTGTAACCAAAAAAAAAAGAGATGTGTCCTAAACTAATAAATAATAATTTAGGCAGAAAACTTGCACTTTTAACAATTTAAATATAAAATTTAAGAAAATAAAAATAATTTAGACGTATTTCTAACACTTCATTCTTGAAAGGAAAAAGAAAAGGAGGATATACTAAATTATACTCTTGATCTGTTCGTTGTTGGAAATTCCACGAGAGGTTTGGAAGCCCCATTAGACTGAAAGCCAACAAAAATGAAAAAAAAAATAAAAGAGAGTAAAATAAATTAATAAGATTTGTTGTCTTGCTAAATTAATTATTAAAATTTGTTTTTTATTATTAAACTTATGTTTTAAATTTGGGTAGATTTTAATGTTGAATTGAAATTCAAACAAAAAGAAATAAATTCAGACACACATGTCTAAGACCGAAGACAATTTTTACATAGAGTAGAGACACAAATTTTTAACATCAGTTGTATATACCCTAAAATTATACATTGAGCATTTGTTAAAGAGCGACTCCAAACGCAAATATTTGTGCACTTGCTCCTATTATACAGTGTCTGTATGAATAAAGTTGAGACAATAGCAAGCAATAGGATAGTCCTTGGAAGCCATTAACCACGTAAGCATGCATTCTGATAAAAAAAAAAAAAAGAGAATTGTTTTTTAATCCTTACCGCTAGAAAGATGCGGAAACTTCATTCATTCAATTCTCCAATATCTGGGCTCAAAGGTTCAAAAAGAGCTTCCACCTCCCTATCATTAACTTCCTCCAAGCAACATGGTTTCCACTTTGGGTTCTAACAACAAAATCGTTCATTTTTTAGGTTCCTCCTGAATATCCGCAAAACAATATAGTAGCAGTATTGCCAAAGAAAAAATATCAGCAACTTTTTTCAATTCTTCAAATAAGAGGAAACTAAACCTTAACTAGCTTACTAAAATATTAGTCATCACCAATTTAGGACTGTTATCAATGCTAAGAGCTAGAATTCTAAAGCGGAACTTTACAAAAAATTGGATAGAGTTTCCCTATTTTTTGAACTTCACAATTTTCAATGTTCACGAATCAATAATAGAGCCGACCACTATTTACAAAATGCACCACAATCATCCATTTCCAACATCATAACTCTAAAACCATCTCCAAGATACAGGAACAAAGTGTAATTGTAGTCACGATTCTAAAATAATAAAACAATACTCATGCAACTAGTAAAATGACTATGGAACTAAGAGTTTATAAGAAAAGACCATAAAAAATAGATAAGAAAATAAGACAAAGTCTATTAAGTTGAAATTCCTTGCCCAAGACAATCCAACTACCATTTACATCCAAACAAAATGGTGGTTTGCCATGGTTTCATAATGTATGATATTGTATGCTATTGTATGGTGATATGGTATCATACAGTACAGTACCGTACAATGGTTGGATAGATTGTATGGGTTGTTACTATTTAATGATAATTTGTTGTTTGATTTGACCGTATGATATTGTATCGTAACTTATAAATTTACAAAAATGTCCTTAATTATTACAAATATTGAATTTATCAATATTCTTTTAATAATTTTTTAAAAATAAATACATAGAATCAAATAGAGAAACATGCAAGCTAATATATCTTCAATCCATAAAAATAACACAAGAAAAAAAAACCAAGAATTTAAAAAAATAGACTAAAACGTGAAAGAAAAGACGGGAGGCGGGAAAAAAATTTCAAAAGTTGATGCGGAGGGAAATAAATAATACAAAAACAATACATATATTAGGGTAAAGTTTAATAAATAATAAAGGGTAAATTAGAATTACTTAAATTTAAATAAGGGTATAATTGAAAAAAAATAAGAGAACCATGTGATACCACCAAGTTGGTGGTTTCAAAAAGTGGGGGCTTTCATGGTTACAGAACCATGAAACCAAACCATATCATACCATATAATTAATGAAACAATCAAAACAAACATCGTTGTCTTAATAATCATATCATACCATACCATACCACGGAAAACCACCATCCAAACAAGTTGTTAGAGGTTGTTTGTTGTGAAGGCTAACACTAAGTAGTCTAGAGATTAAATTATGATGCCACTTAATTTGTTGTTTGGTTCGTAAGTCCAGGATAACCTATTTCAAAATTAATAATTAGTACAGGGATAAGTTATCCCTCCCCCTGGTACTATAGTAATCTCGGGATAACCTATTCTTGATAAAATACATAAAATAACAAAGATATCCCTTTAATCCTTTTTATACATCACTTTTCAAATTCATATATATTCACATCATCTTTAATATCATGTTTAAAAACATTTACAACCTTCACTATCCTTTATAATAACTCTTCAATACTTTTTATTTTGAAAAATTACATTATATAAATATACTTGTTATTTATGAATTAGTTTGACTGATTCTTGTGTTTATTTATTTTTTGATTTCTCTACTATTGAATTGCATATTTTTAATTAAATATTCTTTTAATCACTTGAAAGCTTATATTTTATATATCAATTAAAATGAAGAGAGCTTTAATATTTTACAATTTTAAAGTGATATGTACTTATAAAGTGATATAAACAATAAATTCTATTTTAATTTAACAAACACAAGATGGATGTTCTATATATAAGCTAAATAAGATGAAAGTTTTATTTTTAGATATATATGGTACCATCATGGGAATGCACGATGTAATGACCTAGAAGGCCATTTTTGGCATTTTTGATCAAATTATCATTGTCCTTCAAATCTAAAAGTCGGATTGTGAAAACCTTATAAAAAGTTGGAGATTTGATAAAGAAAAAGTTTTTAAAGACTTAAAGTGGGAAATTTTGAGTTTTGGGGTCATTTTGAGTTTTGAGTGTTGAATTGTGATTCAATCGATCCCATCAGCTCCAGAATGCCGAATCTGGTCTAGGAAAAATTGCAGAATTGAATTTGGAGTTAAAACGAAGATTTTAGGCCCAAATTTACATTTTTAGTTCATCTTGGATCATAAGTTTGACTTTGGTCAACATTCGAAGTTCAGAGGCTCGGATTGAAATTCCGTCAGTTCCAGTGGTTCCGAATGATGAAACTAACGCTAGAAATGGCTTCGTTGTGATTTTTTTAAGCTTCCGAGAATATTTTGAGTTTTTGAGTCTGAAACTAGTTTAAACGATCATTTCTCTGGTTATGGGTCAAGGAAGCCCCGAATTCGAATTCTAACGGTTCCATTGAGCCTAGAACGTCGTTTTTGGTAGGGTTCCATATTTGGTTTGTGTTCACGAGGTTCCGAATGAATCCAAAGGGTCCGTGTTGTGAATTTTCCTAAGCTTTGATTTCTGGTTTTTGACTGTTTCTGGTGCAATTGCTAATGTTCTCCACGTTAGTGGAGATCCCACTGCGTTCGCGGAGCTTTACAGCTTGTTTGGATGGTGATTTTTCATGGTATAGTATGGTATGGTTAGTAAGAGAATCACGTTTGTTTTTATTGTTTTAATTAATTATGCGGTATGGTATGGTTTAGTTCCATATATCTATAACCATGAAAACCCTCACTTTTTGAAACCACCAATTTGGTGGTATCCCAGATTCTCTTTTTTTTTCAACACCCTTACTTAAATATAAGTAATTCTAATTTATCATTTATTCTTTATTAAATTTTACCCTAATATATGTACTATTTTTGTATTACTTATTTCCCTCCGCATCAACTTTTGAAGCTTCTTTTCCGCTTTCCGTCTTTTCTTTCACGTTTTAGTCTATTTTTTTAGGTTTATTTTTTTAAAAGTTCTTACTTTTTTATTTTCTTATGTTGTTTGTATAGATTAGAGATATATTACTTATTTCCCTCCGCATCAACTTTTGAAGCTTCTTTTCCGCTTTCCGTCTTTTCTTTCACGTTTTAGTCTATTTTTTTAGGTTTATTTTTTTAAAAGTTCTTACTTTTTTATTTTCTTATGTTGTTTGTATAGATTAGAGATATATTAGCTTGTATGTTTCCCTACTTCTGTATTTATTTTTAAAAGAAAAATTATTGGAAATTTTTTCATAAAGTTAATATTTATAATAATTAAGGACATTTTTTGTAAATTTATACGTTACGATACAGTACCATTCAACCAAATCAAACAACAAATTATTATCAAATAATAGCTACCCACATAGTCTATCCAAACATTGTACAGTACTGTACTGGACAATACCATACCATGATGTACTATACATTATGAAACCATGGCAAACCACCATCCAAACAAGCGGTTAAGGCACCAGACCTCCGCATTCGCGAAAGGTCCTCCACGTTCGCGGAGGCTTGCACAGTCTTGACCTCCGCGTTCGCATAAAGTCCTCCAGGTTCGTGGAGTGTAAATTTGTGCCTGAACAATTTCAATTTTAAAAAAACGTGTTTTAACTCTTATCCACCAATTTTTATACTTTAAGCTTCGTTTTAGAGAGAACTTCAAGGTTTTTCAAGGCAAATCGATTGGGTAACTATTTTCTAACCTATTTTATTGATTTTCATTGATTAACTTGTGTTTTTAACTTATAATTTTGGAATTTTAATGATGGAATTTGGAGATTTTTGGGACTTCGATTTCTAAACTTTAATTGATGATTTCTCCCTCATCTTGACTCCGTTTTCGAGACAATTTTCACGGTTAAACTCCTTGTTCCTTGGGAAACGTTTTCATGTATTAATTTTCAGATTCTGACAACTTTTTCTAGCATGGGATCTTTGACCATTTTTCCCTTTTTCTCCGAATTGACTTATTTTACTGTTGTTAGATTCGTTATGTGATTGTGATGCTATATTTGAATAGATTTTGGTGATTCAAAGTATAATAGAAAGGGAAAAGCTTTGGATTTGACTTGATTCGAGACTTTATCCAAGGCAAGTGGACTTCTAACCTTTTGTTAAGTATGATTGAACCTTGTATGCTCCTATGTACATGTAATGGAGTACCTTGGGGTAGAATTGTATCATCTTAGACTTTGATCATGAGATTCGATTTGAGTAATTAATTATATAGTGATTTCTTGGTTTGTGGGTTAATAGTGGATTTGTAATATATACATATATGATCTCGTGAATTGCTTAATATTGATGTTGAGATGGATCTTATATTGTGAAACGATTGATATCAGGATTGATATGATATTGAGATATTGATGGTGTTGATACTTTGAGAATATTGAAATCATTATGATATTGGCACTGTGATATCATTGAAATCATGCACATTGCATCCTCTATTATCTGTGCATTTGATACTTGTGATGGCTACGGTCGAGGGATGAGTAAGGTACATGTGGTTTGGCGGCCGCGATCTCTACCTGTTGACGTTAGCCGAGGTTTTTGCTGACAAGCCGTGTCGGCTGATATTGCGTCCGAGGTCATTTTCAGATGGGTCCTAAGTCTTTTTCGCACGGGTGAGCATTAGACGAGGTCATTGTCGACAATGTTCACGAATATGTAGTCTATGTGAGACCCCCATGAGTTCTGGTCTTGATGCAATCGACCGATGTGTGTCGTAGGACAGACATGCATCACGATTATGTGGCATTGCATCGCATTATTTATATCTCATGGCATCCTCTCCATCTCATATCATACTTATATTGATATTACTATTGTATTTCTCATGAGATTGTGTACTTATTGTATCATTAACTTGAGTAACTATTGGATATATTGATATATATACATGTGTATTGAGATATGACGCCAGATGATGAGTATATTTATATTATTGTGAATTGTATATTATATTGTGCTGATACTTTTCTGAGTGCAGGGTTGTAGTTCGGCAGTTTGTGGTTGGGAGTTAAGGCGTACTTGTTTTTTTCATTGCTTTACTTCAGGTTAGTTCCATTTCGCTACGTACCCAGTTGTTTAGTGCTCACCCCCTTGCTACATTTTTGTAGGTTGCGAGCCTGATCCTCCCTGCTAGGTTTTTGATTTACAAGATCGAGCTTTGAGTCTTTCAAGAGATAGTTGTTTTTTCCTTCGGCAGACCTTCGGAGATTCTACCTTTATGTTTTATTCTATTTGAAGACTATACATTGAGACGTGTATGTCATTTAAGTATTCTATATTTAGAGGCTTGTACATGTGGCACCAACTCTGGGAGGTTGTAATTTTGATTTCCTATGCCTATCTATCTTATATTCTTATTAGACTGTTTATCTTCCGTTTTTATTATTATGTTGAGTTGCATAGGGTTGGGCTGACTCGGCTTGGTGGGTTAGGTGAGTGTCATTACACTTGGATATAGGGTCGTGACAAACACACAAAAATAGGCCAGAGCATAAAATATCAACAATCGAATTGTCGAACCAGACTGAAATTTTTAGTAATTTGGTATTAGATAATTGAGTATTTGGTATAGTATTTGGGAGTAAAATTTCAGAATTATGGTATTGGATTTGGGATTGGTACGAGATATTAGTACCATTTGGTATTCAGTATTTTTCAAATACCGAATTATTTACTTAATGTTGATCATATATCAATATGCCCATTACTCATTAGTACAAGTGCAAAGGAAAGTTTAAACTACACATAAATAATCCAAATAAATGTCTTTTAGTTGAGTCAATTTGCTTTTCTTGATGTCTTCTTACCTGATATATATTCTATTATATGCTTTCACATAAAAAAATAGAAATAATTGGAACAATAGTATATACTTTGTAATACAATTAGCTACAACTCCAATATGGTACCTCTATAGCCACTTCAACTTGAGGGCTTTGCTTTGGTTTTGAGGTTCTGGATACCTAGTCCACCTTGTTCTTTACTTCTGATAATGGTTTTCAATTTGACCAAGTGAAAGCATTTCCTTTCTTTATTGCTTTGCCATAAGAAGTTTCTTCTGATTTTATCCAACCTCGGAACAACTGACTGGGGTATATGGAAGATAGATACATATATGTAGGGAGAGCATCTAGAACTTTATTAATCAAAATTAGTCTAAGCTTCGAAGGATAGACATTGAGATCTCCAATTTCTTTTCACATTTCTTCAGAATTGAGTTCCAAATGTCTATAGACCTGGACTTTAACCCCAGGCATGCCCAACTATACTGATGGCAAGGTGCCTGCCACTTCCACAGAATCTGTGAAAGGCGATCTATATCTAGAACCAATTTAATTGGATAAAAAATGCTTTTGTCCCAGCTTATATGGAGCCTATAATGGCTTCAAAATCTACCAGTATGAGTCTTGGTATCAATAGTTGCTCCTTCTCAGCCACACAAAAAATTAGTGTATCATCAGCATAATGCAAATGTGTGGTCTCTACATTGTTTCCAGCAACCTTGCTGACTTCAACTCCCAGAATTCTTTTTGATGTCTTAATTACTAAGCATGTTGTTGAGTACCTCCATAACTATGACGAACAGGGGGATTGGGGATCCCTTTGCCTGATCCCTCTATATGCATTAAAGAAAGCCTTCAGGTGATCCATTAATGAGCATTGAAAACTTTACAGTTGAGATACAATACTTGACCCAGTTGATTCATCTCCCACCAAAACTCATTTGTCTCAACATACTTAAAATGAATTCCCAATTCACATGGTCATACGCTTTCTCAATATTAAAACTTGCATAATATATCAGGTTTATTTTGGGACACTCTGGAATCAATTTAACACTCTTTTAATTTGTTTCTGTATGTCTACAATTGAGTCATGTAACACAAGTTAAAAATGGCTAAATTTCAGTCATGTCGAATTCTACCCTCAAATCTACTACGGATAAGTTCAAATTTAAAACATAAGTTTTATATATCATAAAGAATCAATCATCAATTTGTAATAACAATAAATCTAATAAACATATTTAGTACCCTTTTAATTTTTTTCATGTGTGCGCACTTCAGTCATAGATATCTGAATTGCACGTAAAATTGGTTAAAAGTTCCAATTATATGAGTTTGAACTTACTGGAAGCAGACAGTTTTGTCTAATATTACCAAATAACGCAAGGCAGGTACCAGTAAAATGGGAGGACCATGACATTTTTGGGTAAAGAAACCAGAAACCCAAAATTCATGTAGTCATAACAAACCTGATCCTTGTCCACTAAGACTGCTCGGACACCTTCAGCAAAGTCGCTCCGTAGGGCGGACCTTAAAGCAATGCGATATTCAGTTTTCATGACACCAGTGAGCTGAGTGTTAAAGATGAGAGAATATAATTAGAGGTGTCATATGGGCGGGTTGGGTTAAAATTGAAAATATTAAAAATTGGTTCAAATAGAGATTGGGTTGGGTTATAACCCGTCCAAATTTACTTTGGCCTCAAATGGGCTAAAATTTGGGTTGGGTTATGAGCCGCCCAATTTAACCCGATCAATCTCAATAATTTTGATATATTATTATTTACTTTTTATAACCACAATTTAAATTTCAACTCCAAAAATTAAAAATAAAAAAGTTACAAATAGATAGATCAATCATAGAACATATAAAATAGATAGAAAACATACATTATATTAATGCAAGTAAAGAGCCTTAGAACGGGTTGAAATTGGAGATTAAATTGGGCTCAATTAAAATGGGTTAAGGCTTCAATGGATTGAGATTGAACCCAATTCAAATTATCTTGAGCCCAACCCATAAAATTTTGGACGGATTCGGTTGATTACATATATTTGGGCTCATTTTGACCTCCCTAAATATAATCATTAGTGAAAAAGGTGAAAATCAAACATCTTTTAGGAGTAGGAAACAGTACATAACCTGGAGAGAAGCTCACCCTGGATAAGTCGTTCTCAGTTTTGCCGCGTGCAGATGCTACCTTAGAGAAGAGCTTTTGGGTGAGACAAAGTGAAAAAGGGGCCCCCTTACTAAGCCCTTCCAGAGCATCCTTCGCCCATTCTGCCACTGTCAAGTAAATGAACTTGCAAATGAAAATGGCTCTAAGTTTTACGCATAGATAAAATAAGATATGAAATTCATGTATCCAGACATTAATCTATATCTTCTGTATTATATTAAAGGATGAAGGTTTTAGAAAAAATTGATTGAATTTTTTATCTTTCATTAAAAAAATCTAGACAAAAATCATATTTACTATTTTTCTCAAATAACTATTATTTAATTATTATCTAAATATTTATGTAAAAACTCTTTATGTTTAGTTACATTAAATCAACTAAAATTCTATTTTTATATGTTTCTTCATTGAAAATTTATATAAAGTAACTATAATTTAATTGAAATTTTGCCACGTAATTTTGTCCTTGCATATCTAATTTTTTAATTTAAAAATCAATAAGTAACTCTTAATCGATACCAATGTAATTTTGATTTTTGATATTAATTGCAAAATTTTATTCACTGCATTTGATTTTACTACCTAATTATTAATGTGATGGTAAATTATCATGTTCCTCTCTAAATAGACTTTTTTTCCTAAAAACCTTTATGTTATTATTAAAATTTTGTATTTAATAACATATACATAATAATTTGTTCTTTGTATATACATTTATTATTAATTAACGTGATATACAGATAGTACAAAATAGAGAGTACATGAACTCATTTATGAAATTGTACCCTAAATAAGAAAGAGACTACCTCTTTACTTTTACATCTCTTGTTTGCAACTACTAACACACGTTTGATGCCATGAGAAAGTATATATACTATGAAGATATTAAGAAGGAAGAGGCAGCACTTTAGTGGAAACACTACTAAATTGTTGCTTGATATCATCAAAGGATATACATACTCTGATGGTATCAAAGAGGAAGAAGCAGTGACTCTAACGGCATCAAGGAGTAATATGCATTGCTTCAGTGAAGAGACTGTTCAATTAGTGATTGATGCCATCAGAGTGTATATATACTCTGATGGTATGAAGAATGAAGAAGCAGTGGTTCAGTGAAAACACTACTCATTTACTCAAAGAAATAGGGGATGCTGGTCATGTGAATATAATAAGGAGGCAATTGGGTAAAATATTAAGACCATGGGTGAAATAAGGATAAATATATCGAGTTGAGTCCAATTTGGGAAAATACTTTTCCTTGTGGATCCAATTTGTGTAGTTTTCCCCTTTTAAAATAAGTGTTAGAGCTTGTTTGGATTAACTTTTGGCTTTTGACTTTTGACTTATTAGCCCAAAGTCATAAGTTAGTAGTACTTTTGGCTTATTTTTATCATTTTAGCTTAAAATTAAGTGCTTAAAAAAAATTTAAATTTAAAAAGTGCTTAAAAGCTAATTCAGCTTAAAATCAGTTAATTCAAACAAGCTCTTACTGCTAAACCTTACCCAATGTATCAGTGCTTTGATGATGATTTTCTAGCTCCTCTAGTATATCTCTAATGGACTTGTTACCAGCAAATGTAGAAACTATTCTGGGTAAAAGTGACTTCAAACGAGGTTCTGATTTAGGGTTGCTGCTGTACCTCGTCAACAGTTCATTTATCTCCTCATCAGGATCCTCAGAGCTGTTTTAACAAAACAGAACAACTTATTTCAAAGTTGAAATATATAACTGAATTGATCTTGTACAAGCAGCAATGCACATTTGTCAGAAGGCCTAAGAAGCAATATTCTGAAGAAGAATGCTGAATGCCGGATGTGCCTCATGAAGTGATGATTAGAATATAGCAACAGAAGCACTAAAACAGTTTCAAGCATTGGATAAAAACTTAGCCCAATATGGGGAATCTCTTCCCCTGAAGGCAAACGATCAAAGGATTTGAAGAGGAAAGCCACAACCTAAATGTGGCCACACAAAGATAAAGAGACTCAAAAGAGCAAGGAGCTGTGCATGTCTCATGGATCTGAGTAATTGATCAAGAAAATTGACAGTTAGTGCATGAGCTTCACATTACTAAGAGAATAATTTTGGGACATACAATTTAGTTGCAAGCAAAGCTTCCTTCAATGTACCCAAATTTGCAGAAGGGACATAATGAGTTCCCAGACCAACATAGAGAGCATCAGCAGGTGTTGATATCCTACTTCCAGTCAATCCAAGATAAGCACCTGCAATTGCTGAATTGATTAACCAAACACATAGGAAAGGAGGGGAGAAGATAAGTACACAATGACACCACACGTACATTGTTAATCAGTATCTCACACCAAAGAAATATGGATGGATACTAGCAGAAAAGTGAGATAGAAAGTTCTTACTTGGCTTCTGTATCCCTTATTAAAAATACTCCATTTGTATTTATATTTACAACACTCTTTCCCTTTTTGCATATTCTATAATTCTAAAATGTCTGCCAGGATTGTCATTAATAATTTATTCTATAAACTTTAAGATCTATTATTAATTTCAATTGATATAAGAACTTTCAATTTTAACTTTGACTATCAAACTAATGTCTCCATTATTACTGTGAGAAATAGGGAAAAATATATTACTGAATTGTGTATTTACATTGTTACATAAAGACCCTATTTATAGACACTACAATCTAATCCAAATTCAACTATGATTGTGTAATCCTACTCCTATTCTAACTCTAACACTCCCCCTCAAGCTAGTGCATACAAATCATAAGCACCTAGCTTGTTACAGATATAATTAATACGAGGACTAGTGAGGGACTTGGTGAAGACATCTGCAAGCTGATCACTTGACTTCACAAACTTTGTAACAATGTCTTTTGAGAGTATTTTTTCTCTGACAAAGTGACAATCAATCTCAATGTGCTTGGTCCTTTCATGAAACACTGGATTTGACGCAATATGAAGGGCCGCTTGATTATCACACACAAGTTCCATCTGATCAACCTCTCCAAACTTTAGCTCCCTCAACAACTGTTTGACCCAGATAAGCTTGCAAGTTGTTGTAGCCATTGCTCGATATTCTGCCTCTGCACTCGACCGAGCAACCACACTCTGTTTCTTGCTCTTCCACGACACCAAATTACCTCCTACTAATACACAATATCCGGATGTAGACCGTCTATCAGAGGGTGATCCTGCCCAATCAGCATCTGTATATCCCGTGATATGCTCATGTCCTCGATCTTCGAAGAGTAGTCCTTTCCCAGGCGCTGACTTTATATATCGCAGAATACGAACAACTGCATCCCAATGACTATCACAAGGGGAAGTCATAAACTGACTTACAACACTCACAGGGAACGAAATGTCAGGTCTAGTCATTGTGAGATAATTTAACTTTCCCACTAGTCGTCTATACCTTTCAGGATTACTGAGTGGCTCCCCCTGTCCTGGAAGCAGTTTTACATTCGGATCCATAGGAGTGTCAATGGGTCTACATCCCATCATCCCTGTGTCCTCAAGAATGTCTAAAGCATATTTGCGTTGACAAATAACAATACCTGATCCAGACTGAGCAACCTCAATACCTAGAAAATACTTTAACCTCCCAAGGTCTTTAGTTTGGAAATGCTTAAAGAGATGTTGCTTCAAACTAGTAATACCATCTTCATCATTGCCAGTGATAACAATATCATCGACATAAACAACCAAATAAATACATAAATTTGCTGCAGAATGCCGATAAAATACAGAATGGTCAGCTTCACTACGAGTCATGCCAAACCCCTGAATTACTGTGCTGAACTTGCCAAACCAGGCTCGAGGAGATTGTTTCAGACCATAGAGTGACTTGCGCAATCGGCATACAAGTCTACTAGACTCCCCCTGAGCAACAAAACCAGGTGGTTGCTCCATATAGACTTCTTCCGCAAGATCACCATGTAAAAAAGCATTTTTAACGTCCAACTGATGAAGAGGCCAACGACGAATGGCAGCCATAGATAGAAGAATACGGACAGATGCCATTTTAGCCACAGGAGCAAACGTATCACTGAAATCGAGCCCAAATATCTGAGTGTATCCTTTGGCAACAAGGCGAGCCTTAAGTCGATCAACCTGACCATCCGGACCAACTTTCACTGCATAAACCCAACGGCAACCAACAGTGGATTTACCTGCAGGAAGGGGGACAAGTTCCCAAGTACCACTCGTATGTAAAGCAGACATCTCATCAACCATAGCCTGCCTCCATCCCAAATGAGAAAGTGCTTCACGTGTAGTCTTAGGAATGGAAATAGAGGACAAAGACGATACAAAAGCATGATAGGATGATGTGAGACGATGATAACTCAAGAAAGTATAATGGGGGTTAGCATTACGAGTGGACCGTATACCTGTTTTAAGTGCACTCTGTTGGCTAGGAGTAGGCAAGGCCGCAGTAGGTGCAGGGTCTGGCGCATGACATGAATCATTGAGAACCGGTGCTGGGCGTGGACGACGATGATAAGTCAAGAGAGGTGGAGGTGTGGAGGGTTTTGTTAGAGGTGGCACTATTATTGGAGTTTCCTCAAAATTCGGTACAGGTAGGACCTGAGGTAGAGGTAAGACCTCAGAGAGATCAGGACCATCAGATGATGTATAGTAAGGTTGAGATTCAAAGAATGTGACATCAGCTGACATAAGATATCGATTAAGGTTAGGGGAATAACAACGATACCCTTTTTGAACGCGAGAGTAACCAAGAAAGACACATTTGAGAGCACGAGGAGCTAATTTATCTTTCCCTGGAGCTAAGTTATGAACAAAGCATGTACTCCCAAAGACACGAGGAGGTATAGGATGGAGATGTGACAAAGGGAACAGTATAGAATGTGGAACCTGATTCTGAATAGAAGATGAGGGCATTCTATTAATTAAATAACAAGAGGCAAGAACAGCATCGCCCCAAAAACGCAGCGGAACATGGGACTCAATGAGAAGAGTGCGAGCAGTTTCAATAAGATGCCTATTCTTTCGTTCTGCTACACCATTCTGCTGAGGGGTGTATGGACAAGATATCTGGTGAATAATTCCTTGGTGAGTCACAAACTCCTGAAATTGGGAGGACATGTATTCTAATGCATTATCACTACGAAGAGTACGAATAGAAACACCAAACTGGTTTTGTATTTCAGCAAAAAAACTTTTAAATATAGAAAATAACTCGGAACGATCTTTCATTAAGAAAACCCAAGTACATCTTGAATAGTCATCAATGAAACTAACAAAATAACGAAATCCTAAGGTTGAACTAACACGACTAGGACCCCAAATATCAGAATGAACTAAAGAAAAAACAGACTCAGAATGACCCTCAGTACTACGTGAAAATGTAGCACGAGTGTGTTTCCCAAGTTGACACGACTCACAATCTAATGAGGATAAACTAGATAAACTAGGCACCATCCTTTGCAGTTTAGATAGACTAGGATGCCCCAAACGTTTGTGAATTAGGTCTGGAGTATCTGTGACGGAACATGCTGTGAAGGAATTGGAAGAGGTAAGATAGTAAAGGCCTTGTGATTCATGTCCTGTGCCAATCATCTGTCCCGTACTGCGGTCCTGCATAAGGAAAAAATCATCAAAAAAATAAATGCCACAATGTAAGTCCCGCGTCAAACGACTAACAGATGACAAATTAAAAGGAGAACCAGGAACATAAAGAACAGAATCTAAGGGGACAGAAGGTAAAGGTTGGGCTTTTCCAATCCCTTTAGGTTTGGTCTGGATCCCATTGGCCAAAGTAATAGCAGGAAGGGATTGTGAGTAAACAATATCAGACAAAAGTGTTTTGTTACCAGAAATATGATCAGAAGCGCCTGAGTCCATAACCCATGGTCCAAGAGGACTAGACTGTGAAACACAAGCAAAAGGATTACCCGCAACAGGAACAATAGGTTGAGAAGTTGATGCTGCTTGTGGAGGCAGTTGCTGACGTGCTCGATACTGAAGGAACTCATCATATTCAGCCTGAGCAATATGAGCATTATTAGATGATCGGTCAGGTGGAGCAATGGAAACAGTAGGAGGAGCAACAGGTTGCTTATTTGCTCGATTTCGAAGGGATTCATTATATTCCTTTATAACAATAGGATCATAACTGGGGGGTGGACCATGCAAAGTATAACATATGTCACGAGTGTGTCCAGACTTGTGACAATAACTACATTTAGAGCGAGATCTTCCAGAACGGCCTCCTCCCCGGCGGTTCTCCATAGTAGAACTCTGTTTATCAATAGTTTGAGATGCAAGAATAGATGAGTCAATGGTGGGTGATGAAACTACTTTATGGTTGGGCGGCGCAGCAAGACGAAGTAAACGAGAGAACAATTCATCCATTGTAGGAATGGTAGGACTAGCTAAGATCTGGTCACGCACAGAAGCATGATCAGCAGGAAGTCCAGCAAGTGTAAGGACTAAAAATAATGTTTGTCTGTGCTCTTGTTGTGTTGTGACGTTCGCTGTGACTGGCATCAACGTTTCAAATTCCTCCATGACTGCTTGCACTTGTCCCAAGTATGTAGACATATCAGATTCATGTTTCTTTAAGGTGGTCATTCGAGACACCACATCATAAAATCGAGATATGTCATTAGTATATAAAGCACGAGCCTTTTCCCAAACTGAATAACATGTCTGGAATGGGCGAAATAAGGGCATCAACTTAGAATCAATAGAACGCCATAGGAGACTACACAATTGAGCATCAACCCTCTCCCATTGTGCTTTGGCTGTGGAAGATTCCTCAGTAGCCTTTTGCTTTGCATCCACCACAGTAGCTTTGGTTATTAAGTGATCGTGAACACCTTGACCTTTGCACCATAATTCAACTGAGGAAGCCCATGCTAAGTAGTTGGAACTACCCATTAATGGTTCTGAAGTAATTATAGGATGAGAACTTCCTATTCCTGTACTTTTGGAGCCAAACATATCAACCCCAAAAGACATCCTTTGGAATAAAAAGAAAAAACTGTTTAAATAAAGAAAAAAGGAGATGGGTCTGCCTCAGAATGATGAGGCGACCTCACTGAGGCAAAGAAAAGTGGAAAAAAACAAGCCGGAACAGTGAAAAAGTTGCCGGAAAAGGTCGAAAGTCGCCGGAACCCTAATTTCAGGGGTCGGAATCAGAAAAAAATTGCATGGGCAGCCTCGGAATGGAGAGGTGTCCCAGCTGAAAAAAAAATTGTTGCCGGAAAGTGGTCGGAGAAAGCCGCACGCGCCGGCGCGTGGCCAGATCTTGCCGGAAACCTACAGATTCAGGTGGCGCGTGTGGGCGCGTGCGGGGTCTTTTTCCGGTGGATCTGACCTCACTGTGGTCGCCGGAGGGTGAGGGACACGGTGGTGTTGTTGATTTTCACACAACACTGACAAAAAAAATATACCGACACAAATCAGTGACCCATACCGGAAAGTTTCTCACCGATGCTCTGATACCATGTGAGAAATAGGGAAAAATATATTACTGAATTGTGTATTTACATTGTTACATAAAGACCCTATTTATAGACACTACAATCTAATCCAAATTCAACTATGATTGTGTAATCCTACTCCTATTCTAACTCTAACAATTACTTAATGATTTTCTTCCACTACGTCTGATATGAAACACAGATCAAATTATTTTGTTAAACTCAGCGTCCAATCAAAACCCATCATATAAAATATATAGTGAAAGTTATTAACAGGAGTCAGATGCAAACACACAGCAGTCCCCCCCCCCCCCCCCCAACAAAAAAAAAGAAAACCAAAAAAATTTAATCTTTTAAAATGATGCATTTGATACACAATACAATTAAGGATATTCACAAACTTTATTTAGAGCTCGTTTGGATTAGTTGATCCTTTAACTGCTTATATGCTTTAGGTGCTGAAAGTATTTTTAAGTTGTTCATTTGTTAGAATGCCTAAAAGGTTTTCCAAAATATTATTTAATTTAAGAGTATCCTTGTAAAGAAAAGAAGGAACAATGGATATAAAGTGAACAGGAAGTTAGAAGTTCTGTTTTAGGAAAGATATTTCGAGAATTAGAAAAAATATAATGGACAAAATCGTAAAATACTTTATCAAACCAAAAGCGTTTATAAGCTGAAAATCAGAAATTTGGGGATAACCAACGTATGGCTTTTAGCTAATTTTGGCTCATTAACGCCTGACTTATTAGCAGTGCTATCAAAGACGACCTTAAGCCCCGAAGCGAGACTCAAAATGTGTTGAGCGCTTTGCCTGGCTTATTGTGCACTTTAGTGTTGTCACCAAGGTGCTAAGGCATACTTTTCCTTGTCAATGAGCCTCTTTTGGAGAGACGACACTAACTATTGATATTTCACTTTATCCTTAAAAAAATCAATTTCTTTGATCATATATTTGCTCTTCATGCTATAATTATTAGTCTTGGACTAAACATGTATATCTTTACTTTCCTCCCTTTGCGCCTTAAAGCTCATGCTTTATTTGTTTGCATTTAAAGCCTCAATGTACCTTAAGAGTTTTTTGAACTTTTGACTTTTAAGAACACTGCTTATACAATACTTTGGTGCTTACCAAACGCGTAGATAAAGCTTAAAAGTGATTATAAGCATAGATGAACATCCTCTTGGTTACCACTGCTTCTCAAGAGGTTTTCCACATTGTTAAAGATCATGCTAGGCTTAGCCTGCAACCAAAGATCTACTTCACCAGCTTGCACGGACGACTCATTTTGGTCGTCACTTGAATCAGAGAACTCAAAGAGTACAACAACAACAACATACCCAGTGAAAATACCACAAGTGGGGTCGGGGGAGGGAAAAATATACGCAGACATTACCATTACCTCATAGAGAGAGAAAGGTGGTTTCCGAAGAACACTCATCTCAAAAAATCATCACCAAAAGCAGAAAATACTAGATATGAAACGACTAGAATATACAACAAATGAAAATATATAGAGACAATAAAGGTAACAAAATAAATGACGGACAATAACAACACAATATACAACAATACGACTACTAACCTACTAAAACACAAGGCTCATAATCATTCTACTCCTACTAGCCTTCTAACCTTCTACGCGAACACGCGACCTTCACTCCTTTCCATGCCCTCGGTGATACAAATAGGGGTGGGTCCGTAAAACCAAAAACCGAAAACCGAACCGAAACCGATCGAAAAATACCAAAAAAAAAACCGCACCGTAAAAAACCGAAACCGAACACAAAAAACCGAACCGAACCGATTTTGTGCGGTTTCGGTTTCGGTTTTGGTCTTCTAAAACCGAACCGAACCGTCAAAAACCGATTTGTTTTGCTTTACTTAAATTCTACTACATCATATCATTTAAAGTTATCATTAAGTAAGACGAAAAGATATATTTTGTTCAACAATCTATTTGGTGTGATTGCATCGTTGCTTTAATATTTTTTCTTATTTTGTCTTTACTTATTACTATTTAATAATTTTGTGTTATTATTTATCCTACCTTTTCATAATAGCTCCATCCCATATCCAACAATTTCTTATATATTTATCATTCAAATTATAAATATGCCCACATTATATAACAACAACGAATGATATAATCCATCAAAATATTATATTCATTGAAATAATACAAAATAATACATAATAATCATCCAAACAAAGAATAAGTTGCAATATCAAAATGAAAAATAGAGACAAACTTTGATGTCTATGGAATTCTACCAAGGGAAAATGCATAAAATCGCCTTTAAATTTCTCGATATAACTTAATTTAGCACTTTAATTTTATGATATTTATTTACCTCGTCATTCTAGTAAAATTAATATATGAATGTGATTTATAGGTAAATGAATATATCAATATTCTATAAAATTTGCAAGAAAATTTTATTTAGATAATGGTTGAATCATAATTTGCTCCAATAGACCATCCGAATAAATGATAAAATATTATTTTAATCTTTTTATATATTTTGACTGATATTTAAAAAATATATATTATGTGTGTATGCTCATAAATATTTATTAGGTAGATAAGTTAATTATATAAATTATGTCTTTTCTTTTAACTATACACTTCAACATCAATTGACTTGAACCTTCCAAGGAGTATCTGATACTTGTTTTTCTAGAACATATGTTTGCAATTTTCTTGGTGATAATTGTAGTTCTTATATTGTGATACTTGTACTAATCCAAACTTTACTCTTTACCAATTGTTTAGCATATCTATACGATGATACGTCTCTACCCAACATATTATTTTACTTTAAAAAATTATTTTTAAAAACCGAAAAAAATCGAAAACCGAACCGAAAAAAACCGAACCGAAAAACCAATGGTTTACTTTTTTTTGGGGCAAAACCGAACCGAACCGAACCGAACCGCCAAATCACCTTCCGTTCGGTCTTTGGTTTTAGGGAAAAATCGAACCGCAAAAACCGAACCCACCCCTAGATACAAAGTTGTGCCATATCCTATCTAATCACCTCCACCCGATACTTTTTCGGTCTACCTCTACCCCTCCGCGTAATCCCTTAAGCCATCCTCTCGCACCTCCTGACAAGAGCATCAACACTTTTCCTCTGCACATGTCCAAACCATCACAGTCACGCTTTTCTCATTTTTTCTACCACAGAGGTCACCCCTAACTTTTCCCGTATGATCTCATTCCTAATCTTATCCCCTCTGGTGTGTCCACACATCCATCTCAACATTCTCATCTCCACGACCTGCATCTTCTGAACATGTGAGTTTTTTATTGGCCAGCACTCCACCCAATATAGCATAGACGGCCTAACCACCATTCGGTAAAACTTGTCATTAAGTTTAGGTGGTATCTTCTTATCACACAATACTCCAAAAGGAAAGCCTCCATTTCATCCATGTTGCCCCAATACGATGTGTGACATTCACTAAAATCATAGTCAAGCATCATAGTCCCAATATCGCATTAGTGTTGAATGTTTAGTAAGAGGATCTGCACTAGGTAATGTAGAAATAGAGAGCTAATGTCCACGTTCTAACAATTTTTTTTTATAAACAACAGGTGCAAGTGTTATCAAAAGGGGAAAATGCAAGAAAGCTCTAAGATTCAGTAGGGCTTTAAGCGCGAATAGGCTTTAACGAAAAATGGCACAATGGAGAAAAAAAACACAATGTGTGTTTTTAGTCTGAGAATAATATGAATGAGCATGAATAGCAAATGTGTATAAATAAATTCGAAAAAACAATTACGATAAAGTGAAATATCAAGAATTTAATGTCGCCTCTTCATGAGACGCTCATTAGCAAGAAATAGTATGATCAGAGACTTGATGACGACATTGAAGTACACATCAAGTGAGACAAAGAGCTCAACATGTTTTGTGCCTCACTTCAACACTTAATCGCGCTTTAAGCATGGCTTTTACAACATTGAACAGGTGGAAATGCACGAGGTGGTATTAGGGTAATCTGAGGTGTTCTTTTATCAAACAAACAATTGAAAGTATCCTCAGTTATTGATAAACAAATTTATCGAATTTCATCCTAAATATTCATCAAAGAAGGAAATCACTTCAAGACACCTTAGAAAGTTCTGAAATGTTGATCATAATTCCTACCTCCAAATTTTGGAAGCCCAATCACTAGCATTCAATTAACATGCTTTTCTTGCTGGCTTTAGCACCTATATCTATATGTTAGGGCAAAGCCAGGTAGGGCCTAGGAGGTTCACTCAAACCCTCTTCGACGGAAAATTACATTGTTTATACATGATTCAAATTATTTTTAATGTATATATAGAAGATGTCGAAGTTCCCTGTGACTTCTTTGTTAGTTTACCCATCATATTTTGAAACCCGTTAGTGAAAATCCTGGCTCCTCCACTGCTAGATATTCTTCAATATCTTTTGTAATCTTCCATCTCTAGAGAGGGAGCTCAATTACCAAGTTAAATGCTTTAACTTAATCTTGTTAACCAAACTTAAGCAATTAGAGAGGAGAGAAATCTATCTGCCCCAGTTGTATGAGTTTCCATCTTTTATTTCTCTTCAAAGTCATCGAGATTTTGGTTATTGCAAGCGGTTTAGAGTTGAGGAGGTTAGAAGGGCTATTAGTAGGATGAAGAAAGGGAGGCCGATCGGACCGGATGAGATTCCGGTAAATTTTTGGAAGAACATGGTCAAGGATGGCATAGAGTGGCCGACTAGACTGTTCAATGCTATCATGAAGACTGCCAAAGATGTCGGATGAATGGAGGAGTACAATGGTTCCACTGTACAAGAACAAGGGTGATATTCAAAACTATAATAATTACAGGGGTATCAAGTTGCTAAGTCATACTATGAAGGCATAGGAGAGAAGTGGTGGAGATGAGGGTGAGAAAAGTAGTGTCTATTTCAGAAAACCAGTTTGGATTCATGCCAGGGCGGTCGACTACTGAAGCAATTCACCTTGTTCGGAGATTAGTGGAGAAATATAGGGAAAGAAAGAAAGACCTTCATATGGTGTTCATTGATCTTAAGAAGGCCTACGATAAAGTTCCGAGGGATGTCCTATAGAGGTGTTTAGAGGTGAAAGGTGTCCCAATGGCATATATTAGAGTGATAAAGGACATGTACGACGGAGCCAAAACTCGGGTAAGAACAGTGGGAGGAGACTCAGAATATTTTCCTGTTAAGATGGGACTTCATCAAGGATCCGTGTTGAGCCCTTTTCTGTTTGCCCTAGTGATGGATGAACTGACGCGATCTATCCAGGAGGAAGTCCCATGGTGTATGTTGTTTGCAGATGACATAGTACTGATTGATGAGACCCGGACCAAAGTTAATGATAGGTTGGAGGTCTGGAGACACGCTTTGGAGTCCAAAGGATTCAAACTGAGCAGGACCAAAACAGAATACTTGGAATGCAAAAGACACGCTTTGGAGTCCAAAGGATTCAAACTGAGCAGGACCAAAACACAATACTTGGAATGCAAATTCAGTGTTGCAAGGGATGAAACAGACATTGATGTGAGACTTACCGCTCACCCTATCCCCAAGAGGGAAAACTTTAAGTATCTGGGGTCCATCATCCAGAGTAATGGGGATATCGACGATGATGTCACACACCGTATTGGGGCGGCTTGGACAAAATGGAGGCTGGCCTCTGGAGTATTGTGTGATACGAAGATACCACCTAAACTCAAAGGTAAGTTCTACAGAATGGTGGTTAGACCATCTTTGTTGTATGGGGTGGAGTGTTGGCCAATAAAAAATGCACATGTTCAGAAGATGTAAGTCGCAGAAATGAGGATGTTAAGATGGATGTGTGGTCACACCAGGAGTGATAAGATTAGGAACGAGGCCATTCGGGAGAAGCTAGAGGTGGCCCCTGTAGCTGACAAGATGAGGGAAGCGAGACTGCAATGGTTCGGACATGTGCAGAGAAGGAGTACCAATGCCCCTGTTAGGAGGTGTGAGAGGCTAGATTTGGGAGTTACTCGGAGGGGTAGAGGTAGACCAAAGAAGTATTGAGGGGAGGTGATTAGACAAGATATAGTGAAACTTGATCTCACCGAGGACATGACCTAAGATTGGAAGGAGTGGAGGTCACGAATTAGAGTAGCAAGCTAATAGGTTAGATAGGAAGGAGTTGTTAATTGTATGTCTTTTATATGTTATTTATTTGCCTTTTATATGATAATTGTCCCGTATTTACTTATTATCATATGTGTTTCGTTATCAATTGCTCTTCCTGTGCACTTTCTCTTTCTCGTTCTTTCCTGTTTAGCATATCTAGCTTATTCTGCTCATGGGTTTTTGTGACGAGGGTTCCCAGGAAACAGTCTCTCTACCGCTACAAGATAGTGGTAAGGTCAGCGTACATTCTACCCTTCCCAGACCCCACTTGTGGGATTCCACTAGGTATGTTGTTGTTGTATTTCTCTTCAAAGTAATTTTTCATACACCAAGATAGCATCACTGGAATTTGCTTAGCAAGAAAAACTCAATTGAATATAAGAAAATATACCAACTGTTCCTTCTCCAGGACCATGTGCCGCTATATAGGAAAAACCGACATCTGGAAACAATCCAATTGCATTTTCTGGCATCGCTAGAACAGTCCTCTAGAGAAAAATAAGAAGTGCAAATAAGATGTTACTTTCAAAAACAAGTAGTTCTCCATAGAGGTAGAGAAATACCTCTGTGATAACCTTGTAACGACCATGACCAGATAAACCAATTCCAAAGCCCATTGTAATACCATCCATTAAGCTGATGTAAGGCTTTTTGTACTCGGAGATTTTACATATTATAGGATACTCAGCCGTGAATACCTGTTACATATAACAGGAAAGGATATTGATTTCTGCTTTACACAAAGGCTTCCCAGCTCAGGTGCAGCATTCAATTGAATATAAGCATAAAATAACACATGCAAGCATTATATGGGGGAATCTAACACTGTTGTATAACATCTAAAGAATAAAAATCAGAGCATGTACTGGTGATGCTTTGGTGGATGTTAAGAGGCTCCAACAATCATGTGCGTGCCTGGGAAAGAGAAACTACAATTTTTTACATGGAATAACTTAAGATGCATGTACATAAACTGCAACAGCATTTCACGCATGCCATGACAAGAGCTATGATTGACTAAGATGGTAAAAACATTAAACAAAGGTCATCATAGACTAAGATGGTAAAAACATTAATCAAGCACCTCACTGGTTGCATAGGATTATGTGAATTGTTTGAGATATTGTAAGAATATTATAAATGATACTGTTTTTCAATTAGGATAAACAAGAATAAATCAGATTGATTATGTAATTAGGTAGAATATTGTTTCCCATCTTAACACTTGTATATTCACTACTTAAGATCCAGTAGTTTGAAGGAAAAATCAAGCTGAGTTTTCTGCTCCTTGTTCTCTTCTTTCACATGCTAACAGAGTCTGAGTGTGAAAATTCTCGTTGTACCTCGTTGTATAATCACCAGCGACATTATGGAGGAAGAAATGATCATCACCCCACATTTTTTCCAGTGACCATGAAGCTCTCCAACTAAAATCTCAATTTCTGCTCATGTCGTGAGTAAAGCAACGCCACCACTAGGCTTGCAGTCTCCGGTGAGCAAACCCAGCAGCACACACCTGAAATAGACATCAGACGCACCTCCACGTTCCTGCAGATTCTCGGATTCCGGCAGCGTGTGAGGCTTTGTTATCCAGATCGCGGCGAGTTTCTTCTCCTTAGTTGTTTGCTTCTTCATTCCACCTCAACCTACACCACTCTAGTTGCATTCCGATAACCAGGTGTCTCTGTAAATCCAAACAAACCTCTATGGAAGTTGCAGAGTAAAGGAGTTTTCTCTGTCAAATCATGCTACTAGAACAACATCAGCTTCTCCTCCACTAGAATTTGGCCTTGGAAACTAATCTGGAAAACTAAAATCCCCCTAAAGATGCCATGTTTTATGTGGCTGATGATTAGAAGAGCTTGTCTAACCCATGAAACACTGCAGAGAGGTTTGCAGATTTGCTCAAGGTGTTTTCTTTGTGACAAGGAGGCAGAGGTATACAACCACCTCTTCCTACACTGGATAACAGCTGTAAATCTGTGGAACATGTTCTTATGTATGCTCGGAGTAAACTGGACAATGCCTAAGGACACCTGTGATTTGTTGAGGAGCTGGGAGACAATTTGAAGAAGAAATTCTGAGGAAGACGGGTGGAAACTCATACCAGCCTGTATTTGGTGGACCTTATGGAAGGAAAGAAATGCAAGGTGTTTTGAAGGCAAAATCAACAACGTCCACAGGATCAGAATAAACTGCATTAACCTTCTTTATTTTTGGTGTAAACAAGATATGGTGGGGGATATAGATTTGTCAGTTGACTTCATAGGAAAACTGTAAACCCCTAGACCTGACGGGTTGTTTCTTTTTTGGCAATGCATTGTAACTAACCATCTCGTCATTTTTGGACGATGTTTTCATATGAATAAAAAGTTACCTTTATCAAAAAAACTATTTCCGCCAATCATTTCCAAGTAATGAAACTTGTTACTCTGATATAAATTGTTTGGGGTCAACCTTTTGATCTAGCCAACTAGGCAGTCTAACACCCATAGACTCAACCTTAATATTTTTTTCTCAATTTAGCTCAACACTTAAATAAACATATGAATCTAAACATCACCAAGCATGTACATGAACTTTTCCCAACTTTGTATTCAACTTGTCCCACAAAGAAAGCACACAAATAACTTAGCCTACAAAATTCATCAAAAGCTCTTTGTTTATGATAGGTCTGCCTGTGCCAATAAATAGGCCATAATATCCTGTCACATGCCAAGCACATCCAGTTGACATCCTCAACTAATAGGGCAATTCAAATTTCAACTATCAAGCCTTATCTGAAACATTGACAAGCCACAAATGGCTAGAAACAAAATAACCGCCCAATTGCCCATGCCAGTGCGTGGCATGCATTGGCAGCCTTCAAATCTTACACCAAATCTCGCTTCTGGTCACCCATTTATGCCCACGAGCCTGCACTGCACGCAGATCCTGCCCCGCACAGCTTGCTATTGGTGCAATCTTCTTAGTCGTCTTCCCTAACCCAGCTCTTAGCCCTCAAACTTGTTTAACCATGTTGAAGAATGAAAAAAGTCCCACATTGGTAGTTAATGAGATAGGTGGACTCTTTATAAGGCTTGGCCAATCCTCCTTCCTTTGAGCTAGCTTTTGGGGTATGAGTTAGGTCAAAGACCTAATGTTACATGGTATCAGAGCTTCTACGATCCTGGTAGAAAATCAAAGAGCTACTGTTGCCGGCAGACGGCTAGACCCATATATGGCGCCCGTCTGGCCAATGATTATGTTAGCAAAAAAATTAGGTTATCGTGTATCATTTTGGTGACTATTTTCTCATATCTAATTTGTGTAGCACCGTCTTTCTGATGACTACTTTCTCATATCCAATTTGTACAGCACCGTGCCATCTTTTTGGTGACTACTTTTTTCATATTCAATTTGCGTAGCACCGTGTCATCTTTTCGGTGACTACTTTCTTATTTGTGTTGGGTCGTGCCATCATTCCAACCCTATCCATACAATTTCTCTTTTTTAGTAGGGTCGTGCTGCCAATATGATCCTACCTATATAATTTCTATTTTTCATTAGGGTCATGCGATCATTTCAACCTTACCCATATAATTAGCTTTCTCAGTAGGATCGTGCCATCATTCCGACACTATACATATAATTTTATTTCTCAATTTATGACCACTTTCAGCCATCAAATCTAATAATTCGGTGCATGAGAAAGTTTCAACTAGTTTTACAGTGACTTTCTTAGAGCGATTTCAAGATGATCCATGTATTTTATATCAGATTTTGAGCACTTTCTACTACAGATTTACTTTTGCCAAACAAAAAAGTTGGACAATAAAGATGTTTTCCTCCATGGTGAGCTCAAGGAAGAAGTCTATATTAAGCAACCGCCTAAGTTTGTTACCCGGGTGAGTCTGACAACCTTGTATGTCGATTGTGTAAATCACTCTATGGTCTAAAGCAGTCTTCTCAAGCTTGGTTTGGGAAGTTTAACAATGCAATTCCGAAATTTCATGAGAAGACTAAGACATTGAGGTTGACTATCAATTTTGTGAAAGTCGGGTGATCAACTTGCAGATATCTCAACACGCGTATCATTGGTCCTCGTATTAGTTACATTTGTAACAAGCTAGGTACATATGGCCTATAAGCACCAGTTTGAGGGGGAGTGTTAGAATAGGAATAGGTATATACAATCCTACTTAGAATAGTAATAGGAATAGAAATAGGGAATAGTATCCTACTTAGAAAAGGATTGTACTATAGTTTTCTAGTTGGAAAAGGAGTCTACTATAGTATCTATAAACAGGGTCTCAACGTAATAATGTAGACAACAATTGAATAATATTCCTCTCCAATATCTCTCACAAACCAAAATCATGCCATGATCACAACCTTGTGTTGCCTTAGCTATGCCCAGCCCTTGTTATGCCTTAGCCACATCTTGACTTGCATGCCTTAGCCTCGCCTATGTTAAGGTCTTTCATCAATTGAACTTAATCTTGACCGAGGTCATTGGATTTTAGCTAAGTTCATCATGTAAATCCCTAGCCAATCCCGAGCCACTTGAACTATCAAGCTGAAGGTTTAACAGAAGAACCCTTAGAGATCTCGAAAGATATAGGTGGTTGATTGGTAGGTTGAACTATCTCATGGTGAATCGACCATACATTGCATTTTGTGTAACTGTTGATAGTCAGTTTATGACTCTCTGTGTGATAGTCAATGGGGTGCAATTGTTCAAATTCTTCGATATATAAATCAACCACAAGTAAAGGATTACTTTTTGAGGGACAAGGTCATGAACTGATTGTTTTATACACAAACGTCGATGGAGAAGTATCACTATCTGATAGGCAGTTCTACGTCTAGCCATTGTGTTCTGGCAGGAGTAATTTGTTGCCTTGCAAGAACAAGAAACAATATGGTTGCTACTTTGAATCAAACAACTATTTAAGGAATGGAAGTATGGAGAAATCAGTCAAAAGGAGAAGGCAATTGTGTGTGATAACTACGTTGTTCTTCATATTGCATCAAATCTGGTATTTCATGAAAGAGCTCAGAGATTGACTGTCACTTCATGAGAGAAATGATAATTTTAAGAGACATTACTACAAAATTCTTGAAGCCAATGATGAACTTGTGGATATTTTTACCACGTTCTCCAAGGGTTTCTGTTTTATACAAATTTTCCAACTTCTAAATTAGGAAATATCAAAATATAAAAGTCTTAGGCCCCACACTATTAGTCAATTACTTCTCTCACCACAGATAAAAAGGCCCTGCCTGTATTTTTCTGTAGAGAACTGATAATTGCAACTAAGACAATGGTTCTTTGGATAGTTATTAGGGCCCAAACTAGCAAAAGGTGTTGGTAATCCGCTTGCCACAATCATAGTGTTTGTTCTACAGCTAGCGAAGTTTGTTGTGAGCACAGGACTTGTTTAACTGAGTAGACACAATCATGATCAGCTATTCATGTTTAAAGGACAGTATACAAAACCTCAATCATATCTGACTGCTGTCTTTTTGTTGCAATCTCCTTGATATCACCACCTGCAGATAAAATCATTAGGACTTCCGCTATACTCCATCATATCAGCATCAACTAATCAAGATAATGTCAGAAAATGAAACTGCAGATAGCAACTCCAAAATATACTGTGGACTGAACCAGCTTTGACACACCACCAAAAATAGAATACAGCATGAAACGCGAACAGACACTTTCAACTGCATGCTAAATCTCTAGATGTGGAAAAAAACCAGAAAGAAAAACGTTTGCACAAGTTGCTCTTTTGTCCCAAAAATTGGTGACAACCCCCTAGGTATTAAATCCTGCATTGGCAATGAATGGCCACCTCAACTCTTGGTAGCGATACTATGTAACATATCTACTGGTTGGTCTGTAACAAAATGAATAATGAGATAAAGTAATAACTACTTTTAGATCCAGATGGTGCAAAATTACCAACTAGAGGTCCACCAAGCATGTTTCCTCTAAATACGGAAAAGTATGTTACCTGCTGAAAAGGCACGGGGTGAGCTACTGGCAGCTAAAACACATTTCACCCTTGGGTCTGTTTCCCATTCATCCAGGAAATTCTTGTATTTGATATCCATATCTGCGTCATATTTCAATGAAATATGAATGCAACAGACCAAATTATGCAAATGATAATGATAATGTTGACTTCAATTTGTTTGTCTTGCTTCTCTTTTTAGTTTGTTTAATAAAGGATGACTCTTTCCCTTTTTAGTAATTTTTTAATTTCAAATTTTCACATGGTCTCAATATTAAAGGACATTTTGGTACATTGTACGTCTTATTTTAACACTAAATATTCAAAAGTCTTTTTGATTTCTTAGACTTCATGTCAAGTCAAAACTAGACAAACAAATTGAAATGTAGAGACTAACAATTATGATGATATGATGAGAATAATGATTATAGTATCAGTTTAAAGAAACAAAAAATAATAATTACATTGTGGTATGCTGGTCTGCTAACCCAGTAGCAGCCTATGTGTAGGGGCAAATCATTCTCTAAAGAAAGTAGATTTATCGCGACTCAAAGAACTACAACAACATACCCAGTGGAATCCCACAAGTGGAGTCTGGGGAGGGTAAAATATACCCAGACCTTATCACTATCTCATAGAGATAAACAGGCTATTTTCGGAAAACCCTAATCTAAAAAATCAAGCCCCATAAGCAGAAGATACTAGATATAGAAAAAAAGAAAAAGGGCTAATAATGACAAGCAAATAATCGTATATAAATACGATAAAGTAACAAATATAAAACGAATAATGACAAAAACAGGATATAAAGACACGACTACTCTTACTAACCTACTGTATTACAAAACCATACATCAACCTACCCTTTCTAGCCTATTAGCTTTCTGCACTAATACGCGACCTCCACTCTTTTTTATCTAACCTCCACTCCTTTTTATCTAAAGTCATGTCCTCGGTGAGATGAAGTTTCAACATACTTTCACACCTCCGTGTAACCCCTAAATCCAACCCCTCGCACCTCCTAACAGAAGCATCGGTACTTCTTCTCTGCACATGTCCCAACCATCCCAATTTCGCTTCCCTCGTCTTGTCAGCCACAAATTATTATATTTATTTGAGTTATTTTTTCTTCTTTCTAATTCTCCAAGAAATATTATTCCACAATTTTATTATATAACAATGATCAACTAGACATGTTTCAAAATAGAGCACGTGGTGATTTGGCTCTCAATCCTAAAGCAGCATCAAAACAATAAAGATGTGTGTTAATAACTTCCACGAGAAAACTAAACAAGCAATCTGAAAAAATGTAGTGGCAACTAAAATTAAATGAACAATTCCAGTAGGAGTTGAAAATTCACCTAAGTTCATTGCATTGAGAGCTTTAGGCCGATCGAGAGTGATAACAGCGAGACCATTCGGATGGACGTGTCCCCTGACGAACTCATCGGCGCCGGAGGCCATCATCGAGAAGTTACGATAACGAAGAAACGTCGTCGGTTTGGAGTAGTTGCGTAATAAGGAGTGAGAAAAGCGAAGAGCAGCAGAGAGAAGACTGGCGGATCGACCTATTTTTAAAGCATCAGAAAGACTTGCCATTCTGTGAGTGCCTGAATCCCAAGAATGATGCTTTTATTTTAAGTCCGCTAGCTTTTCACCTTAATTCCTCACAAAACCTTTCTTCCTGGCTATTCCTCGAAAACAAAGTGTCTGCTACCTTTTTTGTTTGGCAGAATGACTAATAGGCTCCTATACTTGGTCCCGTTTGTCATCTAGAATCTTATACTTAGAACTTTGCCAACTAAACCCTTGTACCCACTCAAAACTTACACTTTAAACTCTTTTTTCTGACCTGGCATTCTAAGTGGCATACCAGGTCATGTGCGTGAAATTCACTCCATTTTGGAGCGTGAAGGATTCCTAGAATACCCTTTAACAGTCATCTTCTTCCCCAAATGTCCAAATATTATAAATTCCTATTTCTTCTTCTCAAAATTCTTCAATTTCTTCTTGTTTTTGTTTCTCCAAATTTCTTCCCTTGAAATTTCTTCATGTTGGCCATGATTTCTTCTTGGAATTTTCATTTTTTTTATTACGTGATTTTTTTTTATTTATTAAAATTTCTTCTTCACAGTGACAGTTCTTCGTATGTGGAATATATTTAAACCCAAAAATAAATCTTAGGGTATTTTTAAACCCAAAGATGAAAGAGGAGTATTTATGAGTTACTTTTATATTGATTTGGGACTGTATTTTTACTCCATCCCCAAAATCACCATTAATGGATGTTGAGAGCTTTTCTTAGAGGCAATCTAGCTCTACATCTTGTACTTCTAGATCCTCTGCATCAGGCAAAGCAGGTTCATCACTTCCCTTAGTTTCCCTCAGCTTCTTGCTCGCCATCACCCTCCTTAACTCCTTTTTTAGAACTTGATTTCCTTTGTCTTTTACTGGGATTATCACTTTCTGGTGTCTCTGTTGCTTTGGATTTTTCACCCAAGGCGAAGTTAATTCCTTTACTGTATGTTGTATCATCAAGTTCTAGCAACATTGTTGGTGCTAGAAGGAAGAGAAATTGATTGTGTCTCTTCTTTATATGTGGAAGAAGGTGAGGGAAGAGA